>CAJQTT010000013.1:3600000-4200000 GCA_906901655.1 Sminthurides aquaticus | reverse complement strand
GTCTCATACACTGTAACCTTAAACTCGGGGCATGTCCCGAACTTTCACCACTTCCTTAAACGAAACAACTCGGCATTTAAAACGATTGAGCAAAAAAAAAACTTTCGCTCCTTCAATTGACCTTAGCATTCCATGCATCTCATCATCATTATTCAATCTTTACGCCGTCTCTCTCCGCCTTTCACCCGACCTCCTTCCGACCTTCCTCTATCATATCCCTCAACTATCAGAACATTCTATAGCCCTATTCTAATGCAAAGGGATAAAAAACACAATACCCATGTATGGCCTTCCTCGAATCTAACCTTTTCCAAAAAAAACCGAGTAAAAACTTGGAAGGTATTCCAAATCCCCACTACTCCTAAGATTACTTTTTTCAGTCCTCTCAAATGGATTCCTCCAGGAGGATTTTACGATCAAGGACAGGCCGCGCCAGTGCCATCCAAGCTAGTCTCCAACACTGTCCACATACAAAGGATTTCCTATACCTCATACTCTGAGACGCGTCCTAGGGATTTTTTGCCTGGAGAAACCCCCTATAGTATGATGATAATAAGGAGGAGGATAAAATTGGATCCGTCGTAATATTTTTCCTCTTAAAATATCAACTTACGTAATAAATTACACAGGTTCAAGGATTTCCAGAACATCCTCTAGCCTCTTGACTTGACCTCAACTTCTGAAGGATCACTTCACTCAAAAATGTATTCAAGTCTTCGCCTTCAATAGAACGGATATGATTTGCATCCCAATTCCTCCTGCAGAACCTCTCTTCTACTTCTTCTAACCAATCCCACCCAATGCATCATCAACCGCACTAACTTTCTCCTCTTCCCGCACAGATTCCTCTCATCCCGTCCGTAGGTTTCTATAAATTCTCCAACTCTTCGTCTTGCTGTAACCACAGCCTCCTGCGCTCATCCTTTACTGTATATTCGCTTACAAATCCCATCGTGCCAGCAATATGTTCGCAATCCCATTGAATCAGTCGAGCTGAAAATTTTCAACAAACTACCGTGAACTACCGATTGGAAAATTCATGAAAAAGTTGGCAGCCTTATTGGAATTGACCAAAGTCATGCGAGGAGATGGAGTACCTCCGAAAGAGAAATTTTTATTCTCGATTTTATCTTCTCTTCCACAGGACGTCTTTCTCGATATGTACAGCCTCTGTTTCGGCTTTCGCGCTTGAATCATGCCTGTATCTTATCTTTTTGAAGTATGTACTTTCTCCCAATACGTTTCCACTAGCCTCCTTGGTTCTAGTTCCAGTTCAGTGTATTTGCAAGAAACGTATACACTATGTGTCTCTATACCTTTGCTTTCTTCTTACCTTTCTCCGCTCTCTGTCTCCAGCATGCTTTCACCCATTTGTCTGGAATTCAGGCATGTGTGGTGGGAGAGCTGGAGAAAGTCGTTGGAAAATTAGCTAGCACGCTATCGGCGTTTTACTCGGCCAACTATAAGGAAACAATGAAAAATAGAGTTAACGAGGTTAGAAAATACAAGGACACCCTCAATGGCAATGCTCAAAGGATTTCTCACCCTATAAGGATTTTTGTATATGCATTCCAAGAAGAAATAGTTTATGAACGGGGGATGCAAACCTACAACGTTATTGCTTCCGCAAGTCAAACACTATTACACCACATCTAAAAATCTATATTCCTGTCTAAAATCTGCCCGCATCACTTGTTTTCCATTCCTATTTTCATTCCCGCCCGTCTCTCATCTTCCCGTCCCCTTTCTTCCACCATGCATACATATTTACGGCCAAATCCGAATCCTTAACGTAAATCAGTTTCTAGCCGCCAGAACCTGCTACATCTTCAAATATATTTCTTGCCGCCACTGTTCGACCGAAGCCCGAACCCGCTTGAGAGAATCATGAGAATACGTGTAGATCCTCTTAAGTGAAGAGCCATTGGCTTCTTTTTCGTTCCTTTGACAATGAATGGGAAATGGGAAACAGATACTGTCCTTCATTGTCCTCTAGTCTACTATGTGTTCTATTTTCTCTTCTCCTCATCCCCTTCCCTCCCCTGCCCCCATTTGCCCCTCTTCTTCGATATCTCCGTCGCCATCCATCCGGGCGCTTTCTCTTAGAGGATGATGTTTATATTTTCTTCTCTGGCTTTCTTCCCTTTCTCCTCCTCTGTCCAGGATGCGAAACGAGGCAGCCGCCTCAACGACTAAACGAGTGATGGAAGAAAGGAGGTACACAACAGAAGAAACCTAAATCAAATATAACAAAGCAAACCAAACCTACTTTACACAATAATACCCGGGGAGAGACCCAACATCCGCTCCCGGTATACAAACAACCATGAGGATTCACCCCAGAAAACTCAATCAACAACTCAAATGAAACATAGAGCTCAGCATCAGAGAAAGCCCAAGCAGTCTGTGAATAAGCAAATGAGGAATGCACCAAGGGCTGTCTAAAAATTCACGAGAAATTTACCATTTAATGAATCTTTGAATAAATCTTTTCACATCCGTAACGACTTTCTCGAAATTCCTTCCACAATAACAGTAAATGTAGAGCGCAAGCTCTCGTGTTGACTCTAAAATAAATCCATCCTTCTCCTCCTTTTCTCTCGTCAAATGCATAAATCCATACTTGGTTCACTCTTATTGAGAGAGATATATGAGCATGGAATGGATCTGCCAACATCCGAAAACTTTCTCCCACTCCAGTCCCCTCCCTCTCTCTCATCTACTTCCTTCCTCCTCTTCGTCTCATCTCTTCTACGCCCATTTCAGATCTTTCTAGCCAGGGAGAGGTCATGTGACAATTAGATGAACATCCGAATCTCAAGGACCATCCCATCCGAGGGCACGTCGGACGTCGGCCCACTGAAGATTGCATATGCAAAGATCCGGTAAACGATCCAATTAATCTTTCACTTAATGGGTGACACGATCAGCTTGTAATATAGGATGAGGAAGAGAAGGATTCCAAAAGCAATGGAAAAGCAAGGAATGAAAATACATTGAAAAACAAAAGTGGATTCCAGATAGAGAACATCCTGCAATGCACAGAATAATATCATACACTGTAATATGTACGCCAAATAAGCAAAACTTTCTCCGTGAATTAACCATAGCTTTCTTCTACCACAACTCTTAATCTAATAAATATTTTCACATTAATTTTCATCTACTTTTCTCTTCCTCCTCAAACTTGTCTTAACTCCTGCCCTCATTTCCCTAATTCCCTCGCCCAGCTCTGTAGATTCGCATCCGCAATTGACATTGCTCACCCTGCTTTCTCCTACCCCATCCCTCCAACCCTTTGTTCTCCCTCTTCGTTCATACTTACTATTCAGCTCCTGGTTTCATCTCAACTTTTCAATAGCCTTCCAATGAAAAGATCAATTTCCCTTGACCACGTTCATTTTCCAGTTCCAAGACTACACGTAAGAAATCTAGGTCAGTTTTCGCATTACGATATCCTCATCCTCCTCCTTCCTACATCTTTTTAGAACCGGAACGGGAAAAGCATGTATCTGTCCATCCTGGTCCAAAAGTCCTTATGACTTTTCTATATTCCTCCATATTACATCTTTCTCAAGACTCTGAACCAGCCCGGATTTCCCTCCATTCTCCTTCCCCATTACCCCTTTCCCCCAACATCCAGCCTCATCTTGTTCCCTTTCAAAGAAGCAGAACTCTATAGTTGCTTTCATTCATTACCCGCTAATTAAGTACCCTCAGTCGAAAGCACTAGAGAGGAAACAGCTCCACTCCCACCCAACGACTTACCAGAGATATCAAGAACCCAATTAGCAATATCTTATCGATTAGTGTTATCTCTTGTTGAGTGAAAGTCATGGTGTAGCTAGGCCGGATGTTTTTCCCGGGTCTGTTGATGTCCACCACAGCAATAACATCGCCCCTCAATGTTTTTATCTGCAATTTAACCGGATTCTCATGAGTGATACATTCCTCCAAATGTTTTCACACATACAAACCGCCCCTCCTCCCAAATATGTAGCCCATCCATTCCCTTTTTCATTAACTCTCCCGCCATCCTCAATCCTCTTCATTAACGTTGCAAAAAGGGAGCGTATGTGCAGAAGCCGGGAATGATGCGGATGGACCCTGCGGTTTCCTCCTACTCTACTCAATGCTTTCTCCTCCAAATCACAAGGGAACTCTAGTCCCTCATGCAGTAAGTCATTAAAACCTGCGGCTTCCACTTTCTCTTCCACAATGATTTGTGCTCTTAATAAATATTCTAGGTCAGTTTACGCCAGCTTCTCGCGGCTTGCATAAATTTTCCATATTTTCATTAGAATATCCTCCCTTTTTATGAATCAAACTCCATCTCCTCCTCCTCTATGCATAATCTCATCCATTCCATACGCCCCATCATTTCAATTCTAAATCCTAGCTACAACTTACAACACCGCCCAACTACAACTCAAACCACCCCAGTTCTCTCCTCCTGGGAATTACGAGTCCTCTTCAATCAAACCCGTGTAAACACTCGTTTCTTTCCCCAACTTGTATACGTATACTTGTATTTTACTTGTCTTACATGAGCATTTTCTCCAATCCCTCTCCGGACCGTGTATTCCATGGCTGAGATTTCATTTTTAATGACAAAACTTTGTTCACCTTGGGACGAGCGGTAGGTCACAGAGCCGAGCCGTTGGTCCATTGGAGCAAAAATCTCGTAAAAATCAGTTTCATCCTGCAGCCAAAGAATCACAATTTATTAAAAAACTTTTAAGTCCACCGGGATCAACTTTTTACCCACGCTAACAGAAATAGTCAACTCCACTGATACATGACTACATAAAGCCTCACCAACGACACCAACCCAATCTTTTCCCTCTTTCCATAAACTAGCCTTACCAGCCTTGTTCCTTTCACCTCATCCCCCCTCTTTTTATTTCACCTTTATCCTCCTCCTCCATCCATCCTCTATGGTCTCTTTCCCATCCTAAGCCCATTTCAGCGCCCCTCCGCTCCCTGTTCTAATTCTTTTTTGCACTAAATTAACTTGGCAAAAGTTATGCACACGTAACAGCTGCCTTTCCTCCATTCAACCTCCTTTCTCCTCCTTTCACCATTCCTTTTCAATTTTAGCAATCCTTTACATTTGCTTCCTGCTTTTTCACGATAAAGTCCATCATTTCTCCTATTTCTAAAAACAAAATATCATTCTTCCCATTAAGAAATGCCAAAAGGAGCTGCAACAAGAACTTTCAACTTTGACAATCCCGCCGTACTTTCTCCAGTCATTCATTCTCAACTGAAACTAAAGAATGCAGAATGAATTATACAGTATATCAACCATCAACTTTCTCCAACTCCCCAGCTGCGCTCTTCCTCCTCCATTTCAACAAACTTTATTTTTTCTACCCAAGAATAATCTTATTTTTCTCCTCAACCCATCCAAAACCATAAACATTTCTTCACGTCTTCTCATTCCCTCTTCTTTCTCTATACCCCTTTCCTGCCTTCTATGTATTAGAATGAAGGAACTAGCTCACATAACTCCCTTCGCTAACAGTGTGAAATCTGTTCTCCAATTTCCGCGAATTTTGCATCATGTTTCCCCATCCGAATCCACACTACCTATTTGCTTTCTCTCCCGACTTTCACTTTTCCTCGCTCTTCCCTTCTCCTCCGCTCAAAATGTTTCCTTTTATATTCCAATTCCACGTGTCTCCGCGCGACTCCCATCCATTTCAACCTCTAGCTTTTAGTTTTTTATTAATGCTAAACATTTATACCCTATCATTCATAATGACGGCTAGAATCATTGATGTCACGAACTCAAATTTGAGTACTGTGAACGGTAATCAGAGGCTGCCATCCCTATCCT
This sequence comes from Sminthurides aquaticus, assembly GCA_906901655.1. NCBI lineage: Eukaryota > Metazoa > Arthropoda > Collembola > Symphypleona > Sminthurididae > Sminthurides > Sminthurides aquaticus. Next base: position 4,194,158 of record CAJQTT010000013.1, on the reverse strand, counting down.
TTGTTACCCCTAACTATGCCCATTAGCTATGCTTTTATTCCCCGACTATACGAACTGTCATTCTCATTCTCTTTCCTAATGGATTCCAGATAAGGCCTTCCTCCTCCACCTCCACACATACAAGCTTCAATCTGTATAACAATTTCCCCCTTCCGCTTCCACTCCCGCCTACTCTAATATTCTATAATATAGTCTTTCATACTTTCAATAGCAACCCCCTCCCATTCCATGCATTTTACATTCCATTATTCCATACATGCACTCCCATTTCCCTACCCCTACCCATCCTCTCGCGAACATAGTTGTAAACAAGCATTAACTCCGCCAAATCCTACAGAGAGCGCTAACCCGGTGAACCAGCTGCATCTTCTGTCTGAATCCGTCCCCAGAAAGCTCTTCCCTGTCTTTACTTCCAACGCATCATCCCAGTAGTATCAATTTTCAAATACATGTGCCTCCTTTTCATAGATATCTTTCAACCAATTTTATCGGACCAAAACTTGTTAATCAGTCCCATCTTTCAATCCTTTGACTCTCCTCCATTATTCTTAGCCTCGTCAGCGAAACTTCATGTGACTTCCAGCTCACGCAAAGGTGAAAGGAGACGTATTCCTGGTCTTTCTCCCGCTTACATAACTTGGTTCGGAATCAAGTTTCCAAATCCATCCGGTACCATTAATAACAAAGAGATCATTTGTCCACCATTTGTGTACTTACCGCACAAAGACATTGTTCAACTTGAAACAAAACCCGGACGAGGCGTTCTTCATCGAGGCCAGTGAGAAAAATCTCTTTGACGCTTTCCCGACACTGACAGCAAACACAGCAAAGGTTTGTTCCGAAATTTCCCCGATAGAGCAATTCCCCTGTCACATTTTTAACTGAGATCCCGGGACAGCAGTCGTTGATTTCTAAATGTTTACAACATGTCGATCACATTTCAATCCATTAGTCCAGCTGTCCAGCAAGTAAATACTCTCTCCTCTTGTTAAAGCATCCAACTTCTACGCCCGGGAATTAATCCGATAGCTTCAACTCTTCCCCCCACCCACGCCACTACTGTATTTTCCGCTTCTCGCACCTGATCTTTTACCAGCTAAGGCGTCTAAGTCTAACACTAAACCCCCGTCCTATCCTCCGTTTTCATCAATTCATCCTTCCAAATCGGTGAAAGTTGAAGCAGATTTTCATTCCCCCTCCTGCCTTGACTTTCATAATATCTATTATCTCCCTCCCCCTCTGATTGTTCTGGAAGACCGCGTATGGACGGGAACTTGGTTTGCCCATTGTCATCCCAGCAGTGCTCTGCTTCAGACTCACGCACCTGTAGGCATCAGCGATCGCCCCGGCCCTTCCATGCATGTTCATGGTTAATTTACAAAATGAAATCATTAGCACCGTGGTTAAGCTTGGAAATGAGTTTCATCTCCCTAAATGACGCTCTAAATAACTCTTACTACCCTGTTTTTCATTTAACCCACGTAATTTTATCCATCTATTGCTTTTCAAAGCTTCAACTTTTCCAGCCTTTCTTTACCTACCGCCATCCAAACTTTCGCCAGCTTCACATGCCACTCTCCATAGAGTTTTTTCCAACTTTTTCGTTGGCTACATTCTTACAAGCCTTTACTTTCTCCTCACTTTCCCCTCCTACTTTCTCCGTCTCTCTGCTTCCTACCTTTACCAGACGGTTTGTATACCTATAAATATAATTTTATCAAGTCGCACACAGCATGGGTAGCTAACTAACAGGGAATGATTGGACAATAATTCGCAAATAAGTATAGGGAAAGTAGTGTACACAAACCTTACAACTTGAGGAACAATAAGCAAAAAGCTATGTAGCTACCAGTAGTGGTTTAATAAAACCAGAGTATACTTCAAACCGCAGTACAGCTATCTAGCTTCCTCCTCCTAATTTTTACCCCTCTCGCCCATAGCTCTGATTAGTTTCTCAAGAAACTATTTCAAAACTTTTGAGGGGGAAATAAATTTTTATACCCGAAAAAGTCAATTTCAGTGATTGAACAGGAATGAGGGATTCAAAGCCAACGAGACCCTTTCTCAACCCGTTCTTTCCATCCTCAGTACTTGCCACTAAAGGTCCCGAGGACGAGGATTTAGGTTGGTTCACTATCACCCCCGAAATAGTTCCCTGATTAGGATTCCCTTTAGGTTTTGCATATCGAACATGAACTGGATATAATTCCCGATAATTTGCTGGAGGTGGCTGGAATTCTGGAAAGAACAATACATAAATCAGCTTCAAACTTTTATACATTCCCCATCACCCAACCAAAACTCGCATTTGTAACTCTTCTCATCTTCTTTTCCATGCTCATCCCGCATCTGCTCCTGATCTCAACTTCACCTCTTGGCATTCTCCCTCCCGCCGCCACCACCTGGCCTTGACTCCATGAATCCACATGCACTTTCCCCAGTTCTCCCAACTTTCTCCCTGCTAGGACAGCTCCTTACTTTCGCTTCAATTACACCTTAAACTCCAATGAATATTCCATGTGAACGACCTGATTCCCCCTAACCCTCCAATAAAAACGTCGATAGAGATTCACTAATTCATACTCGATCCGCTAGCCCCGCCATCCTTTATCCCTACCTTCCCCTCCTGACGTCCTCACAAGTCAGCGGGCGGAGAAAGGTGATTACCAGCCTGTGAAGCTGATAAAGCCTATTTTTTCTTCCGCTCCCCGCATCATTCCATTCTAATCAACTTAATCCTTCCCCTTTCTCCTTCCTGCTCTCCGTCCGCCCTTCCGCCTGTAATGATTAGCTCCATCCAGGATGAGATGAGAGGCTCCACATAATGAAATTAGGTAGAGTTGGCAAATTTCGCCAGGTTCATTTCTTCGCCCGCCTCTGGCTCCTGCTCAACCTTGCATACTCAAAGGGAGGTACGTTGGAAGAGGATGGAATTAAAGCTCTAGTCTAGTCAGTCAGCATTTCCGAGAACCAAGGAAAATTCACGGCACAATAGCCTGTATACCCAGTAAATTTGTTGTCATTAAGCACTACACAGAGCGTATAAGTGCTTAGATAAAGTCTCTGGATTTATTATACATCACAACTCCCACTTCCCACCCGATCTCAAACTCAATACTAAACGTTTCAATCTACTGCTCTACTTCTTGAAAGAATGAGTATTCATCTGCATGTCTACAAGTCATCAAGTGTTCTCAAACATCTTCAAACTAGTGTATACAACCACCCTACGGAAAACACTTGTACGCTTCTCCAGACCTCCTCTACTCACTCATCCGCTTCCCCCCACATTATCTTCAATGTATCTTTGTATAATCCTCTCCTTCATCATTCCCTCATTCTCCGCAAGCGGGCGGACAGACTAATACTCTTTCTTCTTTCACCTCTCGCTCTAGTACTTTCTCCTTCTTCTCAAAACAATTCAAAACCAAGCGCACACACTTTTCCTTTCCCCACTCGAGCCTTTATCTCTCAACAGTTGACTTTTGTAACACGCTCCATTATCGGACATTCTTGTCTTCCATCTCGCCCTGCCTCCTAAAGTCCTAATAACACTCCGCTTCCCTCATGTCTTTTCCGCCTGTCGCTTTCATCTAAAAGTTTTCCAGCCATCCAGCTTCATAAACGTGTACTAGATTACAGCCTCCACCCCAGACTGGCTACCATACAAATAATAATAGCCTCCATTGTCTCATTCCCTGTCAAACCCTAACAAGTATCAAACATCCCAGTGAAAGTAGACTTTCTCCACTAAATTTTTAAATTAAACCCGTAAATGCTTACATCCAAGGCAAACATGTATACAAGACTGGGAAACATGTACTTTCCCTCAATAACCTCCCAGCAGATATCCACCAAACCTTGGAAACTCCCCTCCTACTAAAGCTCTTGCAATATTACACATTACTTTTCCATGTACTACGGGTGTCAAAATGACAAATGAAAATGTTCCTTTACACTCTTCTTGTCTCTTCCATCCATGTCTTTCTTTTCCGCTTGTCGTAAATTCACACCATTATGTATGAAACCTAATCTTATTAAAAGAAATCCCGCACAAAACCAAGAATAATACTCCAATCTCTCCCTTTCCCCGCACTTTCGCCAAACCTCATTACTTGTAAATTCAATATTAGGTGTATATGTCTTCTGTCCGTAATTTTGCTTCCAGCGAAGATTTCTTTTACAACTTTCACCCAACAACTTTTACAACATCCCTAGCAGACAAAATTATACGAATACGAAAACGGATAAGAATGGCCACTTTCCGATATTCGAAAATCATATAATTTTCACTGAATTCGTATAAGTTCGTATAATCTTCTTGGATGTCGTATAATCTCGTATAATTTGTATATGTTTTCGTATAAAAGCATATAATGCGAGTAGAAATTACTATTTTGTTGCCATAGCTGGTCGGATTTATGCTAGGATTTTCGAACCTTATTGAACTGGAATCGAAATATTGACTTCCACCGCTACTGTAACGGTGTCGTTAGTTAATTTTTAGACGCCAGTGGTATGGAATTGCTTCCTTGCATTTTTTCCCACCTCTACGGATAAAAATAGTGATAGTATCGCACAGTCGAATATCACTTTTTATAGCAGAAACTTACCACTTCATCTGATTTAATTCACGTTCAGGCATAACTTCTGTGTTCAAATACGTCGTTATTAATTCCGTATATTTACCGGAAATGAAATGATTAAAAACGCAGTTCTTTAATTTAAGTAAACGATTAAATATTAAAAAATTAGACTTGTCTAAATGTACCCATATTCCCATTGTATATTTTCAGAGGAAACGCATGTATTTGCAACAAAACTCAGCTGATTTCAAACTTATTTTCAAAATTTTTTGTAAATATTGGAGTTCGCATATACAAAAATATGTAATTCCGTATAATTTTGTATACGAAATCGTATATTATACGTGATTATTTACAATCGTATAAAAAATGTGTACGTTTTCGTAGAATACCGTATAATTTTGTCACTGAAGTCATAGAATTCCGTATAATCACGTGACAAAATGGCCATTTTTGTCTGTTTTCGTGGAATACCCAATATCGGAAAGTCAAGAGCTTGTATGCTAGGGATCTTACTGACAACTCACGAGAAAAAAGTAGTAAACATTTTTAAGTTTACTAGTTGTTTAAGTTTACTACTTTTTTAACCACTTTCTCCCCCATACCCTTATATATATATGCACCGTTCCAACTCTCCCTGATCAAACTACAGAGAAGAGATGTCGCCTACACTTACATACACATACTTCTGAACATACTGTTTCCCATTTCCGGCCAAACCTTTAAGGAAATTGCCATCTTAATTATTATTGGACATGAAATTGTTCTAGGCCGATTTCAAATCCCGGTGCTTTTAAACCACAATTTCCAATTATTGCTGGTTCCTCAGGACGAGTGTAGTGGCAAGTTAAAATTCACAGACGAAGGTAATCAAATATTATAGTAATCGTACCAAATTCCACGGAAGTAGTAACAGGCTTTGTACTGGAACTCATGGGTGAGCAGCAATCAGAACGCGTCCGATAATTTACTCAAGGGCTCACGGAACACCCCGTTGGAACAAGCATCCACCACTAATAGATCCACTTGTAAAAATTTCTTGTATCTCCAAATTATTATCTTCTTGTTGTGACTGAAGAACCCAGATCGAAAGACTGAATCATGAGCCGACGTGTACGGATAACTAGCTAAAAGACAAGTTCCTCTCGATGATCCAGTCTGATACTTGTATATTCCATCCAACCTCTTTGGCATCCTCGCTTGGAAATTAAAATTAGAATCTGCTCATGCTAAATAATAGTGACCGTGGCAAGATTAAACTATTTCCTCCCTACCCTTCATCCCTTCACTTCTGCTTGTGTAATCACGTAAATTCTAACATGCATACCGTCACGTCAATTATGTCAACCGCAAGGTTCTAACCAGAAGAAATGAGTGGGCGTTCTCTCCGACTAGCATGTGTTTCCCACTTCCATCTACTGTATCCAAACGAGTAATCTGCATTCCCCTGGTGATAGTAATGGGCTGGCCAAGTAATCTCAATTTTCTCCTTTCCCTAAAATATGTGCTCTGCAACTAATCATACATTATTTACCGCTAGCTGGTACCAAGGGCTTTCATCACTAGATTTTCTCAGGAGTATACAAGATAAGTATCACAAAAAGTCTCTCGTCAAGCTTTGCTTATATTAACGCTGATTGCAGTAGTGCATGAGGTTCCCTACCTTTTCTGGCGCTCTGACAATTTTTTAGCCTTTACCGTGACATTCCTTCTCATTGTCTTATTTGCTGCGAAATATTATTTATTTGTATTTTCAACGCCTTCATTAGGACAGGGGTCTAAAAGCAATCCAAAATGTGTCCTTCAAATACCCTCTTCGCAATGTTGCAATCCAAAAATGTGCGCTTACGGTATTTCAGGAACGAGAGCAATTTTATGAAAATCCTCGCAAGTGTCATTCAGATATAATTGATCAAACATTTAGCGAAAAATTACACAACTTAAATTGAATAGAAACAAAAGTAATTCAAAACTTAATACGAAAATAATTCGCCTGTGTCGATCTACGTTAGTGTATCCTCGGATCGAATATATTCGCCTAAATCGGCTTGATGAAAACAGATGATAGTTGCTGGGTCCGCCACTCTGCAATCTGATGTGGATTTTGCTGCAGTTCCGAAACCCTACAATGCGAATTTCGTAAATATTAGATCGCTTCTGCAACAATTAAAGTATTAACTTCATGGTTTCAGACAGCTGACGTACCAAAGGTAGATCACGCATTGAGTAAAGTACAACACCACTGTATCGATTCACATTGTCTGATATTCGGCCAAGACCAGCTTTCGTCACGTTATTCCCGTATAAAAACTGTTGTTCAGCTGATGGTTTCAGCCACATTTTGTACTGTTTCAAACAAAAACAACTGTAACACCGATATTTCAGTACATCCTAAAATAATTGCTATTCTAAAAACACTTACCAGTGCATACGGTGCTAGATAATCCAGCGCAGTTATATGGAGGTGACATTTCTTTGATTTTGTAAACTTTCCCATACATGTGCCAAGGCTCACCAGATCGTCCCGGGATACATTTCCTGCCTTCAGCATCAATTCCTCGCTGACATAGTAAATTCTTTCTTTATGCAATCTGAAGCAATAAGTTCCATCAGGTCGGTCAATTAAAAGTTTGATGTTTTGTCCAATACTGCGAATATCGAAAACAGATAAATTAACGTAAAACCTATGTAGTAAAACTTAAATCAAATAAACTGAAATCATCAGAGTCTAACTGCAATCTTACAATTTAGCTAATTTCTCGAAGAAAGCCTTCGTTTCCTCCGGAGTTAAGGGCCTCATTCTCACAGCCTTGTTGAGGTCAACCTTCAGAAAAATTTATTTATGTAATTTGACCACGAGGTCCGAGTAAGCACCAACAATTACAGCCCGTAATTAACCGTACATCAGGTTTTAAAACTGATTTATTCTTCCAAACCCACACTAGAATTAACTCCTTAGTAATGCTAAAATCAAAATTATTAGATAACTATAATTGTCGCGACGAAGACACCATTTCTTTAACGAATAATCGTACTTTTAAAACTTGGATCAACAAACACGTGCAAATATTTAAACAGAGCGCGCCAGCTTTAGGTAACACGCGAACATTCCTTCAACTCTATGGTACTGGTGTCCCATATAACCAGTCCTATTCCGCTAGCTTAAATCATAATGGTCACGCTCACATCTAAACGGTCTACTACATTTTTACCCATGGAGGAAAAGGGTTTATGCGTGTTTATAAACACTTGCACCATTACAAGGTAGTGTCCTCTCTTCTAGAGCCCCTCTACATTACCATATCAAGCTACGGCGGGCGTTCTAAAGCAGTCACGTACAGCCGGTAAATGACTCTTTTACGGCGCTATATACGGATAAGCCCTCCGAAATCCGTTTATTCCAATAGCCATCTCAAAACACGCGGGAAGTAAAAATTATTTCATTGGAAATCGCGCATGATTTTCGGATGCGGTTAAAATAAAAATTTTAATGAAGCAGTTAAAAAATCAAGCTGCATTTGGTCTCAAGTTGATTTGCTAATCTTCAAATGGGTAACCGATAGAGGAATTAAGATACTGGACTTTTAAGTTAAGACTATTCATTAACTGCTATCCAAAACTATTGAATTGAAGTTACTAATCAAATTAACCGCAGAGCCTCAGGACGTAATTTTGATCGACATTACAGAAGGTGTGACCAGTCTTGCTATATACGTGTTGTTCTAATTGCTGTGTTTGTACCGAACGTGAACTAGTTCTACGCTGCGACGTTGCATAACCAGTAACCCTTGAATAACGTATTGACTTTGACAGGTATATCTCTTGAGGGCATGGTTATCAAGTGAAGGGACTTAAGTCGTTTCTCTGTGCTTTAACAACTGTGAACGGCAAACAACAGATTGTAGCTTCATCATGGCCGATGCTAGTTTTCTGGAAGAAATGGAGCATCTCGTTACTCCCTTTTGCTACAGTGCCGAAACCCTGCTGCCAAATTTTGGCAAAGGAATTGAATCGGCTCAGGAAACCTATAGCAATGGCTTCATTTCAGAAGGTGAGTAATTAACACTATATTTTCACAAACAAATTGTACCTAAATACATTAAAACTAATTCCGTATTATGGCGTTTGCAATTCTAGATTGTACGTGGGGATGTGCTTTCAATGATCATAAAATTCAGTGTTTCTCCATTGATACACAAATAAGTGATGTGCACTACAAATCCAAGTCGCATGTCAGTCTTTCTATACCGACGAAACCGTTTTCTTTGCCCCCCGGTACTCTTCTCAGAAGTGCATGTGAATTGGCATTGCACAAACAGCGACCCTGGGCTGGAGGTCTACAGCGTTTACTACTAGGCCTTGACTGCACACCTTTGTCAACTGGAGCAGACGATGATGAAATAGGTTTAGGTGCTTTAGCTATTTATGACCAAGTTCAACAACAAATCCTCAAATGGATCCCATTGCCAGAACCGGTAAGTTCTATTTACTTGTACAGCATTTCCTGTTCATAATTTTAAAAAGGAGGTGCTAATGTGTCATGTTGCAAATTCCGTTATAGGTGTCGTGCATCAAGGTGTTGTCGCATAGTGAGGCTGGGGATGCAATCAAGCCATTTTTCAACCCAGCAATGATGGCAATGGTGGGGATAGCTACTGTCGGGATGGCGGGAGGGAAAGTGTTGGTAGTGGATTTAGGACTGGACCGAATGGAATTGCCGGCATCAATGGGTAGTCCATTTATATCAAGTCATTCCAGGAAAGGCGGCTTGAAACCATCTGCAATAGTTACCGTGGATCCTTTCGATCGACAGATAGCAACACAAAGACATGTTTCCATACGAAATGATAACTTAATCAGTTTCTATGTGGGGGGTGAGTTTAAAGGTCATCCTTGCGTCATCATGTGTGAATTGATATTCTATGGTAACTAAATTTTGCTTTACTTTTTTAGACCCCATTAACTTGGAAGGACATGAAGAATTTGTTTATAACATACGAGAAGGTCCTGACAAAAAGTTCACTGTCAAGTTTGACAAAGATGACGTTTCGGTTTCAGCTGTGGAGTATGTTGCTAACATCGGGTGTCTTCTAGTTGGTTACAATTTCGGAGGATTTCAGCTTTGGCGGGTTGATGACCTCAGTTTGGTGTAAGGCTGCGCTTGACTATGAATGAGAAGGTCTGTGAATAAAAGCATTTGAAATAGCACAACTAATAATTATTTTTTTGGGAAATTTCTAGACATGGCTCAACTCCACCGGATGTTGAGTATCCAGTCCATTCTTTTGGCTTCCAACAACCTATTGACGATCCAAAGAACTTCTGCTATATTTGGGTACTTTTCGGTTCAAGAAGCAGTGAACGCATTCAACCAAAATTAGAACTATATCAACTATTTTTTATGAACAAAGCAAATTTGGAGAACTTCGGGTTCATTTACCAGGTACAAGCCTGCTTCATAAGTAATAATTAAATATTTAATGAATTTCTTACAGTGTTAAAGAATTGCAGTGTTAATATCATTTTGCTTGCAGAATCTACAGAAATTCCTTAAGAATCTATCAATAACTTTAGAAGATTTCTTTCTACCACCAAAGCCTGATGAATCTATTGACTATCAAGACTGTGAAAATGCAGCCTCTTCGGAGTACCCGTTACACTTGAGTGTCAAAAATGAACTAGTTTTTGTATCTTGGAAAGTAGAGCGGTCCGAAATGTTCTACGTGGGTATTTTCGACCTGAATGCATGGTATTCATCGCATACCCCAACCGGGATACCTAAATCTTTCGGTTTTGTTCCTTACTGGGTAGCTGTACCCGTAGAAAGGTCAAGTAAGTATTTTTCATGCAGCTTTTCTATGCTTGAATATTTTGTACGAGAATGTCTTCCAACGTGGTGTGTGATCAATTAGAAACTGGAACTTCAACACCATGGGATTTTCGTGTTCTTCCATCTACTATCCAGCGGTGGGAAAGTCGCTATCAGCCTGTCGACTTCCACATGTATCCTGCGTCTATAACATTCCGTAAGTGCTGTAGTCTAGATTTGGCCCAATACAGTTTGAATTTCATGAATGAATGTTTTTAACATCGTTCCTGCATTGCAGAGGGTGTTTGCCTAACTTCACGAGGGTATTTTTCTTTCGATCACTTTGGAGTGCAAGAAAAAATCATCCGGTTAGTATCAAAAGATGGTGCTGCTCTCATGGCGGAACCAGCGCAGTTGCAGCAGTACTGCTATATTTACGGGCTACAACCACGAACAGCGAAGGTTTACGAGCCTGAAATTTTTTCCGATAAGGTTAGTCTCCGAATGTAAAAGGATAATTCATGGCCATTTGGACCCAATTGCGAGCTGTAATTAACTAAAACTTTGTTTTGTTACAGGAGAAAGAACGATTTTTGATATTCACCGTACTTCTAGAAAATAAGCGGCCTTCAGTAATAGTGCAGTTAGCTAATGCTTGGCTGGATGGATCATACTCGGATGTAGGCTGCACAGTCAATCTTATTATAGACTGGATCAAAGACTTATCTCTTAGCGTTAGATCTCTGGCCGAACACCATTGGAGTAATGTTTTGCATTTGTCAGCCGAAAGTTTACTTCCGGATACAATAGATTTTATCGGTTACTCCAATTTCATTTGGAACTCTCTGCACTCGTTGCTATCCATTCTGATTCGCCATGACGAAGTCTACAACAGTAAGTGAAGTATACTAGAAAATTTGAATCGTGAACTGATTACATGTGTTTTCATTGTCAAATGGAATGTTATGATTGTAGGCGCCAGAAGTGAGAAGTTGGATTCTCTTAAATATTCTTTGAAGAAGCTGGTAGAATATTCTGCTGCAATGCTGATGTTTTATCAATCAGAAATTTTGCCATCAAAGCCTGATGTGTTAGATGCAATGGCGGAAGTGCACAACAAAAGGCGCTCGATAGTATATGAGGCTAGGAATCGCACTGAGACAGTACCCGAGGAATATAAGAAGGTGAGATTCAGTTGGTAGTTAATTTGCACTTGCATCAGATTTTGGGCAGCATTCAATGAGTGAAATTGTTTCAGAAATTTCAACTGTTGGTAATCGATCAGTTGGTAGCGGAACTTGGAGAAGATCTTATAAGAAGGGAGTGGAACTTAGAGGGAGCAGATCATTTGTATCCACCGAAACACACTGGTTATATATTGAACATGCTTTTGTGGAAACATGCAGAATCACCGCTGATATCTAGAGTCATTTTTTACTTCATAGTGGATTTCTGCAGTGTAGCAAATATGCAGAGGTAAGTCATTCTGTAATCTTATTATATGTATAATATAGTTCAGTATTTCTAGCTACTGGTTACTTTATGTCAAGCAAATACAGCGCACTGAGGCAATTAATATAGGGCCAAATGTAACTTGGAGGTTTAAAAAAACGCATCCAACTATTGGAAAACGTGTGGTAAGAAATAGAACGACATGCAACCAGTTCCGGCAAATATGGGGAATTAGCACGATGGGAATTTTGGATCAACCGTTGAGCCGATTCAAAAACCGACGATGCCAATTATGTTGACAAATTTATGGTTACACATTAGTTGAAACCATAAAAATTCTCAGCCTGAGGCTATTAATTAATTTCTCTTCATCGATTATGTGCAGGGGAAAAATGAATTCCAAATTACCGGGAAAAACTGCAAATTGTAAAATGCTTAGATCAGCTCGGCCCGTTATGCTTAATCCTTAAGTGATGCTTATCATCAGTAATTATTGTGTAACCAAGAATATACATTGTATCTTTTTACGTTTTCAGCTCAATACTTAAAGGAGATTTTGCGTCCGTTATTCAGTTAAATGGAGAAGAACAACAAGAAATTTTCAAAATGTGGAGGATTGATCACGGATTTTTCGAAGATCCAGTAACCTACATGGCTCAAAATTCCGTTCTTCACAAATCAGATGTGACCACAAAATGCTGGTCAGCGGCTATGATAGTTTTGTCAGGATTTATTCCTGAAAGTGCTATTGTAAATCTTTTGAATCTAGGCTGTCCATCCGAATTGCCTAAGTGAGTCTACGCTCATTCCAGAAATATTTTTGTTATCATTGTTATCCCAATTGCATCTAATTTTTTGTGAATTCGGACTTACAGGCTATATTTTGTAGTGCTGGGGCGCATACCTCATCTTCGAGAAAAACTCATGAGCTACGTATCACAGTCAGCCGATGTATACGAGCCGGATTTACTGCACTTCTTTTTTCAAGGTATGTCTTTATTTTAATGGTTAGAATTCTGACATCATAAGTAACCACTAAAGCTAACTAAACTATACGTATTTTGTCCAAACAGTTGCTTTTGAAAATAATTTCATTCACGAATTCATCAATCGCTATCTGTTACGCACATCAATGCCAGTGCAAGTGGAGTTGAAAAACTATCTAAAAGGAAACTACGACTTCGACCATCAAACTTTTCTGCTAGAGTACTACATTACGTTACGGAACGTTGAAGACGCTAGGCAGCTTTATGAACACATGAGCTCAGTGTGGGGGGACGGATTGCTACTGAATGCGAAACAAAAACAAACATGGTTGAGACAACGTGGTCAAATGACCTTATACTGTGCTCAAGCTACGGAAAGTATGGTGATGAATTTTTTGAAGACTGAAATTGAAGGTGACTACAAAACTATTTCTAAGTTAATGGGATCATATTTTTTGTGTGGCGTTTGCTAACTTCTAAACTTTATCGTTACAGCTGTCAAACCTGTTCCCTCTCCCGTGGCTATAAGATCTAAGAAAGTACAGCCGTCGATTGCGCAAACACAATTTTCTAGAATTACCGGCCCTTCGTATCAATCTAGTCCTTTAAGACACTATGCTCCCAAAATTCAGAGGGATATGGATGACTCTCTATGCCTTTCTGATGAAATGCCTAACGAAAGTGACATAGCTGGTGATGACCATGATAAAATGATGGAATCACTTCTGAAGACTCCTTCAGTTGATCACAGAAGATTTGATCAAACAGCTAATACCAGTATTCATAGTGTTTGCTATGAAACACCACAATCGACGGATATGGAGACACACTCTATTTTAAAGGCAAGCTGTGTATAAACACTAGTAAACATTCTGAAATCAGTCACGCATACACCGCTAGCTAATATTTAACAATTATATTTTTAATTTTTCAGAAAAGTGCTTCCAAGTCAGGTCGCATGAAGGCCTATCGTACTCGATTCATTGACCCCTCATCTGGGGAGGAGTTGAAGAGTCCGGAATTGGAAACGATAGCGGATATTTCAATTGATGCATCAGAGCAAAGTATGGCTCTGTCCCCGCCAACTACACCATTACGTTTTTCGAGTAGCCCACGCCGCAGTCCCTCTGTAGTACCTGTTGGCGAGGAGGAGGGGAGTCCATCCTCTTATAGGCGTCGATTAAGGAGCCACGATTCTCCTTCCAAGGATAATAGCACGGCTGAGAATAATACGATGTCGGCAGAGGTCAAAGATAAACGCATGGAGGATGAAGGTGTAGTTCCAGCAGCTCCATCAGAAAAGGTCACTCCTGACACCAGCTTCAATGAAGAGTTTCTTACACCAGTTAGTGCCAGCCCTGCAATTTCCGAGCACATGGGTGGACTGACCACTCCACCAATGACAGCAGTAGACAAAACAGGTCTTCAAAGTGATGCTATTACTCTTGAAGCTCCTGAAAGTCCGGCAGATGCCATAAGCGTTGAACTATGTGTGAAGAGCAGTCCTTCAAAATGTGCGGTAGTTGTCACTGACATGGATTCACCGGAATTGTTCGTTGAAGCTGCCGCTGAAATTGCTGTTCCTAATTCCAACCTAAATGTGAACCTCGAAGCAAGCTTCGTTTTCAAAATTGGTGAAAGTCCTGACACCGAGCCAGCACCGATTCTAGAAGTTTACTCAGATACACCCGTCAACGAGACGAGCTTATCCCTCCCCCTCTTGGATCAAAATATCGAAGCCAATGTTGAGGTTAAAGTTTCAGAAGGTAATGCACTTGATACTAAGGAAATAACTGTTCAAGTGACAGGTGCTACAAACCCGCTTCACGGATCTGACGTGGAGTATAAACATGATGTCCGTCCCCTGGAGGGTTATGAAGATGTATCTGCTGGTGCAAATCAAGAAAAGAAAGTGATACTCGACGCAATTGAAGTTTCAAAAAAACGAGGTCGTAAAAAGTCTAGCAGTGAATCAAGTCCGAATTCCAGTAAAAGTAAACTTAATAAGTCAAATGCTCTGGTGGTGGATAAAATTCCTAAACGAAAAACGCCAAGTAAGTCAGTTAAGGAAAGCGAGAAGCTATCGGTATCCGAAACAAACCTTTCAACAACAGCGATACTGGATGGAGTAAAGACGACTATCGAAGAAACAACATACGTGGAGAAAAAATCCGTTACTAGAACTCGGATATCTGCCGAGCCACTTTCGGATGAAGCACTGAAAGAGGCCGGTATATTGACTGACGATAGTGATGAAGAAGCAGAGAAACCCGTTAATGAAAGTATATCTGCGCCTGGAGGATTATCAGACACTTTAGACGTATCATCCGTTTCAATGTTCGAAAGAACTTCAGACGATCTATTGGAATTGGGACCACGGCGGTTAACAAGACGACAAAAGTCTCTCCTGGAGGCGCGCAGTCAAGGGCATATGCCAACAATGGGTGAGGCGCATTTAACTCCCCCCAAACATTCGCCAGTGAAAGAGAAATCTCCAGCACGCTCTGTTGGACGAAAGCGTAAAGGTAAATTTACAAGACGATCACCATGCAAATACTTCAAACGCACCTTTTAAAATCAGAGCTACATTAAATTTTTCATAACGCAGATAAATCCGGCGATGATGCATCAATAGCTAGTGCAGATAGTAAAGAAAAATCCCCTGGAAAACGTAGAAGTAGGCGCAGCACTACCCCGGAGTCAGATATATCAGAAACATCCGAGCGACGGCAAACACGGAGCGCATCAAAAAAGCTGGAATCTGGCGAACTAGACGTATCTTTCTCTGGATCGCAGTCATCTGTGGTTTCTCAAGGGTCCCAACGTAGCACACGGAGTCGCAGTAGAGGAAAAACTCCCGTCTCCTTATCTTTAATCTTCGATGCAGGTACGCATAATGGATTTCGTATATATGCTAATAATTGAAAAGCACCATCCAAATTAATTTGATTTTTTGCAGCGCAAACTGAGGAAGTGCCTGCAGTCCCGGAACCAGTTCCCACAAAGAAAACCAGACGCCGAACAAGTACATCAAGAGCAGCATCCGAGCCACCATCAAGCGCCCCTACACGTCGATCAACTTCTAAACGCAAAGCTCGTGAAGTTATGGGATTTGCACCAGAAATGAGTACCGTCGTGGAAGACACTCAAGAAAATTCCTTACTATCATCATCCCAACCAGGACCAAGTAGTGGGAAAAGGAAGAGATCCACAGCCGTAGAAAGCATTTCTGAAGAACCAGAAGCGGATGCGAGTCTCTTAAATGTTACCTTGGATACCTCAACTAGCGGGCCATCAAAACGGGGTAGACGCTCCATGACCCCGTCTCTACTTGCTGGAGAAACGCAAGGTGTTACCACCCGCCGGCGCAGGCATTCGTCATCATCTAAATAATATTTGGCAAATAAGACTTACGTGCACATGACCACTATTTTTCTTACCATTCAAATCGGACATCCTAAACTCCTGCGATTATGAATAATGTGATAGTAGTAGCTTCGAGAGGTTACAAGCTTCAGCTTTTCTCCACAATAAACTTTGGAAACCAAGATAAGATATTATGTTAGTTACTAAACGAATTTGTTACGTGAAAGCCGTTTTCGAAATGTCTTCATAATTCAAATGTGATAATTATCAAGCTTAACTGTGAGTGTGATTAGTTGAGTTATCTCGAAATTAATGTAGCTTCTTCTAAAAGTATTCAGTTCGTTAGATGTAGAAATTAGTAGATTATATAGCATAAGTGGGGCATAATTTCTGTAACTTAGTGCAGAATTTATAAAATTTCATAGAGACAACTTGTGTTACTAACTTTCTAATTCTCACATTTCGTTTCCTCTTATTGATTAATAGATGAAGGCAGGAGTTCCTTCACGTAGCTTGGAAGACCATGTGCAGCATATATTCATCCTTCATAAGTAATAATTAAACCGTAATCATCAGTATTTGCTGAATTCTAAAATATTTTTACAATCAGAATTCAAACTTGTAATAACTGTTGGTATTTTAGAACGTCATGTGGACAAAGGCAACAGAATCAGAAATGCATGCGAATGTGCGCTTGCCAAATGCATTCCAATGGTTCTAGGAATACTTGTGCAGTGCGCGGGAAACTGGGGGACCCGGTATGTCATTTCATGGGTAAATGTCCATATACCTCAAACATTTTTATGTAGGATTTATTGGAATTTCATTGAGGGGAAAAGAGAAATAGCACAAATCGGCTCATTAGCTTTTTCGTTGATCATTTTATTTGGTTTTTCATTTACATCAAGCGGAAGAACGCATCTAGGTAATTTCTTCACGTACTAGCCTCGGGTAGGAAATTTGAAAACATTCACCCCCTAAATATAATTAAGTACGACCCGAGTCATCTTATGTCCCTTTGATATATAGTCTCCTAGTCAGGTATATTAAACGGGACTGATATCAAAGAATCTGGAGGGGTCCTTCTTCCCTGTGTAGGCAAACGAGAAAAACATCAAAAAGGTGCAAACTTGTAATCATGACTACACCATTTAGTAAAGAGGAAGACATTGGCTCAAGTAGCTTGCTACAAAAGCTAAAGGAGCAGAACCAGAAAGCTTTTCCCGGACAAGCATGCCCTGTACCGGCCAAAGTGACTTCCCCGTTGAAACTCGCTTATAGCATCAACGATGTTCTGAGTAAAGTATCATTTGTCAAAGAGTCCGTCGATGATTCATCTGACGCGAACACCTCAACGGCATTAAATGTAAGCCTTCGTAACCACAATTCAAGTCACGAGGAAGTGGTGGCAAGCATCAACTTTCCGGAATTTGTCGAAGAATCTAAACCTGCTCCGATTGAAGCTGTTCCCGAACCCGATCTAAGCGATACCGTTGAAAGTTCCTCTCCGCCTACAACAGAGGAAGACAGTTCGAATGAAATCGCCGAGATGCTTTTAAGGAGTACCACAGAGACGGAATCACCAAAGGTGATCGAGAAACCAAACCGAAAATCAACTAGGACTGTTACAAAGAAGTCTACTGTCGCAGCAGAAGTAAAGGGTAATGACAATGAAGAAGTCCCCGTCACTCGACCAACACGTAAAAGCACAAGAATCGTTCCGAATCCGCCGTCACCGGTACGTCCAGAGATTACAAGAGCTAAGAAAAAGCCAAGATCCGCATCCGGAGACAACAGTCTTACAGGTTAGTGTCAATTTTCTGATTTGCAAGTGCGCGGTTTAGTATTGTATGAATTTCACTCATGAATCCTTGTTGTTTATCAGAGGCACCACAGAAGAAGCGGGTAGTGGAGTCAAAACCCGTAACACCAAAACCGGCTTCTAGAAAGAGCCGCGTGGCCGCTACCTCTCCAAAGACTACACCGAAGACCCCTCCAGTAACTACTCCAAAGCGAACGACGAGAAGAACCAAGCCTCAAGCGCCTGTGGAATCTGATGAGGAAGATCATGACGAAAGTATGGTAGTTTCACCTGATCCAAAGGTCTTGAAGAAAGGTCGGAAAGTATCTGCAGTTGAAAAGACATCTAGTACACCCAAAGCCAAAGCAAAGGCAACACCGAATGCGAGAAAGAGTACCCGAAAAGTTGTGCCCGTCACACCACCTCCAGAAGAGGAAGCTGATAGCGAAAGTGACCTCGACGACCCTAATAGAATAAGAACCCCATCGCCAAGGTTTCATTTATGGCCAATCGAAAATCCTTAACTCCTAGGTTTTGTAAATTCAAAGCACCCTTCACAGAATTTTGTGAGTCTTAATTGTGATTAGTATTAACGTATCAGATCTGATAAGGCTGATGTCCAGCCTCCCTATTAAAACATGCTAAATATTTACACCCAAACACGTATTATGTAACTTTTACTATCAATGTTTCTCGTTTCTAGCTTCTGTAAATCCGAAAATACCTTCCGCGGTGAATCGGTTTGAAAAGTATTTTCCTTCTTGACGGGCCCTTTAACAAGCAAAATATACATTTGTAGTTTTCAATAACGAGTATAGATATGAGGAACCCATCAGTGTTCCTCTTACAAGCGTCCCCTAATGAACTTGCTGTAGAAGAGCATATTTGTTTGTGTGTAAATCCGTTCTAGTAAAAGTGATTGTCTGTAAAATGATAAAGAGCCAAGTCTAAAAATATCCTATCCCTTGTCATGATACTTAATCTTCTAATGAAACAAAAGGCGTTGAAGTGACAACACTCGGTAGATTTTTAAAACGAATGTAACCCGATACAGTATCACCTTGATACAGTTTCCTTTAAACAACTTTTGCGTCTCCATTGCCACTCAAACCGCAAAATCAAATCAATTTTCTAGTCTCCTAGCTCACACAAACTCACTGTCCAATCCTCCGTTAACTTTGCTGGCTAACCCAGAATGTTCATTCCATTCCTCATACTGTAGTAACGACGTTTTCAGGCTTTTCCAGAATTTCAAGCTACAAGTGAGCGCGCAGGCTGCAGCATTTCATCCTCCTGATGACAACAGGAAGAAGCACTCACTCAGTCAGTTAACTCCACTCAAATACCCGTGTGGTTGTATCCCCGAACCATGACTTGAGCGTCCGACGTGTTCACACTCCTGAAACAGGTATGCTCCATTTTTTCACTCCAGTTACTCCTCCAGATGAAACCCCAACGGGGAGACAGTGTGGTGCCCTACCGGGTTGACCCCAAAGGTCAGTCGCATTTCCTTTTCCGTATTAGCTTTCATTCACATGAGTTCTGCCTATAAGGAATTTAAGCTGAGAAAGTTTCAAGCTTTTAAGAGAATCCTGGAATTTCAGTTCCTCCGAAACTTCCGTATTTGCGTCGCAGCTTTCCCCTACGCTTCTCCGATTCCCTTCCAGTACTCTGAAGTCTAAAGTATAATAGCCCTACTACCAAGGATTCTCAAAGCATGTTAATCATACACACTACCTTATTTAGCTATACACTATCCAAATATTACCACGTCATTCACATGAACTAACTACTTTTACATGTTGAGGTTCTCAACTTGAGGAGCATCCCCAGAGAAATGCCATTAACTATCTAAGTGTCTCTGATCGTTTAGGGGTAATGAAGTAAAAGCGTTGGTGCATTGAGTGTGTCACCGGCGGTTAAGCGTCCACATGTTCGATACGATTGCGGATGAGAGGATTATGCCTTAAGAAAACGGATTGTCTAGCAACCGCACGGTCCTCATCCAAGCCCTCTTATGTGACATGTAATCTCTGTGTGTTTCATCTCAGATTACCATCCGGGTAATACGGAATCCAAGTCTTTTTCTTCTCCTTCCTAGCCTCACTTCTGCCAACCAACCATCCCGGCTTCACTCCACTTGTTCTCCCAACCGAAAACTGAGTGTGGATCAATCAGCCCGGAAGGAACACCGCGTAGCAAGCAAGCAATCTAGACACCGTACAAATTTGATCCCCATCAAAATTACTAACGCCTGTGTCCAGCCCTTGCACTTTTCTCACGTCTCAAATTCGCAACATTATCCCTCCATTCTTTTCAATTCTGTCTGAATCTTCGCGTAACAAAATCTTTGATTCAGCATTCTCTTCGTCTCTTCACCTTACCTAGCTGTACGATCCTTAATTTCCTACTTTTAGCCTGACCTCCCAGTTAGTGAAAAGAAAACGATAAAACTAAAACGCCTGAGACTGAGAAAACCAAAAGCGGATAAAATCTAAATCTCTTGTCTTAAACTAGCTGTGAACAGGGAAAATAAGGATGGTTGCATATGTTTGAGAATCTTCTCAACGAAATTTAAAACCAGTAGCACCAAGGAAGAGGAAAGCGATACTCTTCCTTGATGATGGTTCCTTAGAAAAACTCTTGATGCATGATTGAATTTTATGATAAACAAGTGATTTTAGAGAGTATCCCACGCCATTATTGAATGAAGGACCCCAGAAGCAGTAGCCCTTAGTGAAACAGCCGATCCCGACTTCCTATTATTACCCTGTAACCATTAAGCTAAACATATGAGAGCGAGAGATGCCTAATAATGTCATTATCAACAAGCCCCATCAATCCAAAAGCGTTAGTCCACGTTAAAACTTGCCGGCTATTTCCAAACTTTCACAACCCACACCGTAGGGGTGGTCTTTGACAGGACATGTTTCTGAATCCATCAATTATTTTTAAAATATTTAAATGGTTTTCTTGTCAAAACGGACGGTAGAACATGATTGACTTTTACTCTTGTACTCTAAATTACAACTCATAACCGCCGCCCTCCTGCTACACTAGTCACGCTTTAAGCTCCAACACCCCGTGAGATAGAGTATTCCTAGGATCATTTTTCATAATCCACGTTTTTGGCCTTGTCAAGTAAAGTGAGTTCCGTATGCAAAAATAGCTCCTCAGCATCATTAAACCCAGTACGAAAAATATGAATTATCACCCAAGATAATGTATAAACTCAAAGATTGACGGCAATCCTTTTGTCTGTGGTAACCAGATTCCTAAGGATAATGGTGAACAACTCAAGGGAGGATACGTTTGCAAGACATCTAATCAAGTGCCAAAGCCAATAAGCATCCATAGTAAACCCTATACCGCCCTTAAATCCCGCATTTCCACCTTATCTTGTAGTCACTTGGGCTTAGCAACTCCTAGCTTATTAGCCTTTTCGCTCCAACTTGTTCCTTCAAAGCCCCGCGGTACATGTTTAGCCAAAAGCGGGAATCATGTAAGCGGCTTTTCCCTAGACGCCACAAACCCCGGTAATCATCTCCTCAAAGCGCTGTAGTAGTAGAAGGAGTGAAGCAAAAGAAGCAACTTGTTAGCTCATGATTGTCACAAGTAGAGCATTCAAGAGTTTAGTTGAGCTAGAAAAGATTCATGTATCCAGCCGTATCCCCTCCTTCTCAAATTACCTTGCCACGGATCGTTTAGATTTGTCCGAAAACCTAAAAGCAAAGTACCCGCTTTTTGCGGAAATTCTCATCTAACCTCTCCTCTTAATACACTAAATATCCTCTTCACCCTCAACCAGCCTCCACTCTACAGTATATATATACTCCCCCATCGTCAAGGAGCAACCAAGATAAACAGAGTCTCTCTCATACGGATCTACGGGACCTTATCTCCCATGGCTTCCGTCCGTGTAAATACACACTCAAGTAGATTTCCCTCCCGGGTTCCGGAGGAGGACTCCATGAAATGGACACTAGGAAGAAAGATAAATTTACGTGGGCAACATGTCCACGTACTCCAAACAAGGCGGTGTCAACTCAAGGAAAACAAGTGCACCCTCCCCTCCTCAAATTCCCAGCATATTTTACCTAAGTATTTTATGGCCCATCATCCGCTGTCGGAACTTTAGTAGCCAAGAAGACGTTTGGTAAAAAAAATCTTGTACAACAAGACTAAGTACACATGTAGCAAAGTGTGTCCGCCTCTATAACAGTCTTTAAAGAGCCGCCCATCGTCCAGCCACCAAGTCATCCAAATTACCCACTATCCCTCCGAGTCCCAGCGAATTACGGAAAACAACCGGGTGATATATATCTCTTGTCCCTCTACCAACCACATAGCCCTTCTTCCTCTGAATTAATGACTTGAGTTAAGACTATGAGGCCAACGGCTGGTCCAACCGGAAACGGAATAGATCATCTTCGTTAAATCCCTTCTTCCTTGAAACATATTCTTCTTTTAACCCCGCAGCATCCTTATTTTACGTCCCCTCCAACTTACCCCCCTCACTTCTACGTTCCTACAACTCCTTCCCCCGCCATCGAGCATCTTCATCTCCTTCATTCATATTTTCCATTCATTCATGTAACCATCAAATTCCCTGACCTTTTCCACCCACTTTTAGCCTTTCCTGTCTTCGCATTTGTAGTTTAGTTTCCAACATCCCCTCTCTTCTTCAGCAGCTCATACTTATTCCCTATAACCTTATCGACCTGGACAAAGCGGGCATTAGGAAAATCTTCATTTAACCGTGAACAAATAGTTTTCTCCGCTCTCTTCCTCCAACAGTCCGGCAGCCCCCTGTCGTCTTATTCCGTATGAGCCGTAAGATGGATAGAAACCGATCCCGGAAACATTTAAATTCTATTTGAAATATTCAGTATGTTGTTATTCCAAGATGAAGCGTTTCATCGAAATCATAATAAGTAGAAAAAAGTAAATTTTCAAATCCTCTTTTCCTAGCGGACAGGCAGGGGATAACGGATAAGTATGATTCCATTAGCAAGAGGCTCCGGATTTTGTTTCCACATGCATGTTTCCTGGTAGGTGGGAGACGGGTGACGGACGGTGAGGAGGGGAAGATGAGACGCGGGTATTGTAGATGGAAATACTGGGAGGAATCAGGGAAAAGAATAGCGTTAAAACATTAAATACTGAATGTTTCACTAAAACCGTGTATCTTCCCCATCTCTCCCGTATACACGTACATGAAGAATCCCCGGGAAAAATCCTGGGTGAGAAATGATGAAAGATTCCACTCTCAGTTACATGACAACGCTTAAGTGTCCTCGCTTTCCCTTCATTCCTTCCCTGTCTCATCTCACGTCCCTCATCTAACGGGTAGTTATATACTAGTTGGTCATATTCCATGCATACGGGAAAAAACACCGGCTGTAAGCAGCAGCAGCATCATCCGAGTACTTATACATAGTATCCTTTTCCTTGCAGCATCTTCCTTACTTTACACATGTACATCCAGTATCCCAGCTCGCCACAAGTTAGGGATGCATCTTGGGATGACATGATACATCTGTCAAAAGTTAAAACTCCCCGACTCCTACAACTTCCTCGGAGCGATATAATATGCATTATCTACCATCTTCTTGCCCGTCCATCCGACACTTTTCCACCCGCTCTACAGACAAACCTTAAGAAGATGAACAAATCATAGATAATCTTTCAGTCCACGTCTATCTTCATTTGAAGCAGGTTCATTTTCCAGTTAGCCCCAAAAGTCAAGTGCATTCCCGCCTTCCTTATCTACTCCTCAAACCCGGGTATTTCGCGTCTCTACTTTTTCCACAAGCGCAAATACTACAATCACTCCCCCATTTAATTTGGCAATCAATCCCGTGTATCACCTGTCATCCTCCTTCCCTGGACTTGACATTCTGCGACAGGTGTGAAGGTCAGTTCACATTTACTTGGGACTTCTCTTTCCGAAATGGAGACTATCCCGAAAAAACGGAGGATCCTGAGAACCCCAAAGTGTGCAAGGTGTAGAAATCACGGCGTTATCTCCTGCCTAAGAGGACACAAGAAAATGTGCAGGTAAGATATGACCGTCAAGGCACGGAAACTATTGGCCAGTAATCCTATTTCCCTCTTACCTTTGTCAATCTGCGAATCAGATATATTATATTTTTTCTAATACTACACGGTATTTTGATTTTCATTACAGGTGGAAAGAATGCACTTGTGATATGTGTGAATTAGTAGCAGAGCGACAACGGATAATGGCAGCTCAAGTTGCTCTCCGAAGGTACTTTCCACACAACCATATTTGTAGTACTTGCCATAGCTTTAGCTTAATCCATTCAACACTTCCTTAGTACTTACACCACCACAATTATATACTTTTCAAAAATTCTATTCCTACCAGGCAGCAAATGGGTCAAAAAGGGAAAGACTCCAAATCTACCTCCACCCCAACCGACGCCAAAGTAAGCAGCACCACTTCCACGGACGAAATGTTAGAGAAAACCCGCAAAATGGAAACCGCTTTGGCAAAGAGAAAGTCCAGTTTACCCAACATCCAGAAGAATGCACTAGAGCGCCTAAAAACCGCCCGCAACCAAGAATACCGAAACGCTTTGTCTCTTTGCTCGAACCCTTTAAGTTATTGGTCTAATTTGAGGCTCCGCCGTCGCAAAACCTTTGCAGACCCCCAATTACTTTTAAGTGAGAATCTTCCATCTGAAGAAGTTTGCACCTTTATCGACGCTCCATCACCCCTCACATCCAACAACCTTCACAGTCCATCATTCCCCCTCCAATTTGCGAAATTGAACTCATCATTTCCCGACCCAACGGAGACGGACAGCTCATTTTTGCAGCCTTCAACCGGTTCAACGGCTAACGACAATAAGTTTCCGAATCCACTCCAACACCACCATCCCTTCAATAGAAGCAACACCCCTAGCGCCGCCATCAACCTCGCTTCAACCCTACCATTCCTTGCCTCAGGAGGTGGCGGCGGTGACTCTATGAGTGAATTGTTAGGAAGCTATTACTATTCTCTCCTAGCATATTCCGCATCTTTAATACAGGTAAAAAGCGTAGGACGAATAGGAGGATATCAGGAGCGCTTCAGTCAGCAGAACTCCTCCAAGCACAGAGAGATTCCTCCAAGTTTGGATGATTCTGCCGATTCAAAGAATATCCAATCTAGGTCAAATGAGAAATCTTCACTTTCTTTCTCTGTTGAAGCTATTTTGAATATGTGAATTCAGGGATTGAACGTATATTTCCCCTTAAAGACACACAAACGCATTCACTTACCTTAGGAAGGGGGAAAGAGAGAAGGTTACGACTGCGACACACACATCACAGCTAACGTACAAGCTCGTGTAATTTCACTCACATTCGTAATTTTCTGAGGTAGAAAGTTTTGAGATTCAGTCGTAACCGTGTATTCCTCAAGCTATTCATGCATCCTACAATAACAGACACGCAACACGACACACGAATCCCAGATCTCTCCTTTCCATATTAAAGAGTCAATTAGCTTAAATGTAAAGGGTTGGAAGTGACTGAACTTTGTAATTTATAACTCTTTGTTACCTGTAACTTCTTTGACGTAAGATCGTGCCGACTAGTTAGATGAATCATGTCCGCCTCAGCGTGTGTGCATATATTTGGATGAGATGCGCTAATAATTATGTAACTTTGATACACATTCAAGTACTTGACAACAATTACATGTATTTATTATTAACCATTGTATACATATATCATGAGGATTTAAGCAAGAGAAATTTTACAACATGTATCTATAGTTATTTCCGCAGTTTATGAAGAATAAATAGAAAATAAAAACAATACAAAATCATCTATCCTCTCCAAGGGCTTAGTTCCCGTCTTTCCTACTTTGTCATATTCCTATTACGCTGTATAATTATTAACTACATATGCTATTTTGTATACCTACGTGTAAAACTAGAAAGACTTGTTGAGTGTGTGTGTGTCAAAGTGGAGGACACATGCTTGAGAACATTTCATCATGATTCTTCAACAAAATGGATCGATTTGAGCGAGGCAATATAAATTAAGCTCAATTCGGTGCCGGAATTGTCACTCGATTTAAAGCAATTATCTACTTACTTGTTCCTTTACTTCTCGACGCCCCTCAGAGCCACAGCCGTTAAATTAAACTTAGTTGGCTGTGACTTGTCGGATCCAGTTGGTGTATTCTGAGACTCGAACGTAGACTCCTGGAACGTCATGTTGTCCACAACCAACTCCCCAGCTCACAACACCGGACAATTGCCAAACTCCCTTGATGTCACAGACAAGTGGACCACCGCCATCTCCCTTGCAAGCATCCTTGTTCAGTTCTCCTCCGGCGCACATGAAACCCGGGTGAAGGGTGAAATCAGGTCCGAGACGGGTTCTCTTGAGCTTTTGTTCGCAGTCAAAGTTGTTGAGGATGGGTAAATCAACTTCCTTCAATACATTCTGGTACTTGCCGACTTGAGTGAATGAGTCCTTGCCCCATCCTGTGGCGAAACAACGTTGGCCCGTGAATTCAAAGCCCTTGGGTGGCAAGCAAACTGGGCTAATGTGTGGACTGTAATGGAAAGAAGAGACTCATTAGGCATTGCGTAATATTTAAATCCTCTTCCTGAATATTCATCTCGTATAAACCGCAGCTTATGCGTCCGCGTTACACAACAACAATCATTGAGGTTAGTCACACTTACTTTTCCGCAAAGTTAACGATTCCTTCGATTCTGATGACAGCAATGTCGTTGAACAAGTTCCCGGCATAGAATTCAGGGTGAATGGCAATGGAAATAACGTTTCTTTCCATGTGAGGGTAGAATTCGTTCTCGCTTCCGACGTCCCAGTCTCCAAGACGGACACGGAGGTCGTAAGGTTGGAACTTGTTGACACAGTGAGCAGCAGTGATAATGTGACGGCTATCGATCAATGATCCACCGCAAACGTAACCTCCCTTCTTCAAGATAGCCACTTGCCATGGGTACTCACCTGGGGAGAAGGCAGAAAGAAATTTCGTTAAATATTGTTAATTGCTAAGTTAGCCTGTATGCTTGAAAAACAGGTCACAAAAAACCTAATGAAAATCTTCCAAAAGAATGCTAGCTTACCATAATCGGTTTCTCCTTCTACGATAGAATGCCCGGCGTTGATGACACGGCCAGTGATGCCTCCAGAGTTACGAGTACCGCATTGACCGAATTGTCCGTTCATTGGCTTGAATCCACCGGCTTGACCAAAAGGTGGGATGAAACCGCCTGGGACGGGCAAGTTGGGGCTTCCTGGTTGATAAGTAGGACCTCCGGATGGGTATTTCCCTTGAACTGGGCCAAAGCTTCCACCGTTTCCGTTACCAACTCCAAAGCTTCCACCGTTTCCGTTACCAACTCCAAAGCTTCCACCGTTTCCGTTAGAGCTACCCTGTCCGAATCCGTTTCCAACTCCGTTTCCATTTGATGATGGGTTTCTGCAGCAGACGAATCCACGTGGGCAAGATTGATAATTTGCGAACCTTCTAGGCTCAGCAGTTCCATTCCCAGCAGCACCTTCTGGCACAACAGGTGCTTCTCTCCTTGTCCTGTTCTTGGCGGCGGCAGCATCTTCCTCGGGAGCTTCAGTAGTTGTCGTTACATCATCTTCATCGAATTCAATAGCCTTAGCACTTCTTCCAGAACTGAGCTCCTCCTCAGCTTCATCAGTAGCGTTGGATACAATAAGAGCAGCAGATTTCAAGTTCCTAGGGTCAATACCGAATCCGACTTGTCCGTAGTTAGGGATTCCGGATCCGCTGATAACTTCACGTCCAATAGTATCTTCTCCTACGATATTATAAGAAGAGCACTCTTGAGCTGGGATGCACGTGCATTCGCTTCCAGGGTTGGCAAAGTTGGGTTGAAGAGTTTGAGCTTGACTGAACGTTCCAACGTTGGTTCCATCTTGTTTGGAGACAGCAAGGGAGGATTTGGAATAGTCACCGTATGGGTAAGGTTCTCCGTAGATTGGCTTGGATGGGATTGGAGGTGGGAGGTTGTGGTATTCGTTGTGATTATTGTATTGACCACCGTGATGACCTCCGTGGGGTCCTCCGTGCCCGATTGGTCCTCCATGTCCATACTGGCCTCCGATTGGTCCACCATGTCCGTATTGACCTCCTCCAATGGGTCCTCCGTGATGACCACCGCCATGGTGTCCGTGTCCAGGAAGGGTTTCCAAAGGCACAGCCGCAATAGGCTCACCCACAGGTTTCAGTGCAACTGGTTGAACAAGGGTGACATCCTTCGCCGGGATACCAGCATGTTGTGGTTTCCATCCATAGTCCAAAGCAGCACCCGGGTATTGTTGGTAGTTGCCATGGGTAGGTGGGTGGTGGGGTCTTTGATGGTGCTGGAAATGATGTGGGTGGGGAGGACGGCCGTAAGGTCCATGATGTCCCGGCTTGCCACCGCAAGCAACAAGCCCAAGATGGCACAACTTGTCCTTAATGAACCCACGAGCATCAGCGTCGTTACCCGCCGCCAACTGAGCTTGCACTTCTGAATCCGCTCCAAGTTTCTCCAGTTCATCGTCACCCTGTTGCAATTTTCGCCCGGATCGGGCAGCCTGAATAACAATTTCAACTGGATCCGCTTCTTCCACTTCCTTCTTGTCCTTTCCTTCTTCACTAATATCCGCAAAAATATCAGCCTTATCCTCCTTAGGGAAGCCCAACCCGCTTCCTACCACGCTAAACAACACGAGGGCAGTGCCCAAAAGAACCAAGTTCTTCATTTTAAACGTCTTTTAAATTAAATCTTTTTCAACTGTATTAAAATCTCAAAGCTACTACTTTTTCACCTGTCTTCTCCGAGTGAGCAGTTGGAACTGACATACTCCTTCAAATTCGCCTCCGCTTTTATTTGACTCGAATCTCCGGCATCTTCCCAAGGGATTACTCTGCAGGAAACATTATCTTGGAGTCCTCCCAACGCGCCTCAACCCTTAGACAGCGTATTACATACAAACATCCGCATGTAACATCCACAACCAACACACGAGTCCCTTTGTTGTAAGAGCAGTAAAGTAAGTAACCTTTGGGATTTTCAAGACGTATCCTTGTCAGTGCTGCAATTGGGAATCTTGGGATATCCCAGACTTTATCAAGGTACCCTTACGCTTCCCAGCCCACCACCAGCCCTTGCAGCAGCAATGTAGTGAAAGGGACAACAATGAAGCGTGCGTATTTTACGCTCTTGCACCAAGCGCAGCGTCATCATCCCCCCTCCCCTACTAGCCGATCTGCCTTCCCATATCTAAACAACAGCATATGTATACTACGTCCTCCATACCGTCCCCATGTGATTTCTTCCCAATCTTCAACCCGTTCTCTTACAATGGACTGCATCAACTTCCTCAGACTGCAAAGAATCAAGCTAGTAGCACACAAGAGGCAGCAAGCCAGAATGTAAACAAAAGTGATGTCATCTTCTCATAACTAGTAGTTTACCAGTTAGTTAGCAAGTAAGATATTGCTATTATGAACTAGCCCACTACCCTTTAACAATGACCATATCTCTGATTCCAAGAACAGATCCCGTTTAGCACCCGTGCAATCTCCGTAAATCGCATAATGCAAGAAGGCAAGGCACTACCGAAGATTGCCTCACACTGGGATTCGCTTCACATCTCCCATCCATTCTCCTTCGGTCCCAATCGCTTTGCTGGATAGTCATCAGCGTTGCCAGCATCTCCTAAACCGCACTAGTTCTTGAAGCTCCGTTCAGATTTACTCCTTACAGATCCTTATTGCCATCCTCCTCAACGTCATAATTTTCCCTTCAACGTTTCTGTAGGTATTAAGGACCGATTACGAGCATGCAATAGGTTTGCAGCCTCTATCTGTCAAGCTCCTGGTGGAGAAGAACGAAGCGGATGTTGGATGTTGCTAATCTGCAAGAGAAATCCCTTGATAATTTTACTCTCCCAGGAAGGATAAAGGTGTGTTTTGTATTCTTCAGTTCCTTGCATCTCATAACAGCAGCACGCATAACAGACAACTGCCTTTTCAAGGTAGTAATTTGTGGCTAATACTAAACGCTTCACCGACTGTCTCCACATCAAACTGCGTAAGGCAGTCCTGCCTGAGGTAAAACGAGCAACAGCCTCAAGTCAAATGCGTCACGTCATGCTTGGAAGAATGCAAAGGAAAGTGAATCTTGTTATGAGAGAGATGTGGGTGTGCGAAATTGAGGCTTTTTCTCTATAAATCCTCATCAACTTCTCAATAGGATCCCACACACACACATACACATCACATCAATAGCATTATCAACCACGTGGATCCTGATTTTACACAAAATCCACATCCTCCTCCTATTCCTTTCTTTCTTCTGCTTTTCTCCTCCAAATCCTGGTTCGATGTCTTCACTTCCTAACTAACATCGCCCTAAATTCTGCATCCTGTTTTTCCAAATGACTTAACAAATTACGTCCATAAAAAGCTTAAACCAAGGGTCTACTGCCATCCTTACACAGTTTAACGAGATGGTCGCCGCAGGCTCCAATCTTTTCTTCTATTTTCTCATCATTAACCGCACTAAAGCTTGATAGTCTTGAGGAGATTACAAGTTACGTCATTGAGTAATAAGGGGATTCCCAAGAGAGCCGTTAGTCCTCAGCGGTAACTGCATGTGCTTTACTGGTTCTTCATTTACTAGGCCGTTGCATACATATATCTTGGCCCATAGTTTCTTAGAAAAGCGCATTGGATAAGTCCAATACTTTCCTCTATGTTTATGCGTATCTTATTGTGCGTGAAAAGTGTTACATCACAAGGAATCCCAAAGTGCATTCACTTGCATCTTGCAGTAAACATTTAAATTCACACAATCTCCAGCATCTGGTATTCCCTTAATCGTATTCCACACACAGACACACCCTTACCCTTCCCTTTCATTTCTCATCATCTATACAAGTTTCTTCATTTACCCGCACCATATCCGGGCACTTTATGCGTAAATGGGTCAGTAATTTTCCCCTCTGCGCTCAGACGTAGCTCCCTTATCCCTTAGACCCTTAATGCGGCTGTAATGATGTATACATTCAATAGATGAGAGATCCTTGAAATTGCTTTCCCAATCCATGCCATCCATTACCCACCTTCCTTCCTTCCATAATCTTCTACCCTGCTTTTCCCTCACGTTCACGTTAACGACACCAGACATCCCTTCCAATACTATCCGCCTTCCTCTAATCAACCACCACTCCAGAGACGGCACAATTGTTTTAAAAATTCAAATCAATTACATCCAAATCATATTCCTGACAGCTAACGATCTAAATAATTACTTTTAGACCCCCTTCTTGTTAAAATTTTCGCATTTATTTTAAGATGTCACCTTTTGGAATTAATTTATTACAACCCTTGTCAACTTCATTCTAATTTAGCAACTTTCATTTTTTATAATTCAGGCAAAAATGGTTGCGCTTTGGAAAATCCGCTCCCAAGTATCCTATTTCTTCCTTGGCAGTCTCAAGTAAGCGCACACCTACTGCCACCAAGCATTAGCTATACGTGCTGTACTCTAGACCACTGCTCTTGTGTTCTAGCATACGTATGGAGTCACCGACCACATTAGGTGTAAGCTAAATCCTATTTTCTTGCTTAAAATGCCGTGGACATTTTAATTGCGCATGGATTTTAGTAGTTGTTTTTAAAAATCATAACTACATGTTATGGGTTACACCAATCCGGGGTGCAAGGAAACGCTGCAATTCAGGTTTCCAGGGAAAACTTATTTAAAGTTTACAACTTTTAAGGTAGACGTAAGAATAGCGTTGACGTTCAACTTTCCCGTGTTCCTGCTCATGTGGTGACAGCTCTTGTACGCTACGGCCAACCGTCGTGTGGCATTTTGGGCACAGCTGCTGTTTCTTTTACACAGCTAGAGTATTCTACGACGGGACTGCTTGGTGTCCAAGGTGCACGAGTTGAGTAGCCTCGCCAAGGTGAAGGGACGGTTGAGGGAAATCCCCATTGCAACTAACTGTACTGTAAGGCAGTAACGAAGCTAGCCCTGTGCCTTCCCCCTCCCTTGCGAGCGAACTCTCTTGTTGTTAAAGCATATTCGCAATATGGTTTTTCTTTGTGCATGTATTTTGCAATGTAGCCGCTCATAATGCTCATGTTAAATAATTCCATCGCTTCTCAGAAAACACTCTTTCCAGGCCAATCCATGTTGCTAAACAACATAAACAGCTTGTTAAAATTTCCGCGAATTCGGCCTTTGTCCCTATTCTTGGAGCCTATTCTTTGGTGTTCTTCTTATCCTTCGTGAATGGCTGACTTCTGCTGCGTAAAATTTGTTTTTAACCCATTAAATTATAGGGATTTCCTAGATTTCAATGATTGTTTGCTGCAAAGGCTCGGGAAGCCTGAAGGACACGTCCGGCTTTTTGATTTTACAGCCCTGCCGCTGGTAGATAGCTTCAAGTCTACCTGCACATAGGCCGGCTAGCGCTTGGTAAAACCCTTTTGCTTTCAGGGTCCTTCGACCGGAACTTGTTCTGGAGTCTAAAGCAATTGATGCCCAGCAGCGTCAGCGTCGTTCCTGGCATTGAATGGATAGTCTGGAGAGATCCTCTCCATCAGCTCTGAGAGTGTAAATGTAGGAAAAGTTTCTGTTTTCAAGGCTCCTTCCCCTCCCCACACACTGCACTGCATCCACTGTCTTCCTTATTGGCTTTTCGTAGAGTGTGAATACACAGCCAAGACCTTTTCTCAGCTCCTGGAATGGGAGTATGTACTTTCTCTGGAGGTAGTTTACATACACATTATTGGGGTGAAGGGCGTGTGATTCTCTCCCATCTCTCCATTCTCTCATGCTTTTCCCAAGTAAATCAAAATCTAGATTTTTCTCATCCTCACTCTTGCTTAATCGATCCCGCTTCTTCCTAGTTCTTCTCCTCGCCTTCCGCCTGCGTCAAATCCAGTGTCCTACAACACGTATTTTGTAAACAAAGTCTTTTCTCCTCATCTCCAATCATGCATGCCGAACTCTTGTGTTTGCTAACGGAATTTCGCCAATCCAATTCCACGTTATCGCTAAACAAACCAAATTGCAAATTTGATGGTACATTGCTCAACAAAGGCGCTTCTTCTTTCCTTCCACTGCGTCGTAAAAACCCTAACTTGTATAATCCATGTTTATGCAGGCATGTATGGCTTCATGTCTGGAAGCTCCACGAAATTCTTGGGAACTTGCAACCTGGTCAAATTCGCAAATTGCCATTTGAAAACTTAGTCGTAATGCTTTACGCATTTTTACGTTTGCAAATCAAGTAGCGGCGCCGTGCAAACCGAACCCCATGAAAATGCAGACGCCATTCAAAAATCTTTGTGTGCTTGCAAATTGCATTTACCTATAGCTGTTATCATTATCATACTTGAAATCCCCAGAAGCGGATGTTAGCTTTGCTACACACAGGCCGCTCGCCCAGGTAGAACGAAAGCAAGTATACACAAGCTGGAGTTTTTCATGAATGCGATGAGCGTGTGGGTGGGACGTTTGTAACATTTGTTTCCAAACTGCACTTGAGGATTATGATTACGGCGGAACAATTTAGGACGATCAATAAATGATGATAGGCACGAGGAGGTTCGGCGGCGGGAGAAGGTGAGGTGGTAAAACTGACAGAATGCTACCAAAGTCAGCAGTCAAGTCCCACAATCAACGTCCGGACGGACGCACATCAGAGAAAGCGTCTTCCGAGACTCCGCTAACCCGGAATAATCCTCCAGAGGGAATAGCACAACTCCGTCCGTCCGTCCGCTCCTTCTCCGTCTTCTCAGCACCTTTGGCGGAAAGGTGTATGTAGATTTCTTCCAAATCCTCCTCCGTCCTCCTTTACTCCATGGATAAAACATTTGACTTATTTTGCTAGGATACCAACGGAACTGACTCAAGCCAAACCTCCCAATTCCATCCACCCCCTCCAGTCCCAGTTCTACACAGACTTTTACATAAAATGTAGCCTGTGGAGGAAGTGCGCCGAGAGATTATCTGATCCAAGTCTGTGATGTCACGTTACCTGATCCTCGCTCTTAATGATTTAATACTAGTAATTAAGAATGTGCAAAGCTCGTTTTAAAACATAAAATTAGTATGTACTTAATTACGTAACCAAGTGATACAATTACAGCTTCGAAGACAAATTTTTAGTGGCGGCGGAGGGCGTTAGAAAAGGCCCGCAAATTTGTACACTTACCCTCCTCCATCATGGGTAACGCCAACTCAAACGTTACAGACGGTGTGAAGAAGCAGGCGGATAGTGGTGCTCAAAAACTTTATAAACTAGTCAATCTCAATGGTAATTCCTTTATATTATCCATACGCAATCATCCTACCTTCCATTATTCAAACTCATAGATGTTTTTTATAAATTCTAGCTGCAATGATTCTCTTACATTTATTGTTTGTGTGCCTTTTTAAATTTTGAAAGGTGGAGGCATGCTCGTAGAGCTAACAAAGCAAGCAACAACAACAAAGAATTACGCTGCTCTCGATGAAGCGATAAAGACCAAGCTCGAGCCCTTCCTGTACAATAATGGAAATGGAAAGTTATTTCACATTTCAAGATTAGCCATAATGAGAAACAAGGAACGGCCCAAGCACAGACACATCTTCAAAAATGAGGAAGAATTTGATACCTACAAGGAACCTACGCCAGAAGAATGCAAAGGTAAAGAAACTCTAGCTGCTCCGCACAACGCCCCGTAGGTTGCAGTGAAGCTAAACAAACCCCAACAACCATAACCCACCGTAATCAAAAGGCAAAAGGTTATTAGCAAACAATAGAACAAACCCAGCTGGACTTTTCAATCCCAGCCGATGACCATGATTAAGAAAGTGGAGGAGGGATTCAAAGCTCTGGGTTTAGCAAGCATATATATATAGTAAGCAGAGAGTGAAGGCTCACTCATCAGGGCAGCAACAGCAACTGACAATTAGGGAAACTTTTATTGAAAATGAATAACAATTTCAAACGCCATTACCATTATTTTACACCAAGGCAAATTAAAAGGATGCAAACGCCCACACACAAGAAGCAAGCCAAACTACCACATACCCTTCAAGCCGGGATTCCTTTGTACACCTTTAATGAGATGCATTTAAAATAATAGTAATTCAATCCTCTTCTCTCCTGCCCATCCCATCACATCCCATCCTTAACCTTTGACAACAAGAACTAGTTCCTCTTTACGATGTACTCTAAGCGCAAAAACATGACTCATTTACGATTATTTTGTCCTCTTGCTATTGCTTCTTCAATTCTGAAAAATCTTATCTCAACTTTTAAATTCCAGCACAAATACTAGCAGAATATCAATGATATTTTCATCAGAGATCTTATTGATTTTCTCTATTTTTGCAATTTTCTTCGCAATTGCCTCACAGATCCTTCCATGTTTCGCGACGTTTGCTGGGACTTGAACGAACGAGGAGCCGTCGGTGAAAGTTGTTTACATCTTTGCTTACTCAACGCTACTTCCGTTCACGCCGAGCTCGCAAAACGGCTCATACGTTTCTACCCCAAGCTCATAAACGATGTGTACATGTCTGACGATTACTACGGGGAAAACGTTCTCCACATGGCAATCGTAAACGAGGATCCGGCAATGGTCAAATTTCTTTTGGACAATGGCGTCAACGTTCTTGAGCGTTGCATAGGATCTTTTATGAGCCCCGAAGATCAGAAAAATACCAGAATGGACTCCCTTGAGCACGAATGGGTGGATTGTGATATGAACACCAATTACGACGGGTGAGTGGACTTTCACGACTTAAATGGCAATCTTGATCCCACGAGAATAGATTCTACTCCGATAAAAATCCTAATAATTCCTTTAGCATTTAGTAATTAGCGCATCTCTTCTTACGTCCAATTAACTTAACCCGCCATCTTCTGCTTTGTCTTTCAACAGTTACGTTTACTGGGGCGAATACCCTGCAAGTTTTGCAGCTTGCCTCGGCCAAGAAGAATGTTACAGATTGATTTTAGCGCGAGGAGCAGATCCTAATGCCCAGGATACAAACGGCAATACAGTCCTCCACTTGTTAGTGATTCATTCCAAGCAGGTACGTCACGCCTGCAATATATTTGTTTCGCTGTGCTTTCACTTCCGCTTCCACATCATGTGAAGCAACAAGCAACCGTATTCCAAAAATGGCCGTATCTAGAATTTTTTCAAAGCGGGAAAACGAATTTGCTGTCAAAACTAACTAATTTTAAATTTTCCCTTTCCTCCAGAACATGTTCGACATGGCTTACGAGCTGGGTGCTGATTCTGGAATAAAGAACAACCTTAACCTCACACCCCTCACCCTCTCAGCAAAGCTAGCCAAGAAGGAACTCTTTTTCCACATTATGAACATAGAGCGGGAAATCTACTGGCAAATTGGGAGCATCACCTGTGCCGCCTACCCGCTTACCCAACTCGACACAATCGACACGGAGACGGGTCAAATCCAGAAGGAATCAGCATTGAATCTCATCGTTTTCGGCGAGACGACAATGCATCTTGAGCTCATGGAAGGGCCCGTTATTGATCTCCTTCACGCAAAGTGGAACGCTTTTGTCAAGTTCCGATTTTACAAGCAGTTCATCTTCTTCGTCATGTACTTTGCAATTAGCATCACAGCCTTTGTCATCCGCCCCATTCACAGACAGGGAGTGGTTAGCGGGAGTGGGAGCGGGAATCTATCTTCGTTATTAAACACCACCTTTTTCATTAACCAGTCCCTCATCCTTCCAACCTATCCTCCGGGTCCCATGGCCCTTGCCCTCGTGGGTAACATGACAGAAATCCAGCAAGAGGACGGGAATTTCACCCTCATCCTAAACCCTTCCAACTTCATGGAGGAATTAAACGCTACAGACTTATTCCTCAGCACGCTGAATCGGACTGGTAACGACACAGAGGAGTTACCCTGGCCCATGAACAGCTGCTTCAACTACATGGTCACCACAAAGGACTGGGTCCGAATGTCCTGTGAGATCCTAATGGTCCTGGGTTCCATATCCTATTTGCTAGGTGCTTTGCGAGAGTGCAATTTCTTGGGTGCTTCCATGTTTTTCGAAAATTTGGCCACAGCACCGTCCAGAGTAATGTTCCTATTTTCCTGTATCCTTGTTAACTCTATGGTAGTTTTGAGATTATTTTGCCTGGATGAGATTGAAGATTTGGTAGCCATCGTCGTCATGCTCACCACAGCTCCCTATTTCCTCTTCTTCTGCAGAGGGTAAGTTAGTCCTACCTCCAGGCTTGGCCAGATCGACCATTATTTTTTTGAACCCAATCCTCAATAAATTAACAAAATAATTCCCTATTTTTCTAGATTCAAGACAGTGGGTCCTTTCGTAGTCATGATTTACCGTATGATAACTGGAGATTTGCTTCGATTCGTAGTAATTTACCTGGTTTTCGTCATGGGATTTTCTCAAGCTTTTTACATTGTTTTCATTTCCTTTAAAAAACCTCTCGAGAATCCAATGGGAACACCAGCAGAATCCGTTATCAACATGTTTATGATGTCCTTATCATCCTTTGATGATACTTTTGCAGCATTCAAAGACTCGGAGCATGAGCTAGTAGCCAAGGTAAGAATTATAAGCTATTTTATCTTTCTTTAGAATCAACAATTTAACAGCTTCCGCTCTTCTCTTAGCACTTTTTCAACCTTGAACTGCCTCTCTTGCCACTTCTTCTCGAGTATTTCTCACTTTATTAAGTGATAGCCCTGCATTTAATGTTGTAGTTTAATTTTTTAATTAAATCGTACGTATTTTAAAATATTCTTAACACCTGCTAAAAATTTGTTTCCTTTTAAACTCGCCTTCTCTTTCTCAACTCTTGCTTAACGGCTTCCTCTTCTCCGTCTGCTTTTTCCATTCGCACTCCATGCAATCAACATAAACTAGCAACTAATTCCTGCCTATATCTACGTTAATTAATTCCTTACAGTTTCTCTTTGTCGTCTACATGTCCATCGTAGCAGTCTTACTCATCAACATGTTAATCGCTATGATGGGTAATACTTATACCAAAATTGCAGAAACCCGGAACGAATGGCAGCGACAGGTAGGGATCACAATTAAATTTCCATATATATTACCCTACTAAAAGTGAAATTAAAAGACATCCCCACCCTGCCTCTCCTTTCCGCTTCTTCCGTCATCATCGCAGACAAGCCTGTACTTTTTATTCAACGATATCCCATCATATTTTCTACCAAACTCCTAGCCTTTGACCCATGTTAATTTCATGCTAATTTTTATGAAACCTAAACAACAGTGGGCACGGATCGTTCTCGTAGTGGAGAGAGGCGTAAGCCCCAAGGAGCGACACACCCGACAGGGATTATACAGTCAGTCCATGGCAAACGGAACCCGGGCTTTAGTCCTCAGATTGAATCAATCCGAAGATGAG
Organism: Sminthurides aquaticus; assembly: GCA_906901655.1. Lineage (NCBI taxonomy): Eukaryota > Metazoa > Arthropoda > Collembola > Symphypleona > Sminthurididae > Sminthurides > Sminthurides aquaticus. The sequence goes on along the minus strand of CAJQTT010000013.1, from coordinate 4,155,685 downwards.
AAAGAAGAAATGAAGGAGCTCATGGACATCCGTCGACTTCACGAGAAGAATATTAACCGCCGACTCCAAAAGCTTAGGGACGCATCAGCTCTAGCTCCTCGTTGTTCCATTGCGAATTCTCTCCTACAAACCAGCCAGCATCCCCACGAGGAATACTAAAAAACACAGCTAACTGCTCTCTTCTCTTCTTCTTCATCTCTTTAAATAACTGTAACTTTAGCTACAACGCTAAAGCATAGGCCTCTGTAACAAATCTAGTTGTCTCCTTGTACTACTCATCCATCCCAGAAGCAGAGAAGCGACCAAGAAAGAGCATAGATAGATTCATATATCTCCTATTCTTCCTCCACAGCTTGCTCATTCAGCAAATTCAGCTCTCATCATATTTTTATCTTTACCCGTATTCACATATATGAGTTGCCTCATATTAAATCTTTGCTAAGTATGCTAAACTAAGCAACGTCAAGTATGTTGCATTGTTTGCAATGCAATGGCAAAATAAAACGTGAAAATGACGCCAAATCTTGCAAAAATACTTAGGCACCACCGGGATTCGAACCCGGGATCTCCTGTTTACTAGACAGGCGCTTTAACCAACTAAGCCATGGCGCCTTGGCTGAGGTAGTCAGGTTTTTCTTGCAGACTTGATCTAAAATCCTTGGGATCCCATCCCTAGGACGCTAGCATCACATTTACCCTTACATACTCCTTTGATCTTCTCAGCAATAATTTCCCTGACGTATCTCATCCCATCCCTACCTTCCACATATCCACAAATCCCCCTCTTGTCAAACCATACCAACGCATAACGCATATGAGCAAACAAAGCAATAACAATACACTAAATGTGATTCTTCCCAATCAATTGATTCCTAAGCAGATTCCAAGCGAAACTTTTAACACAGCAAGCAAACAGTTGCAACAACAAATCATCATTTAACCCCTAAGCAAGACTTGTTCACAAGCTTGAGCTAGTTACATAACCGCATTAGCGGGCTCATTAATTATGATAAATCAACGTCCTACGTTCCTACGAGTATAAAATTAAAGAGAACAAAACCTGAGGTTTTCTTATGCGCCATCACCAAAAGGAAATGAATGTTCCAGTTCTTCCTAAAATCAAAATTATGTGTCATTCCTCTTTCCTTCCTTGTGGCAATAATCCTAGGGAATCTTGTGGAAGAATGAGCACATGTTTATGAATTTTTTGACACATAAAGGGATATAAAATAAGTCAAGCCTGGATAATTACCATTACAGCAGAGCATCTTGTTCATATCCATTGTTCTCTACACTTGAAACTCCACCTTGAAGCAAAAGAATACCCGGTTATTCACAGTTTCTCAGGATTTTAGTCACGTTCCTGTGTAGGAAAATGATACCCGGTGGGTATTTTCTCTTCCTGGCCTTTGTTCTCTTTGGACCTCACCATGTATTCGGCTACGCCATAGATGACAAGTTTGACGCTGCGGTAAGTTCCAAAACCCCGGCATACTTTCAACTTCTCTCTGATTAAATCCTTGAAAAAAACGGGTTTCCAAGTATTTCTCATGCTGACCAACGGTTATTCTTAAAATTGCATTATTTATTTAGGAGTTCTTAGCCCGTTTCGGCTACATGGACAAAAAAGACATGAATGATGGGCCTATCGAGCTAGTGGACCTTGGGGACCCTTTACGAGAGTTTCAAATCCTATCAGGAATCGAGCCTACGGGCGTATTAGACGAGGAAACAATGAAGGTTATGAATGCTCCTAGGTGTGGAAACCCAGACAAGTATCCCGAAAGCAAAAGAGTACGGCGCTATAAACTTTTACGAGGTGGAACGAGGTGGACCAAACGAGAAGTGACCTATCGAACAAACCGGCTTACTCGACAGTTGGACGAACCTTCCGCTCAGCGAGAAATTGACCGCGCGTTCAAACTCTGGGAGAACGCATCAAGTATTAATTTCGTCAAGGTTACAGATCCTGAACAATCGGTCAGTTTTCATATCAAATGCCTAAATTTTCCATAAAAAGGCCTTTTCCGGTAATTTTAATACTGGTCCCCTTTGCCTTCAACCCCTCTGCTTCTGTTATCAAGGTGGACATTGAATTGAGTTTTGCAACCCTGGCTCATTCAGACAATGCTCCATTTGATGGACCAGGTAGGATTTAATTACATTTCCGTCTCATCCTCTTTTTTGACGGTTTTCAAAAATAATTTGATCTTTTTTCTATTTTATTTTTCAGGAAAAACTCTGGGTAATACACCGTACAAAGCTCCCTTAAATTTTAACCAGATCCTAATAAATTCTTAAAACTCATAATCTATTCCAGCACACGCCTTCGGCCCTGGACCATCACCACTCTCAGGAGATGTTCACTTTGATGATTCCGAAACCTGGACTATCGGTAAAGCTTCGCTGTTGACTTGTCACTTCAACTTCCCGTTTTTTCAACAAGCTTTTAAAAATGATTTCATGCACCAGAAACAAATAGTGGGACGAATGTCCTCTTTGTTGCCGTCCACGAGATAGGACATTCAATAGGACTGGATCATTCCGCAGTAAAAGGCGCAATTATGCAACCCAGGTATGCGGGTTACATGCCACACCTGAAGTTGCATCCAGATGACATTGCTGGAGCCCAGGTAAAACAGAAACAACGTACTAAGTTTAGGCTAATTAGTTACGAATTAATATATTCAAATGTTTGGATTTAATGCACAGGAACTCTATGGAGCCCGCGTTGAGGGTTCACCTATGCAAAGATTCGGGAAAGTACTTCCACTCCCCCCCACACATAGGTCACGTCCAGGTATTTCTCCAACAACGCCCCCAAGTACAACTCCGAGACCGCCCATACAAACAGCAACACCAAAATCAACCCTTCCGCCACACCCCCGAGTACCTACCGATCTATGCAAGGACCCACAAATGGATGCAATAACCATGCTAAGCAACGGAAACATTTACGCTTTCAAAGGTAAATTCCCTACAAATTTTCTCAACCCGTTCTCTTCCTCCACAGTCCCTTGCTTGAATTTAAATTTAAATTTTCAGGAGACTTTGTCCATCATATTGGAAGACTAGGCGGCATCTTATCCACCAAAAAGATTCAGACAGTTTTTCCAGGACTTCATTCAGGCATTGACGCTGCATTAACCCGAACAGACGGAGACACTCTCTTTTTTAAGGTAAAAAATAATTTGTGCTTCTTCAAAGCGTCATGTGGAGTCTAAAGTATACAATTCTATCACCCTATGAATTGAATTGGTCATTATTATTAGGGCGACAAGTATTGGTTGTTCCGCGGCCACAAGGAGGAACCCGGGTATCCCAAGGAGATAGGGCGACATTTTCCGGGTATTCCAAACGGGATTGACGCCGCATTTGAGTGGCCTGTGGACGGAACGCTCTACTTTTTTAAAGGTACACATAAAATATGCATAAGGTATGTAAATCGCAACGTGGAATCCCTGTCCCTAATTCTGGATGACTTTTTCTCTTCTCATCAGCTGATAAATTTTGGCGAATCAACCCAAATAAGACAGCGGACGCTAAACTGGGGAAGATGAAACCGCAGTCGTTATTTGAAATTGGTATCCGTGCGGATTCAATAGATAGCGCCTTTGTAACACCGGACAAGGCTATTTTCCTGTTTAGCAAAAATAAGTATTGGCGAATGAATCTGCTAGGTCGATTTGGAATATTCGTAAGCTTTCAAGTTTCAACATATTTATAAAGCTTTCTTTCAAAATATGAGTCTGCTCCATAAAATTAAATTATCCTTTTCAGGAAAAAATTGCGTTTCCGCGATATCCCAGGAACGTTGCTAAGATATTGTTGAAGTGCACAGCTTAGCCAAATTTTTCAACTGCAACTTCCTTTGTACTCTACGAATTTGCCTATTAACAAGAAAGAGGCCACCTCAATCATAAAAATGGTTTGCTAATAAAGTCTCCGATATTCTTTGTAAACAAAATTATCGTATTTGCATAATTAATTCAATTCCGCGAGCATAAGGATAAATAATGTCTGTGGTGAAACCACATCCTGTCAAATCTTTACATCTTCCGCCTAACTTGTCTGTTAAATTTAGGCTAAACCGTCGCTAAAATCCATGAACGAACTCCGTCTCAATCCTGTAGTTATTAGATTCCCTCATTCAGAATACATTGTGATGGGTAACATGTTTCTCAAACGTAATCAGGTGTTTCCTCCTACCTGGTTGACCTGTATGATTGTAACGCTCATCACCATCTCATCTCAGCTTTCTCCCGTGTCTTCTTATGCAATAAAGTCTCCAAGAGATGCAATGGTAAGCCTCAATTTACAAAAATACGCTGAAATAATAGTCGCCAGGTTATCGGCTAATCGTTTCTCGTTTTCCAGTCATACTTGCAGCGTTTCGGCTACACAGAAGAAAATAAGGCTAAGCAACTCATGAATTCAGGAAAGATGGAAGAGTGTATGGAGCGAATGATATCTGAATTTCAAGCACTCATGGGTTTAAGAGTTACAGGGATGCTGGACGCTCCAACGCTAAAAAAGATGAACTCCAAGCGTTGCGGTAACCTTGACATGTACCCCAATATGACCGTTCATCACGGCCGCAATAAACGCTGGAACGTTAACGGGGAACGCTGGGTTAAAAGGGATCTCACATTTGCAATTCGGCATCCCTTGCCCTCACAGGCCAAACTACCCATGGATACAGTGAAGAGGATGATGGAAAATGCAGCCCGACTCTGGTCAAACGCTGCAAATATAACGCTTAGACCCGTTCTACACGACTCATCTTTTCCAGTAACTAGTAACTAGTTGCATATGAATTTGAAACGGAAACCAGTTCCAAATGTTGGATTAACCCAATCTTTAAACATTTTAGGCAGATATTGACATACGCTTTGAGAAGGAAAGGCACTCTGATGACTTTCCCTTTGATGGGCCAGGTGAGTACCCTAATTAATTATACCACATTAAATACGATTACCTTGCAAGACGTTGTTTCGGTTTTTGTAATTGTTTCTAAATAGGTCAGACGGTCGCCCATGCCTTCCCGCCCGGAAACGAACCCATCAACGGAGACATTCATTTCGATGACGATGAAGACTGGTATTTTGGGGAAGGTGAGGGCATGGACGAGTACGAAAATTTTGCTTGGGTGGCAGCGCATGAGCTGGGTCATGCTTTGGGTTTGTCTCATTCCGACATACCCGGTTCAATAATGCAACCCGAGGTTCAAGACTACGATCCTGAAATGAAACTAGATGAAGACGATATTCTAGGAATCCAGGTTATTACTTTGCTTCCACTCAAACCCTATTCTATGCAGCTCCACGTAATTAATTATAATTAAAACTGCATCCGCACACGTGTGATCAGGAATTGTACGGACCTCCACCTAATGCTCCCCCCTCACCCGATACTTCATCTAAACCTAAGAAGATAACGCGCGAGAACCAAGAGCGAGCAAACCCATGTGATGTCGGATTCACTGTAAATGCAATGACGAATGACGAAACTGGAAAAATGATCTACGTCTTCTTCGGTTCGCAAACTAATTTTGCTTCCTCTTCCCCGTTAAATTTTACATCTTACAAGAGCTTTTTGTAATAATAGTTAAATATTATTGTGCTATATCCGACTCCACCCCTACAGGTGAGTACGTTTATAAAATCCAGTACCCTATCAAAACACAGGAATACCACGTGAACAACATCAATCACTATTTCAAGTTCCCACGAACAAGCAGAAACCGGGTCAAGATAGACGCTGCCTTCACTGATCCCAAAGCAGGAACAATTTACTTCTTTAGGGTAGCAAAAATAAAACAAATTCAACTTCTCAACCCTTTGTACAGCATTCAAAATAATGCATACCTAAATTTTCAGGATAAACAAGCTTGGATATTTCAAAACGGGTCAATTTCTTCCGACCCAATAGCGATAAACGACCTTTTTCCAGGATACAACTACGATAACGTTGATGCAGCATTTACCTGGAAGGATAAGGTGTACTTAATCAAGAACAACATGTTCTGGGAATTCGACAGAGGATCCGGGATTTCCCAATTTCATCCAAGTAGCCGAAATAGCAAAGGTCATTCATTGGATACTTGGCATGTAAGTAACGCCGAGCAAATTACTGCTGCCGTTGCCATTGCTGACAAAGTTTATTTGTTTGGCAAATCTTTATTTTGGAAGCTTATTCCAACTCCCCATCGAAGGCCTGCATTCACTACCGTAAGCTCAAATAATTAACACACAAGAACTTAATACACAATCACCGCTTCTATTTTAACCCGCATTCACTTAATAATTTTTTGTCTGATTCAGGAAAACTCCAGACGTGCATCCATTCGTAGGTTCTTTAAATGTCCGTTTAATCGGTCTCCACGTTTATCTGCACCGACGTTAAGAAGCTTAAGCTCACCTTATCTCTCATCCCCCGACTTGGTACGAAAATGGATTTCGACACAAATGTCTTAGAAACCGAGTCAGAGCGACTCGTTCCCTCTAATACGTATTAAGGGAAACATTTATCCTTAGTAACTCATCCGAACAAGCTTCTAACTTTACTTTTCCCTAGCAGATGGCGCTCAGTTCCTCCAACCCAATGGTATTACTAGAAAAATGCTATTTTTAACCATACTCTGCAATTCTCCTGTTAAATCTCACCCTGCCCTCTTAACTTCAGCTTCATTCACTCTTTTTAACTTGTAATTCGCAAATATAATTCCCAGCTATTGCTCTGTTTTGTCATTTTCTCATCAATATTCATCTTCTGCTAACTTCGAATTAAGTGTCAAACTTCATCTGCCTGCCCACCAAGTCCATTTATTTTTAAGCAAACGTATCCACTTTAATTCAAATAGATTTTAACTGTTCATCATTTAATCATACTGAAATCCCTCACTTCTCTTGTATCTGTATAGTGTTTACTTTCTAGCTTCCGATAAGCCAATTAAATACAAGAATCACTCCTATAACTAATTTGTAGAAATCAACGTATATTGTAACATGCTAACGTTTTCGCCTTAACAGTCTTCAAGGAAGCCTATAAATAAGATAAAATAAATTAAACCAGCCATTATTAAATACGCAACTTCTCTAATTAATATTAACAGTTAATAAAGATAAGTGACTACTCAATCGAGCCACGCTCTCAAATCCTCATCTTAAGCCAGGAATGTTAACAACAAGCTGTCTTGGAGTTCCTATAGCGAATACAGTGTAGATTATTTTCTCAAATTCAGCTATATCAGTCCTGGTTACAGGATAGGCAGACTACGTCAATGGTAAAATGACAGCAGATAAACACTCTTCCGTTCCGCTATAGCTCGTGCTGTGAATAATACGAGGGCGAAGTGTAAGAATTACCTTCCAGAGCTACACGGTGCCCAAATCAAGATTTTCCCACGTATTTCACCCGCTTGAGCTAATGGTTCCGGGTGTGAGATTCCAGGTTTCCGCATTTGACTTCGAATAGGGTATTTAATTCATAGTTAGGTCTTAAGCAATTGATACCAGTGATAATAACCTTCTTTGTAGTGTCCCAGAGGCAGAAACCCAGAAGATTAAGGAACTTATATCTTCCCACACTCAAACCATTTCAAAGGCGCACTTTAAATAAATGCATAAATGTAACTGAATACCTCAAGCGGATGAACTTATTGTGGTTAACGGATGCATGTATATATGCTGGTCAAACCCGCAAGTTTCTATTACCTTTCAACCTTTCCAACAATATATGCACATACACCCTTATCGTATTGCCTATTACGGGCTTTTACTCACCACTAGTTGTTTCGTCCCGGCCCGAACTCGGGACTAACAAGACTAAAGAACAATTTTACTCTTCTTTCCCTTCAAGATATTATGTTTACTCCGGTCACTCAGTCAGCAGTCCGATGTCCAAGTCCTGGGGTTTTCTGGAGTTCCCATGCTTTATAAAACACAGGATTCTTCAGGAGTTACCAGAGGTAATGTTGGAAAAAGTCCCCCTGCCCTTCAACGAAGGGTTCAGTTGTAACTCATTTAAAGTCATATTCCCCCATAAATGCTGTCCTCCCTTAAGGAACTCCCGGGATTAAGACAGCTTAGCTAAGAATACGTAACTGGCTTGGGGTAGCAGTAAGGGTTACCGGTGATGCATATCTTTGACAGGTCGTTAAGAGTTCACGCTTAATTGGGGCCCAAAACCCTGTAACCGCTGACAAGTTCCTAGCGCGTGTAATATATGATGTAGACAGGATCCGGATTAGAATCACGCGTCCCAAAGACACCCTTCTCATCCTCCTCCCCCGCATTCATGAATCTCATTTATCTTTCCTTTTCTCACCCTCTCTCCCCTTTGCCACTGTAAAATTTATAATTAAAATCTCAGAGAGACTACCCCATGTCCGCCACCTAAATGATCTTAGCAAATCATCAATCTGTCCACTTTCCGCATTTAAGTCTCGCGTCTGACGCCAGCGTTATTTCTTCCGCCCGAGACCACACAAAGTTTTAATTATCAATTACCATCCCCCTACAAACTTAACACGATTCCTCCTAGCCCCTCCACAGCTTTAATGGACACTCTTCAAAACTTTAACTTGACACAGAATTGTTTTCCATGTAAAACCAGAACCGTGCAAATATTCCATTAAGGCATAAACAAGGCGCTGTAACTCCATCAGCTTTTAGGCTCTAAATGGAGGGATCCACATAATGCAGACGACACTGTGACACTATTCGTTAAACTGTTTCCAATTTTCTCTGAGGCTCGGATGGCAGGATTAAGAAAACCACACATTTTCCGAACTGATAAAGCTCTAATGCTATGTTTATGGATTTCGTTTTATAAAATTGTATTAACCAGTAGAAGATTGTATAAAAGTATGCAAGGAATTCAATACTACAAATTACCGTTAATAGTTGCCATGGAGAATTATCATTCCAATCATCCCCAGCGCAGCCTACAAAAACCCACCACACAATCCTCACAACCACTTTAGATATACCAGAATACTTTTAGAGCTCACAAGTATGGTGAAAAATGAGCCTATTATTCAATCGCCACCCCCAACTCCTCCAGATAAGACGTAAGGGATGGTGGAAACAAGCTTACTATTTTAGATGGATGGGCACAAGTAGGATAGGATCCTAGAATGAACTCTGGAACCGTCTCTGGGTTCTTGGGATTCTGAGCAAGGACGCTATTGGTTTAGATGCTTTTACGGAGGGATTCCGGAAAGATTCCAAGCGTCTAAGACGTTGATGCTAAAAACGGTTTAGAGGCGTGCATCTTTTCAATCTTAAGGCGGAGATCATTTTTCGGAGGCTGTCTTCCCCTCCAACACTCTGAATCAATCACTCACCCGTATTTTCCCCCACATTTCTTCTCGCACCCTTCCACATGACATCCCGCTCCCGCTACACTTTCTCATCCTTTTTAGACAAACTTTAACCTAAAACCCGAAAAGTCCAATTAACAAAGCCAACAGCTTTGAAACTTCATTCTTCATCTGTCCACCATGCGAGAAAGGCAGAAAACGTTTCCTAGTTTTGTATCACCATTTTAGTTAGCATAGGGCAATCAACATTTTTGATTAACTTGTGTGACAGCCCAATGATCATACCCGACAATACCCGATTATACTGACTTACTTTAAGGAAAGTGTCAAGATTATCCACTGGTGCCTTAACCCATTGTAAAAACAAGTGACTTCCGTCCTAGTCTATATTTGAAGAGGCACGGAGAAAGTTTTTAATTTCCCGTGTAGTTTCCCATCCAATCAACAGGTGTTGCGCTGAACGACTTCTGGAGATTTTGTGCAGGTAAGAACGTTGCGTTTGAAACAGCTTTGTCCATCCTAGCTTTCCGTTAATTAAATTCATTTTAAACTGAGTTTTAAGTAAATATAGCAATTTATCAAGGCTTTGTAAATGTTGAGAATATTCTTAGCAGTGTCTAAAAGTAGACATTAGGCAAGCGCAGCGCTATCTACAAAGTACATGTATAGTTTTAAAGCTCAGTAGGTATCCGAAGATTGAGGATTGCATCGACTGTCAATGCCCATTCATTTTGCATTTCGGAAAGCTACCCTCATATATATAAGGATTGGGCCTACTTCTCCCAGCCTGCCGCTAGGATTTTATGATTACTTTGAAATAGATAGTAATTCGATCTACACCCACGACTCCCTCTCAAGGAGGGTGGGTATTGATTTCAAAAATTACGTGTTCATTGAACGTACCCTCTGGATTGTATTTATATTCCTTCCACCGCCTCTCCTATCGTCGTTACTCTTGGAGTAATTTTAATAGCCTAAACAAGGGCACCATTGAAATAAATAGCATGTGGATTTATCTGGACATGTAAAACATTTTTTGCATCGACAAATGCTTATAAAGCTGTATCTGAATACAGTAGGAGCTATTTTTATTTGGATGAGCGGTAGAAAAACACAAAAGAGTTTGCCTTCAGTCTGACTGAATATCTCTCCGGCTTTGTACCAAATGTTCTCAATCCTTTAAACCATTAAACGCTTCTTCTCCCGATCATCCTAAAATCTATACAAACTTATCGAGTTAGGGTAAACAATACCCAGGAACGGCAATCTTGGAAGGGGCTCATTTCCCTAGGATTCACACTCGGTAATTCGGTCCGCAGTCGTAAACCTCTCCTCTTGTTTGATTTATCATCTCACTGTCAGTCAGGATTTCTCTCTCTTCGTTTTTAGTCCAAAAGTACTATAATTCCTCCATGATTCTGCTGATCAAATGGCTCAAAGTCTAGATTTTGTTCGTTTTGTAGAATTTCAGGCGCAGAAGGTAATTTAAAGACTAGCAGAGTAATAGACACGTGCCCATTTCCGAAGTTGTTTTATTTTAAGCCTTCGTGAGGAGTGGAAATTAAAGGAGAAATAAATTGAATTTGGCAGAATGCCCCGAAAGAAGAAGTGCTCTGAAAATCATCGCTTGTCATCCATGTCAATCCACAAAGAGAAGCCGGTTCAACGGAATGCTGCAAACGCCCGAGAACGAGCCAGGATGCGAGTTCTTAGCAGGTGAGTCGGAATATTTAAACACTTCCGGCATTTTTTACAAAAATTTTAGCTTGGAACTGTGGTGAAAATTGTATTTTAACGCAGTTTCCTAATATCGGTAAATCCTAAATCGAACAAATTCGCAATATATACATATTTTGGAGCAGGAGGGTTGTAAGGTATATGCAAAACACAACTTGATTGACTAATTTTAATCTTTTCAGAGCGTTTTGCCGATTGAAAACAACATTACCTTGGGTACCAGCCGACACAAAATTAAGTAAACTTGACACCCTCCGCTTGGCTGCTTCTTACATTGCCCATCTGAAGGGAATCCTAAGAGACGAGCCCTTTACCGCCGATGATTCAATTCACCCTGCCATGAGCTTGGTAAGGATTTTAGCTTTATATTTATTTAATTTCCAAACAATCTTGGGTGACTTCTTCTGGTTTTGAGACCTTACGGTTTTCTTGTGGGTTTTTTAAAACGTAGCGGTAATTTGTCGGTATTGTAGACACTTTCGGTAGGAGCCACAAAGTGGCTGCTTTGGAATTCTAAATTCATCATTTCAATCGGTAAAGCTTTGATCTGTATCCTTGCCCGTACGTTCCGAGACATATTATATACTATGTAGTTTTACAACTTGTATATTGAAGTTGATATTGTTGCAGTTCGAAGCTTCAATGGGAGAAGTCCAGATCACATTTTTTCATCATTCCCCTTACCGCATGAGGGTAGAGGTTTTTTTAAACAATTTTCCATATAACTTTGTCCTACAGCTCCCATCCCCCTTTCCCGCCAACTTTCCTCACTCACTAACTCACTAACAATAACGTTTGATACACACAACTCCAGAGTTTCTCATCGGCAGGATGAAAGGGGATCTTGTCGGCATTCTTTGTTGTGTATCAAAAGTTCCATCATAAAATAAACTGACGCCATGCAGTAAGAAACAAGTGAGCGGCTCTGCTCGATACCCTTGCTTGCGGGTAACTTGTTCCTCAAAATGAATATATACATTTACAAGCTCCATCTTTATTTCGTTTCTTCAGGGATAAAACTTAAATCTCTTGAAAAAATTTTGAGCTTTTAATCTTGCATCCTATAGTCATTTGCTGCATTCGGTCACATTTTTAACTTTGAAGCAAATTTGGAGGAGTTGACATGTTATGGAGCACATCTCAGTTAATTGCATGGGGAATTCTTGTCAATTCAAGAAATGATAATGATTCTCTCAAGAAAGGTTTGGTGCGTAACAATAGGAAAAGATTCTAAATCCGAAAAATCAGTAGAGACTATACCGGGAAGTAAAGGGATCCAATCGCTAAAACTAGACGCTCAACAGCTGAGCGCGAACATTCGGAGACTTATGATACTTTCCCTCTGTTCTAGACGTGGCCATTTGGATTTAACAGAGGAGGCGGAAACGGAAGTGGAGGAGGGGGAAGCGGGAGCGACGACGCCGAGAGTGGCTCAAGCTGTGCCTGGGATGAAGCTTCGGCCAAGGACTGCGTCCACCTGGAAGATCCTGACGACGATCCGTCTTTGCGTTTTCATCTCAATTCGAATATGCAGCTTCATCTTCAACCAAATTCCAATGATATCCTTCCTCAGTACATCCATCAGGATCAGCAACATCTACATCATCATCACCATCAACCACATCATCAGCATCCCACACAAATCCATTCATCTCCCCAAAATCCCATGATTCCTGCTTGTTTCCAAGATGACATCCTGTCTATAGGCTAAGTAAATATTGTCAAATTTGTAACACTAGCTTCCTTTGTTAATTTATGTTTCCTAGTAGTAATTCCCGTACGATTTGAAATATTTTCACCCTGCTTTTGAAAACGATACTCTTTATATAACTTGTTTGAATTAGCAAGTATGCAGTAGCTAATCGATGAAACATCTTAAGCTTAAATCGTAACTTTAGTCGTCGATATAAATGGAATAAGTTTCCTCGGTGGTCAATGTAACTGCAAATATTCTGGACCACATAGTCGGAATTCACGAAAATTAACTGATTTAATGTTAACCTTCATTACATTTATGTTGTTGTACAAATATTCCTGCCAAGCGATACTGTGCAGCCAAAATCAGACTGAACCGATTTGCAATGAGTTATACGTTATGTAAATATCTTAATATCTAAATATCCACAACACAACCAGTGCCAACAAGTGATTGCCAAACACAGTTCCTACATATATTGCCATATTGCCCCGTGGATTTTGCCAAATAACCCAACTCAACTATAACGTTCGCTGTATATGATTACTTTGAGTCCCTTTAGTTCTAGTCCATCAAGTATACGATAAATCACAAGTGTGTTAGTACATAGGAAACATATTATGAATCTTACTTGCATTGTAAGGTACTTGACAATTTCCCGGTGATCCTAATTAAATCTAGTATTTAAATCCTCTTCTCCACAACTTTTAATAGCATTTTAATCTTGTTTTAAATGAATATATCCAAAATTCACATTGTAAAGCTTTATTTGTCTTTTTTCATGTCAGTTTTTTAAGGATTCTTTATGTGGAATAACACGTAGGAAATAAAATTTAATTTCTTAATCGTTGTAAAAATAAAAACTGTTTCATTTTCTCATGTTCCAATTTTGAAGAGAATGTACTTAAACGAAGGTGGCATTTGGGAACATGTTTTAGCACAAATTAATTCGTGATTCAATATATATGGATCTCATTATACCCCACGCCAAGCGGCTTGACTTAAAAGTTTTAGGGATTTTCTTAGAGGTTGGACCCATAGTCTCAAAGGGATTTTCGCCCTCCAGGAAGGGTCAAAAGCCACTAATGGCGCAACTCCCTGTGGAGAATGTAAGTGTTCCACATTACTGATTTTCATGGGGGAGAAAATGAGATGGTTACTCAATACTCTTTTTCTTGTGTCACTCAAGAGGATGTCAATCAGTGGAGGTTGGATGGGCGTTGGGTCAATACAATACATAACAGTACACGTCATGGAAGAGAATCTAGAGTCCATATACGGTACGTATCTCTTGGTTAATCCAAACGAGTTCGTTGTGTTGCTATCGGAAATCATTTTACAATCACTTTGTTCTGGTCTCATCAAAGGTTGAAGAATTCCCCCCGTGATACGATTCTCCATTCTTGGCCCAATAACCTCAAGTAAGGCTTCTCTAGGTTTTTTATTCTGTTGATTAATATTTTGAAGAAAACAATGCTACTAATTAATTTTTTATAATGAATGACAACTTTTTACAGAAATGATTGAGAAGCCGTATGCTAGTCATTGGTTTCACAAAAAGAGTTATCCACCAGCTTTTTTTTGTTTAACACAACGTATGTATATATAAATAGCATTTTTAATTGTATATAGTTTTCTGGCGTTGGATGATTTTAGATTTATTCATAGTTTTTTTCTCGTTATGCAATAAAAAAATCTTTGAGACTAGGCATAGCAAAGGCGCTCGTTTTGATGGCACCATTCTGGTTGGAGCTGATCTGCACTGATTCCCCGCGTCACCATTCGTTGTCGGTGATGTACCATCCGGGTTTCAGCCTCAAACCAGGTTGTGGTCGGGTTGGTCCAAAGTCTTTCCGCATGAGCAGCAAGACGTGGAAATAGTTTGCTTTCCACAGAGGATTCGTCCGCCTATTAATAAAAATAAGCATTTTTGTGGAATAATCATGGCTTCATGAGAAAGTTCCAAGGGGGCTGATTTTACTGCCCGGCTTTGCTACAAACTACAAAGTTTGATTTCTAGTGCCATCTTCCATGACAGTTGTGGAAAAAATATCATCGTATTTACCTGTTCCGTCCACAATGCAGCTTCCCCACCAAGCAATTGACCATTGGCCATGGCCGCGTCAATTTCTTCCTTGGTCATATTGTTGGCGGATAGCATGCTCGTTATATCATTCGAGTATATTGTCTGAAATCGCACAGAAATTTTTGTAACATTCCAGCTAAAAATTAATGGGTTTCTGGAAATTATTTTAAAGCGACTGTAATCCATCCATCTTACCTGCCATCCTTTGTAAGGTGAGCACCAATTATTCCCTTCCCCAACCCAGGCTCCGTAACCACAATCCAGGTACAGGGCATCGTAATTAGAGAGGATAACCCGGTAACCATTTTTAACCAGGTAAGTCATTGTGGGATCCTCACCTTTGAATTAATTATTGGTTTAATTACGGACTAGCTGGAGATGACCTTGGCGATGGGTGTTTCTGTAGTTAAGTAGTTTCGGCTTCAGCCAGCATCGTGATACTCACCTGTAGTCCAGATCTGGATAGCATATTCTTCCTTGGGTAAATACTGGATAGCATGTTCAACGGATGCAAGCTCGGAAGTCCACAATATAGCCGTTAATTTCTCAGTCCTATTCAGTCGCGCAGCATCGAAAGAATCATACGCTGTTCGCATAAGAAATTTTGGATTATTGTAGCAGGATAACAATTCTCATGTTTAATTAATTCAGCTGGATTAACCGGCTTTTAATTCCCAGGCTTCTTGAATGATTACCCTTTCTTTGAAACTCGGCCCATAGTTCAATAAGGCTCTCCTTGTTGTTTTCTTTCCCCTGCGCTTGTAAGTAGTCTGTGATTTGCTGGTTTTCCAGCCAGCAGTCTAGCTTAACTTCGTCTCCACCCATGTGAAACATATCATTTTCGAATAACTCAGCCATGTCTTGGTAGATTTTCCCTGTGATACAAGAGCAAGAGTTGATGGAATGCTCAGAGCCATAGCTTTATAATGTATACTATAAGCATCCTCTTTCCTGGAAATCGAGATAAGGTTACAAGAAGGGGCGGGTGTGGAGGAGTATGTTTAAATGAGCAAGAATCTCAGGGGACCGTGTCCAGAGTCTATTGCCCTTAAAATCCTCTACACTTGTTCCTCATCCGGTTTTATCTTCCCCACTTATTATTTTATGGAAAAGAAAACACTCAGCTTGGAGGACTCCCTTCCTTTACGAAATGTCAAGCGGAGAGTGAAGGAGGCTTGTGAAAATAATATACTGATATTCTTACCTAAAACCTCATACATGTTTGGATTTGCTGGATTCAGCTGACCACATGGAGGCTCCACACAGTACTGAGCCCAAGGCTCCTTGTTAATGCAAAGTGCCATTTCTCCCTTATCCACCTCAGGTCCCCATTGCCATCCGTTACCTGGAATTAAAACGCTTGGATTAATATTCCCAGCTATAATCCTTTACAAACGCTTCCTCAGCAGATAGAGGGCAGGCAGGTCTGCTACCGCGACCGCGGTCCATCCTATTGAAGACACAGGCTAGCGGTGGTGTAAGAGAGATGCAAATCCTGCGTACCTGAATGAGCAGGTGCGTCTAATTCAGCTATAACTTTAACACCACGCACTCTAGCATATTCGATAAAATCCGTTATTTCTTCAGGTGTATAGATTTTCTTTGGACTGTACGCTCCGTACAAAGTCATCTGGAATTAGAGGAATACATAACGAGTTATTTTTTTGATATCATTTCCCATTAAGGCCTCAAGGATTCCCGTCCAAGGGCCCTCCTGTGGTAGAAAAGGAGGAGACAAAAGAAAGACTGTGTTGTCAGTCTTTACTCTCTCTCTCTCTCTCTCTCACTTCTCCAGACTCAGGAGACAGGAGGATGAGTGTCGGCTGGAGGGAAAACAAACAAATCATAAAATGTCTTTTTCTCTCTCCGCCCCCGCATTTTGCCTTTCCCTACTACATACACCAGCCTCTATTTTCTTTTCCTTCCTCCCTCACCGTCGCTGTCTGTATCTATCTTGTCTCTTGTTGGCTTTACCTCAGGAACTCTTTTGGAGTAGAAGGGGAATGAATGAGTGTCTGTGATGTGCCAATGAAGCATATTCAATTTATTGTAAGACATTCCGTCCACAATCTTTTTAAGCGCGGACATGGAGAAAAAGTTTCGAGATGTGTCAAGTGAAAGTCCACGATGGGTGTACACTGGACGGTCTCCAACGAAGGCGGAATCCAATGTCTGCGAACAAAACATGAGCACTTTATAATTATATATATTTTATTGCAGGTCCGCCGCGGAAAGGAAGGGACTATACGATACTAAATCTAACGTTCCCCGCCACCGCCACGCTCAACTCTCAGCCGAGGTACATGCTCTGCAACAAGTCTTACTAAATTAAAGACAAGACAAACCCACAAACCTTGAGACAGTTTTCGTCCTCATCATAGGCTATCAGCTGACTTAGTGTCTCTAGCCCATGTCGTCCTCCGAAAAATGTATTTCCCATAATACTCACGGATCCAATCTGAAAAAGGTTCATTATTATTACTCTTTAGTTGGGGTTGGGTTGGGAGGATTACTATGGAAGCTTTAGCTGATCAAGTCGGGAGAAGCTCCTCCACTTTAGTTGCTTTCCTGTCTGTATTCCCAAAATAGTTGGGGGACTTAACGGGAGGATTTGTACGAAAATAGTAACTTAAAACCTCACCTTCTCGGAATTTTTTTGAAGGGAAACCATGTAGCTCTCGTCACCGAATAGCTTCACGGACTTTTCTCTGCCCGTTACTCCAATGCTCACGAGTAAAGTATTCTCACCCAATGGATCCCCAACATCCCCTGGCGGGAAGGGTGACACTCCGTCATTCTTGTAGTCCGGATGATACTATACATTTACGTGGGATTTGGAAACAAAAGTATCTTTTATGCACGGATTTTTAAAAGTTTCAAGTACAAATCCATATAAACCCAGCGCATATTTCTCCCTTCTACATTCTTTCTCTGCCTTGTTGCTACTATAGAACTGTATCCAAATTCAGTTCTGCGCAAAATAATTGGAGAAACGCGTCAAGGTCATCCTTATCGCAAACGTGCGTTTAATTATAATCAAACTAGCAAAAGTGCAAACGTAATCGTCACAATCAAAGGCAACGACAAAGAGGAGTAAACACTTGAAGCTCTATTGCTCATCCATCACAATCACTGTGCTGTCAACTCTATTTACGCTACACTAAAATGTGTAAAGCAAGTTTTACCCTGTATAAAACTTCCTTGAATATTTCAACAGCCTTGTCCAGCAAAGCCCTAGTTTCCGAATCAGGGGCGGATACAGACGTGAAATTTATATTTTGTGGGTAGAATCCAAAATATTCTTGACCTAGAGTTGTCTGAAATTTAAAAACAATCCAATCTTTAATAAATGTTGTGCGCATATACATACAGGCACATTATAAAAATGCATATGAGCTGGAGTCTGGAGTATAGCGTTTCCATTGCTGAGAATGAATAAAGAAAAGGTTTGGGGCCCAACTTTTGGCTAAGCGTAGTTTTACTTTGTTTCCCCTTACTATAACTTACTGAATTTCTCCATGAATCAACATATTGTTTTCAAATATGATAAAAAACAAAGCAAGGACTATCTTTTCGTTTGACAGCTCCGGAAGTAGGAATTTCGCCATGCTTCCAATCTTTCCCTAAATGATGCTACGGTCACTACGGTGTACATAAAAGTTGAGCAGCCTAAATTGCAAACAAGGCATCAAGGATGATTAGGCAAAAACATACAGGGAACATATTTGCAACTAGGCTTTGCAGAGAAGTTCTCTTCAGACCTACTAGTGAAAGCCGGATCTGGTAATTAATAAAATTATAAATGTGATTGTCCAAGTGTAAAACAGGAGTGGGTAAATCATGGCATTAACTTCTTGTAATTTGGTCCTAGCTTTAGCTTGACTCGCTTCCCACAAAACTAGCACATATCTTCATGTATGTGGCCAAATCTCTTTGGCTCTGAATGGTTAATCTAAATATTTGATATATAACGCTGCAATGCTGTTCTCGGTCGCCAGGGAGCAATTGCTCAAACGTTTCTGCGAAATCTGAAGCCTTTGTACTGCAACTATCTGTCTATGCCAAATCGGGTTTAAATAATTTCGCAGTATTATTAAAGCATAACTAAGAGAGATAAAGATGAGGATGATAATATCACATTGCGCTTACCCTTCCAGTAGGCCGTGGCCAGAGTGCACCATGTTCCCCGCAATTAAGTTTACAGACATCGATGGGACTCCCTCCTGCGGCCGCTCCGATTTTTGGGCCTTTCACGCATTTCCCTTCTGAGCATGTCCAGGCCCAAATACTATTTTGCACTTCCCTGTTAAAAAAAAGGTTGAATAGCTATAGAATATACATCAAAACTCGACACTGGTTTCACAAGCGTTTTGCATACACTCCTCCCGCCCTCATTAACAATTCATGCCCAAAACAAGTATCACTTTGCCATGGCGCAGACCTGGGCAAGGCCTGGAGCATCCCCATGCTAAAAAAACTCGTTTTTCTCCCACAAAGTCTCAGAGTTTCTTGATCCTTCCCTTCCTCCCCTCCCCCCTCTATTATCCAGTGAGTTTTACTTACTTTCTTTCCTTGCTTCGAATAAGATTCCAGGAGAGCATGAAAGCCAAAAGGAAGACGAGTCCTTTCCACCTGGCCATGATTATTTTTCTCTTCAAAACTTTTAAACAATTGGTAAGGTAGCGGCAGACGCGTGCAGCCGGACGGAGGATGGTCCTGCAAGTGACAACAGTCAAATCATACTAAACGACTTGCACACTTGTTCTTAGGCTCGATAAAGCAACATAAGGTCCTCTAATAATCAGCTAACTGAGAAGAAGCTAAGTAACCCTGCTGTGTGGATAAGCTTAAAGGGAAGTCTACAGAGCTCTTACATTCTTAGGAGGAGGAAAAGGAAGTTAACTATACTCCCGATTCATTTTCTTCATCTGTCACGTCTATTCTCAACAATGTTGAGACTTGATCTACTATTTCTGGTCAATAAGTTTCATTAACCCTCTCACCCTTTTACTTCTCTCACAACAACAATCACAACATAGTTGTGGCCATTCAAGTTTTGAGGATTCATAAAATAACTTACTGTCCGCTGCTGTACTCTACACATGTTTATACATTCACACATACGTCCAAATACTAGTTATGATTACAAACCATTGTACCGTTACAGCTAACAACCTTTCGGAGTCCTCTCCAACTGTATTTTTGTTAAATCCTTCGAGAATATTCATTGCCTTGAGTATTGGCTGTCATACCCGTTTGTTTTCACCCTCCATTTCCTTCTCTCTTCTCTTCACACAATCAAGCCCCACACAGTCAAAATATGCTTCAAAACTTGTGTCAATTTGACCCTCATCTTTTGCTCATTATATATAAATTCTCAAGATCCAAAACTCACTCACACCCTAACGAATTTCCCGATTTTTGGTATACGTGATCACCCAAGCTAAATAACCTAGACCTTACTGTACACTCTACACCAGAACAGTAGACTCAACAGGCTCAGCTATAATACTACGTAGTTTCAAATGATGTTGCGTCCTAATTAATTCCTCATCTGTATAAATTGTGCGGGGTTAGAATGAATCAAGCGCAGGCTTGAACAGGAGGCAGTTAGCGTAAAAACTCTCGTGTCCTTTTTTCTCATCGTTTGTCATAAAAAGTATAAGTACGTTTGTTAACTGTGATTGTATTACATTTAAATGAATCATGAATCGTTTATGCTGTCTGTCTGTTTGTCTGCCTCTCTGGTGGAGGAATCCTGCTGCAGGATGACATATCTCTGTAGCAAGAGTTCCATAATCCTAATTTATTAGATTGAACTGGAAAAACGCAAGAGAGAGGGAGAGCGAGAGAGAGAGAGAGAGAGAGAGAGAGAGCGGTAAATGCTAGTTACTTACCTTCCGTATCACTGATTCTCAAAGCGCCTCTCCGAGACTAGCAGCTAGTTTTTGTTTTCGTTGTCAACTAACTATATTAACGAAAATCGAGGAAATTTATATTGGTTGGAATTTGATGGATCTTCTTCTATATGGATCCTTTCCCTCATACTTTCATACTAAATCCTTTTCTGGAATTAATCCATGTTTTTATCTAATACCATATCCCATGCATGCCCATCTTTTCAATTGTGGCGTTTATCAGGCATTTTATCAGAGATCCATAAAGTTTCTATCATACTCATGCTCTTACTTTAACCCCCGTAGATGCATATGCTTTTCGTGCCTCTTTTTATTAACTCATCTCTCCATGATCGAATATAGTACGGATTATTCGTCTAAAATTTTAGTGCACTCATCATTCCGGCATTGTCTTTTGTTGTACTGCCTTATCGGTTTTTAGAAGAGTGATTGCAACTCTGGTAGAATAATAAAGAGGAGACACCTGAATTATTGCCATATAATACAAGCCTATAGTCTTATGCGTTTGATTCGAATAACAACATTGTTTCCCAACTGATTTGCGGTAGCGTGTGACTCGAGACTGAATGATGGATGAACTTTTTCTCAGTTTGGGCACACATACATTGTTTTTCAGTTTTTGTTATGTAGATTATTGGTAAAACCTATAACCATCCTACAACTTTGCATAAAATTTCAAGAAATGAATTTTAACGATGACAATGTCAGCAGTGCTCAGCCTCAGTTATTTGCTTCTATTAAATATGAAAATTGATTCTGTAATCAAAATTCTAAACCTGGTAGTCAGAGCAATACCAGCATCTACAATGTTTCTGGAAACTTAGAATTTTTAAAGAGTAGAATCTTTCGAGAGAAACGTTCTGAAAATTTCTCCGTCGAAAAATAACGCATGCACTCCATTGCCTTCGCATATAAAAATCACAGGTAATTAATAAGACAGGTAGGCATTGGGGTTTCTGGAGTTGGAGAAATACTTAAGATTCTGTCCGGATTCAGACATGGCCATTGATCACGGACGTGACTTTACCATTGATTCCTCAACCTACACGTACTCCTTGTAATCTTCAAGTCGAAAATGCCTTTTGCATATTGAGCACGTTTAAAGGAGGAGGGATTCTAGCGGTGCGTATATTCTCAAGAAGCCATTAGTTGAGAAAATAATTTTTAATCCTTCCACCAACATATACCTCACAGTCTCTGATTGAAATAGCTACATTATATTTTTGAATTCCTTCGTTCCGCACAAGGGGTTCTGCCATAATCTGCAATATTATAGGCACATCCTCCTCCGATCTGTATGCAAACTCATAATTGGCGATATTATATAGATACTCGGGCGGAGCCTTAGAGTCTGAAGCTTCTTTCAATGGTAGAGCGGATGTTGTGGTGAGGAAGCTATAATAACAGAAGACAATGTCTTGCTGGAAAGGGCTGCTCTAGCATCTAGCTGATTCAACATGGTCGGATCATCACCTTTACGAATCTCATGCAGGCTAGCTTGAGTTTTGTCCAGTTACATGATGAGATACAGAGCAATGACTTTTGTAATCCAACACGGAGTGCCCTGGTTGGGGCTTGGGCTGGACTGCTGGACAGAAGGGATGGGACAGTGCGGTAGACTCGGAATGTTGAAGATAGCAACAAGGGTTGATTGTTTCCTTAGCTACGCATCTTTAAGAATTTCGGAGGCAAGTGCGATGAAGGTGCTTGCTCCTCTGCTTACCGCGCCGCGAGTGTTACGAGACGGAGTATGGAGTATAGAGAGAAGTAAATGAAAGTCCAGTGTGATGGAGGGAACCAGGAGAAGACTGGCAGAAGGGGGTGGGGTTATGCAAAAGTTTAGTCTTTCCTTTGGAATGAGAGGGTTTTAAGTGTAAAAGGTGATGTGCGGGCAATGGGCAATTAGTTGATTGCCTTGAATCCGGAGGGTCAGTGGCCGTATGATTTCTCAGGCGGAGTCTCAGGGTGAACAACTGTTGGAAAAGTTGAAGGTGAGGGAGAAACGCTCTTAGGTCGATGCCCAATTCCCTCGTCCACCACAACCAGGAGATAGCATCTTCATCATCCTAACCATCTCTTAAATCTCTATTTTCTTTACCACCTCATCCCTAATTCCCTATGTCTCGGCGTCTTCTTCTCCTCATCAACAACTTCCCCGGACATACACACATAAACACGGAGAGATCTTTTGACACACACGCTTCGTCGGATCCGAAACGCCATCAAGAGGCGCGCTAAACCATGATTCTCATCATCATGATCCCTATTTACACTCACTCCGGCTATTAACTTTACGATAAATGTATGTTACACTTTTTCACTGCTCGCATCTTCTACTCCCATCTTCTGCCTTCAACTTGCCAATCTCCTACATGATTTCCAGTATCTTATAACAATAGACATCTTCAGAACCCTAGCCAAAGAAAAGCTGCAATTTGATCGTTGTATAGTATGCCTGGATGATAACCTTTGACCTCTAATTCGGAGAATACTATGGAGAAAATCCAATGAGTTCTTTTTGCAGCTTTACAGTTCGTTTCACCTTAAAGAAGTACCCGTGTTCCACCAAAACCTATATGCTTTTCATCACATTCATTAAGTCCTCGTAAGACATAAGATCACTTTTTCATTAATATATGCTTGTTATCATAGGAAAGCAAAGAATGCTTTAGAATCTCGAAAGCGAAACCACGCCGGAATCATAAAGAGCAACCAAGCTGGACGCTTCAAAAACGCATGCTGCGTCAACCTTTGAAAACAATTGCACTGAATTCCAAGAAATGCTACTTGCTCATCTTCTTAACCGAAAATGGCATCTAGAAGAACGTCAAAAGGAAAGGAAGCGCTGACTGCTCATCGCGCTCTCTGTTAGCAAATGCTTAAGCGAAGCCATAATGATTTACACTAATTAGGGTTTTCAAAGGGATTGCAACAGAGCTTGGGTTGAAAATCACCTCGGAAAAGTGCTAATTGCTAGTGCTGAATCTTTTGCTAATTATACACAACATCAATCCAGTAGTCGGCCATTAAATTTTGAGATACACATTGTTAAACCTCCCCGCCATCGCCTTTCATCCATAAAACACGGAATAAGATTAAGCTTGATGGAAGACAAGAAACCTATAAGAGCGATGATGATGCTGAGGAAGAGGGAGTTCTACCTACACTCGCGTATCTAAGAGAATCATCCAAGCCGGATGGGTGATTTTTAAGCAATTTATCAAAGCTTTTTACAACTTTTTTCTCCCAACTTTGCTTTACCCTCTAATCTGGTAAAAGAGCTCAACTTAAACTCACCAAGATTTATCATGCTCTTGTTACAAGCTTTTTTATCCAAATTGGAAAATGTCCGACTTGGAACAACAAGTAAATCCATGCCACCCGCAGCCATTTAGATTAATCTCAAATCCTCTTTTTCGTTCTGACGAGTTACCTGATATTTCATGCTTTGATAAAGCATTTTCCCCCTGCCGTAATTTCTTTCCTCCTCCTCCTACGCGCAGTGCAGTCCTAAACTGTTTGCGTTTGCACTTTTTTGCCGTTCACCTCTATAGCGTTATTTACTAAAAATCTGATCCGCTTGGGCTTATCTTCAATCACTTTACTTTGACACTTATGCAACACTTCGTCTCCGTCGATGCATTTGCATGGAATGCCTAGCATTTCCTATAACGCGTATTTTTTCGCAATCTTGCACAATTTTTTTACTCAACTTTCCACTCTCAAAAAAAGAAACCCAAAGGCATTTTTTAACACCCATTCATACCTAGAATCGACTCCCGCAACACGCACGCTATTTAAAATTAAAACCGTTATCATGATGAAAACTTTACGGAGGATTTATTCCGTTCGTAGAGCTAGCGGCGACAGTCTCTCTGATTTAGGAGAATATGGACATGGAGACTGAAAATTCCGATATTATTTTGCAATTCATTCTTGACTCTTTCGTAGCAGTCCTTCACAAAGAATATAGATAATTGGAAAGATGCGCGACGGAATAGATGGAAGATATCCATGTTATATATACTTAATACTTCTTTGTGATACTTTGTATCAGCTACGGCGGTACGTAAATGCCATTGAGGATCAACTGTTATTTTACAGCAATCTCAGTCTGAGATCAATCCATTCAGCACAAGATGCGATAGAAGCTGTTATGATTATGAGAGACATTGTGAAGAAAAGCAATGCTCACTTTGATTGTATTGATGATGATGGGTAATTGGAATATTACTGGCAAATACATCGGCTTATTTGAGAACGTGATTGCAGAGCCGAGGATGAATGGTTTTTGCTATCAAGTTTCTCATATGCAGCTTAACCGCGATTCCAATTAGATCTGAGAGCTTTTAAAGGGAGAGGAGCGCGAACTGTGGTTCTATACACATCAGGATTCCATTAAATATTTACTGGGTGGAATAGCTGAATTAACGTTTGGCTTTGCTTGGCTGCCGGGAATTTTGGAGGCTCTGTGAATTAAAGAGACTGGGAAGTCGAAGCCCGGAGGAAGAAGCATGTTCCGAAAGTAAAAAGTGAAAAGGTGTCTTTGGAAGGACAGAATTCTTAGGGTGGAGAGAGATGGATGAATGCGGCGGATGGATGGGAGGAACATGATGAAGATTCGAGTCAGTTGTTGTTCTCGCAAAAGTTGTTTTTCCTTAAGGGAATTGTGTAGGGGATATGCATAATGTTCCTCCGGGAACCTCTTGTTCTATTAGGTTTGCCATATTCTGTTGTGAACGGGTCGTTGCGACGGGGATGGCAACCAAAGCCGTTGGGCGCTGGCTATACACATGTTTGAGTAATTATACATGTACATTCAGAGGAAGATTGGTCGGGCTTGCAAAGTTTTGGAGCAGGGTTACAAAAGAGGTAGATGTGGAAAAACTTGATAATAATATCAAGGAATAATAAATGTGTATCGCCAAAACCAGTGCCCAAAGACGAGGCTTGTCCAAAAAAAATTCAACCTCAGGCACCTCCAAAGTCCGGTGATGGTCGTCATCATCCTCCTCTGGCTGATGCTGGCTGGGTAATACTGTGTAAGGAAAGCCGGAGAAGAAGAAGAAGAAGGGGATGAGGATTCAGAGGAATCCAAGAAAGCTTAGAAATCATCTTTACACTTTTCCCTTCATTTTTATTAACCCAGGTTGTTCGACGAGTTTATTCAGTAGACTACATCCCTCCTGAGTGTTTGACCTCCGGTTCCCTGGATCTCCTTAGTCATAGGGGGATTTGCTTGGGAGATACGTGAGCAATCTGTGGACCGAGTCCGCACTCCCAGCAAAAAATCATTCAAAACTTATCATTTTCTAGAGGAGCCACAGCATACACGCTCATCGCTTATTTTCTGATCGGAGCACAGAGTAGCCGGAGTGTCTGTCAGCTCCCTCCAGCAAAGCTGCGCCTTTGCTTTTATTTTTCAAAGAATTTTTAAGTTATCAACAAAGTCTTGTTAAAATTTACAAAATGGATAAACTTAAACTTTTACTCATTGTGTCTACATTTGCTGTCTTCGCACTTGTGTATCTACCTACTGAAACTGAAGGACAGTCATATTTCCGGTAAGTTTTGGAAACAGACACCAACTATAAGGAACTCTTCCCTTATTCTTTTATCTTAACGCTAGCCTTCATTTCCTCTTGATTGACAAAACCCTTGTAAGAATATCTTCCTAGGGCGCTCTTCGTAAATGTATCAGCACCGCTATAGCTTTAGTAACTTAACCAAGTTCTCAGGCGCATAGTTTCCCTTTTCGAGTGCTTTCACCAAGCGACTTTCTCTCAAGCGAGTGGATGATGATTGGAATAGCTTCGCTGCTCTGTTATTTTTTACCCACCTATTTTTTGCTGATACTTTTTCTTTTTGATCCAAGCGCACTCTTCCGAGTTATTTTCGTTATCCCTCTTCCCTGGGTCCTTAGTATTTGGAACGTTATCCACTTGCTTAACTCCTGACATTAGAAATACTCCTTCTAGTATGATTTCCAGCCTATGTTTAACAAGTTAAATGTAGGAGAAGAGACGCGGAATTTATTAGATTTTTTCTGTCCGTATTTCAGTTAAATCTGGTCCTCTTTTAGCATGGCGTTCAGTTTAAGGTTATTGAAAGCCTGTTGTCTTCTGCTGCGCGGCTTTAACTTTGAGGGTGAATATTTAAATTGTAAATATGAACATTAATTTATTTTTACAGCATGCCCTCCCCCTGGACCTATGTTTGCAAGAACGGAACATGTACAAAGAAGCTTCGATCAGACTCAACAGTGATTCAGTCCTTGGATACCTGCCGTTTGCGATGCGGTCGTTTCCGTGCTATTTGGCCACGTCCCACAGGTGAGCCCGTAATTCTGCTGAATGAATATCCACAGCTCATGGTTAATTTGTGCGCAACTTTAAAATGGAACTGGGTGATGGTGTACCCTCTCAAGAATTAGCGTCCTCTGTGAATGCGTTTGCAGAACTATAGAAAGTACTGATAGGAGGCCGATTCGCTAAAACGATGGGGACTGCGGATTGTTTAAAACGCTTCCATGATCCGTACAACTTTGTTGGGGGCAGACAACAGAGGTTTGTTGATCGTCTAGGACGAGGTTCAACGAAACGTTGGGGTTCACGTCTCCTTGGCTCTAGCGAGGTTGAGGTTACTCTGATGGCTTCTTCTTGCATATAATATTCCTGAGACAAGTTAGACCTCATAGCCACAGTCCATTCACTTCTCTCTCTGAATTCCATTGGGTGGAAATTCAGAAGAGATTAATAGAGACGAAGCCGCAAAACAACTTTGCTCTTGGGAGGAACTAACTATTAACTCCCTTTACTACATTTATCTCATCTTACGACGTGTATGCTAATTTATTTTACGGATTTAGTGCTAGGTATTCTGCAGTCATTTTATTACATACAACAACAACCCTTTACCGCTCAGCTCAGCTAGCCTTTACCTGGCTGTTCCATTGAATCTGAGCGTCTGAGAAGTGGAGATGCGGGAGGACGCTCCTGTCGACGTCGACAGATTTATAATAATTGCATATCATACCCTTGGTCCGAAGCCATCCACTACTTCCACTTTTCACAGTCCACACCAGAATCCACTTCATCTCTACCTGACATGAGTGATTACCCCACCTGCGAAAGCTTTTCTCTTTAGCGAACCTTCCACTTCGCTGAAAGCAAGTTTTCTGCATCTTCTTCTTTTCTTGCATCCAGCCCCGGCGTCATTCATGCCCTCTGATTGTCAGTTAGGGAGTTTTTTTCTTCAAAGATCGAGTCAAATGTAGAATTCGATACTCGAGAAGTCGCTGACTCTTTCGTACTTAATTTTTTTCTCCAGTTGGATTTAAGAGATGGACTCGATGAAATAGGAAGATTTAATGAACTCACATCTGTTTGGCTTCTCATCACTCTCAGGAATGAATTGGCTAAAAAGCAAAGCATTTTTGGAACAAACTCTTTTGTCTCATCTTTGGCTGAATTTAACTCATAATCACTGCACATCTCAATCTTGAGTCATAGCACAAGTTTTATCCCTAGAATTCTTAATGATTAATTTCCAGGTGTGCTAATTGAATACTGCGTTTTGCCCCATTTGCATTTTTCTACTCAGTGAACAATATTGTGCCCTCGAAGCCCTGTGATGCCATCCTCTCTTTTCTCTCTTGAGGCTTTCTCACTTCTCCCCTCTTTTGGTATTCTCTTGTTGTCCTTATTGGTCTTCCAATTCGTGATTTCTCCACTTCATTGTTCGTGGAAACTTTTCCCATTGTTTCGCTCATTGAGATGTTCTTCACGTAAAGTTGAATCTCCCTGATTATTTCCATCTGCTAGGGAAAAAAAGTTTCATCAATCAGAAAAATACCGTTATAGGGAAATCGAAATCAGTCCCCTCCTCTAGGTTGCAATTTTTGCCCTCCACGTGTTTAATATGGACACTAGCCTACCATTACCACCCTAAGGTTTTTGGCCTTTCTCAATGCCATTATTTCTTCAGAGTTCACGAGCTCAAATCAGGAAACCACATTTTCATTTTAAGTGGCAACCGTCTTTATTGTCATAGGAAGGAGGAGGAAGAAGATTAATAAGAAATGGAGGGTGCAATATACAATATCTTAATAATTTTCCACTCACATATTGATTGTTTTACCTGTAGGTGATGTTGAACTGAGCCGTGTGGTCGTTCCATTCAAGCCACAAAACCTCCGTGTCCTCCCAGTCACCGCCCCCACTGACCGTGTCCGAGAATTGCTCAACCGCGTCATTACCGATTTCCAAACCAACATTGTTCGTATGCACCCCAACTATGTAGAGGGAGGAGCAAGTCCATTTGACAAGCAATACGACAATGTGATCGAGGGGACTGTTGTCCAAGTCCAAGTCGTTGTTGATGATCCAGAGGAACGTTTGACTTTGGAAACTTCTGAGGGATACAGAATCGATATCGAGACAGTTGGAAACGTTGTCACCGCTGACGTTCGAGGAGATACCTTCTTCGGAGCCCGTCACGGCTTGGAAACTTTGAGCCAGCTCATCGCTTACGATGAACAACGGGATACGGTTCAAATCATTTCCGCTGGTGCTGTCATTGACAGACCCTTGTTCGCCTACCGTGGTCTCATGTTGGACACTTCCAGGAACTTTGTCTCCATCAAGGGAATGAAGAAACTCGTTGATGGCATGGCCTACAACAAATTGAACACTCTCCATTGGCACATTACCGACTCTCATTCCTTCCCATTCTACTCTCAACGAGTTCCTCAACTTACCCTCTACGGAGCTTACACTCCCGACAAGATCTACTTCCCAGAGGAGATCAAGGACTTTGTTGAATACTCCAGAATCAGGTGAGGATTGACTTGATTCCGGATTAACTTGAACCCCGATTCTCGGCTTAAGGAACATTTGACGAACATTTTTTCATTTTTCAGAGGTGTCCGTGTCATTCCAGAATTGGATGCTCCTTCTCACATTAGTAGCGGATGGCAAGGATTGGAAAAGAGCAATGCTGTCCAACCCGGACCCAACACAATCCAACCTAGCCCTGTCAGTGTCACAAGCGGAGGTCCTATGGCCGTGTGTGTTAATGCTGAACCATGGAACCAATTCTGCAGCGAGCCGGTAAGTATTCCCTTGTCAATTTCCTCCATCAAACTCTATTCATCTTACTTAGAAAATAAACGAATTATGATATTCTTTTTTTGTTTTCCAGCCATGTGGTCAATTGAATCCAGTTAACGAACAAACCTACCTTGTCCTCGGTAAGTTCAACGTTGGAGCTACTTCATTTAAATTTGAATCAGGTGGTGAAGATGAGAAAGGAGTTTACTTGATTTTCTGCTAAAATTGTAGGAAAATTGTACCGCGATCTTCTCGGAGTCTTTGATACTGATGCTTTCCACATGGGAGGGGATGACGTCAACTTCAACTGCTGGAACTCCAGTAAGGAAATCACCGATTTCTTGGGCGCTCAACGCCGTAACAGAACCGAGCGAGAATTCCTTCAACTCTGGGCTACCTTCCAAAGAAGGTAAACGCATTTTAATATCTTTTAGTAGCTTCTCAAACCTTGTTAACTAAATTGTTGCTAGGATATGTGTTAATTTGAATTGTGTCATATCAGAGCTTACGTTGAGTTGGTCCGAGCTGCTCGTGGAACTGAACTTACCCCCATCGTCTGGGCTTCCAACCTTTTGATCCAAGAAAATATTGAAAACATCCTCGATCCTGAAAGGTAAGATAGACGATCCTTCGCTATTATGCTGTATTATGAATTATCAGTTTGAAGAAGTTACTGGGGATGTACGCAGAAACTAATTCTGATTCTGGTTGCAGATACATTGTCCACTTCCGTAACAGCGGTCGTGACCGTTCTCTTGCCGGTATCTTGGACAAGGGATACAGAGTTATATTCTCGAATCGAGATGCTTGGCAATTTGACTGTGGTTTCGGAGACTGGGTGAGTTGAGACGAGATTTGACAGTTGGGAGTGCCTAAATTTTTTTGAATGATTTATCAGATTTGATGGAAGAGCGGTTGATAAACGGTTGTTTTCTTCATTAAGATGGGTGAAGGAAGAGGATCTTGCGGAGGCTACAAGACATGGCAGAGAGTTTATGATAACAATCCTCTGAGGGTCATTGCTCAGTTAAATACCACTGAAGAAATCGACTTGCAACCAGGACAAGTTATCGGAGGCGAGGCAGCCATTTGGTCTGAACAGGTATGACGACAGTTGCTACTGCCATTTCCACTCTGCGTATCTTAAACTTCCAACTGATTTGCATAATCACGGATCCTTTGATTTCAACGGTTGATTAATCTGAAAAAAATCCATTCGAGAAACCTGAATTACTTGTTCCCCCGCAAGACAAAATAGCAAAAGAATATAAACGGTTCGAGAATGCTATAAGGTAATTGAGAATTCGGAATAAATTTGGGTTGTCGCTTACAGGTTGACGAAATGGGTCTGGAGGCTAAAGTATGGCCAAGAGGAGCTGCTCTTGCGGAAAGATTATGGGCGAATCCCTTCTCATCTTGGAGAGATGCGGCCGACAGATTGATTCATCATCGTGAGCGTTTGGTCAGAAGAGGCATCAATGCCGATCGTCTCCAGCCTGAATGGTGTCTACAGAACCAGGGCAAATGCTCGTCTAACTAAGCCAATTCACTGAGCGTAAATTATGCCAGATAAAAATCATACTCCAGTTGCCTAACATCATCAAGTACGAGTATTGGTAGTATTCTCAATTCCGAAGGGGTTTCAAATCATCAAGTTTTGTTGTTACATTGCTTTAACTTTAAGAAGGGGTTGTAATTAATTATTTCCATTGCCAGCCAGATGCCACAATTAATTATAAGTCTGCTAATAAACAAGACGTGTTAAACATTACTGATGTCTCTACGTGGTACGATTCAAACCTACGTCCTATTGCAAGATCCGAAGCATCTGGAATGTGGTGAAAAGTTATTTATTAGCATCTGTATACGTGTAAAAATATACAGACAGATAAGCATAATCAATTTTCGATCAATGCGAAATACTTTCGCAGTCATGTCCAGATTTGGATACACTTAATACAACGAAGATTAACGCACGATGATTCGCTCGCTGCAAATCTTTTTGAGTCTCGAAACTAGGGCTAGCGCTAGAGCTTTTGTTAGCTGCTACCTTCTATTAACCTTCTTGGATATTAAGTAAACTTTAATATAAACACACTCTCGTCCTCTTCTGTATACCTTAAGTATTCTTGAAATTCCTGGCTAATAAATCTGTCAAATCATATTATTTATGGTCCCTTCCACGCTATAAATTCATAGAACAAGAATGCTCGTGCATTATCAGTCTAACATAATAATATCTTCATCATCGTCATCTTCGTCACCTTGCTCTTCCGGATCTTCATCTTCATAATTATGTTGGTCATTCCTATTCCCTTGCCAAGTTTCGTCTTTATTATCACCATCCGATTCATTATCCTCTTCTTCAGAATAATCATCCTGAGATCTCTCACGGTCCGAAGCATATTCCTCTTCATTTTGATATTCGTCTTCTTCATCCTCTTCTTCGTCCTCCTCGGAGTGAGGCACGTCTTTTTCTTCTTCTTCGTGAGAAAAATGTGCTTTCGAATGATGAGCCAAAGGCTTACTCGAGTCCTGGCTTTTCTGACTAGCTGTAGCGCTCTCGTAGGTCATGCTTTCCGGAAAGCCTTCGCAATATTTCAAAGTAACGACAGCTAAGAACCCCGGGATGTTAGCTCCTTCTATCAAGTATGTTTCGATTTCGTGTCTGAATAAATCAAGCACCGGAGTTTCCAATAGCATCCAGTCATTCGTTTCTCCAGCCTGCAATCATGTTCAAAGAATATTCAAACAAGTAATACAGACACATTATCGCCATTACAGCAGCAGTCAGGATCCACTCCAGTTAAATGATTGCATACCTGGAAAATGAACACGTCATCTGGATTTTGCGAATTCATATTCTGCAGTTTAATTTGTGATTGAGGATCACGGTTCAAGACAATGTGATACCCGAAAAGCCTTTCTATGGCAGTCTGAAGTTGCGTTGTCTCATAGTCATAGGAATCCGAAAGTATTTCGTATTTACGTTCCAAAGTCTTCAACCTTTCTTCCAGAACTGCAAAATTAAAATACAATGTCATGAACCAGAGAAGTTAGCAGTGTAGAACAGCAGCAGGTAGCCACACTGTAACAGTGCACTGTACCTCTTTTTTCTTCGGCGGAAACCATGTTGGCACCTCCTATAGCAGTATCGTCATTCAGTCGCACCAGTTCTGCTTTTAATCGCTCATTTTCAGATAAAACTTCGCTTAGCTTCTCCTGTATGGACATCATTGACGGATTCTTTCCAAAGGACAAAATTTTATAGCTTAAATCGGCATCAAATCCTTCAAGTTTGGTCAGTTGATCTTGATTATCAGCTAGACTCTGCGCTTGCCGCTTAACCTCGGATCTGCTTTTCTCCAACCTACATTAGACAGCAATCTCTTGCATTAAGATAAACTAATGTTGACGGTTTTGCATATTGCGGATAAAAATCATAACTTACTCCGACTCTAGTGCTTGCAGTCGTAAATTAGTTTCCTCACATTCTGAACACGGTCTTTTGAACAATGTTGGGTCATTCTGCATGAGAGCCTCGTAACCAGCGATGATTTCTTCTAATTCTTGGTTCCGATTTTCAACAGCCTTGGGGCACTGACCGCCGAATTCCTGCTCGTATGACTCTTTCAAGCCTTTCAGACTATCTCGATCCTGCCAAATTTACAATATGACCCATATTGCCAAGCATGATTGCATCAGAACATATTTGATCACGAAACAAAATAAGATGTACCTTGGTTATGAGTGTCATTTTCTTGACGAGCCGTTTTAAGTCTAGTTCACTTTTCTCTGAAGTTGCCTTGAATTGTCTTAGCTCATCGGTAAGCTTAGTCTTCTCACTTTCCAACTTTGCAATGCTGTTGACTTTGCTTTTCAACCTGTGATGGGATACAAAATCGTTTAAGTTAAAGAGATTTTAAAGCAAAAATTATATGAGTTGCACCTACTCATGTTAGGCATGCAGACAGTTTAGTAACAGAAATATGTAAATTGGAAATACGTACTCCAAGTTCAATGTGTTAATTTCGTGCTTAAGCTCCAGCGTATCGTTCTGGTACT
The DNA here is from genome assembly GCA_906901655.1 of Sminthurides aquaticus. Classification (NCBI taxonomy): domain Eukaryota; kingdom Metazoa; phylum Arthropoda; class Collembola; order Symphypleona; family Sminthurididae; genus Sminthurides; species Sminthurides aquaticus. Next base: position 4,121,748 of record CAJQTT010000013.1, on the reverse strand, counting down.
GTCGCAAGCAAGCTCCAAGACTAGCGGGGTTATTGCTTTGCAAATTCAATTTTACGGCTATGGATTTCCAATCCTCTAGCTCTCTATGGAGCATTTTACGCTCTTCATCACAGGCAACCTTTTCTTTTACTTGTCCCTCCATGTATGAGAGATGCTTTTTCAATGAGGCAATTTCTTCTTTCAAAATCATTTCGGATGAAACTGTTGATCTACACAAACAACGCAGATAGTAGGTAAAATTCAAACTAATACATAAACCTTCAACGGAGTGAAATAATGGAAAACGATGTACCTCAGGATTTTGTTGTTCTCTTGTGTTCGAGCGAGCTCAATTTCCAGCTTTCTGTTTTTCAACTGCTCGTCTATATAGAGATTTTCGTATTTTTTCACTGCTTCAGAAGTGAAGTTGTTTGATGTAACTGCTTCATCATACTTAGACTTCAATGCTTCAGCTTGAATGAGCTTTGCATGGGTTTCCTTTAGTTGGTTTTGACATTTTTCAAGCTGAGCTTGTACCATCACAAGCTGATCTCGGGCACTTTGTGAGTCACAAACCCATTTTTCAGCACATCTTTCGGTCTCTTGTAGCTGATCAGATAAACTTTTGATTTTTTCATTCTGAATTTCCATTTCCTATAATTTTTTTGTTTTGTATTAGAATCTGCACGCTGAATTAAGTACTTACTTATTACACAAAACATACCTCTTCATATTTGATCTTCATATTTCCGTTTTCGTTTTGCAGACATACGATTCTGTTCTCTAGTTGGGCCACTAGGTCTGAATGAGCGGTGGTCCGGGAGTGAAGAGATTCTGAAACCTCGGTGCCTCGTTTTTCTAGTTTTTCATTTTTAGCCTCTAGATCTTTAACCTACATGAACAACTTTTAATTTACTGCTTGCTCATACCTTGATATTCTGATTGATACCAACACACTCACCTTCTCCTCCAACTGCTGCATTTGCATTAGTGCAAATGATTGAGCTTGTTCAGCATTAATCAGTTTCTCCTTGTACTGTGTTTCAATCAGGTTCTTCTGATGTTCCATGTTAGTCGCAATAGACCGGGCGTCAATGAGATCAATTTGTGTTTGTCGAAGAAGTCTTTCCATGTCATCTATATAAAATTAACTTAACGTTCACGACCCTCGCTTACAAATAAGTTACAAATGTGCACTACTAGATCGATTACTTCGTTACTGTGTACATCTCTACATTACATATTCACATTGGCTTTTACTAAAACCTATTATTGAGCTTCTAGTACCTGACTTTTTGCGTATCTTCTCGGAGTCATCATCATAGAACGATTTACGTTTCCTTGATGGAGGTTGATCAAATCCCATGTCGGATAAAAAACTTGCAGCGTTACTGCTGTTAGTACTAGTATTGTTTCTCCTAAATGGCGGGGAAGGCATATGAAGCAGCGAATCATTTCCAAGGAAGGTGTCATCATCGAAGTTTAGGTTACCGCGGATTACACTGCTGGAAAACGGTGTACAAGGAAGGGCGGCACCCGTCAACAAGCTATGCCTTCGATCCATACTTGCCAAATACTTCGAAATCGGAGTGGCACTGTCGTTATTCATTTTTGCTGATCGGAAATATTCCTGCCGCTGCCGCTATTAGTATTAGAAAACCAGCATTTATACCTGAATTTATTATTCTTTATTTCATCCCATAATAATAACTGTGTCGAAGCTACGGTCTAGCCTGTATAGATATGCTGTGCTTACCAAATGCTCGAGCCTGTGAATTTTAATGAATGAGTAATTAGGCAGTTTTTCGTATTAAGTGATCACGACAAATGGTCCCCGAACATCACTAAAATAGAAACAGCGACTGAACACGCCGAAAACTGGAAGCAGATGAGTAATGAGGGAATAAAATTTAAATCGTATTAATAATTAAACAATGAACTATCGCACACAACTAATCTGAAAATTTCATCTCACTCTTAAGTAAGTAATATAAATTATTAAAACACAATCACAATAGCCTCTTCTAGGGGTATCACTTAATTACAGATTACCAGAATAAACCAAACATAACAGCTCTTGTACCGTATATATTGTAGACCTAATGCCACGTACGTATATATGCTTTTATTACGAACAACGAAGGAGAGGATTCAACAAGAATATCCCGAAGTCGGTATTTTAGTAGTACCCCTGCTACTCTCCTCCCTCCATGCGACCTTTTTTTAAAAACGACGGTCCAAACCGCCTCCATATGAATGGAGGGAAATTCAAAAGACACTTCAAAAACATATAATATATATATAGGGGACCTGCCCAATGATGGCTTCGGGTGGAGCCATAGGTCCTCTTGAGGGCTTCATGGCTTCGAGGCGGGAATTCAAATGTTTGTGGCTTCATGGCTTCGAGGCGGGAAATCAAATTTTGGTGGCTTCATGTCTCATCTCGATGGCTTCGTGGCGAGCAATCAAAAGTTAGCTGGCTCGGTCCCATAGGTGGTACATCACACGATGGCTCAACCCAGATTAGCCTATTCCGTAGGTTTGTTTACATCCAATAATCCATGGCTATTGATTGAAGTTGTACGCTCTTGCTTTCCAAATCCAGAAACCCTTATATCCATGAAAATCCATAGGACTTGTTCGCATTTAAGATATTCTAAAACATCATTTAGGAGGAAAGAGTTTGGGCCGGATATCGATATTTTTGTAAACCATAGATATTCTGCCAGCTTTGCTGAACGGAAAGCGTTAAATAAGAACAAATCAGCAAAAAACATATCGGAAGCCCCACCTGCTATCAATGGAAATCCATGGGTTTTTTGGAACTTTATTTTGCCTAAGGAATTATCAAATAGCAATTATAACTACCTTTTGCATTCCGCGTGTTTACAAATAATACTATCTTGAAGCCACAAAAATTTGATTTCCCGCCTCGAATAGCCATGAAGCCACGAAAATTTGATTTCCCGCCACGAAGCCATAGAGCCATGAAGCCATCGAGATGGGTCATGAGCCATCGAGATGAGACATAAAGCCATCGAGATGAGACATAAAGCCATCGAGATGAGACATAAAGCCATCGAGATGAAACATAAAGCCATCGAGATGAGACATAAAGCCATCGAGTTGAGCCAAGGAGCCATGAAGCCATCAAGAGGAGCCATGGCTCGCCCCGAATGCGGAAGCCAGCATTGGGCACTACCCTGTATATAGCAAATCGGAATAAAAGTTCAAAACAAATTAATTGTGATTATGTAGAAATTAAAAATTTTGCAGTGTCTGCTATAGCTTAATCAAAATGGTCCGGTCGTATGACTAAGTATATAGATACATAGTACATTGAATAGTGAATTGTATATTTCTGGTTTAAGATGTTCACCATGTTCAATGTTGCAAACTGATTTTGAATAACATAATCTTCAGCCTAGAATACTCGAGTTTTGGGGAAGAAATCGGAAAAGTATTATGTTTATGTTGTAGTAATTATTTTCGGACTACTTGGCTAACTTTCAAGCGAGCTGACGTGATTATTATTTGATGACCTAGTGGTAGTACTCGAATTCGTGAAACTTTGCTACAAAGTATGTATATATACATGAAGTAATATATATACCGATACACACAACATAGGAAATGGCAGGATTCAGACTATTAGCTGGAAGGTTTTGAAGTGATTCGCAATTAAGTGCAAGTTGCGACGATTTGGTCGCTGTCATATATTTCTGTAAATTTTACTGAGGAATACAACTGAATTGTTTCACACAATGCCCGCTGATCTCAAGAATCTAACGGAAGGATGGTTGGAGTTGGAAAGTGATCCAGGTAACTATTCAACTAAAGTATTTGTGAAGTGAAGACTTATGTTTCTGCATTATAATTTATACGTGGCTTCCAAACTCATTTCAGGTCTGTTTACTCTGCTTTTGGGAGACTTTGGTGTTGAAGGAGTGCAGGTTGAAGAAATCTATGACCTACAGAAACCTATTGAAGGTTCTGTCTTTGGGTTTATATTTTTGTTTCGGTGGATAGAAGAACGTCGATCACGGAGGAAAATTATAGAAGATACTGACTCATTTGTTCGGGATGAAGAAATTGTGAACTCCATCTTTTTTGCACAACAGGTACGCTTGGAGGGACTATGGCAAATCAGTATTACTTTCTTGTGTACGTAATATAATTTGTTTCAATTCAGATGGTCCCAAATAGCTGCGCAACGCACGCACTTCTCTCCGTCCTTTTGAATTGCCCAAACTTAGGACTGGGTGATACTTTGAACCGTTTGAAATGTCATTCACAACACATGAATCCTGAAAATAAGGTAAGCATACCAGATATTCTACGGCGATGGGGCTTTGAATCAACGGTTTCCTAATTAATTCTTTTCTTCTTACACGTAATCAATTTATGGCAATTTATCGGTTTTAAGGGATGGGCAATCGGCAATACCCCGGAGCTAGCTCGTGCCCATAATTCACATGCTACGCCGGCTGCAGCTAAACCTAAGAATGAAAACAAAACACCGGGTTTATCCAAGGGGAGATTCACAGGAGAAGCCTTTCACTTTGTCAGTTTTGTTCCTATAAACGGACGATTATTTGAGTTGGACGGACTGAAGCCTTACCCGATTGACCATGGTAAGTTGTCACCTCGTCAAATGGAAAAAGCTAAGAAGAAGCAAATCCTGGTGGATATGTTGTACAATTATTAGATATTTTTTAGGGCCATGGGACGAGAAGGAAGAGTGGACAGAGCAATTTCGTAGGGTAATTACCGAACGCTTAGGTATTGCTACTGTCGGTGAGCCCTATCATGACATTCGGTTTAATCTTATGGCTGTGGTACCAGACAAAATCATGTCTCTTGTCAAAAAAGTGAAATTAATGAAGACTAATAGGTATTGATCATTACTCAAAGTCTGCAAAGCAAGCGTATGATTGATAAGAATTTAATTCACTTTATGAATTGCAGACACGTTGTAATTGAATCGCTGAAAAATATGATCCAAGTGTCTAAAAGTCAACAAAGTTCAGCTTCCTCTTCCTCAATCTTTGACGACCCGATGTCATCGGCAGATTACTCGAATTTAAGCAGTAAAGATATAAAGAAACTCGTATCCGACTTGACAAGCAGTGACGCAGATTATTTGAATGATATGGGTAAGGTTACACCGTAATTTATTGCTAGTACTTGTGCTAGCAACACGATTATTGGGATTGTGCAGAATTTTGGGCTAAAATCCATTATTTAATTCTAGGAGCCTGCGATGAAGTCGTGGATGACACGGACGTAAATGATCAATGGCTGAAAAAGTATCCTTTCATTTTTGAGAATCGCAAATACGCGCCCCGTAACCTTTTAGATCTGTTGAAGAATTTAGAAACCGAAATTTCTCAATTTGAGTCTTCACTAATAGATGAGATGGAGAAGAGAAAAAAATACAAGGTAGATTCTAGTTGGAAGTATAACGCGGGTTGTTCTTTCACTTTTCATGTCTTACTGGGTTTGGATGAAGGTTGGGATTACCGTGTGGTGCCTATATATTTCAGATTGACGGGTGCCGCCGAACACATGATTATAGTGATTTTATCTGTACCTTTCTTTCTATGCTCGCTGAGCAAGGAAAACTCGGAGAGCTTGTAGAACAGCACCTTATACCACAAAAAGTACACGGAAATACAGGAAGTCGAGCAGTTGGAAGGTAATAACATCAATTCGACTTTCAATAATTTGAATGCACAAATTCTTTTAAACTAAATTTTTCGTGAGCAATAATAACTGGGTAATCGAATTTACAGACCAAGTGCAGCTGCTATTGCCGAGTCCGGACCGAAAAAGCGTGGACCCAAACCAGGAGTTGCGACTGGACGGAACAAGAAGAAAAAATAGTGCACCGGAAACGTATTAAGCTGAGTCAAATCATAAGCCTGTTTATATTTCCCTACCAAATGGGGAGCATACACACGAGACTTTTATTTAACTACACGTACAGAAATTTGATACGCGTTAACCTCATTGAACGAGAGTTGATCATTAAAACCTTTTTATTTACTTTAGTTTAACCGCAAATTTATTGTTTCTCATACTAGAGAATAGATTAATTTAAAATCGCAACGGAGGAAGTTAAAATACTAGCACATATTCGGTATCATAGGCTTCAATCCTCTCGTCCTCTATGGGATAAAAATTTGACTGCTAAAACTTTGAACATTACTCTGAAATTCAGGATTGCTGATGCAGAATACCGATTAGCTGAAAATTAGACTATAAAACTACTAAACTAATACTTAAAATTATTAGGAACACAACAGGTAGGAAGGTGGCATGAAATGCATATTTCAGTGTAATATTATTAACTTGCTACCCTTCGGACTGCACAGCTCCAGTAACCGCTTAAGCTTTACAAATATTTTATTTTAATTATTATGAAATTATAAATAAGTTTAATTCAATTAATATATTTAATACTGATACAACTATAAGAGTACCTGATAAAGATCATAAATGAGAAAGACCAAGAGAACAATGCATTGGAATTGACTTCTATTCCAACGCAGAAATCTCCCATAATCACATCTTTCTACTACTTTTTCGAACGGGTGGAACCACCAGCTGATTTAGTTTTTGATGTAGTTTTCTTCGTCTTGAGATTTTCGTCCACGCTTGTTTTGGCTTTCTTTTTGGACCTTTTTTTCAAGTCATCATCATCTTCGTCGTCATCGCTATCTCTTCGACCCCGCAAAGCATTACGTGTGGATCCCTTTAGAATCAACGATTCTCCTCCTCTTTTCGTTCCTTCTAACCGATCTAATCTCTTGTCAGCTTGCCATGTCAGCAAATTCAATCCTAAACAATCATTGTCATTAGAAAATGGCCGTGAGACACTGTATATCTGTAATCATACTTCATTCATACCCATTCCAGAAGCCAATACTTCCCCAGTGCTGTTATACCGATTCAGACTGACTATTCCATTACTCGGATGATACAGTCGACAAACGGTTTCAATTTCTTTGTCCTGAGCTTCAGGATCAATTATCTCCACGGGTCGAAGCACAATCTCCTTCCCCTTGCCTTCCTCATATGTAGGGTAGCGACCAATTACAATTAAGTCGTGCAAAGGATGCCAGGAACACTATGCAATGCATAATTATTGTCAACAAAGCGTTTACAAATAAACCAAATAGTTAAGTTCATCGTAATTTCTATTTTTTACCTCTATTGGCGTAAGATGCTGGAACTGCCTATGCGGATGCTGAATAACACGCACCTCGTTCCAGTCCGGTGCCTGATACTGGAAAACCTTTATTTCATTACACTGATCGTTTGTGAGCAAGCGGGAACCAGAATAACTGAAATAAAAATACAACAATTGATCTGACACTTCCCGTAAAATACTTAAAAATTAAGATTACCCAAAGCTGTAACCAACCAACACACCTGAAGGTAGCTACGTTTGCTCCCTTCGCATGGGCAAGTTTCTGCAACGGCGACCGTGGTTTCAAGTTGCGAATGTCCCACAAGCAAACCTCTCCACCAGATTCCAAACTAGCTGTGGCCAACAGGTACTGAAGTCTGCATTGAAACTTTAATAATCAAAAAATCATTCGAACTTGGCCACTAAAACCGTGCATACATTACTCTTACGTCTTATTGAATTCGCAGTGATGAATTTTTCTGTTGTGCATCCGGATAGTAGTGATTTCCTGTCCGTCGATGTGATGAAGGCGCGCAAACCCTTTACTGTCGCATCCTAAAATCGTTTTATGAAAATAGGAGACGTCCATAGCAGTGTACCAGTGACTATTCGAATTAAGAAGAATAACGGTATTGAAACAATAGAATTTACGGCTTCTAATGTATAAAAATAAGTGACAAAATCCTTACTTCCAATCTTGAGTATCATGGTAAACAATGGATTTGCTCGGATCATCCAGATAAGTGCACTTAAAACTCCCTTCTAAAGAGGCTGAATACAGTACGGAGGTATTTTCTGGGTTAAACTTGAGAGAAAATATTGCTCCCCCTGGACCAGACTATCAAAAAAGTATCGCTTATGATGTGAGGTAGAGCAAAAGCAAAACGAAACTGAAAGTTGTCTCCTACAAATAGCAATTATTATACATAAGAGAAATGCTTACTCCGGTTTGAATTTTTTTCGCTTTGAATACAATTTCGCCATCGTCATTTTTTCGACCATTAGCCAAGACAATATCACCTCCTTTACAAGCGGCTGCCATTATATAAGGCATCCTGGGATGCCACTCGAGAGCTGAAAAACGAATAACGATATTCATATTCTGTGCTCAAAAATCCTGTCTAGCTGAAGCCTTCAAAAGAAACTCATACCTGTTATTCGGCGCTGGAATTTTACAAGTACAGGGTCTGGTTTAAAGGACTGCAGTTCCCGAATTACTACTGTCTTTCTGATCTATGAACGAGGCAAAAATGTGATCAATGAAACCATCAGTAGCATTCCAGGTAGACTTCTACAAAGGCAATCTATGTTTACTTACATCATACAAATAGCGTAACTGATTGCTTGGGTATCCCCAAGAGTATCGGTCTGATACTTTCAGAATATTTGTTGGAATGCTTTCAAAATATGTCCGTCCAAGAGCACGGATAACAGGCCCATCCAGTAATTTCGGTATCATTGAATTTTCTTCGCTGCTAACTTTGAGGGTGGGCTTAACTGTTTTCAAGTTTCGTTCTCCTGGGTAAGCATTCGCAGTATTAGTACTCGCAGTCATCGTCCGTGTTGACCTGCGAGCTTGAGCGATATCTGCTTTCGCATCATCGACGCTCTCGATAGATCGAGCTTTCCTTTTCTTCCCTGGCATTACTGCGGCGCTGTTCATAGCGATTATTAAAACGACATAAAAGACTGAGACGAGAGTTCCGCAGTAGTGTTGTATCAATTAGCGGATCAATAATCTTAAAACAATAGAAAATCCACAATTCTCTTCTGCTTACCTATCACAGTTGATGCTGCCAACACGCCTTTCTCTGTACCAGGAACACTTAATTGAGAGCTTACACACAGTCTAGTGTTTAGACAGTCATCAGAAGTATTTCAAGCAGCATTTAACGCATGTATGCTTTTTCTTCAACGATATCATTGACATTTGACATGTCAATTATATAATTATTTTTAAATATCGTTGCACCCAACTCTGCCAAAAACTAGACAACTCAAAGCACGTGTTTTCTTGTTTTCTAGTCTGCTCAACACGAAGCCTTACAATTTTTACGTAATCCAGTACATATGCATGATAATGTATTTGATGAGGGCTTCATCAGCAATGTTCGTGTAGTTGCATCCTAAGCTATAACGGATCATGTGTCGGTGTGACTTCCACCAAAAGCAACCCTACAAGCTGTACTAACGCTTCCCTATTGATTTGCAAAATTTTATTTTGCTCCTGTTTCAAAAATGCTTTTTCGCGCCCAATTTCCGCATGGTATATTTAGCGCAATATTCAAACGTTTTTGCAATCTGTGCCATTGAAAATTATACATTTCTATTGAGATTCCGTTTTTCTTTACGAGGGTCGGTGTTCAAAATATCAGGAATTTAAATAAAAAATTTAACTGGAGTTAGTGGGTTTCAGTGATAAAAATGTCTCATTTGCAGACGGAATTAATTTCACACGCAAGGAGAGTTTGTAGCCTCTACAAGAGAGCTCTGAGAAACGCCGAAGCATTCTGTCATCAATCGTAAGTTTAATTTCTTGATTCAATTATTTACCTTCCGTTTTCGTAACTTCAAACTTCCACCGACGATAGATAGATATGAGGATGAGCGGCATCAAAGCTTAAAGAAATTCTCGGATCTTTACTCATCCAGCGTTTAACTAGAATTTATCCAGTTGAGGCTGATAAGCACGGCATGTGATGATTCAAAGCAACACACGGGATACTATTTTAGCATCAAATTATGGCCTGATTTGCAGCTGTAGTTATATGATGAATGCCCGAACATATTTAAATTTTGCCGAGAAAGCTGTGAACTATTTTAAATTTTTATTCAGACGAAACAATCTAACGTGTACATGAAAGTCTCCCTGGGTGATAGGTGTTTAAAATGTAACGAAATAGGAAACACATTGATATATATATATTTGGAAAACAACCATGAAGTATAATTGTAAATATATTTTTCAAGCATATTGAAGTCTATAGCGTATTTCATAGTTCTTGGAGCTAATCTAATTATAGCTTCTTTCGGTATGAACGTTTTATTCTGAATAACCATACAATAACTATATAAGTAAGGCATTGAGCTTCTTCTAGATTCGTATAGCCTTTGGAAAGGAACACCACTCTCAGACATACCATTTTCAATAATCGCATTCACCTATAATCCATACTTAAGGACAATGGAAGTGTAATAATATATATTTAAAAGGATTTCATTAAGTTCGTCTGCGTAAATCAGATCTTAGTTGCATTGAATAAGAAATGATACGGGATGAATCGAAAAGAGGCACCATTCATGATCATGCAAGCGGAGCTTAAAGAGTAAACTTATATTATATAGTTAGAGCTCAGAGGAATCCAAAGTAAAATTATAGATAGTAGTAAGTGCACTTGCTTAAAGGATACGGAAGGAGCTGGAAACGTTTGAAGGGCAGTATTGAGAAACGGAAGCATTGTTCTGGAAACGTTAAAGTTAAAAATTGTAAAGGTCCTTGTCAGACTGACCTTTATAGATTACCTATAAGGCCGGGTATCATTTGTACGTTTGCTCAGCGGGGGTGGAATTAAACATTTATATTGATTAACATGTTAAGTTCAAGATTAATTTACGGGGATATATATAGAAATGCCTTGTTTAAGTTCGTTGGAAGCAAAGGTTGTAACTGAAACAGATTTAACTGACATCAGTTAAGTTGACAATAGAGTTGTACTTGAAGAAATGAAGCTGTTTTTAAGAAAGAGTCTAGAAATATTTAAATAAGGAAATAAGCTAAGGATATATCGGGAAAATATAGTACTGAAAGTTATTTGACTGAGGAATTTGAAAATTGCTGAAAGGAAAAATTTCGTCAAGGGCCCCGAGTCCAGGCGGAAGTAGAAGTTTGAGGAAGGTAGGAAGTTGATGCGAAATTTTCTGTGACTCATAGGCTTGTAGTAGCAGTGGCTCCTATGACATAGTAATCTTCTAAATTATCTCTAAAACTTTGGATCCAAAAATGCATTACTTAAGCAGTAACAGTAATTCTAAAGCTCCTTTTAGCATTGGAGCGCTAGCCTAGGTACAAAACGTCACAGTACTTAATTAACAATAAAAACATTCTAAGTCAGACCGTGATAAGTTGAGTTTGCATTATTTACATGTACGATATGCAGGAAGGGATATTTTGGATATGTTTGCCGGTGCACGGAAAAAAATAAGGAGTGTCTTAAGTTCAGTGTGAATGAAAAAATGTTAAAATTGGGGAAGGTTATTAAATACGAGTTTCGCTCAACGATACTTGGAAAATTTAGGCATTATTCAGTGTCCTCGTCTGTAATCTTTGCTAAAAGCTAATGACTGACTGGATAGCTTGGTCAAGTGTGTCAGAGTTTGTGTGTTGGAGTAGGTTTTAAGAACAGGCTTGTGAAATCTATTTGTTTTCCTGCAAAGCCGAAAGTAGCTATTGATTGTTGCAAAAAGGAAAAGCACAGTAGTAAAGGATCCGAGGAAATAAGTGAAGGATGAAGAGTTGGTCTAGTGAACTGAAAGATTTTAGAAAGACATAAGTAATGTGAACAGCGATGCTGAATCGGTTGATTTCAAGCATCTAGAAAGTAATATTGAAGTTGTGTGTCTGTGTATATGCATAAAGCGGGAATTTAACTTTTAGGCACAGTCAGGCTCAATCAAAAGCAGTGCCTGATTTAAATTTTAAAGCGCCGTTATTTGCGGCCGTAACCTCCGCTGCTGCCACCGCTACTTCCACCGCTAGATCCCCAACCGGAGCTAGTGGTCTGTTGTTGTTGACCCCAACCTGAACTTTGTTGTTGCTGTTGTCCCCATCCGCTGCTTTGTTGTTGTTGTTGTTGTTGTTGTCCCCATCCACTGCCACCACCTCCTCCGCTGCTTTGACCCCATCCATTTCCGCCGCCACCCTTGCCGCGTCCGCCTCCCTTGTTCAGGTTTCTGAGAAGTCCGGAAAATTTGCTCTTGATACCTTGGAAGACACCTCGGATCTTTCCCTTGACTTGGCTGAAGATTTGCTTAAAGTTGAATCCACCTCCCTTTCCTCCACTCTGTCCTCTCCATCCGGTGGATTGTTGCTGACCCCATCCTGAAGATTGTTGTTGTTGACCCCATCCGGATCCTGAAGTTGATGCAGCTTGTTGTTGACCCCAACCGGTAGCTTGTTGCTGTTGCTGCTGCTGTTGCCCCCATCCGCCACCACCGGAAGAACCTCCTCCTACCGATGAAACTTGTTGGATTTGAATAGTACCTCCGTATCCACCGCTTGATCCGCCACCGCTGCTGGCTTCCCAGCCTCCAGCGCTTCCCCCACTATAGCCTCCAGTTGGTGCACCGTAGTTACTGGATGGTGCAACAGCTGCTGGTGCTCCGTATCCTCCGGTTGGAGCAGCAGGAGCTCCGTAACCTCCAGACGGAGCAGGGGCGGGGGCACCGTATCCTCCTGATGGAGCAGCTGGGGCTGCATATCCACCAGTTGGTGCACCATAGCTCGTAGATGGCGCTTCTCGTTTGTTTATGGCATGGTTTGCGTTACAGGATAGGATAACGGCTAATCCGACTAGCACTCCTATCGAAAGTGTATTTTTGGGTAGCATTTTCCTTAACACAAATTTGATATCTGGAAGTCAAAGAACAGAAAGGCGTAAGTCACCAGAACCAGAGAACGGAGTAACGTTTTTTAAAACAACAGTCGCAGAAAACCTCAGCAGCCATATTGAAATTCTATGGGGCTAGTTGAGACAGTTATAGAAAAAATTGCATTCCTCGCCTCAATGCAATACGGGATGCTACTACTACTTAAAACGGGATTTTAAAGCGATGCAGGCTTAAGTTTGTTTCGGAGGCTAGGAATGAAAATGGTAGACGCTAGAGCAGAGGGCTTCTATAATTTCTGTATAAGATTTTTTGAGAAGAGTGGAGAGAACGTTGAAAAATCGAAAACCCTCAATGAGGTAGTCGACGCTTATGTAGTCCTTAAAATATCCGTAAAATATTCACCTTGATCCTAGAGAAAATCCAATCCGGGTTCTTACACTTGAACACAAAACAAAAAAATCCGGGTAAAGTTGGTCCTCAGAAATGCTGATCCAAGTGGAAAGCAGCACACAAGATCCTTAGAGTTGGTCACACTGTGCAAGCGTTCGAAACACTGAGGTCACACTGTGCTTCACAAAGAGTTTTGATATTGCCGTTTCTGAAGAGAGTAGCAAATCCGTGTAATTCACATGTCACTTTCCTTGTTCTTCAGTTATGTTATTCCGAGAAGATTTGGAGTGGGAATGAGCTTTACAGTCTATCAATCAGTGGAATTTATAGAACTACAGCTAAGTTGCTTGTCTTAGGGGGTGGAATCTGAGGTGAATAAGAAACGTATGAAAAAAGAGAAAGGTATTGCTGAAGACGACCGGCACTTTTATTACATTAATCGAACAAGAAAGTGAGCAGGTGAGTGCATACGAAAGTGATGAGCTGGCTGTATATTTTTGCACGCTTTTGTCTCCAACCCCTTATCCTTTTCCTGTGCCTTTATCCCCGGCCGGGCCGTATCGTCCGCTAATTTAAGCTCCTTCCCTACACCACCATCAGCAGCCATACTCCTTCTTACCAGCTTATTTTGAGGACCCTTGGGATATCCTCTCTCATGCAAAGGATAGCTAAATAGGTGACTAGGCACTTGCCCGAGCCTACCGACTCTTCCTTGATAGATTTCAGTGGTAAAAGGTGGAACTTTTCAGCGGCCTCACTGTGTCGCAACGGTGCTAAAATCCTAAGATTTTTAAGGTCTCCGTCCTACGATCAAAAGGAAGATCAAGAGGATTTTCCCATCCTCCTTTGCATTTAAGAAATATGAATTCCCAAAGGACATGCATGATCCATCCATCTTCCCTAGATCTAGGGAAACTAGGATAGGTTAGTAGATAGGAAGGCCCGCAGTAGGCCAACGCTGCTGCAAACGTTTTCGGAGTTCCGGGAATTCAGGAAATAAAGCGTCAGCGTCCCCGAGCATAAAAGACTTGACCAATTCCTTCCTACTCTTATTAAACCGTATCTTTTGGCTTTTCAAACTCTCTTCTCGTTGCGTTTTCAATCATAGTCATAGCAAGCAAAAGCTCATCATATAATTTTCTTGTTGTCGTAAGCAAGGCGGTTCTCTTCTTGCATCAGGGTTTCTCCGTTCAGCTTGTTGCCTTTTATTACCCCTCCTATTAATTACCGACACATGCTCTTTGATTCATGTCATTTTTAGAGACGTAAGTCAGCCAGTCAGCCAGGCTGTGCACTGTCCCATCTTTCCGAGGAGACGCTACTTTCCTTGGAATGCAGTTAAACTTGTGCAATTTTCCTCAAGAAGATTTGTTCAAATAGGTTAATTTAGAGGCGGCCATAGTTAAAGAAATTACGTAATTCTTAATAGGCACGTGCTCATGGAAAATGTGGATTCGTCCATCTTTTCAAGTTAGCATGGAATGGAAGGAAAATTTAGCCCCTTTCAGCGTGTCCCATTTCTCGTGTTTTATAGACTTGATTATCAACTTATAAACAACAGGTTATGAGAAAATACGTTACTCTGCTGATATTTAATTGACCCGAGCGACAAAACTACTTAACGATTCATCCGCATTTCCATCCTCCACTCAACTTCCACCGCATTCCTTCTCCCTCAACCCAAACCAGGGAGGTCGAGAGGTGTGGCAAAAAGAGGAAATATTTGGAATACGAGCTTGCCAGACCCGTAGAAGCGGGCTCTATTGACTGGAGAAAGTTAGAGATTGCGTTGCATGATGAGTTTGACAGGCGCAAATGAGTGTGCCAATTCGGCGCGGAGTGGGCCGTCTCAAGGCTGATTTCCCTTTTGATGGGCTAGAATTAAATTTTGCACTAACTTCGTATAGAAAGGTTATGGAAGGAGGACTTGGAACTTAGGATAAGCAAGAGGGAAACTTGCAGCCTTTGGATTTATGTATTTGTTATTGGTAGGAACGGAAATTCTCTCGGAACTCGGAAGGAGAACATTGGAGTGGAATGTAGGGAAGAAGAAATCGGATAATGCATACATTTTGCATTTTTATCCTTGTAAACAGTGTTTATGAAACACACATAATGTGTCGACGACGAGAGGCTGAGGAGGATGGATTTAGCGATGATTAACAATTTGCAGGTGTTAATCATAGTTTGGTTTCATAAATTATTAGGCGCACACACCGCACCGCTACATGGCTCCGATGCTGGCCGCTAGTATAGCATACCTACAAACGGCCGTAACTTTTGTAAACTCAACTCACGGCACGGCTAACAACCATCATGAGAATATTTCCCATAGCGCAAACTCTCACTATCATTCAGCAAAGTTTTCTTTGCTTGCTCATTTGTGTATACGAGTAGAAGCGGAACCAAAGGGGAATATCTTCGATTCGAGTTGATTTCGCTCATCATTCCGTTGAGTTCTTGAGTAACGATAATTGAATGCGTGAACTTCTCATCAGTTGAATTCAAAAGGTTGTAGATCGGGAGGATCAACACCAACATAACCATTTCACGTAATTCCTCTGGCACTCTGCACTATAATTATTATGCAAGCGTTCGAGAAATAAATAAGTACAAGTTTCAAGCCTTGTTGTACATAGGAATCCTTTGGATTCTTCAACTACCAGTTTGCATGTTGATTGAGATCAGTTTTATAACTGGGAACATCCGCTCTCTAAGCTGGAAGACATTGATTTAATTATGGGAATAACTCACATCCTTCCGTTGGCACGGAATCGGAAGGAAGGAAGGAAGAAGAGGATGGGATTAAATTATAAAATATCACGTAATGTTTACATTCCTTGTTCCTTACATTCCTAGGAAAATATTTCCAAGGCACACCACTATTTTTACTTTTCTTAAGTTTGGCTCAGCTTTAATCCTACCTTCGAGGTTTATGGCATTCTTCAATGTCGTAAAAGTGTCATTAATGCTTCGCAAATGCAGTTCTTGAGCATCTCTGACCTTCCCAGGTATTGCATTATCGGTTCGAATAGTCTTCTTTCAAACCCAGCAAGCCATTCATAAAGCAACACGGATGAGAATTTTATCTCAAGGTGGATATCTGCTAATGAAGGTCCTGCAGAGTTGCAATTACTTCACATTTCCATCCGAGGAACGGAATACGCCAATTCGGTTTTGTCTTGCATTTGACGGGCTGCCCGACATAGGTATTGATAAGGTACTAGCTGATACGAGCACGAAGAAATTATGGACTGTAATATCTTTCGTTTATGATTGGATTGGAATTAATTGAAAAATTGATCTATTGCGAAATATTTAAGAATCGCGTGGAGGAAAGGTCAGTAATCCTGGGACGACTAGTGTAAATTGCAAGCTCTGAACTAGGTTCGTGTGTGGCTGGGTGGAGGAGAGCCGACCGAGTAAATGCTAATAAGTGTAGCGACCTTCCCTACGACAGTATCGGAATACAGATGACCGAGATTCATCTCCTTCCCTCAACCTTAAAGAATCATTAATAATAACTTGGGAATAATAACGTTGTGTAAGCGAAGGGGCATAGGACAAGGAATTGTGATGTTGGTAGGAGCTAGCTAAAGCGGGGGTTCGTCTATACTTGATGATAGTTATGCGGAATGTCTCAATAGATGTTCCGTGAAGCATATAAATTAAGTTGGACATTTAAAGCGGGAGTTGTGGTGATTGTTAGGAATCAAGCCGACCGGGGGTAACAATAGGATTATGACGAGAGAAGAATGACACGAGGTCGAGATGAGGTATAGTCTATACCGTATAGACGGATGATTAATGATGAAAGATAATATTCTCACTACTGTTTGTTTTAGCGTGGGGAAAAAAAGTAATGAATTGATGAAATTCTATTTGAAATCCAAGATGATTGCATCCATGTGGACAGTGTTTCTTAGAAAAACTTCAATTTAGCTTCCTCCAAATGTTTGTCACGTGTGCGTCTTGAGTTAAATACGATTGATTGATGAGTTTAGTCATGATAACAATAATCAATAATAGTGGAGGAATAAGAAAGCAGGTGGAGGGAATGCATACAATCTTTCCCAAGGCAGTGTGGCAATGTTGCAGTAGGGGCGCTATAGTTGGTGCAGGGAATCTTCTGGCAGTGTGGACTGCGAACAGAGAAGCGATAGCGTACGTACATGAGGTTTTTGCAAATTCCGGAAGTGGCACACCTCCACCGTCTCTATTCGATAAAGACTTTGAGAATTTTGAGTCTGTGATTGAATCAGCGACTGGAATAAGTAATTAGATGAGCTTATCCCTTTTTTCAGCATTCTCTTTCCGTCGTTGGTAAATTAGATGGAAGCCAAAATGGGATTTGACACAGGCCATATATTTTGCATAGAAGAGGACAAGAAAAGAAGAGGTGCTTTGATCTTCAACTACTCTTTACGCTCTTTATTTATTTAAATTAAAATGATGCCCCGTCACGTTAAAATTAAATGCTTTGTGATGTAGGTAAAGCTGTGTTGCGTGTGACAAACTTGCTTTAAAAATCTCGGCTTTAGCACGCTTACATTGACCACGAATCAAGTCTTGATTAAATGGCACTGCTTGATGGCGTGTGTACGTAATAATTTAAATGATAATCATGGCGGCCGTAGTGGTGATTTAATACTGTTCAGTGCCTATATTAGCTGGGTGGGCTGCAATTTTTGTGCTACGGTTGCTTGGTTTGAAGGAAGATTATTTTTCGAGCTTGCGGCGTAAGTGAGTAAGTAATGAGGCGCAATGTGTGTTTTCATGAATGGGCTCAAACTGACTCATGTTGAAAGATTGAAAAATGCGATGGTTTTCACTGAGTATTGTATGGAAAAATTGTGAAGGAGATAAGACGACAAGATGATGATTTTGTCAAGTGCAGACATACGGGACACAGAGAGACAGGAGGATGGTTGGGTGTAAATTGGTGGGAAGGTTATACGTATTACGATTATAATATAGGCCGGCCCTGGGGGTTGTTGCTTGCAAGACAGATAGCTGCGTGCTGGTATTAAGAGACGGGTTTCGCAAGCTTATGTGCAAAGCGTGTAGCTTGGATATTGTTAAAAGTAGTAGAGTTTCTCCGAGCTTTATTAATGATTTGTGAATTAGGATGAATTGCATCTATTTATTTACATGCTAATTTAACTTGATGAATCGATCAAGAGATTATTCGCTTTTCATCATGCGCACACTCCGATTATCCTTGCGTCATTCAGTAGCCAACTGTAATTACAATACAAACTCAATGAAATATGGAGCGCCAAGAAGTTTTTAGAATACAAATTAAACTCTTAACTACAAGTTCAGTTGATACATTTATGAATTTGCCTTCCTCTAGCTCAAGATTAAGGTCTGATTACAGGTAGGGATAGGGTTAAACCTTATATTTTACTGAATTTCTTGCTTGTATCCACTTCTTGGCGCGGGGATGGAAAACTTATGGGAATGAATGATACTAAGCATTGTGAATCGGATTACTTGATTGGATGATGTTAAAGTTGCATGCGGTTTTGAATCGTTATGTCCCACAATATATAGGGCTATGCAGAATGCATTCAAGTTGTCTACTGCGGTTGAGAGAAGGATGAGAAAAAACTGCATGTCACCTTTGCTCAGTCAGTCATTGGGATTTCGCGTTCTCGGTCGGGTTAAGTCTGAGGCTGATGTTACACATGTATATCCTTCTGCATTATCTAATGGCAACCCTTAAGTCTACACCGTGTCCCATCCCTACTTACTTTCGTCTCATGAATCCTAGTTAAATCCTTTTGTTTGCTTCACCATGAATAGAATAGTCCACCTTGAACGTTAGGACTGAACAATGTTTATGTTTTAATAACCTTACATTTACATTTATGCGTGGTTGCCTCATAGATTCTTGATTAAACTCACTTTACATGTGATCTGCTCATAATAATTTAAAGAGAGAGAGAATGAAAATAGTGTTTTAAATACTTCTTCGAGACATACTTGCTTGTCGTAATCTTTGCATACCTGAACTTTGCAAAGGATCAATTTGGGCATCTTCCTTTCTTCATCCGTACGAAATAATAGGAGCTCAATGAAACTCGCGTTAGAGATGGTCCTAGCTGGACGATGGTATAAACTTCAGATGAAGCACAAACAATGCAACCAACATTATAATTTGGTATGGTATTATTCCAATTCAACTGCAATTCTCTCACCCATCATCCCTCCACTATTCTCTATCCCACATGTACCTTTTCATAGATTTTGAGAGCCTGACATTAAATTTTTCTTAGATTATCAAACACCGAGTTCATCCATGGCGTCACGTTATTATTCTGCTATATATACTAACACTTCTCTGGCTTAAAATGGTCAGAGATTTGCAATAACCCAGGATTTTTAAAGCATCGGCGTATTCAAAGGATGCGCTTGCACTTACTCGGTAATTCAAACATTCGCAATCGAGTGAAGCAGTACGGGGTCCTCGGGTTTTTTGTTGGTATTCAATTGAGCATTTTTCCGAAGTATAGGCCTAATTTTTCAGAATTTTCTTCCTTCAGCTTTGCGTTTTGTCTTGGAAGAATTGTATGCAATCGTTTAGCTTAACTGACTGAGTAGCATTCCGTTTTGTTAATGTTTCGTGAATTGATGAAATAGCTGCTTTTAAAAATTTTGGAGCATCGTTATTTAAGAGGAAGATGATATGTTGTATAAGTGGTCGGTAGTAAACAATTGCGTGGAAGGAAGAATGTGGTTAGGTAACTTTGTTCCGCGTAATTTTGGGAAATGAGCTGATGAAAACTGCTGTGACGTCGCGGGGAGTTAGTTTACTCCAAAAAGTTCCAAAACAATGGCCCATTTTTGAAAGATAGTAATTATTAGCAGCTGTAAATATCATGTTCTCTCCTTGAAGCTTGGATACGACGCTAAAAATGGCTCATGCGTTTCTCTAATTAGCACACTGATATAATTAACTGCGGAAGAGTTGATACTGTGTTTTTACAGCAAGACTTTCATGGAAATATGAGCAATCTCTGTGTCACATCATGTTGCAGACTGCATGCAAATGAAATTATAGTCTGTTGCATGAAACAAATACAATTGGGAATATGTTTTTGATCGTCGCTTCAAAGTCACCTAGCACTTGAAATGTTGTCTTGTTTATCCCAACAGAAAAAGGTTTTTAGTGTGGACATTAATTCTTATTTGATATATTATATATCGACATGATAATCGGTGTAATACTGCTTGTCATTGTACAATTTTCATTGCTTCAATTAGCTCGCATGTCTTGCTGGCATTTAGTGTAACGTTTTGACAGTGATGAAATCACTGATAAAATCTATTCGTTGCTTCACTTGTAGACTTGTTGCAAGTTAGCCAGTAGTGTCAGTCAGTGATTTTTTTTCCTTGTACTGTTTAGGGCACACAGCAAGCTCTCAGCTGTATCATTATCATAGATCATTGAGGAGTAAACAACATTTTCGTCCTCTGTGGACATAACGGAACATGTATGGTACGGAGCACGAAGTGCCGAGGTATTTACCGTCCGTGAAGAACTCGCTAAAGAAAGGTAAATTGATAAAGAGAGAGTGAAAATACAGGATATATATTTCTAGTAGCTAGTTGAAAAGAGGGGAATCCGTGCGTCAAAAAGTGCTTGATTTAAGATGCTGAGATGAGAGAAAGAAAAAGCCTTGGGTGTTTTCGTTGTTCTTGTAAAATTATGTAACGCTCGTAGAAAGTTTACGAGTCATTCTTCCGAATTTGAACTAATATGCTAGAGATTATAGCGGCGGGATTCATATTCGTATCGATAGGGGGAGTAATGAAACTATCGATCAATGCGCTACATGTACTTCTAGCATCACCTTACTTAAGTTTTAAGTGGTGATAGAGATGGTATTATGCAGTGAGGCATGTCTGGCCAGACAGTTTGGGTGCATCGGTTTGGGTAGAGTGAGGCTTACGTTGTACGACCTGCTTGCGACTCTCCTACAATACAAGGAGGGAAAGCCAAGAAAGAATAATAATTCAGGCTATCTTCACCCGGTGGATAGTAGTTGGATAGTAGTTTAAGTTGAGTACGTAACGGCATCAAGAAGATGTAGAAAAATGAACATGAGGAGAAGAGTGTATCATATAAGTGTATATAATGGGAAGTTGGAGGAAACGTTGTGAAGAATTGGTTCTGGTACTTGAGTGAAAGACGTTGGTATTTTATAGAGGAGATTATCGTAATTTGAAGATGGATGAATGATTTGTGGTAAGATGAATGCGTTCCAATTTTGGTGATGCATTAGACTGATGGGACGGGCGTAAATCTGGTATCGGTTAGATGGTAAAGAGACTTGAAAAATTGATAGAAGCCCGCAAAAGGTGCTCACTTAATCTCTGTTTGTGGGTTTCGCCAGCAGGGGGGGATATATTAAGAATAATCAATTTGATTTGTTCAAGTATAAAAAGGAGCGCGATTCCTAGGATTTAACTCCTTCTTGTCTCCCTCATTCTCGTCTTCCTATGTTCTAATATTGTAAATCTTCTACAATCCTAAGTTACGCTGCGCACAGCTTTCTCCTCCTTAGCTCACCCTTTCTTCTCTTCTTGTAATTTACTCTCGACATGTGTTTTTACTCCACCGTATGGATTGCCCCTTCAGAGGATTAGCAAGCTGATGCGTAGATCCGCCTGTGTTTGAGAAGGTCAGTTATTAGGCTGACCGTGTTTTGTAGTTGGTGCTGAGTAGTGAAGCGTGATGATCGTATGACTATTAACAACGGCATTCCACAATCAAAGTTTGAGTCAGTATAGGATATAGGAGTATAGAGCATAGAGGGAAACCTGGCTTGAATCACTTCCTTCCTACAGCAATCAGAGAAGGTATTGCCTTCACATGGATTTGTTTTGGTGATTAGTGATAGGAATTCAATAACCTTTTGTTTATCGTGACGCTTTATTCAGAGGCAACTTGTGCGATGCGGTTACGAGAGTGATCGCTAATCGCTGATGAGCTTAAGATAGCGGGAGATGTAATCCTGCTTCGGATGATGGGCATGGATATGTGCGATTGCGTGGAACTACTATATTGGTTGAGTAATTTGGAAAGTGGAACGAAAAATTACAAGAACCCCAGTCGGAAGATGATTTGTAAAGGAAACGACACATGTAAAATCCGGGATGGATCTAGCCTCAAGGAAACGGAAAGATGATGTACAGAAGAAGATACATGAAATTGGGAATAATTGGATTCAGGGAGATGAGCGTATGGGAAGAGAAGATGAGCTTGAAAAGGAAGAGATGTAAAGGGTCTGATTAGTCTCATTATTGGAGTGTACTATTGTCTTTAGATTGCAGTGTGATGAAAATATCACAAGTTTTTAAATTAGAAACTTGCTTTCCATTGTAGGATGACATCTCGTATTGTTTCATACGGCCGAGAGTAATTTATGATTGCGTAAATGCGTTCGCAAAATGGAATGATGCGTAATATAAGGAAGGGTCTTGAGGTTGTGGAGTGGTTAGAACGAAGCTGGATCCTGTAAGGATTTTAAATCATAATGTGAATCCAACATATCCTTGGACGAGAGTGTGTGGGTTGGAGCCGTCGGCGAAGGATCAGACGGGAGATTTTAGGACGCCGATGGTGGGTGAGACAGTAGGCGAAATTGTAGTATTGTTATCGTCATAATTATCCTTGAATGATGAGCTATTTGACAGATATTCAGCAGAATGTTGAACAGTGTGAGAAAATGTATGAATAAATGTTGCGGGTCGCGTCTTCCTTGAAAAGTTTGATAGATACTTGCGCTGCAAGAAAGTAAAAAGTGGGAATTGCAAAGATGAACTCGTAAAAAATTGGCACGGTATATTCTTTTGGTTCTTATATGGTGTAAATAATCATGGCGAAAATATAGCGGAAGAAGGATAAAGGCTAGCAACTAGACCACGAATATGATGTGAAATTAGTGTAGACTTGTGGTATACTAGGGTTCATTCAGTTACAGGAGGAAATAGGGTGAGCGGGAGCGTAACATGATTTAAGTTTACGTAGTCACTCCGTCGGAGTGCCCAGATAAATAGTTAATGGTAACGGTGTCTGATACGATAACGATGCTAACACTAGGCCTTAGATGGAGTTCAAAATTCGCAACTCACAACTTCCGTATGCGAGTTTGATCATGACGGGAGAAAGAGAAAATCATGTCAGGTGTCAACTTGTTCCCTCTTGCGTTCTTCTGTTTGACTCCAATTTACCACTACAGGTCCTGATGTAATACGATTGGCGAATCATGCCAATGCGGGTCAATTTGCTCACCTTCCCGGAGGGCAGCCTTAGTCCACCAATACTTATACACGTAAATACGTAAATGGGGGTGAAGTTTTCTCATGGGTGGTTGGCAGGTTCAGTGGAGGTATTAGGAAGATAATATTGGGATTTCAGGACATTTGCATTTGCAAACAAGCGTACGAGCTTTAAATAGCTCCCTTTAATTAAATGTAGGTGCAAGTACAGGGTATGGCTTTGAGTTGTGACAGTTAAGAAGGCTCCTTTGCAGGCAGTAGTAGCAGGCAGACGAGGAAAAGAAGAGGTGAGGAGTAAGGAGATGAGTTAGATTGAGGGCGAAACGGCAAGCGAATAAAGTAATGATTGAAGGTGTGCGGTGGTATGTTATACTCGGTGAGGGTGAGTGAGACCGAGACCACCGCAGCAAGTGTCATATCCGCTTCTTTTACCTGTGGCATGAGGTTGTAGGGGGTATCCTAATTGCTGATGCGGATGCGTAGTTTTTTTTTCTTCGCTCAAAAGACAGGAGAGGAGCGAGAAGAGGGCGAAGGTAAGGTGGAACTCAATAATAGGCTTGGGACAAAATATAGCGTTCGCCAATGTTGAAACGCTTCTTAGATCTAAGACAAGGGTGAAAATCATGATATGTTCAGATATTATTATTATTACTATATTAATTCCAAGGCGCAAGAAAGCAGATGAAGCCCTATGGGTCTTGAGCAAAAATGAATAGGAGAGTTAATGACTCTTGTTTGAATCAGCCATCCTTCTTTCAACCTACCATTTACGTTGCTTCGCACTAAAAGCCCAGCCAGACCACAGTGAAGTCAAAAATAATAACACACACAGATCTGTAGAAAGACATGGGACGCACTGGCATAATTGGAGGGAAATGAGATACAGCGGATACACGTATTATACGAAAATAAATCCTAGGAAATAATAATTTCTGCTCTTATCCTGTAGCACACTGCGGCTAAACCTGCATGTATTTTAATCCATGGGAACTTCTCTTTTTCTTCCTACCCTACATCTATTCTCAGTAACGTTTCTGGTTAGGCGCTGAAGCCATTAATGAGTATGTCTTGCGCCCTCTGGCTGGTATAGGCAATCTACGCAGTCACTAGCTCAATATTGCGGGTATGTATGGAAGAAGCTCGCCATTATCTCTTCACCCAAAATTTCACAAAGTTATGTCTACGTATTTGTAATGGGGACATTCATTATGGGGAGATGAGATGATGATGGTGGACAAGAAATAAATGTTGGGGGAATGGACGGTGATATAATGAATAATTAATATTGGAGATGGGGGCGGGAATTTATTGTACAGCCTGCAATCAGGATGAACCTCTTGTTTTGCAAGAGTGTAAGGAAGACACGGTATTAGGGGGGAGGATCAGAATCGGTACATATTTAAAGCTTGACTGTGTTATGTAGGCTTCAACAACTGTTCTCGGCGCGAATCTCTTTTGGGAAAAGAAAGTGTAAAGAATATGAACGGCGCAGCTGTGCTGTGGTGTGCGTAACGGCAAAATATGCATATGCATGCAGATATTAAATTTTCTCTCTTCAGTATTGTTTCCTCGTTGCTCACGTATATATAATCGAGGTAGGGCGATGATGATGGAGTGAATTGCGGATTACGGCGAACAGTGTAAAATATCTTTGAACACGAGAAAACTGCGTAGATATACTTCAAGGGATTTAGTGGCTAATATTGTGGGATAGAGATGTCAAGCATCCTCGCTGAATCGCGGCATCTCTTCCTCTCCTCATACTGTATTTGGTGAGGCGTAAGATAATGTATAGCTGTAATTTGGGGACATTTAAGTATCTTCCTGACCCTATGTCACTTTGATGAAGGGAACCCTATGGGATGCTCTCTTCCTTTGCATATCTGTATGGAGGCACTTTTGAAAAATATATTTAATCTTATGTTAATTGTCAACCAATTTATCTTGGGTTAAAATTGAGACAGGAAGAGGAAAAAGTCCTAGGAGGAAGAAGATAGGAAGAGGCGGAAGATGTGATGGGTGAGGTCGTGATGTGTTGGACGCTAAGGAGGTTCTTGTGGTTTGATTCAATGAAATTGATGTATGACACTAGTGTGTTTTCCTTTCTTCCGAAACATTTTCTCATGAGGAAACTACTCTTTCCCAAAGAACAAAGGTCCAGGAGTGGATGGGCCTGTCATATCTTCTTGTCATGCCTCTCAAACATGTCTCACACACCTGTGTGGAAAATTTCATGAATCTGTATTTTATTACGTCGTGACATGTAAATCGGCATAATAAAATTGTGACACTTGTCGGACGCTCGTCCTCAAAGCCGATGAGCCGACATAATTTGGCAAAGACCTTCGCAGATTTCCAAAAAAGAAGCAGAAATTGGCAAAAAACATAGTGGATTTGTGTAATCGGGTAGGTTTTATTCTCTATACTCTAACGTATGAATTTAAAAGGCGAAATGTAATCAAAGCTTTTATTGGGGGTTGACTGAAATGAGTAAAATCTTGATTGAAATAATTGTTGAATGGGAAAGGGAGAGAAGAGTATGAATGAGTGAGAAGTTAGGGCGTCCTGCGTGAGGAGGGGAAGGGTCTTTAAGGTGCGTGTAAATTATTCCTCAAGAAGCTCTCTGTCCGACAAATAGTGATCGAAGAGAGCTTTTGAATCCTTTAACTCCACTTATCCTTGCCTTTGATCAAATAGAAACTGCAAATAGTTATTGAAATTCAGTAATTAGCGTTCCAAGCCCATGCTTTTTGTTCCAATGATTGATCTGCTGTGTTGTGACTCAATTGCTGAAAGCCAGTCTGACGCAAGAGGCAAATACTGTCTAATCATCCTCTATCCAAGAGACTCACTGAGTCTGGGGCTAGGAGAATCCATATCTAAGAGATAATTATAATATTCAATTATTCAGTTTGATTTGATTTAATGTAACGGAAGATAATGAGAGGTAGGCTGAATGGGAATTTAAGCATAGATTGAAAGAACACATAACCAAATTATTTAGCACCGTCAAAAATCGCTCTCTGTCTGTTCTTTAAATACATTTACCTTGGACGTTTTTTAATCAGAACCAATGAGTAACCGCCTGAAAAACTGAGTGTCCGACTAGCCGAATTTCTTCCATGGTATGTCTATATGAGAATGAGCATTGGATTTAATTATTAACGTCTAGTTGCGTTACGCAACTTGCGTAATGTTTCCAAATTTAGCATCATCCTCCAAACATGAGGAGGTATGGCTGAAAAGCATGAAAAGGCGGAGCTAAGAAGAAGAGATGAAAGTAAAAGGTGAGGGGGAGGGGGGTTGCTTTGAGAATAGAGGTCTCGGTGAAGTTTTACGGGATTAGAAGGAAAGAAGAGATAATGATGAGAATCATCTGACGTTGTGTCTGAATAGAAGATTATCCTTGTTTTTACTCTGACAGGGTTTGATTATAGTTTGTAATTTTGGAAGAGGGTGAAATGAGGATGATCTGCCGGCGGTGCTCTAGGCTGCTCGATTCTGCTTGACAGACGCGAAGGTGCCGAAGATGGGAAGATGCTTTTGAATGGTGTTTAAAGTAAGTAAAGTGTTGACAGGAGAGGATTAAGATGGGTGGGGGAGGGGTTCGCTCTAAACTTTAACATTAAAGGCTTATTTGCTCCCGTGGGATGGGAGGGTTATGGATGGATTCGTGGTCAGACGTAGGGTTTGTCTTGTATTGAGAAAAAAAGTATGGGAGTGTCGTACGGTGTAAATCTTATGGTTCATGTGTGTTTACGTGTGTACATTTCTTGTGTGTTCGATGTGCCGGCGGATGGAAGAAGAGAGCAGTGGATTCCCTTCTATTATTTATTTTAATCGACTCATGCATGCATAAGACTTTCACTTTGTTGCTAATTTTTTCTTCGCACTAGCTTGCTTATGTTTGCTCCCAGCTCTACCTGGCTACGACTTCTGACGGTGGAAATAGCATTATCGTCACGTGTCGCAGTATACATAGCTAAGGGTGCATCAAGAAAACATAGGTAGTATAGTGTAGGAAATGTTAGTTTGTTCGTGACATCATCATTCCTAGTTACGTTACGATAATGATCCTCCGATGTACTACTAGGGAATGAGGTAGCTCTATGTCCGGGCTTTTATGCAGGCATTGTTGTCATGTAGTTGGGAAGAATCTCATTGTTATCCCTCTTGTCCTCTCAGTTCCGTCATCAGTACAGCATACTCTTCAGTTTCTATTCACTCTTATTCAATGCTCAACCTGCCTCTGCACCCTTCCTCCACATACGACCCCGCACTATATCCGATCTTAAGAAATATATATGCATGATATATTCCTATATCCTTAACAAATAACAGTCCAGCCCCTAATACTAATGCTAAAAGCGAAAATTTTAAAACTCTCTGCCCTCTGTGCTACTTAAGTCTGGCTGAATTCCTATTTGAAACTTGGATTGACTTATTCCACGTATTTGCAGTGTATATAAATAACTTGAGCGGTCGAAAATTGGCGAATTCCGGAAATATTTGCAACCCTTGTTAAATTTCAATGAGTAGATGTAAATCCGTAGTGCAAAATACCTGTAATGTATTGGAATTGGAAATAAGTTGTTTCCAATTAAACATCAGGAGTGCAGGAGGGAGAAAGCAGACGAATGATTTAATATTCTTTCATTTTCATGAGTGCGAATATGCCATTTAGTGGGAGAATTATTGCAACTTGCACTCAGCATGCTCACAAAGTATGAATATGTATACGCTGGAATACATATATTCTTCCTTGCTGATGTTTTCTTAAAGATATAAATATTTCCAATATGTCTGAAGAGCCTCTTGATTTCCTACTGTAGGATCATGTGAGAAAACTCGGACAATTTTCGCGGTTTTACAAAAATATAAACTTGGCGATTAAGAAGCCCCCACTAAAGTAATCGGATGAGGAGGGATATGACGATTCTATTCATTCTATTCATGACGACTAGCTCCATAGCGGATACATGGTTAAGTTGCTGAGAATTTGCGAAAAAATAGGCTTACACGTAAAACTTTTAGTTGATGGGAAACAAGGGATTATGATTGGGGTGAACAAACAGAGGAAGTGCGAAGATGTAGCGACATGCTTATCATAAGCAGCTTATGCGTAAGCATCAATTCAAGATTTATAGTTGTGGGAGATGATTCCGCGTAATAATGAGAGTGAGCTGGGGATGATTTATTATGCGTAGATTATCCTGCATATTCGGATGTAATTAAATATTTCCTAAGAAGGAGGAGACTGGGTGCGTGAAGTTTTTCTCCTATGCTTCGTCTACTCCACTTTGATTGATGTAACATGGAACAAGAGGATATTGTAAGGATTTCTTGAGCTCTCCAATAATGCACTGAAGTTGGTTCGGTGAAGTGTTTTGTAAGAGGAGAGAAAGAATTGAAGTTAATTAGGCTGCGTTGAGGTGGGTTCTGTCGCTTTTCAATGGCCCAGTTTAGAAAAAGAGGAAACGGGAGTTAAGATAAGGCCTTGTTATTGGCGGAAGAGTTGCTAACAAGTGGTTACGTTTTGGGACTCTGAGAAAGGAATTTTGATGATAAACTTAGAGGATGAATGAAAGAAAATGTGGTTTTTGTGGGGAATAACAAATAATAATAAAGTGCTTTTATTTTGAATACTATTCTGTAGAGAAGATGTGAGGATGATAGTTATCCCAGCTGTTACTCAAGACCGCAGAAGTCGACAATGTTTTGTTGGCAAAGCAAAGAAGATGATAAATAATATCAAGTTTTTCATGATCGTGTTAACATATTGTTATGAGATAGGGATGAAGTGATGGAATACATGATGGTTGCTGTTAATACAACAGTTTCAATTCTCATTATGGTATATTTTTTGAATAAGGCGTAAGTGATGAGTGAAATTGTTGCGTTCATGAATGAAGTTAGCTTATATGCGTGCGAAAATGCAAGGTAATGTCTGCGAAATGTCTAATGTACAGAAGTATATACAGTTTAGGTTGAAATTATTCTTCTTCAAGTTTTCGCAACTCTGCAAGATGCTTCATAATCCTATAACCTACGGAATGTATTTCGCGAACAGAAGCTCTGTCCTGTTGAAGTGTGCACAGCATATAAGGACTCCCTATTTGTTGTCTGTAACTTGCGGCATTAGTTGCACTTATATTTTTCAACAATAATTGCATTAATGGTGATGATTTGTTGGGAAAGATGCTATTCAAATGCCTCATCTCGCTTCAGTTGAAAGTAATAGCGTAAACCAGATGTAGCGGTAAATAGTGGGAAAAATATTTAATCTCTAAGGATGTTTCTAGGTGGGTAATTTAAAGCAAATTAGAAGCATTGCATTGGCACATGAAGATAGCGAGCTTCGATCCAGAAAATGTAAACAACGTATATTCCGTATGTGAAAACGTTGAATTTGGAATTGAAACGGTTGTGTTGCTTACAAATAATTTGTTCATTTTTGATACATAATGTTTTCCGTCTTATTGGCTGTTACAAGTTACAATGTCATAAAACGAGATGCGCTGTAAAGTAATTTACGAGGTTTTTATTGAATAATGAATGTACTTATTGTATTGTCTTGTGTACAAGTTAAGCCAAAAGTATCGAATATGAGTTACGATTACGGAAGCAAGTTTATGTTATGCGTAAGAGTGTAACTTTGCTGTCACCACTTACGAGTTTTGGGTGTATCAAAGAAGGAGAAGACTTTTGTGTAGCAAAATGACGTTAAAAGCCAGGAGGTGCTCCGAGAAGTGCGCCGCAGGTATTTAATTTGTGAAGATTTGTGAATATTAAATATCGTGCACTTGGTGGCTAAATGACAGGCTCGTTCGTAATATTTGACTAGTTGTGGAAACAACATTTAAAACATGAATCGCCACGTGTTTCTCGAACGTCTCGGTTATTGTTGCACTTTGTGTTATTATGACCCTGTCGGAATCCCAAAGAAGGGGAAGGAGGATATTCAGTAATGTTTACAGTAAGCGGTGGCCAAAATGTTATATTTTTTGAGGAAGAATCAAGTATGTGAGAGGAGGAACACGTGGGGATTCATTTCCGTGTGTCCTGGTCCTCATATTAGGAAAAGATGGATCGCATGTATACATTTTTGTGGGAATAGTGTTGTCTTGCACAGCGAGAAATGGGTTAAGCGCAATTTGTGAGTTGGTGAGAATATTTTAGGAGCATTTAAAACAGGCGCTCTTGTCTTCTTGAACGATGGGGAAAAGACAAGCATATGTCTTCTGCAGGGGTTGCAAATAACAGCGTTACAAAATCATGGAAAGATGGTAAACACTTAAAAGGGTGCTTGTCTTCATATGATTTGGTATTATGTAAATTGAAGACGTTAACTTTTTCATGCAGCTATGCAGCTTGACCCGCAGCTTGCTTGCAAGGGGGCTAGTGTAGAAACTTGCATAGTGGAAGAAGAGATGAGAGTGGCTGATTGCAGTAATAATATTTGTTTACTTAAATGACTAAAACTTGGTGAAGATGGACGGGTCAGAGCTCAGAGGTTACTACAGAGTCTGCAAATGAAAGTTGCATCTCTCATCTTCTCGCCCGTAATTTACAATTGTATATTATATACTTGATTCTTTTGAGGCAGTAATGATTCTAGGCCTGGGGGCTGTCTGCATGAATTATTAGCGCGGTTCTGAATTAAGGCAAATGAAATGCTGATACAAAGCCAGTAAAGCGGCAACGGAGACGGTGCAGGTAAAGAGAAGTGGGAGGGGGGGGGGTGAACCTGGGTTATTTTAAATAATATACAAGCCCGTTACTATTGCCCCGCATATCAGCATGTTCTTTTTCCTCTCCATGTTACGTTTGCCACCACAGACTATATATATCCTCACTCAACCGTGAGTTGTTTATCTGTGAAAGAATCTTTTACTGTTTTCCCTTGCGCTTTATCCTTTCCCTTAGGGTGAATCAGGTCAGAGGGATTAGCTTGCATCAAAATTCAGAGACAAGAGAATCTTAGTAGAATTGCATCCCCTATGTGAACCCGTAAGAGCATCAAAACATGCAGAAGCCAGTAGAGTCGGCTCTTGGATTGAAACAATACAAGCCTTTAATGCTCTAATTATCATTACCCTACCTCTTTTTTATTACAGAGACACTTATTTTATTAAGGATGTGATGATGGGGAATTAATATGATTTTTGTGTGTTAAGTTCGATTCATTAAAATGACGGTAGGAGGCTTGACCTGTAAAAGCTAAATTGGAAAGATTGTTATTTTTGGGAGAAGTATTAGCGGAAGAGCTGTATTTACTGCTACAGTATTCAAGATGGATCGTGTGTTTTGACAAGAAGAATAATATCGGGCTATTGAGAATACTCCCTTGTTGCATATTGACACGAGAAATGCAAATAGTGCTCAGTAGCAGCGAATTGAAACTGCCGGAAGTGATGGAGCCAAGTGGTTCGTGCTGTAAATCTGGGTGATAATATGTTGGTAAGCTTAGGGGGGAGGGATGAGAGAAATCCTGTAATTTTGACAAAATACACAATGCTTTTCCCGGATTCGCCGACTTAGTTTTGACATGCTTCATACTCTGGAATTATCGCGTCAACATGATCAACAAGGAGAGAGACAAGGCTAAGAGGTTGCGTTTCGTGAGGGACGAGTTAACTGTGTCGGATTTAATATTCTATTGTTGCTGCGATCCGCATCTGTACAAGTGATAGGATAATGATGACGATATCATGTAGGGAATATGAAAATAATTCGGAGGTTAAGTGCGGGTACTTGAATTGAGCAAGGTATGGCGAGGATAAGAGGAGGAAATGATTATCATGTCTCCTAGTTAAGGTGGAAGGTTATTTTTACGAGTGATTCTCTCAAGTGTGCGCAACTTGACTACTTGACTCATAATAAGAAATACTTGTATGTAATTTGGTGAGTGCCAATGTCAAGAAGGCTATGTTGATGGGGTGGGTCGTAAGGAGAAGCGCAATGGTAATTATGTATGATCTTATTAACAAGTATCTTTTTGTCAATGGCTCTTGGCCAGGGTGAATGTTTATAGGAGGGGAAGCAAAGGATAAGTTTCAATACTTGATAGTAATCAGTTTTTATGAGACGTGGAGAGGTAATTTGTAGTACGCGTTTCCACTGCTACTGCACTCTTCCTACCTCATCCTCAGCATCTTGCTCCTCTACGTCCTACGTCTAGGTCTAGCCCAGCTTTCAAAAGCTAATATCCCAATTTCGTTTTTGTCACTAGCTCATATTTGAAAAGGAGCTTGTTCTCGTCGGGTTGGTGGTAGTTCATACTTGGACTTTTCATCCTCCAAAGATTCATACTTAGGTAATTCACACTTGGACTTTTCATACTATGAACTTTTCGTCCTGAGCCTGTTTCGTACTTGGTGGTAATTCATCCATGGACAGTTCATCACTTTACAGGTTCAACCTTTGCATTTTCATGCTCCATAAGAATTTTAATATTTAGATTACAAACACTGTCAATATAATTCACTCTTGCTGAAATCACGAAGAACGAACTTCCAGCATATTCTATTTCGTCAATCAGTTGACTTTAGAGCTTTATCCAAGTTATTCCTGTTATTTTTCTCTCCAATATAGCCGGATTCACGTTACTAACCGGGGAGCGCCTGAGTTACACTTCCAAGGTCATTCGTATAATCAGAAGCAGATCAACATATCAATTATTAATTGGAAGCGTGATTGTGCTAATTGTACGGGCATAGTTTGACTGAAAAGTGGTGTTAGGACATTCTTTTCCTCTCGTCTACCCTTTACTGCCTTAGAATGAATACTATTTCCAGTTCAGTCCGCAAACGGAAGGCAGTTAGTATCGAATATTACAGGCCAACTGAAGCTGTGAATCTCATTATGCATTCTCTATTTCTTAATTACTCCGTACTTAATCTTTGTCCAGATAAAAACCACACTTCCACATATTATTATACTCATTACTACTTATTATATGTTTTTAGTTAGACTAAAAAGTTTAAATTATAATTTTTTTATGGATGAAACATGGGTATGAATAAACCTTTGTATGAACTTTTCAAGGATGAACTGTCTTAAGCATGAATCAGTACAAAGGATGAAAAGGTAGTAAGTGTGAATTACCCGAGTATGAATTACCCGTGGATGAATCTTAGGAGGATGAACTTGTCAAGTACGAACTACCCAGATCCCTTCTCGTCATATGTTCCTGGGATTGTAATTCGAATTGCATTGGATTGCAGTTTGTTGGATAGAAGTGACTGATGCGTTATGAAAACGGATTCAATTTTGGTGCATGTTTAGTTTATTGATTGGGATTTGGGAGGATTTAAATCTAATTACCAGACGTACCGTAAAATCCCGCCATTAACCCACCCCGCGTATAGCCCATAATTAGAAATTTGAGGAGGGAAATACTCTTTATCCCGCGTATAGCCCACAGGTAGAAGGTACTTTACTCTCCTTATAACCTTATCTCTCGTAATAATTCCCAATCAGTTCCTTACAATTCCTTACATGCCAAAGGACCAGTTTCCTGAAGGAATAATAGTTGAGGTGAATCAGAAAGGTTAGATGAACGAACACGTGATGAAAATTTGGCTGGATAAGTACTGGAAGGCTCGCCCTATGGCTATGTTTGCTAAGAAGAAGGATTGCCTGCTTATTTTTGAGGATTGCAAAGCGCACCTTACTCCTGATGCGAAGTTAGAAGTGAGAAAGTATTTTAAGCTAGCAGTTATTCCAGGCTTGACCAGGAGGCTTGACCAAATTGATGAGGTGACAGGATTATATTGAATTAGCTTCACACTATGGAGATGATTTTGATGGATTTCACGATAATAATTTAAAACTTTTGCATATTATTTGGTCTGTGACACCAAAAATTCTGCTGCGAAAAATAAAACCCGCCCATTAGCCATCCTCGCTTATAGCCCACCCTCAACTTTATTTTGGCTAACGAAAGTCGCTACGCCATGGGTTATACGCGGGATTTTACGGTAATGAGATTTGTTATGGTTTGTTTATTTGGTGGAATTGTAGTACGTGTAGGATCAACTATGTGTGAAAGCTGTACCTACTATGAAGTAATTGTTTTTCTAGCGGGCATGACTGCGGATAGTTGTTTTTATTTTATTATTATTGTAACAAGGTTGTATTTAACGTGCGCTTGGCTAGCTGACTGATGGCACGAGGAGTAAGTGGAATTAAATTAGACAGTAATCCCGTATGATGGAGGCTGGATGTAATACAGTGTGTCAGGGCAAGAGGATTGATGATTGCGATGATGATCTGGCAAAAGAAATGAATGACGTGCTGACGGAGTTGGAGAGTAGGTATTAATTTGTTGATACCATTTAAATGATTTCGAAGGCATATAAAGAATGAAATTGAAATGATTGAGGGGGCTCTTGCCGTCCCTCTCTTCTGGACGGAGGATATACATGACAGGCTTATTGCACAGGCAGCTATGCATTGTTGTCCCACAAAAGCCAACATCCCTTCAAGTGGCTACCTTCTTAGAGCTCTTGATTATTTAATGCTGTTAAATCATTGGAATAATTGCTACACTTGTTCAGACCGGGCTCCGCTCTTGTTTGAATGGGTGAATGTTTCAAGTGTTTGGAAATCATGGTTGAATAATGAGGGTGCAGCGCTGTTATTAAAGTGGGCTGCTGTGCAAGCAAGCTATATACTCGAGCAGCTGTGTATCAACTAGACAAACCATTAATTTAAAATTACCAAACGAGATACTCCATATGCATTCAGAGAAATCTCAATCATTTTACCTTTCTTTTATTCTTCCAGGCATGAATTTCGTTACCGATCCTCTTTGCTCCGGGCTCGCTTTGAGAAACATCGAAATGAACTGGACATGAGAAAGGCAAAGGAACTCTTACGTCTTGGAGAAGAAGAATTGTTCGTCAACAGTCACACTCATCCCATTAGGTGTAAGTAAAGCAATCCCTATTTTACTAGTTTGCAGTTGTCCGTTTCTACAACCGTATGCCAAATACCAGACCCTTAGTCGGCTCCTAAATGATGCGAAATTAAAGCTAGGTGAGTTGGAAATGCTAAAGATGCAAGCAGAGACTCATTGGAAACGAAAAATCCTTGAGTATTCTGATACATCTTAGTGTAGAGTATAGAAGGGAGAGGAGGATAACAGCATATTTAAAAAAGATGAGAAAGAAAGGGAAAGGGTATTATATTGATTGAGTTATTGGGGGTGGGCAGGGATAATATTTACAATTCCCAATATTACATGATCTAAAATTGTTAAAGTTATGGATGAATCACGTTTTGAGAATTTGGAAAGCATGCTTCATGTAAGCTTTTAGTTGTTGAAAGCGGTGTAGTGTGAGTTGAAGTCGAGGAAGGGATGAAGAAGGTGTATGGCTCACGATGTCACGACGATAAGAGTTGTGAGGACGGCGAATAGTTTCCGAGGACTCCGTGCAAGGAATACTCTCTTTGTGCAAACGTTTTCAATGATCTTTTGAACTTGATTATGTTGATTCATTATTGCGCTAGAGATGGGGTAAAGATTGGGATGCTCTTTCAGCTTTATTGAGGACACCGGATTCGCTTTTGAAGAGGCATTAGGCTATGGGTGATTAAGGAGAAAGACCGATGGGTACAGGAAGAGGAGGGCAAGATCCTATCCTCCGTCCTGTCTTTTCCGTGAGAAGAGTATCTGAGCTACGTAGCAGAAACGGAAAATTAAAAGCGGGGACACGATGGCTCCAACTTTCTCATCCTTGGAAGACATTTTCCAGAGACGAGAGAGAAATCATCCCTTTAATTTTCTTTCGCTGGCTGCCTCTCACTAGCGACATTGACAAGGGGTGAGATGATGATGCTTGGAGGGAAATAAGCTATGGGGTGCATCGCACGTGTGTGTGAAGGAGCGTTATAAAGTCTTACTTGGGCTGGCTGGGAGGAGGGTAAGAAACTACGGGACGAATGTAGATGCAGAAAAAAAAGAGTTATAAGAGATCATGCCTATTTGATTAGCGGTCAGTATCCGCACATGCAAAAATTGTGCGTGCTTAGTGATGGCGAAATTAATTTAGAGACAACCTGCTGTTTCCTCCATAGTGATTCAATGAGCGATTAATATCCGTAAAACAATACGCCGTGTATATTAAGTAGGTGAGGAGTCGGAGGCAGTAGTAAGGACATGGAGCTAAATTTAGTAAGTGTTTAACGTTTCCAAATCCTCCTCCCGCTGCGGATTGGGAACCACAGTAATAAGTAGGTAGACAGCTAAGCGAAGCTCCGGCAAAGAGACTGAAATGAAACCTTTCTTGATTCCGCAAGTTCCTAGCTTGTGCCTTCATGAAACCTAAGACGAGGACGAGGGAAACAAGGGTGGGGAGGAGGGGGCGTCGATAGAGAGATGCTTGTCGAAATTAATAAAGCATCGAACCACTGGCCAAAAGATTATTCCTGTCCTATCGTAGTTAGTTAGCGAGTCCTCGGAGTGAAAGGAGCGTCAATAATTTGTTTCAAATTGAGGAATTGATACTGTCATACCTCAATGCATATAAATATGATTGATTGAGGTGTGATTGAAAGATGAATGTGAAGATTTTTGCCTCCTGAATGGTAATATCTTTGAACTTATGATCCCTCCCGGCACTCCCTCAAGACTTTTCGTAAACTCTGCCTTGCAGCTCTGTCTACACTAAAGTCTCTGGGTTAGTATGCGAAAGGGCAAAAACCGTTTTCTATTAGCCTTTTACTTTTTACACTCGCGAAATATTTGCCCAGACGGACAAGGCAAAAACTATTTATTTCCAATACACCCCAGCAGTATTCGGTTTGCTAATCCCAATTTGCTCATCGCCTCCAGTTTTTTCATAGAAAATTGATCATCTCTCCTTTTTGTCATTTTCAATACAATATGTGGTTAGTTGATTGAGAAGCAGTAACCAATTACCATATTTGGTAATTGATCAAATTAAACTGTCTGCATTGTATTATTTTTTTGTGGCAAAGTATTAGTTTTCCAGGTGCTGACAAGTGACAAGAGAAACGCATAGAACATATAAGCGGGAGCAGTAAATATTTTTCACATTAAGTGAATGAAGCTTCAAAACTTTCGGGCGCGGACTGGGGGTGTATTGCTTGACTGAGTGATGTAACAAAATTTTGTCGGAATCGATTGCGAAAGTCCGTAATTGAAAATATATGGCTTGAATGGTTACACAGATGTAGTATAGTGTGCAATGGCTGTGTTGTTTATGGTAGGTGATGTAGTGATTTGCTTGTTGGGGGTGATGTAATCTTTTGCCCGTGGTAAAAACGGAAGTCAATTAATATTGATGGTAAGGGATTAGAGGATGTAGATAGAATTATTGATTACACGAGAGTAGCACTGAGACGAGGGAGCATTTGAGAAGCAAGTGTTAAAGTTGCTATGAGAATGGGAAAGATTATCAAGACGACCAGGAGTATTGGACCCGATGAAACTAGAAGCTTTAAAAGCGTGGCATGTTTGACCTACCTTTGATTGTGATGCTTGTATTGACGAAAAGGCATTGGGGAGTTAGGAGTATTGGAGAGGGTTGTGTGTTTTAAAAATTTTCATCTCGTATTCACACATTTTCTCAATGGAGACCCCGGTTGGGATTGGTTACCAAAGATATATTTCTCAAATCAGCGATTTCCAAATATGAATTATTTTAATTATCATGAATTATTGCCGAAAGCCGTGTGAGGTCCTTGACGCAACGATCAGTTCAGCTGTTCAGAAACGATTTCAGATACTTTCCTTGGACTAGGACCGTGTTTGCCATGCAAATTCGTTGGATAACGCAAGTGAGGGGCACGTTGCGACTTGGGTTGTGTAGGGGAGAAGACGACGCTCGAGCTCCTAAAAATCGAGTCGCGCCGGGGAGGGATTCACTAAATGAAAGATTACAAGGAACATATGCCTAGTGAATGAGCCGCTTTGAAGGATGCCACTTGCTGCTGCAAGCAATATTTTCTCAGACACAAATAGGTTGTGAATTTCGCGAACCGATAACATCTGCCGCTGACAAAACAAAGGTTGCTCCCTACAACTTCTGCAACACTCTGCCTTTGCAAAATGATTCAAGATGATGCGCCAGCCGCGTTTGCCTACACATGGCCGCTCTTGGGTCAGAAAGGGAATAAGATTTACTTGAAGGCTGTATAGGGGAAATTTAAATGTTGGAGTTGCATTTTGCAATATAATTACACGCTGTCAAAAAAATGGTTAAAAACGTAGACAGTTGACTTCTGGAAATTGCTACTGTCTGCTGCAGTCTTAGTCTTCTAACTTGCATCAGCTTGATAATGGGATAAGGGTTAGTTAAAATTGAATACAGAGGAAATGATTGTCGAGGTTTCGTTAAAACAATTTGCCAAATATTGGCGATTCTGGAAGAAAACTCACGTCAGATCAGAAGTGAGATTGCATGATAAAGCTTTTGTAGAATAAAATTTATGGGACGATTTTTATTCTTGAACGTGTTTCTTTACACGCATGTGTAGAACGACTAGCTAATAATGTTTCGGTTGTGCCAATTTGGCAGACAGGAAACTTGTTGCTAATACTTGATGAGCTTCCTAAGCTTCAACGAAGCGACTTGTGAAGAATAGGTGTGTAGACCGTCTTGTGGTGGTTGTGTGCTGCAAACTGCAAACAAGATGCATGCTTGTATTCCATGTCTTCTGAATTTTATTACAGCGTTTCATAACCATCCTTCCGAGGCAATCCTGGTAACGACTAGAATAAATGCAATGCAATATGCGTCCGCCATTTTTCACTGAAAATTATCATATACTTAATTATTGCGATTCCTTGATTTTTCCAAGCTCCACAGAGGAAGCTCTCTTTGAAACTCCTTTCCGTTGCATTCTGTGCAATGCAATCTAAATTCTTATTTATGGCTCAAGTTGAAGCATGTCCCGTTAATTTTTGCTTGATTGACGGATTGCATCCATAACCATTTCCGTTGATTTTGAGCCTGGGGCCAAGCTTTGGAAATGCATGTCCGGAATGGTATGTAAAAGTTTACATTGAATGTAGCGCAGCACGTGGATTGAAGTACGAAAAGTAGAAGGGGTGCAGAAGTAAAATAAGCCTTAGATTTTGCAGCATTCGGTACTTCTAAGATTAGTAAAAGCTAAGAATTGCGTCATGGTGATTAGAGGAAATTTTAAGGATGACAAGACTTGAAGAGCTAACAATGGTGCTTCTTCGTCTCATCGCTCATTTGATGATACTTGGATTTTAATGAGAAGCTGATCATGCGTTGTTCATTCTCTTACAAAATATTAGTCAAAATTTTGTTTGAATAGGTAAACGAAGATTCCATTGGATTGAGGGAGTAGTACTGACTCCTCTTCATACAGCATTGCCACATTTGACTGAATTTCATTGTGGTTTGATTGGATCACTGTATGGCGGCTGTACACATATACATGTATACCTACAGGATGTGTTTACGGTACATGAGTGAAACGATTTTGCCGATGGCTTAATGATAAGAAGCAAACGCTTGACACCCGTCCCATCCGTGTGTCACATAGCTTTTGTTCTTCGGACCTGTATGAATTAGTGATAAAGATAAAGGGACTACGAAAGTAATTATGAAATAGTCATGAATACAATTCCTTGCAAAAGAAACATTGTTTCCCTGCAGAACGTGTTCATGTCGGTTGGTTGGTAGAGATGGGTTCGCGATATCCTTCCTTCAGCAGCCAACTTGACAATGGACGAATGAAATTTCGGAGTTAGTAATTAATGCTCGTGTTGATTATGGGGAGAAGGATTCATGGTTTAAGATTCAATAAAGGTTTAAGTTATGACCAATACTAAGATTTTTACGAGTAGCTTTCTTCGTAGGTGCTCGCACTCGAGTAGTGACAGGTGTAACAGATGGAGTATCCATTTACTCACTCAGTAGTTGCTTCTTATCCCTAGGATGAATGCGCATAATCCTGTTGTGGTGATGAAACTAATTGGAAACTAGGTGCAATTAGCTTGCGAGTCAAGGTCTGATTTAATTGATGTCCCTGTGTTCATGTCATCATTTCAATGCACTTGATGGTACAACTGCTAGCAAATATTAATTAACTTCTACTTAGAGTGAGTCACTTGACATAATCAACCACATATCTCAATCCTGTCATTTATCCTAGAAGGAAGTAAAGATATTACAGGCAGAGGCAAATTTAAACAGTAAAGCTAATTTTCCCAAACTTGCATGTTTTCTTTCCAGTTCCGAATTCTCCTGGTGGAGTGGCTTATGAGCGGGAAGTCATCGCGCCGGATTGGGTTCTAGACTTATGGCATCCAACAGAAAAATCAGCATATCCAGACTATTTCGCAAAACGTGAAATTCGGAAGAAGGAATTCGTTGAATTTTGGGAAAAGAACTACGGCGGTCCAACAGGCGGAAAGAGTGATGGAGAACATGGACATCATTAAACAACCCTCGCGGAGGAGCATCATGGCGCATTCTATGTATAACCTGCAAATAAATTTCTTCCGTACGTGCAGTCCTAATGCGGATTTAACAGGAATTTAGAACGTAATATATTCGTAGTTGTGTAATATTTGATTCCCGCGTAGAACAAGGGGGATTTATTATCGGAATAAATGAAAAGTTGATGTTATCTTCGATTTCGTCCTATATCTAATAGCTATCGTCCTTGAATCTATCATCATTCCGTCATGAATATGATAATACATAATCGACTCGCTCAATCAGAGAATTAATATCAGGCTATATGTTACAAATCATGAAATGACCGTATAATGGGGTTTCGTAAAAAATTAGAGCAATACGAGCAAGTTCTTGTTATAATTTTCTTTTTTCTTTTACCAACAAATTGCGTACTGTAGTAAATGTGTCGAGAGTATCCTGACCAAATGCAGTTGGAACACATTTTTTTCTACCACCCTGCATATTACCATTCTAAGTTGTAAGCTTAAATACGTTAGTTTAAAACCGCATTAAATTACATGCCATTAGAGCATGTTTTTTATTGCGATGAAATATATTTGTCTTAAATATTAAATCATGTAATTATAATGCAGAGTTTGAGTATATGCTCAAGAACTGGACGTAAGGGTAGGGGTAGGAGTGGCAGAGAAAGTTGGTAAATATTTTAAGCAGTTATTACTGAAACACAGAGTGTTTAATTCATACTCTTAAGGGACTAACTTGTAGCTTGACCAATATAACCTTAGTTAGCGACGCTTGATTAACTACGGAATACGGAACACAAGTTGGATACCTTACTATCCTTCTATACGGCGTATGCTATCCTCTTGACTGTAAAATGATGCGGAGGAAAGACATAAGTATTTGCAATTGTTAAAAAGTACGATAAGGAAAGTCTTACTACGCTAAAAACATTGATTATCGACCAGGAAATGAGCAAGGTGGGATGCTTGAAGAGGGTGAAGATTTGAGGATGACGAAGACGGTCTCGTGTAAAAGAAAAGGTTCAAACTTGAAGTTTTTGGAGGATCTTGATACTGAATTTAGCAAATGAGGGTGATGAGATAAGGCCTTGTTTGTTGGAAATATAGGAAGTAGGAGAAGAGGTGAGGATGGACACAAGAAGGGACGATTGGAGGAGAGAGACGATGAGATGCGAATATGTCCGTATGTGTGTGTACTACGAAGATGGGGATGAAGTGGAAGAAATAGGTTTCCAATTCTCACATTGCCCGAGCTGGCCCAAGGGATGAAATAGGAAAAGTAAAAGTAAACATGATGGAAGTCTAATTTTACTTCGTTCTCAGCATATTAGCCCTTAATCAAAGTATTCACATGTCAATTAGCCTAAGACTGAGAGGGAGAAGCGCAGAGGTGATTTTTTTCAAGTTGTAAGTCTACAAGGGATGTATGGG
This sequence comes from Sminthurides aquaticus, assembly GCA_906901655.1. NCBI lineage: Eukaryota > Metazoa > Arthropoda > Collembola > Symphypleona > Sminthurididae > Sminthurides > Sminthurides aquaticus. Next base: position 4,079,404 of record CAJQTT010000013.1, on the reverse strand, counting down.
ATGAGAGAAGGGTATGGAGCGTACTTTTAATTTAGGATGCACGGAGAAAGAATAAGAAGATGTTGTTTAAAATACGGGCTTGGGGTGTGTGAATAGATTATTCAATATGTAATCAGGTGTAATTAAAATGCCATTTAGCTTTGTGTGGAGAAAATCCTGATGATGATTTTGATGAATCTTCTTCAGCTTTCAGGTAGGTAGAGTGTATTGCTAAAGAAAGAGGAAGCGTGGATGTGCGTATACGAAATGAAAAGAAGAATAGGTACAGGTGGCGAGGAAGGAGAGATGTGTGTGTGTGGCCAATTTGCATGCTGTGAGAAGTTTTAGGATGAGGACAGATGAGAAGATATTATTAGAGATATTACCGATTCAATAATGTATCGCTTGAGTGGTGGTTTATAAGAGAGATTGATATGCGTTGATAGGGACGGGTCGAAGATGATCCACCTGATGGGAGCGGGTGAGGCAGACGTGGGCTTAAGAAGAGACCTCTGAGGTTTGCGAGTCAGAAGACAAGCTGGCTGAAAGAATAGGCTCTATCCCAGGGACAGAATGTAGTCAAAGAATTTTGATTAGCTATAATAATTAATCGTTGACCTGGTTTTTCTATCCTCCCGCTTGAGCCAGGAGAGGTGGAAGGTACCAGAGGTTGAGCTGTCAAAATTTTCAGTAACTTACAACAATGCAGAACCGGAAAATAGCTCTGGGCAGAGAAATCAGAATCGACAACCAAACAGGAGATGGGATGAAGACAGTAGGAAGGAGGAGGAGGAGGGAAAGTCCAGCCCTGCTAACTGATTGTGCTATCTGTGACGCAAACAGAATTCGATATTCCTAAGGAATTATCCCGTCCTTCTGATTGCCATGATGAAGCACAAGAGAGAATGAGTTAACACGCTGATTTGAGTAGATGCTAAAATACCTTGTAAACACTTACAGTAGGATTCACCTCCCGTTCCATAGTATTCCATATAGTAGAATTAATGATTAATTAATTCGGGTGTAGGGAGGAAGACAAAAACCAGAGAAACAACTGAGAAAAATGACGGATGGGAAGGAGAAGCGTTGCAGAATTTATCTCCGACTTTCGCTTTTGTCTCTTACGATTTTACCGCTGCGATTGCCGTGGTTTGATTGGTATACATGCTAAAAGAAATTGCTGTGTGAAGAGGTTCGTTTTTTATTATGATGAATCAAATGATGCGATGCAGAACGAAGGTGCTTGCCCAACGATTCCGCTTAGAATAGCCAGGGAATTCGACAAATTAACAAACCGATCACTGGTTATATTGCAAGTAAATCCAAAGCCAAAAGCGGAGCAAGCTTTGCTTTCACAGTAAACTTAGCTTGTACATTTATTAGTGCGGGTGTCAGGTGTACCGGACGTTATGAGTTATATATCAACCTTACACATATTTACTACCAACTAAATGAGGGTTTGCATTTGCTCCGTTTGATGGATTTCAAGAGCGATATATACATGTAACATGATAGTCGTCCACGGATCTTGTGGTAACTTGACCGTGGAGATGTGCATGTTTCGAGGGTGAGGAGAGATTACCAACGTACGGCTAATCCGGAAGGAATGTCTTCTTTGCCTTTTTCTCTGTTTGTAAATTTGCAATTAGCTTGTATCACAGTTTCTCGATCATGCTAATAACCAACAAGGAGAAGACTAAAGAGTAGTATAAATGTTGGTTGTAGAGTGAGGGATCCTGAATGGCAATTGCAAACAGTCTTTGAAAGGGCTGTGTCCGAGATTTGATGCATGGGGATAATTCTATTAGGGGATGCGAAAATCCCTCTCGCAAAATTTAAGAACGAGAAAGTTATTCTATGCTTTTAAAGCAGGGGAGAGAGAGAATAAGCTTATGAGTGAGTTTTTAAGGCTTGGTGCATAGCCGCGCGACGGTGGAGGTGTGGAAAAAGGTAAAAGAATTGACGTCGTTATTGATGATGGTATAACGACGAGTAATTGTAGGGACACACGTGTGGATTCAAGAGAAAGAATAGAGAAGTTCATTCATAAAATTCTTTTAGAGAGGGAGAGTTTTATAACTGAATCCGGATACTCAAATCCTTCTCAAGCTTCATAGAGAAAATTAGCAGATGACTTTACTTGTCTCTTTGTCCACGCATATAAGCTAATCTAATCCAAGGGGGAACGGACACATGTTCTGGCTTCTCTTTAAAACGTTTTTCAAGATTCCGTACGCGTCAAACGCCTTGCTCTTTATCCTCTAGCTTGGATCCACAGTTAGGCTTTGTTTAGATACAATCAGGGGTGTAATGGCTGTGGGAACGCATGAGGAGGTACGTATATACGTATATGTCGTGGGCGAATTGGCGAATACCTGTACTATGAGAGGGGTAAAATGCAACGGGAGGAGGGATATAATAATGGCTGCGAAGTGTTGGAAGCGCGGGAAGACAGCGTACAAGGTTCCCAAAATGACCGCACCGAGTGCAGGGATGGAGGGAGGGAGTCATAAAGCCATAGCGGTGATAATATTGGGGAGGGCTGTATAAGAGATTAGCATACAATGCGAAGCGGAAAACGTTGGTCGCTAAGTTAAAGAAGATGAGCTGAAGCCTTGGCGATAGGGATCAATGGATCAATGATCAAAACCGCGGATAGCACGTATCCAAGCAGAGAGGAATCCCAAGGAGGCTATCATATGAATGGCGGCTTTACATTCTTCTTATTCCTACTGTAATGAAAATGGATAATTATGGATGAATGCAGAGAATGTTTAACGTTACACTGAGTTTCTGTTTACACTTCAAATTTTCAGCCGTAATGACTTTTCTAAATCCGTTTGCGCCACTGACATCCTTTTCAGCCTTTGACAAAAACAGTGATTGTTTCCAGGCTACGCGTATCCTTCTTTGAAACGCTCTGACCTCCTGAGTCCTGACATCCAACACTATACTACATCTCACTTCTCTAGTGTCAAAAAGCATCCCTTTTCATGCTTAACATACTATATTTAAATGTTGCAAAATGATTGGGACTGTATCAATACTCTTGCTCTTGGTGTGTCAATCTCACTTTGCGTATCTTCAAGTTTCAATCTTTGCATGTACAATGAATTAAGAGGAGTACAGTAATTGATGTCTTGTTTTTCTCCTGTATAATGACCTATAGAATGTTTTCATAAAATGGAATCTTGACGAACCAACATTTGTCTCGTACGTGCATGTGAGCCATCCTTACATGAAGACCAGGAAGAGGACATGAGTGCTCACAGGTGTAGTTGACATATGCTGCAAATTTCTTTCTGCATGATAGCATTGTCTTCTCAATTGTTCTTGATTGTATTGGAAGTCAAGTTCATTAGTTTCAATTAATTTTGTGCATGTCGTGAAGAAAGAGAAAAAACCTTCTGTTTTTTGCCAGCTTTCTTAAATGACCACTCATATAACTGTGTAGGGATACTGAATGTTCAGGATCACACATCCTTTTATGAAGGTGATTGCACAGGGGCATTTCTCGTATTTAAATCCTAGGTTAAAGAACGGAAGATACCTCCTTGATGAATTACAAAAACATAGTTATCATCATGTTGTTCACTTCGCATTAATGGCTAATATCGTGAGCCCTACGTCTGGACAGTGTAAACTCAACTTTCGCCATGCTAATTTCCCTGCTTAGTGCCTGAATATGGGCAAAACTGAAGAAAGTTAGAATTTCAATGCATTAATAGTACTTTTAATCACATTTTGTGAAAAACACAAATTTTTGAGATACTTACGTGCAAATCTCTGAGAATGCATCTTTCTTGCCAGTGAGATAACTGATTTCCTTCACGTGGTGCCATTTGAGGAGTAATTATCACATAGAATATTTGCACGTACTAGATCTTAGTGACAGTATACAAAATAATTCCTTCGACCGGAGCAGATGCCTACAACTTTGCAGTCACAAAAAACTTTTCGTATCTTTTCCGTCATTTGTGCTGCTCTTTGTCCACTTCAACAATTCGCCTTCCACAAAGGTCTCTCGTTGGGCTGGGCTCTTCGTCCGTATCTGATGAATCCTTTCCAATCCCTCCAAGTATATCATCATCAGAGTCGCTGGAATTGGAATACGGCGCAAGCCCAGGAAGAACTCCAATGCAAACAAGGTTGCCCTTGTAGGGAACACTTTCAATTTTGTCAGTCGATGAGCTTTGGGAATTTGAAGATTGATCATCGGTGGCGGATCTTGAAGAGTCATCTTTATTGTCAGGTGGGGGTTTTCCTTTCGACGCATCTTCGTCTGCAAAGCAAATATTACTGCTTAAGCGCTTTTTAAGGAACAGGAAACCAGATTGGAATATTTCGCAACTATTACCTGGTTTTAAAACTTTCGGCGGAACTTCAGGTTTCAATTCTGTAGTTCCATTTGTTGGAGCTTTTCGCTTTACTACTGATGCCAACAACTTAGTTTGGGATGATTTCGCAGTGCCGATTGACACTTCTTCCTTGGGCGGTGCTTTCGGTTTGCCTGTTCCAACTAGCCCAATTTCCTGTAGAATATGTTTTTGCAGTTCTTCTTCTCGTAGTTTGGATACTTCATTCCTGAATGCATTGATCTCCATAGACTCCTCGATCCGCTTTTTCTTTTCTTCCTCTTCTTTGGCTCGGTCAACAAAATCCAGGAAGTCAATTTCGTCATCATCCAAAACTTTTACTAAGTTTTCTGTAAGTAAATGAGAATGCGAACGTAAATGAGTACTGCATACAACAAAAAACAATTCCTCCAATAACATGCTTGAGTCGTACTAAGTTTATGAGCTTCTTCATATTCCTCTTGCTTCCGATCCTTCTGCTCCTTTAGTCTGTCGTACAGTGACCTTGTATCAACAGGCTCTTCCGGTGGAGCTTCTATAATTCAATCCAAATTTTAGTGTTAAAAATTGAGTATTAAACACGCCGCTGGTACAGTCCCTATATTTGGTTTCGGCCTATACATTATACAATTCAAATGTTTAGAACGCACCTAAAGGTTCCTCTGGTTTGCGAACTTTTTCCCATTCTTGCTGACGAACTAGCTTTCTTTGCTCAATCTCCGCCTCGCTTATAAATCCGGAACTCATTGTTATAATGAAATAATAATAATCCACGATCGTTGTATAAATTTCAGGTTTCATAAGTATTTCGTTAATTCAATCGCGCGATGCGGCGGCGGAAGAATTGTTTTATTTTTCGTATATCCCGGACTCCGATACCGAATACCTTGAATGTGTTGCCGCAGGTGTGCGTAGATATCCTTGACTATATTATGTACGCTCATGGTTATGAAATGGAAGTTAGCTATTATATATTTGGATGCTCCAGCAAAAAAAATCGATACCCCGAGTACGGAATGACCTATTATCATCCCTCCGATCCCAAATGATGAATAACGCGAAAATCGGTGAATGTAACTCAATTTTTGCGACAATTTGCTCTTGATAATCGAATTTCCCGGTGCAGGGTAGATACCCTTCTGAATACGTCAGAGTTTGACGGACGGATCGGACTATGACTTGTATTCTCCAAAAAGTTGTGAATCGTAGTTAACTATCGAAGGAACAAAATTCCCGTGTTACGCGTGATTATTTGGGAATTTGTAAAACGACTGTTTAAGTAAATTGAATGTGGAAGTTTTTTGATTTAATGTAGCACGGATAGATTTGGAAACTTTTCGCAAATATCACCGGAAAAGACACTTTTATTTAAGGTATTGACAGTCATCAGTAATGAGCGTAGTTACAGAAAATTGAAAATTAAGTGAAAGTTGGAAGACAAAGAAACTTTTAAGGAAAGGAGGAATTAGGGTATGGAATGGCCGACCAGCGCAATTCTCAAAGAAACGTCACAAGTGGGCGCGATTAAGGGTTCCCTTTCCTGAAACTGATGAAGCGTCAGTGAAATTTACTTGTTGCTAGTTTGCTAGTCAAAAACTGGAGTTGCATTGTTGCTTCTCCTGTCTCCTGTTAATCCACAGTCTGCAATAAAATATTCTGGATTTTATCCTGATTTACAATGACTGCAATTATAAATTACACCGGTGCAATTTTTCTCATTCTGATAACCCTAAATTCGGTTCTTTCATCCGGTGTGGGTCATGCGGCAAGAGTTTTGGAGTTGTCGGACAGGTAAAGATTTAAATGCAGGAATTTATTTATCATTATGCTTGAAAATTGTCTTAATTCGTACTCACTTCTTTTGTCAACAGGTTTTTAGAAGTCCGTAAAGAAGGTGTCTGGCTAGTCAAGGTAAGCTATACCTACTACAAGCTACACGTATCATATATACGTTTCACACATACTAACCAGTAAGTAACCTAGGGTTGCCCGGTTGACAAATTAATTTGTTGTCTCAATTGCAGTTTTACGCTCCTTGGTGTGGACACTGCAAACGACTCGAACCAATCTTCAGCCATGTTGCTCAAGCTTTACATGATACAAACATTAGAGTTGCGAAAGTGGACTGTACGAGATTTCCCACTGTGGCTTCCGAGTTCGGTGTTAGAGGTTTCCCAACAATTATGTTGTGAGTTGGCTTTGCCATAAAGCATTACTATTGTTGGTCCGCTTTAAAGGACTAGATTGGTACTCATTACCTTTTTTATTATAATTTTAGCCTTCAAGGAGACCGTGTAAACACTTACAATGGTGAAAGGATAACAGAAGACATTGTAGATTATGCGAAAAAGATGAACGGTCCTCATGTTCAGCAAACTGCATTGAGCCCTTCGGAAATTGATGGTCACTTTTTTGGATATTTTGGACCTAGAGAAGGTCCTTTATGGGTAAGAAACCTCCTATTTGATACTGACGGTTATTCCCAGAAGTCTTTTTGCTAAACTTAGTGGTCCATTATAGGAAGAATTTGAAGCATTGGCTAAAGAAAACCAAGACACGGATCGGTACTTTCAATTTTCTGAGCAGGTTCGTATGAAATTAATTGGATGAGAAAATTAATTGGATAGAGTTACCGCTTTCGTATCATGAAAACAAATTTGCATTCAGGTTACCCCCGAAGGCTCCGCCGCTGTTTTCAGCAAGAAATCGAATGGCATGATTGTTAGCTTCACCGATGCGGATTCACTCAAAGAATTTATATCAGCACATAGGTTCGACGCCTTTATGAGAGCTACACGTAGTAACTTCCACAAGCTAATACAAACGAAGAAATGGGTTGTAATGGGCGTCATTACCGAAGACAAGTTAGGTCGCAGTCCATCCCATCATTTAGAGTAAGTTCAATCGGAAATACTTGATTAGTATATTGAAACTTAAATATGCGGATTCATGCTTACTGTTGCGATGTATTTTATTCGTAGGTTTCGAAATGTGCTCGGCAGTCTTGTAGAGAATACAGATCTGAGGTAAGTAGCAATTATAAGTTAGTGACAGTGACAGTATTCATGTTAATCCTGTAAAATAAATCCATAAACGACTCGAATTCCTTTCCTATTGAAATAGGCAATTCCAACTAACGTGGACGACTGCTGAGGATTTCATTTCTAAGTTTGTAGCGATGGAGCTGGAGGCCCCATATCTGATTGTAATTAACAGTAGCAACTACGAGCATCACCTTCTGTTGTCTGACGAAGAAGGGTGGTATCCTGAAAGGATACAGAACTTTATGGACCATGTAGTACAAGGAAAGAGCACTGTAAGTTTTTGGTAAAAAGGGATGATGTTCTGGTTACGTAAGAGATGTTCCACAATTACTTTTTTGCAGGCATATGGGGGGAATACGTTACTAGTCAGACTGTACCGTACGTATTACGAATTGAAAACAAACCTGGTTGATATGTGGGTAGGTAATCCCATTTTAACCACTGTACTCTTTGGACTTCCACTCGGATTTTTGAGTTTGATAGTGTACTCAATATTCTGCGCTGATTTCATGGACGAAGGTTTGTATATTTTGTGTGTTTTACGTTATACCGGCTATACGCGTTTGCTTGTAATGTCTTAACATTACACGAATTTCCCTTTTAGATGAATCCGCCGCGGAAGCAGAAGACTATAAGAACCACGAGAAGCGGGACTAAATTTTGGTGCGAATATAACTATAACTGTACTTCCAGTCAAATGGTATTCTGTATTGCAGACTTTCTTGCATTTGCTTTCTTTGAAATAGTTTAATTGTTTTTCTTGGATCTCCCTGTCAATGTTCATTGAAACCCAAACTGCTGTAATTAAAACCGAACAATGTTCACTATTTAAAACCTTGTTTGCTTCTGTCCTACACATATTACTGTGGGTGCACATGAGTCAATGAATATGTACCCCAGCCCAGGCATGAAGTTGGTAAAACTTCCAGTATATGGCATTTAATTTTATTTTAAAATTAGTTCCGCTCGTTGTTACATGACGAGCTTCATTTCATTTATCAGTCTTGCTAAAATGCACTAACCTGTCACTTCAGAAACAGGCTACATATGCATTAAACAATTCGCAATACACGTTTGTAGTGGTTACAGCTGTAGAAAATGGAATTACAAAATCAACTTTGCTGCTTGCAAAAATTAGTTATTTAACAAATATGTATCCGCAGCCGGTGGCTGTGCCATTGTCTTGAGAATATATTTTTGAACTACATGTAAATGTTTCAGAATTTGCCGAGTTTTCATTCGTCCTCATCGTAGTCTTCCTCGTAAACTTTTTTCTTGTCCCGATAGCCGTCACTAGCTGGTGCTTTATTCATGAGTTCAAGGATTGCTTGGGCTTCTGGATTCTTATCAAGAATGCTTTTTCCTGGTCGTACACCCTAGGTAAGGATAAGAATTTAAAGTAATAACATGCTACATTATGGTATAAAGCAAAACAGCCGTAAATTAAGATAAGATCATTTCACACTGCTGTTACCTCTTCTTTTTCAGGCTCCGATCCAACTCCCCATACTTCCAAAGTGTGAATTTTGAATTCTTTCTCTTGAGATAATTGGGGCGAATCAAAAGTAGTACATGAGGGAGAGCAAGTACCTTTTCCAAATTCTGCATCCAACCAAATGCCGAAATAGTCGATCTTCCCCCCAATGCCCTAGAAAATTCAATCACATGCGATATTAACTTTAATCATCAACTCCTATGGTGCATTTACATAAGTAGCTGCCTCCGAAGGTTTCCTAATCTGAAATCTACTTACCAAGCCATTTGGGAATGTTTGCTGTTGAATATTAAGGTATTGAAAGTTGTTATTGAATCCTGTAGCTGAATAGTGTGCATATTTCGGCTGCGAATGGAAGAGAAAGCATTTTTCCGTACCTAGGGAATAATTAAAATATTCAAATTAGTGCTTTGCTTCAATCGGAATCTAGTTATAACTGATTTTAAGGCTCACCGTCCTGTGGCTGATAAATGTGACTCACCATAGAACTTGGGCCCAACGCTCCAGCTTTCATCCAGGAAGGCTCCAAATACTCGTCCATTTTCTTCTTTAATTAAAATTATTGTCGGACCTTTATCCAGCATAGCACCCATCATTTTCGAAAAGCTTTCCCCATCTGACAAAGTGGAGTATAGGAATCTCCATTGACGCTGCATTTCTTGAGGTAGTTGCGAATTGAGGAAAATAATTTGTGGAATCGTCAAAGTGGTGAACTCATGGGGTGAAAATTCTTTCTTGGTATGAATCGAATGTGGAATCAGCTTGAGAACGTGCATATTTTTGTTGAATTCAAAGCAGCTGCTCAGTACGGAGCTAACGAGATTCAAAAGTAAGGGAGCCCTTGAAAATCCTTTCACTAGGTCGTCCAACGAGAACGCCGTGTCCTTCGCATCTGTAGCTAATATTAGTTTTTCAGCAACGCCGTCGTACAAAATTTCCGAAAGCAAAAAATCCGCGAGCATCCCGACGTCCTCATCTTTAACTTCTGGACTTCCTGACCAACTTCTAAAACTTTTAGTAAACTCGGAACACCGTATATACGATCGTACTACACTTTTTGCAAACTGAAATAAATCAATCCCTCGAGTTAGTATCTCCTGAATGCTAAATGTTTCTCCAAGGAATATACTTCATTTATAAATATAAATATTTTATTCTCACCTCCACAATTTCCAGCTTCGTAACAGTAGTTGAAGGCTGTATTATATTGGCACCTTTTAATACCTGAAGCACGCTTGTAACTTTCTCGTCCAGCGTACCCTTCAGGGCATTCGATAAGTATAGGATCAGATCTTTGCCAGAGATTATTTGTTGGTCCAGTTTGGGATGCTTTACTGAAACAAGAGCAACCAACTTCTCCGTGAACCATTCATCCAAGTATTTCTGGGCATGTTTCTGAAAGCAGGAAAATATTTTTGGCTTAAATGAGTTAACGCTTTTGTAGAAGTCAAAAACAATTAGGAATATAGTTAACTCATTCTCACCTCAAAGTCCTTGGTGGGGCAAATAGGGGCATGTTTAGATGTGCTTATTCCATTAAGAACTGATTTCAGATGTGTCGTTTCCTCAGAATTAAAATGGCCAATGGCTTCCAAGGTTTTTGTATTTTGAGCTCCCATGGTCGTCTTGATTGATCACTAGAAGAGAGTTGTACTATTTTAAATTAATTAGCGTGAAATAAGTAATTTAAGTAACGCAGTTTTCTGACGACTTTTTGTTTAATTGTGTATCAACTTTAAGAGGCGCGGAAAAGTACCGCACTTGTCTTGTCTGAAAGCTAATCAATACTAAAGGATTCCGCGTGTTTGATATCCTTTTTGTCAAGATTGAAGGCAAGAATTCAGATCATAAACTTGTTCATCAGCACGTTCGTGCTTCTTTTCCCGTTTTCCCTGCACGTATCCCTCAAATAAATTCAATGACATTGATACTAATCGTCTCTCACAGCAGACAGCACCCACAGCTGTGCTTTAGTATACGTAGTTTCTTCTGAGCATGTTAGTCAAACAAAGCGTACGACGAGACGAGAGCTGGTCTTCTAAGGCTAATCCTAAAACAGCTATACTCCTTCTTAGCAACACTTGAGATTTGGAGAAGCAGATCTGTTGAATTTGAATAATTGTCAGATTCCGGCTGAACTCTTTCAACTTTGTGAACTCCTGAGAGAAGCATGTAATATTCTATGGCCCAAAGTAATTTCACGTTAATACCGTCCTTCCTAACAAAGTTAATAAATTAAGACAATTCTAGTATGGAACAACAAAAACACGCACATTGCTCCTAGACAGTGTGCTTACGATTTGAAGAGATTTTCAAATGCTCAGGGTTCTTGAGTGAGTCAGAGAAAATTTTACCATTGCCGCGTGTTAGGGATAATTGCCCTCGTTATATGAATGACAAGACGTACAAATACACGAAATGGGTTAAAATCATAGGATGCTAACCGTCTACAGGAATGCATTTGTATTTTTAGCATTCATAATCTAAGGATTGCAGCATATTGTCACGCGCAACAATTAATAGCTTTTGGAATTAACTGATTGCGGCTTCCAACACAGTATCTATCCGTATTGTTTACGCTGTATTAGTTTGCTACACGGCGACGGTTTGCTGACTTGAGTGAAGGAAGGAAACTAGATCTTCTGAAAGGTTCAGGACTAAAAGGCTTAAGTTACAAAGTTACAGGAACCTGCGATGTTAGATATTAACTTCTTTCCTTCTTCTTGTAACATTTCATGATCCCCCTGCTCCTATGACTTATGACAACAAAACCCAGCGTTGGTCTCTGAATTACTAAAGTTTAATCTTACGTTCGCAGCCTAGTATCATTTTGAGTGAAAGCTTAAATGCTAATATTTGTTTAAACTTTGCGTACCTTCTAATGCCACAGTCAGGTTTACTCAACTACGAAGCAATTGACCCACCGACAATAGATGAATCCTAACTAATTTATCACAATTACGATTCCAGAAGAACCTCGTAAAAAGGGGGTTGCGGCTGTAGCACAATCTTGTGTGGCCGAGATTAAATTAAGTTTACAGCAGTCCTGTGAGATTCAGCTGGATCTTCTACAAGGGAAATGTTGCTTTGGTAGTTCGACTGTGACACTGGCGTAGGAACAAGGACACACTGCTAAAATCAACTACGTTTGCGCAGTCACATAGACGTGGTTACCATTTGGATCTGCTTGTAACGCAGATTTGTCATTTATCTGTCTAATGAATTGTTAGGAATAACATATAAATTCAGGAAGGAAAAATATGTTGGCTGCTGTTGTTTCAGTTTTCTTGTTTTGTATAGATCCTTAATGTTGTCAATGTTCGAACTTTCCCTCCCGTAAAGCCTGAGCAAATGCATGATTACTGACCTAAGCGAAATGTAAATTTCCAGGCAACACGGAGGACATTTTTCAGGTAGAAAAATCAAATTCGATGAATTGTTTGAATCAAGTAGCTATCGCCGCTATCCACTACTGTAATATGATTCATTACACGCCCAAGCATTTTTGTTGCACTTGCAGTGTGTCAACCTTGAGGGTCGTTTCGTGTAACACCAAATCGACACCGAATCAGGAAGCGTGGAACATGTTGGCGTTAAGTTTCAATGCAAGGCAACTGTTTAGTCGTTGGAAAGGCTACTATTCTATTTCGATAGGGTCCTCTTCCGCAGAGGGCGCTTCAATAGACGGCGCTCTCTCAGAGCTCACGGCTGTTTAAGTCGTCAATCTGACTGGGGTATTAAGAGACTACAGTATTACTCCAAATCTTATCCACATTTTTGGAGTTATACTGGTTTTCTTCAGCTTTAAGTTAAATTGATCTGTCGTCATTAATTAGCTAATGGTATATACTTAGGGTTTGTTAGTGCGTTGAAACTTCTGTTTTAATTGTCGTAGTATTCCGAAGAAGCTTATTGGTTTAATCATAAAAGCGACTACTAGAAAACCATTGAAAGTTACCCGCGGAATTCAAACGCCGACTTTGAGCGAGCACATGATTCTGAACGAAGCGTTTCGCGTACAACAGGAGAGCTATAATATGGTTTTATTCTGACTGCGCGGTTAAAGTATAGTGAGAAAATATGATATAATCGCATTTAAGTATTTCATTTAATCATTTATGAGATTCAAACGTGACCAGTTTCCAGGTGCTCCTGTTTTGTAGGCTATGGCAGTTTAAAAATGGAAGAATTGTGTAAACGTGTAATTCCTCGTTTGGGTGTGCGTGGCTATTTATTGACCTGTAATGTAACTTGATACGTAAATTATTTAAGTAATAGACTTTGGGGAAGTGAAACTGTTATAAATAAGTGTTTTAGTGAGTGCTGGAACGTGGACCGTAATTTTAAGATTGGACTGGTTTTGGAGCTTGACCAACTATTCTGAAACGTTTGATTGAAAAGTAATAGATTGCATCATCCTGTAATAAATGATCGTTGCCATTACAGCTAACTATCCACTCACTGTTTCCCGCTTTTGGAACATGATTATCCGGAGGACTAGGCTCACCTGCATTAATTAACAAGAGGAATCAGCCAATTTGCTCGCAATGAAGATATTATTCCTAAGGACCTTACTGCTCCGCAACGGAACGGCCGACATTAGCAACTACAGAGCATTCTGTAGCCAAGCTAATGGTCCCAAGCAAACTCCATCGAAAAAATATAGCGATACTCTGCTCCTACCGAAATCCGCGTTACCGCAAAGAATTCCTCACAAGTTTCGTCCTAAACATGAAGCTACTATCGCCACTGTAAGATACTTCAAATGCCTGAAAGTATTTCAAACTAAAATCGTTTACTGGTCCTACTTATGACGTAACTAGCATCAATCATTTTTGTCATATAGAGCTTCCAGTTCGACAAATTGTATTCACTCCAACAAAATTGGAGAAAAGATTCTCCAGAGTACATTCTGCACGATGGTCCTCCATATGCAAACGGAAATACTCACATTGGACACGCAGTGAATAAGGTAGGTCACGCTTGTTCTATAATGTAGTCTTCACATTAAAATGTTAGAGATATAAGGGAGCTGGTGATAAGAGGTAGTTTACTTCTTTTTTTAGATTCTTAAGGACATAACAAACAGGTACAAGCTACTAAAGGGGTACAGAGTTAACTATGTACCAGGATGGGACTGCCATGGTCTACCAATCGAACTTAAGGCAGTAAGGTCAGGCAAAGATCCTCCAACGAATCCCGTTGAAATTCGTGCACTAGGTACAAAACTCAAACTAGACTCTGCAGCAACGAAATGACGAAAATGTGTTTATAATGTGATTTTGTGACTCTTTTTATTCGCGTGTAGCCAGAAAAGTTGCAGAGCAAGCGATCAGTAAACAGATGGAGAGCTTTAAAAGGTGGGGCGTGATGGCAGAGTGGGGCGAAGCTTACAAAACCTTCGATAAAAAGTATATCCAGAGTCAGCTTAAAATGTTTTACCAACTTTATGAAAAGGTATGCGCTGTCACAATTCTCTCATAGCAGAACGCAAATCGTAGCTACCATGCTAACGAGCATCTACACTAACAGAAAATGATTCAGTGTACAATTTTGTAGGGAATGATCTATCGGGAAATGAAACCAGTTCATTGGTCTCCTTCAAGTCGGTAAGGCTTCCTATTAACAATGTTCTTGCAGCTATTTGAGTCACATTTGTCATTGTCTTTTATGTCTGTCTTGCTTTATAGGACTGCTCTGGCAGAAGCTGAACTTGAATATCAAAGAAACCATGAAAGTACGGCAGTTCATTTAATACTTCGTATGAAAACAACCTTCAAAGAATTTTGTGCACAAGTTGGAGTGGATATACCTTCTGCATATTCTTCCCATGAAAACGATCGTATCAACGCAATAATTTGGACTACTACACCTTGGTCGTTACCATCGAATGAGGCCATTGCATACAATGAGAATGAAAAATACACCTTAGCTTTCTACGAAAATAAGCAGAAATTAGACAGCAAGTTCATCGTTCTCGCATCAGCATGCTTGACTGCTTTAGAGGCGGCGGTACCACATGGTTCCATAAAATCAGTTTTTGAATTTCCGGGTAAATTTTTCTGTGGCTCATTTATTGTAATTTAAAATTTCGCTGAGAATTTGCAGCTCTCATTTGTGTTTGAACGTTCTTTTCTAGGCTCTTCCCTCGGTCAGTTTCAGTATGAGCATCCTTGGTTTGATGGGAAATCATGCCCTATGGTACACGGTAACCATGTTACAATGGACGTTGGTACTGGATTAGTGCATACAGCACCTGCACATGGGACGGACGACTATGTTTTAGGACGAAAGCATAACTTGAGCTTGGTAAGACTTTATTGATTTCTGGGTTCAAGTATTCAAAATTTGATGTGCTCCTAGCTGTGTTCCTAGCTCATACCGGTAATCACTCATTATGCTTTAATATAGGACTGCTACGTTAACGATGATGGATTATTCGACGATAGAATATCTGAATTGAAAGGAATGCCTGCACTTAGCCTCGCCACCACTAAAGTTTGCAAAGTACTAGAGGATAAGATCTTTCTGAAATCTAATTACATTCATCCATACCCCTATGATTGGAGGACGAAGAAACCTGTCATTGTCAAAACCAGTATGCAATGGTTTATAGACACACATAAATTGAAACCGCAAGCGCTTGTAAGGATCGACGTTAAACTTGAACGTTGTCAGAATTATCAAAATATTTAATGATGAACTTTCTGTGTAACGTATATCTTTTTACTTGCAGGAAGAAATTAGTAAGATTAGCATTCATCCTCCAAATGTAAAGAATGGGATGCAGTCACAAGTTGCGTTGAGACCGTACTGGTGCATATCCAGGCAACGAGTCTGGGGTGTGCCTATCCCCGTTCTTATACATAAGGAAACTGGGAAACCTTTAATTCACCGGTATGTGTATCGATCGTCCTATCCTACTACTTTATGGCCATTTAAAAAAAGTTTTTCTATACCAGTATATTATTACAGGGGCGTAATTGATCGATTATGTGGTTTAATTGAATCCACTGGAAGTGCTGATGTATGGTGGAATGTTCCAGTAGACACTCTTCTTCAAAACGACGCAATCGCTTCAGATTATGAAAAGGGAAAAGTAAGGCAAATATATTGAGTAGTTTTTTTCGACTAGTTGATGTCTTACTATTTCCTGTATCTTAAAAAAATCCATAACGAATAATGTTTGATTTTCAGGACATTTTTGATATTTGGTTGGATAGTGGTGTGTCATGGCACCAACTGGGCGATAAACAAGCGGACCTATACCTGGAAGGCTTAGATCAGTTTAACGGCTGGTTTCAATCTTCGTTGCTAACTTCGGTTGCCCTTCGCGGATTTTCACCGTATAAGTGAGTTTAGCATGTCTCATGAATTGCCTTCGTTATTTTTGTACGCGTAAGTGCGGCATGTAATATGTATGCAAACATTTTCTCTAGGGGATTGTACATCCACGGGTTTGTTGTCGATGAAACTGGAAAGAAAATGTCCAAGTCGTTAGGCAATGTTGTTGATCCAAACGTGATTACGGAGGGAAAGACTGGTGATTCTGAGGCGTTTGGTGCGGATGTGCTCAGGTAAGTAGAATAACAGTAACCTCAGTTTTATTAACTTGAGCGTATACATGTACAGATTTCGAATTCTGATGATATTTTAGGTGGTGGTGTGCAACACAAGGATCTTCAGATGCAGATAAAATTGCAATTAGTCCTAATTTACTGCGAATTAGTGATGAAAATATTCAAAAACTAAGGAATACTTTAAGGTTTCTAGTCAGCTTTTGCACAGAAAACTCACTTGATGAACTCAAGATTGACGAAGTCACATACGACGAATTGATGTACATTGATCAGTATATGCTGCTGGAACTCCGAAATTTTCAGCAAGAGGTAATCCTGAAGTTCTTATCTGGACTTGAAGTAGAAATTATAAAGCAATAGACACCTTTTCATCGCCACATGAATACATGTATATTGACTGAATATGCGGATCTTATTTCTAGTGTAACGACGATTATGAAAATTATAACTACCATAGAGTAATGACGAGAGCCCTACATTTTGCGGCTACACAAGTTTCTTCGCAGTACCTGACGTGGATAAAGGACAGGTAGTATTACGAATTTTTTGAAGCCTAATAACTTAAGCTCGTTGCATCCATCCGTCAGCATTAACATTTTCATTACAGATTATACTGCGATTTCAAAGAAAGCCAAAGCCGGAAATCCTGCATGTTTGTATTACATGAGATCTATCAAACACTTCAAAAGATTTTAGCTCCCGTTTTACCCCACCTTTGCGAAGAAGTTCATTCATTTTACTGTTCAGGTAATAATACGTATTCATAGTAGCATCATGCTAACTTTATTTTTCGCTACAGTGTTTGGATTACTTTACAGAGCCTGAGTCAATTTACAAGTCAACATGGTTTGAGATGGATGAAACATGGGACAACAAGCAGGTAGCATCCCTCATGGAGTTGGCGTTAGATTTGAAAACTACAGTTAATCAGGTGGTTGGATCCAACAATTATAAAAGTGTTTGGGCAGAAATTATATGCGGTGCTGAAGCACTTCAAAAGTTACAGGTAAATTATTAACCAGATACAGCATTAATTCGTCATGAGTAAAATGCTTCTTAATGCTAAGACCCAGACTTGTGTATCCATCCAGTTACTCCACCCGACAAACTGCAGTGAAGTTGACAAGTGCACGTCAGAATTATGCGACATTCTACAATTATCTGGTATTGACTTAAAGCAAGGCGAAATACACCAAAACGCCAAGTTCGCAATCGAGAATTTTGGAGTGGGTCACAGCATCGCGGGATACTCAGTCGCCGTTAAGAAAACCGACATGTACCAGTGTCATAGATGTAGAAGATATTGTTGCCTGGAAGGTCATTCATTATGTTCCCGTTGTAACAGTGTCCTTAGACGTCTAGAACAATCAAAGAATGACGGCGGAAAAGAATCGCTGACACCCCCAGAAGTTACACAGAATCCAGAGATTGTGAAAGAAGAAATATTAATTCGGTCATAGAGGTTATAGATGTTATTCCCAATGATTTGGTCTCGAAGTTTTTTTAAGTTACTACTGTGAGACGATAGTGAAGGCCGATCCAAACGCGATCGTTATGAATACGTATAAATATATCCTCCAGTTTTTTACTTCCTGCAGTTTGTTCTGATCGTCATACCGAAATGCGCATTCGGAACCGCTTGCCGAAATAATGTTGAGAATCAGTTATCGTGGTATGAAATCACTGCCGTAGAGAGAACTTATGTTATTGTAGTTAAAAACAAGCCAGCAATAAAAAGTTTTCCAATTATATCCCTGACCATATCGTGACACCTTAACTTTCTCTGGTTATTTCAACAAACTAAGCAGTTTCTTCACAATATGCATTTCCTACACTGAGTTGAATTTTCGTGCTATAAACCAGCAAAGTTTACAGTGACAAAGTTCGCCTGAAAAGATTTCTCCAATGCATTCCTATTCAACAAAATCACGTTCATCTTCCTTCACTATGTAAAACTTATTTTCAAAATTATCCTGCATCCTTTTGCGTCAAGCCCATTCTTATCCGGTATACAAGGTAAATTGTATTTGCAACACACGGTGGAATAGAAACTTGAATAACTAATAAGCCTTAAAATGTAAAGAATAACAATGACGAAATGAAGGAATTGGTTTCACTTGCTGTCATTTCTCTAGGAAAGCCTCTCTTTGCCACGTATCTCGGGCCGTTCGTCATTCATATGTTAATTCAAATCAGATTCTCGTCATATATCTTTTTAGTTTCTCCTTTTCCTGTCAAGAAGAGCTTCTGATCGTTACCAAGTGTTAAAAATTGTGATTTTGAATTGTATATATATGTGTCGGAGAAAAGGTTGGTCTGGAAGTGGTCTTCCAGGATGCGGTGAAACGGCAAGAGGCGTTGCTGATGACATTTGAAAGTCAACTGTCAAACGCTTGCTGGCTTCTTATTTCAAGTATCTCGTTACTCTGTTACTCTTAGTGAGTTAAAAAATATATACTTTGCTTTCATAAAGGGAAAATGACAACAAGTATTGGGAAAAGAGTGGGGTGGAATGGGCGGAAGCTGTAACTTTAAATTAAGCGAAGCAGAAGCAAGAAAATACTAATGGGGGACATGAGGGTGCAGAAATATTTTCAGGATGCACCGCATTATCCCGCACCCTCGCCCTCAGAGAATCATTTAAGAGTTCTATATTTACTCCAAGTGCTCATTATGGAAAGCAGGGACGGAGTTAAGGGTGGACTGTAGAACGGGATAGAAGTGTGTCTCGACAAAATATTTTCTTTTTCAAAATACTCAGGATACAAAAGCAAAGCTTGAACATTGAATGGCTTCTTGAATCGTGAGTAAACGTAGTTTACCAATCTTTGCGTTCGGCACTATTTTTTCAAACATCACATATATCTGTGCTATTGCTGTGTCTTTGATAGCTGGCTGTTAAAACTAGGGTGTGATTCTACAAAAGTTATCAATATCCCCACCATCTACGCACCAACGTATCTCCGTTGCGGCAGGAAGGGATGTAGTTGTGTGCAAAGATTACATGAAACACTTTAGTTATCGCCTTATCCACTTTCCCGCAATTCCCCTTCCGTTTACCAATCATCTCTCCCTGTGTCATACCATTAATGATGTAACGCGCTCTGGAAATTAGTCTGTCTTTTCCTCAGTGCGTTTTAACCGTGGAAATTAAAGTGTAATCAATGATTCATAGGGTAGAAGAAAATAGTATTTTCCTTGTAACTCCAAACTTCTCTCAAAAGAGACAAAACACTCGTTAAAACTGAAAAGTGGCCTACAGTAACACCTCCTGTGTACTACTTCTGCGATAGCTACCCGCGCTTGGGGTGACGAAAGGTAAGGAAAACCGGTTAAAAACTATGGATTGAGGAATAAGAGGAATTGAAGCCTAGTTAATAACTTGATATGCTGACAAATTGCAGGAATTATAGCGTGGATAATCTATCCAGCGGCTTCCACGCTTACGTACCATCACCCGGAGCGATTTCATGGCTTTGATTTTGTTCAAAGGGAAAAACGGATGATAAGTTTATACCAAGCTCTCATCTCTTTGTAACGCAACTATACCCTGAAACTGAAACATGGCTTTAAATAGTATCAAGCAGATTTCCAGGGATGGCAGAGGCGAGGAGGAGGTTCTTGATGGCAAACTGCGTAGACAAGTGAAGAAAGATTTCTTTACAGAATGCAACATAAGATGAGACATGACTTGAAAATAGCCACCGGCTATCTTGCACATCTTCAATCTTAAAGCTATCGTGTCCACTCCACACATCTCTCTTTCTTCCCCTCTATCCCATTCACCCCCTTCTTCCTTGCTAACTCTGTCTGTGATGTAGACTGTTGAAGAATTCGTGGAAGAAGCACTCTGGTTTTTTATTCATCGCGTAAACGTCCCTAGGGAGAAATACATAATCTTGGTTAGGGCCCCTTAATCTGCTTTGTGCAACCTTTCTACAAAAATATCTTCCATGGATACTGCATCAGTACTGACTGAACTCTCTGAAAAAACGTTCTGCTCTTTTTTAAATCCCTCCATCCGTCAGGATCGATGAGCAGACTAAGATGGGATTTTTGCAATGTTTTCTTTGCGTAATACTGGATTTGAAGTTCATTGATGCAGTGTGTTTGCAGTTTGCAGCCCCTTGCTAAAGGGACTGGACGTTAGTCAATTGCAAGTTGCAAGCTGCAGGAAGACAAGGAAGCAATTAGCTTGTTTTGACTTGATCTGTGAGAATAAATGTGTGATGATAATTACGGTACTCTTGACTAGAATTCAAGTACTATGCAAAGTAACACACATCCTACGCAGAACGTGCTTCTTATCTCACACATTTCCTTTACAGGGATGATCCCAGCCAGAGAGAAAACCTGTTCAGTGGATTCTTCCACAGGCTCATCCGCATTCAATCCGAGAAGAGAACATACTGTAACTTCCCTTCTTCTTTCATTCTTCCCGAGATGATCTTCTCCCTTTTCTTCTTCCCCATCCCTTCTCTACACCCTTTTTCGCTCTTATAGCGAATACGCATTTCACCATCATCCTCGACAATCCTAAAGAATTTTCCCTACACGACATTCAGCCAATTCCCCCAACAATCCCCACCAACAAGAACCAGCTTGAGAAACTGCACTCCGCTGCAGCGTTAACGCTCAATCCCATGGCATACCTAAATCCTTCCTGCGTCTCTACCATCATGAGGATCCTCCCTTCTTTCACCCATTCAAAATTTCAACAGACTTTACATGGTCATAATGAGGAAGGAAGGGAATAATGTAACTACACGGCAAGGAAGAAGGAGAAAAGAGATTCAGAGGGCCTGCATCCTCCCTCACACAGAATCCTCTCAGCTTATCCCCAGTCTGTGAGTGTAGCTTGGAGAGTGATTACCTAGGAGATTCACGAGGACTTGAATTTACTAATTCCATTTAAAGTGCCAAGTATACAATTATACATTCTCTTTAATTCTCAACTCACCCTTTACAGTCAGTTACCCGAAAGAGACCTCGCTCTATTCGTCAGCCTGTCCAAGAAAATATTTAGTTTAACCTCAACTACAGACTTGAAAAATAAGGAATAGACAAGCTAGGTCTAAACACACTATAGTCCCTCCACTTGATTACTTTCTGCAGTTTTACATAGGTCAGTAATAGAAAAAGCCCTCCGTCCAAAACAAACGATCAGCTACGGTGTATAATTAAACGTCACTCACGATACAAACGTTGTTTCGGTTTACCCGGGATTTCCCCCCTGTGCGTCAAACCGGCTTGTTCTAGTTGTGCTGTGTGTACCAGGATTGTGCCCGTGTCTGTGGACATATTGGATAAAGTGGAGCAGTGTTTGAAGTGATTTTTCTCAAGTTTCAACTTCTGCCAACTGTCAAAGTTCAAGATGATGACTGACGACAGAAGCCCAGGAATGAAGGGGAGTAGTCCACAACCCGTTACTGTCACAACCACACGGACCACAACCACATCCTCTCCAGCTATTAATCTCGACTGGATAGTCTTAAACAAGGACTATTTCAGAAGCATACCGGGGATTCTTAAAATTGTTCAAATCGTGAGTATATATTTACTATTTATCATAATAGTTTGTAAATTCCTTCTCAGTTTCTACATATTCTGACGTATTCTCATGATGCCATTACGGGCTAAAATCCTTGCCAGGATTTTGTCATCTGTGGCTGTCAGTTGCTCCTTGGTGAGCATGTGGACTGTGGAGAACCGCAGCTAGTAGTAAATTCTATCAAGTAGAAGAAAAAACTATTTAAAATAATTTCACATATAAGGCTTGAGGATTGACCTTGTATGCGACTCCTGGGTTTCAACTCTGGACGGCGTAACTCTATCCAATTCCGTCTTAAGTATGACTTCTTCCTTATGGCACATATGCTGCGGAGAAGAAATACGTAATGTTAAATCACCCTATCGAGCCACAGTATAGATTAGCCTGATAGAAAAAGCAAAGTTGGAGCTGGTATTTTTTACCAAGTAGTCCCTTATTTACAATTCCTCCATCCTTAATATTAAGTCCACCCACCCGTCAGCCCGCCCTTCTACATCAATTCCGCATGTTGCTGTCCAAATCCAAGCCTTGTCAGAGGCATATACGACCCATGTGCTTGACTTGTATTGTCTTCAAGTCAAGCGATTCTGTGTACCACCACCCACCACCAAGCTAGAAAGCCTCTTAATGTATCCGTCACTTGTGCTACCAGCAAGCGCAGCGTTTCAACATGTCCCAGCGTAGTGTCAGCTCCTTTGGAACTCATAGCTCAAGGGTAGATTAAAGTATGCGTGGGCAGAAAGTTTTTAGAAACCTTATTAGCTTCCCATCCTCTACGTAATCCTCCTTCTCCGTCCTTGTTGTTCAACCTTCGATAATTTTTGCGATATACATCTTATAGCTTTTCTTATGAGCAATCCCATAGTTAACTTGTTTTAAAAGCTGTTAACATAGCTTGATTAGATGGGGGGATTGCAAAAGAAAGTATGTAGCTCCATCAGAGAGGATGTCACCTACGCGGTTGTTTTGCGATAAACGTTACAGGCTGCAAGCATGGTTTGGCGACTATAGCTAAAGTTGGATGCTATAACTATTCATCAACGTTTACGATTTCACGGAAAGTTAACGATATTTAAGAATCCATGGATGGAAGGAAATGCGGTGATGATGGAAGGATCGAGTTCGATATAGATGGAAAGAAGCGTTAGAAATGGGAAAGTCGTTAACACTTGCTTTACTTCTAATCCTCTGTTTATGCATCATCAGCTTCTTTTAGTTTTAATTTAAAAGCTATTAAATCCTCTTAGCCGGTGGTAATAAACATTTGGAACGCACGATATTTTTGTGGTTTTATTTTAGCTACACGTATATTAGGTACATAAGAGAAACTGGCTTCTTCCTTAAATTTTCTCGTCGCCTGCCTGCATCATAGCAGGAGGCTGCTTACTCGTTTATCCTTCTGACATTCTGTGGAGAATCAGGACAGCTTGAATGAGTTAAATAAGACACATTAAGCCTGAGCCCTGCCGTCAAATCTACCCACTTAATATCCAACTGTCATTAGGGCACGATTCTTAGTAGTACGCAAGGCATTTTTTAGATCCAGGCTCCGTAAGAACATTCTGCATTCAAATGCGGTTCCCTGGGCTTTATCTTGGGCTCAACAAATAACCCGTATTATAAGTTTGACCTTTGGTTGAATACGGAATTGCATGCTTTAGCTGAAGATAGCTATAGGCATGGCGGGACAGGTTAAGCGGGAATATCATGTTGCGTGGTTAAGAATATGCTTATGGCTTACTTCGTGCGAAGCGGCGGTTGTTGTCAAATGAAATGATTAGACATTGCATTTTCTGAAGTTGCTTGTCAACCTTCCCACGGCGATTCCCACCGCAAAAAATTATGTTCCATATAAAATCCTGTATGAGTGACTTCCATTCTATATTTCCGCTTAGTATTTCCAATGCAAGTCCAATGTTGGAATTGCAAGTATCTTATCTACCTTCTTGTGAAACGTTACCAAGGATTCTGGAAAGCAGAGCGATGCATAAGCGCTCCAGAACGAAAAGTGAAATGGTTCTAATGGATATGGAGCTCACTAACTAGATGGAGCAGTAATTTAGGGAAGTTGAAGACTAACCACATTCCTTATTAGTAATTGAAAAGGTTCTTTCACATGAAACTCTTATTTTAGCCTTTGAACTTGAATTTGGAGCGTTCCCGGCCGAGGGCATGAGTTAAATAGATTAGTTTGGAAGAGGGAAGGTCGGTAAAAGAGTTTAAAGGAAGGATCTACTAAACCAAAAACGTTCAAGTCGGTCAAAGGAAGAAGAACTAGGATGAATCATACCTTGCTCAAGAAACTCGAATCCTAAGGATTTCCTAACAAGGGAAATGGTGGCTATGACTCTGAGGGATAACCTTGCCTTGTCAGATGATGCCATCTTAGGGTATGATTTGTAGAATGAGGAGAATCCTTAAAGCTGATGCTCACAGTATAACGTTCATAATGTGTGAAGCCAAATTAACAAATCCTACTTAACTCTTGAGGAGCATTGTTATTTGCATATTCAATTCCCATGTTAGCCAACACCTGTTGAAGTATTTACCCGACGTGATAGTTGACTTATAGAATACACAGTATTCTGGACGAGGAGACTGCCGAATTACATATGTTATACGATTGTTAGTGCTAATTTCAGGTGTTAGTCGTACCGTGCAAACATGGCGATTAATGAGACACGTCATGATTGAAAATCTCTTTCACTGTGTTTTAAGCAAAGCCGTTGTTAGTTCCCGGCATTATCTTCGGTCATCTAGGTTTCAACTCCAAGCTTCGAGTTAAAATTATTTAAATTCCACGTTTTGCCAAGGACAAAGCAGTATTATCCTCAGTTTAGATTTTCACGAAGGAAATTCGCCAATCCCTCGGAGGTTTACCCCTGTGACACAAAATGGGTGAAAAGGTGAAAAAGAGGGAAGAAACCGAAGATGAAGGATTTAAATACTTGATACTCGGTTCAGTATCCTCTGGTTTAGATCTCCGTCTCTCTACTTGGTAGAATTCTCGAATACAATATTACTTCGGTCTCTCATTCAGTCCCTGCCCATCCAACGATGATTTCTTTGTAATGAAAAACGGATTCACTTGACTTGGCAAACCCTTAGTATCACGTGGCTAGGCTAGTATAGTTTGTACAGCTAACACCAGGATGTTTTATATTATTACGCACCAGGAGGACGCAACCTGTTGAAGTGAATCAAAGAAAGGCTTCTTAGGGAGAAAAGATTCGCATCTTTTGTCCTTAAACCTTGCCCCTGTCTGACTCAACACTGTGGGTTAGCCTAGCCAGTAATTTTCCTGCAAATTCCATCTTCTTGAGTTTGAGCCAAGGATTATACAATCCGAAGAAAGAGTGCGAAAAAGTCTGCTTCCCTCACAATTATCTGTATTCCGTGATGATGGGGCATACGATTATGCGCTACGCCTTATTATGCAAGTGGTGCGTTTGGGAGGAACAGAAGCGGCATAGAAGGAAATTTTTGAAATAAAGGGGCGCTGTCACTGCATGCACTACGGCTGAAAAAGATTCAGTTTATAGCTAAAATAGCAATTTCTACACTTCCCTACCTTCGCCCCCCTCGTCATTGTATTGCGTGATGCTTGATTGGCTTCCGTGCAATACCGTTCTCTCTTTCGTCCCAAACAGAGGTCAATGTGATGAAAGGAGATGGTAGCGCGACCAAAGATGCCTACTTTGGGTGGATAGCGGCAGAATCCTTGGAGTTTCCTCTGTATGGTTGCACTTCTAGAGCAACCTTCTCAGGCCATGATAACATATTTCACTCTTGGGATATATTGCTAGCGATTTGAAGGAGAAAAGATTGGAGCAGGACGGATTTTAAACCGTTTTTCAAAAGTCGTAACGTAACTCTTGCTCTTAATTGTAGAGGCGGAGAAATAGTGAAGGCTATACGAGCATGTGCAACATGGGGTACATACGTGTGTGGGTCTTAACAAATTTGCAAGATTAGTATCAAGAATCCTCGGTGTAATTCTACATGATGATAGCAAGGAAAGGAAGCAAGATCCCGTTGAAGATAATAATGTTAACCTCAGTGTAGAGGGGAAAAGATTCCGCTTCGTCCCTTGGCTCACCTGTCACACCTGAGTGCCCCAATTACGGTGATCCCATGAATAATGCCTCTACAACTGTCAACTTTTCTCACACATCCCCCTTCATCATCCTTAATTTCCGTTCACGAAAAAGAGCTGGTAGTGACTCCGTGGAGCAAACCGTTTGGGATTTTCATTAAACGCTAGCAGTTTTTTTGTTGCAAAAAAACATGGCTGCGTGAGGCCTCTTTGAAAAATAATTCCTAGGTTTGGTGGTTGCAAGTCAGTCGTGACGGTGACGAAATGCGGGAGTACATTTTGCGTCCTCCAAGCGTTTTTCAAGCAACACAACTATTCCCAGATCGTAGACGCGCTATATGCGACCACAGTATGTAGCCTGAACGTTAATTAATGTCGGAATCAGAATCAAGCAAGAAAGCCAGAGGGGCCGGTGAATGTGAAAATTAGAATTGAAATCAAACTAACTCCTCCGCCCGTCTTTCTTTCATGTTTATTCAATTATAGAAATGCATATAGTTATGACGAGAGAGTGCATTGGATTGAATTTCTCGTTGTGTTCCAACAAGTGAGTAGGATACAACAATCCAGAACCTCCCTCTAATAATCTTGTATATTAATTTATGCTCAAGACTCAAGCGGCTCTTAGTCTTGCAAATTAAAACATATCATCCCATACGCCCATCCTATTTCAAACAAGACAAGTATCTCTCTTGTATCCTCCATCCCTCAGAATCATAATAAATATTTTCTTTATTCAAATTCTCTCATCATCCAACTCATTGCAATCTCATCTTGCCTTCTCTTTCTATCCACTTTATTGCTCTCTCCATCCCAGTCCATTTGACTTTAAAAGACAATTTAAAAGAATTCAATCCTCTACTTTCCGCCATTTATAAGTTTTAAGAGGCTCATTCATTGCTGCCTTTGAAGAGGATTCGGCTCCTTGAAAACTCCTCCGTCAAACAGAACCTACTATTCTACTTATTGTTTTTGGGTTTACCTCTTGGGAATCAAATAAATTTTCCGATGGCAAACGCAAAGGTAAACCGCATCAACCACAATCCCCATAATTCCTTACCCTTGTAAGCATGCCCGATCCATAAAACTCGAGTACATCTCAATTCACGTTTTGCAATTTAAAAGGCTTTTGCCAATTCTTAATTCTATACTCGGCTTTGTCTCGTCTCCCACCTTAGTTTTTCACATACATTTCTTGTGTCCATTATCGTTCAGCCAGCCAGTCCAGAATAGATCCAGAGTACTGTGTAGCTCAACTACTTTTTTAAGCTTACGATCCCTTGTTTGTATTTGTACGCATGTATAGTCGATATGAATGTGTCGAACGAAAAGGGGCAAAATGAATATAGAAGATAATTCACATGGGTACTTTAATTGAAACAATGAAATGTTTTCACCCCCAGAGCTACAGTTCTCATTTCAGTCACAAGGCACAGCTTCACTGACGTTATCATGAAACACTTAGATTTAATCCTTCCTCAAGATGGGATTTCAAAGAGGGAAATGAAATAATCTTTAGTTTGGTTCTCCCCAAAGCCATTTAATCATCCTCCTGTCCACACCACCACACAGGCGGGCCTGTATTCAATCCAACATAAATTTCTTTAGCATGTTTCATGTTTGCATTCATGACTTTATTTTTCCTTGTTCTTGTCAGCCTCATTCTCTTTTTCCTCCTCCTCCTCCACTCTCTTCAGTCATCTCAACACCCACGTAACAGTAAAAGATTTTACTCAAGTGATTTTCAAGCTCATTCTTCAATCCTTCTCCTTCATCCTAATCCTATTCTAATTCATCCTCAACATTGCCAGGGAAAGCTTTTATAATCCTCATTACTTCTTATTGTATGGATAAATTCGGACACAGTTTTTAAATCCGCGTCGTATTATGAAAGCCTTGAAGCACAAGGAATTTGATAGCTGTGAGATGCGACCGCGTTTTGGTCGAAACTAAATGCCGGATTTTGTATTTTCAAACTTGAAACTGTGTGTGGTCTCTTCCTCTTGGAAGATTGAGGATTGAGCATCCTTGCCCAGTTATTCTAATGTAGGTTTAGCGGGAGAGAAACAAGATTATATATTGAGTGAAATTGTATGGAGAAAGGTCTCGGGCGGTAGTTTACTCTGCATCTTCCAGAATTTAAAGCCAAAACATAACTTTCCAAACTCATTAAGAATCAATAGCCCCATTAAAGGACCTTGGAGAGGGCATTGATTCGAAAAGCTTTTGCTGAAGGCTGAAATGAGAGAATAATGATTATCCCATCAGCTCTGTTGATCTCAACAGAGCTTAATCTCACCTCTACATTACAATCCTAAAGCCCTATCCACTGTAGTAGAGAATGTTGAAAGCGTCATCCTACTACAAGTCACCGGAAATGAGGTGCAGTCCCAGGTGTATCCCCGCGTCTCTCTCCTCATGAATTTCAAATCCCTCTCACCTCCACTCCATTATTAGCCATTATCTGTTTATGCATAAATGTGTTAACTCCGGCATAAGATGATGATAGAAGGGGAGAGAGAGGAAACCATTAGCTCAAGTAGAGACTTGACTATTACTATACTCTTCGTCATTACCACAAACCTATTTGCTCTCCTCTTTGCCGTGTGTGTCCTCAATCTTTGCTAGAAAGCTTGTTTATAGCATGCTTATAGCTATTTAGGATTGGAGGAATTCGCAAATCTATAATAGGCTCCCTCTCACATGGGTTGATGGGTTCAAGGGACATTGGCAGGCACTTATACCTTGAGGCAGAGGGAAAAGCCAGTAGAACGGAACGACGATATGTCTTTGGCTTTTAGAATTCACAAAAAGTAGTGATAAAATCATAAAGGTGGATCAAAGGTCCAGGGGATGTTGCTATTATTATAATTGTTGGTTTAAATTTGCAATAGTCCAACTACATCTTACTAGTTTGTGATTTCTTCTGGAAATCATTTGTTGGTTGCAAAACAACGAGGGAGCACACCTGGCTTTAACAATACTTTTCTAATCCTACTCCCAACAGTGCCTCAAGCTTAATCAATTATTTTAGTCTGTATGAAAAGGTTTATTCAAACTCAATTTGTAGCTTCAAGCTAACCTCCTCATGCATTTTCTGTCCATGTCAAATCGCGTAGATATCATCTTGACTATTCCTTCTTCTCGAATATCTCCTCTTGGAATCGAATTCACATCCACGGGTTTGATCAAGGAACAATCAAGCTAAGAATCTGATCTTTTCCTAATCACCCTTCTTCTCGGCCGGGTCATCGGCTATTTGTTATTAGGTAAATCAGGTCAATCTCTGATTTGTTTCTCCTTGAAGGATGGTATAGGAGAGCTTCGTTCTTGTAGCTCTGATGATTTCTTCGTTGACCTCATATTTTATTTATTCTCTCAAGGTTTTTCTTGATTCTTTGAGGGTAAATCAGGACAGAGAAGATGACCAAGATAAACCCTTGACTTATTTCAGAGGGAAAATTAATTTAAATCATTCTCTAAGGTTATTGTCATTACTTTAATCAAGTCCTCTTCAGTATGTTTCAAATGCAGTCCATTTCCTGTTTCTAGTTGGTAAATCTTGTCTCAAGAGTTCATAAACCCTATAGTTTGAGCTGATATACTTTTTGAAATTTTTAATATGACTCTACACTAAAGTTTTCAAGCAATTAAAACCATGCGTGTTTGTAAATACTCAAAGGAACGGGAGGAGAATACCCGAATGGAATGTGAGGTCTAAATGCAAGTAATAAGCAAATGATGTTTAATGACTGACAAAATCCTGCGGGCTTATAATTTTACTGTTTCTAGTCCTTGTGTATTATGTTTCTTTTTGTTCTCGATTCTGGGAGAAAATCATGTCTGCGAGAATCTGTTAATTATTTTGCCCGCTTCAGTTCCCCATTTCCCATTGTGTCATCATCATAAGGAAGTTGCGGGCGCTTAGGTGCTTTTATGAAATCCGTTGTGGCGTGAAAGATTTTCGCACGGAGCTCTCACTCTGATTTTGCATCATCACTCCAAACAAACTTTTCAATTCATCAACGGCAGCCTCTTCCCACATGATGGAAGATGCTGCTCAAATCCTTTTCTCCGTCTTTTATATGGAAGATGAGCTAATCTTTAATGTTTCATTGTGTCAAGTCTGCTATGCAGAAATTACAGGGAATAAGGGAGGGATGAATCTCCTACAATAGTTACTGAATAAGTTCGGGATGATGATAATGTTTACATTGTAGATGGGATGAGAATTAGTTGTGGATTCCAAAACAGATTGGACATATCACCTTTTATAATTTACACCATGGAGGAGAAGAGTAAGTCTGCCATATGGTTCCTCAGGTCTTAACGCAACGAGCCCTTGCGCAGAAAACCCAGATGAACGCATCATATGAGCCAAGACAAATATGGTCCTGTAAAATTTTATCTTGCCCCACCCCATCCTCAGATTTACCCGAGTAATAGCTCAGCAGAAACTTGTTCATTTACTCCCTCTCTATCTCTCTCTCTCTCTCTTTGAAGTTTTTAAAACCTTTCTTGTTAATAAACGAGCATTAATTCTTCTTTTACTCACTTAACGCACTTTAACTTATGGCCCGCTGCCCCTCCTTGTCCACGTGCTAGGAAATCCCTGAAAAATATATGAGATTTCTGGTCATGTGATGAGTTATCCATTATGAGGTAATTTTCCATCCCTCCTGCCGCGTTTAGCTTCATCACAGCCTCAAAAGTTATGAGGTAAATGGCTTTAAAGAAACCTAGAGGTTTATTTAAGAGAATCCGCGGACTTTATGCTTCAAATGGCATTTTCTCCGAGCATAATCTCTTGTTAGTTTTGGAGAAAAATTGTAAAAGTCATTGGACAAATATTTGTACAAATGGCACACTTAGTCACGCAGTTTTCAATCTCTTCCCAATTGGACTTTTACGAAGGAATTCCCAACTCGAGCATAATAATTCTAAGGGAACACGTTCCAGATGTGCAAAGCTGAAGCCTGAAGCTAGTACGGATACGGTGTGACTAGACTAGACCAGATCCAGCCGCAGACCATAATTGGCTTCTTCAAAACTACTTCCCACAACCTATAATACCTTATGTAGTGGTAATAAGTTGAATTTGGTTGCCAAGTTTTGAGTATCCACAAGAGCTCTTCCGTCATTTGGAAAACATTTTCATGGAATCAACAGCTTACTTGTTAAATACATTTGGTGACCCAACAAACAAACTCCTCCTCAAATGATCACACTCTTCTTTTCTTCCGCCATAAATAAAACTAAATAGGAAATCAGAGCCTTCCTGCTGGTTCTGGTTCAGCATCCTACACAACCATGACCATTTCTTAATGGATATTATAGGAGCTCTTCTCAAAACTTTTTTCCTTAGCTTCTCAAAATCTGATCTCATTCAATATCAGCAAGAGCTGTGTTGACGCATACATACGGAACGGAGCTGTGAGACGCCAAGTGTAATCATTTTCGGCTAATGCAGCATGTAAAATCAATCCGATACCTTGTTTAAGTCCTTCATTCTCGTCTGTCGCTATGCAATTTGGTCATTTCATTTCGAGGATTACGACTTGTGTGGCGTACATTGACTGTCCATTAACCATCAAGCTATCAAGAATCCAATAGTCAGGGATGGATAGCGTAAAGAGAGTGTAACTTACACGTAAAATGAGACAGATTTTGCAAACTTTATCTCTGAAAATAGGTCCTACAGGCACATCAGTATTTCAGTCCACCATCTCATCTGTCATCATTCTCCATTTATCTTTGGTAGGCTGTCAGATGAAAGGCTTGGCTTACGACGAAGAATTAAGAGGGATAGCGCGACCGTTATTTTTAGTTAAATGGCTCTATGACTTACTTACTTTCATAGCATTCGGGAACCAACCCTCCAATCTCTCCAGTCAATTTTCTCAGTCATCTTTATGGATCATGTCTTATAATAGGCCGCCTGGTATTCTTTTACACCGTGTCCTAAATGCATAATGTAGATAAGATCCCTAGCTGGATACATCCACAGCAAATTTTCATCGGCTTCATAGTAATTGATACCGGCTTTTCTGATTGTCTGAGACATAGCAATGTGGTACTTACTCTATTGGCATTCTTTGTGCCGAATTTAAGTGACGACAGTTATTTGAGCCTTTTCTTCGTCAAGGAAAGTACATTTTACAATATCTGTTGAGCTTAATTAATGCGTGTTGTGTACGAGCATTGGGGCATTATCCTTGGAGCAAAGGAAGAGGCTGAGTGCGAGAACAATAAGGTGTAATTACATTCGGGAGGAATCAATTGATGTCTACAGAATAAAAGCGTGCCGTGCGGGTGAATTGAGGAATAGCTTACGGAATATAGCTGCGATGAAAACAGCTAATGCAGGGATTGATGTATTGTTTCAATTTTTGTTTTTTACAGGTCCTCGGGATCCTGTGCATGATTCTCGGCTCACCTGCCCTGTACCTCTTGAAAGGAACGGACTTTTTCCTCTTTGTTGTCGTCGTATCCTTTATATTGACTTTACTATGGATCTTCATTTACTTGCTGTCCGTCAGAGAGAATCTCCAAACAAACATACCGTGGCTCTCGATGGTAAGCTCTTGCTATCAGAATATAAAACACTATATGGACCATGTCACATATTAAGTAGCGGAGAATTCCCAAAATTGTTATTCACATAACTTGTTTTCAAATTCTAGGAGTTTTACGCAACCCTAGTTTCAGCAGCCTTTTATTTCATTGCAATGGTTGTTGAATTTGCTACCACAAGTGGATACTCTAATCTCGGAAGTTATACGGCTGCAGCTGTAAGTGTTTAATGAAATATATCAAACTTTTGACACCAACTTTGGTTTACAGACACAGAAATGCCAATTATAAATTTCATATGTGATAATGGCGTTTTTCTTTTTCCCCAGGTATTTGCGTTGTTCAATACAATCGCTTACGTGGGCGGAGCATTCTTTGTGTACAAGGAATGGAAGGGTATACCAATGGCGACAACGACAACAACAACCTCCGTTGCTTAAGAAGAGTTGCAAAACTCATTTAGTAGGGATAGTAGGGAATACCGAATCTTTGTGGAGTCATTTCAAGTAAAATATCTTTGGGAACAAGAAAAATCAAGCTCTTGTTATCCCAAACCTTTTGTGAAGCCTGAAACAAGCTTTTTTATTTTCGTATCGTTGCCATTCAATCTAATTACGCATGATCATTCAGGTTCAAAATTCTAGCCTTAAACCCCAGAACGTAAAACCACAGGCTTCTTTTATACGTAAGATCTCTTCCTGTATTCCCCGACAACTCCTGTAAATCTTGCATTCCCTCCTTTTAAGCAGTCCACAACTTTACGAAACTTCAGTTGCCAAAATTTAAAGTATTTTCCAATGAAACAGAATCATTTTGGTTGCGTTAAAAGAATTTTTATTTTGTACACAAATAATATTCTAGTTTGTAGTGCCTGGTCGGGTGTTTTTCAAAGTGTTGCAAAGTTTGACAGATTGTAATTTCGCAAATAGTGATTGTCATATCGTATATATATATATATATATCGTTTGAAACTAGATGTGGAAAACTAAAAAAACTTGATTACTAGTACCAATACCAATTATTACCAAATGGTATCATGTTTAGCTAACCCAAGTAAGTGGTTATACACAGCCGTCAACCGATCCTCGTTGCCGTGCAGGGCGTAACACTTTGTGTCCCAAAAAAGTATTGGAAGTGAATTCGTTTGAGGAATCGCATTTAACGCTAATTCTAACCATGTTTGTCTTAAAATATAGTCTTTTAACCTGGTCGTTGCTAAGCTAATGTAAACAAAACGGAAATAGAGAATTTCTATAGTTAGTTATGTAAAGAATGCTGTAATCTTATATACTTTTTAAGCCGAAACTTAATTTTAACAACATGTTGTGAAACGAAATCTTTGAGATAATTGTGTAAATTACCTCACGACGGCTAACAAATCCGTAGTTCATCAGCTACTGCTTTTATATTTGCAATGAATTCATGGCTGCTGAAACCAGTAAGCCTTCCGTAGAGTTGCTGCTGCCGTCGCCTTTGATCTTACTACTAATTCATGTTGCGTGCAAGGTATTTAGTTAAAACGTTAGCTGTTTTTATTATAAAAGTCATATATCATGTTTCATATCGAGTGTATGCGTGTGTGTGATTCGCGATAATAAAAGTAAAAACTGAATTTACGATGGGAGACCTTTTAATATACCATTTTAAATGGCAGTAAGATGTGAAGAATATCTTAAAATTTAATTCAAAGCAGCAGCGTTTGAAACTTGTGTATTAGCCCCATCTAGGGATATCATATGAAAACTTTGGCGCGTCTGCGTCAAATTGCAAACGTTTCTCAGACCAGACCGCAACTACTGCTCTCATTGAAAACTGAACCACAAAAATATCCGTTTTGAACAACAGACTAGAAATTTTATTTTAAATAAGATATCCCTTGATAGAACAAGAATTCAGACATTTCATTTTAATACTAAATTGAACTTTACCATAATTAAATTAAAAACTAACTGATATACATTTTCAAGATTTATTTATGCATGAAATCTTAATCATGCACAGTTTCCATACTTGGTCACTGAATTCAAGGAAAACGTCTCCGGTGCAGGTAGCCTTTCAGATTACCTGAATCTTTACACAAGACATGCTTTCTCAGTGAACCTGAAAGGGGATTAGTAGGTCACTTACATTATCATTTTATCTCAAGTGAAATTTTCTAATTTTAACATTTTAAATACATAATTAAAGAGGTATTTTGCAACCATGCATGGCTTCCTAACTGTAGAACTTTATGATTTAAATGGGAATTTCGGCATTATTTTGCACATAACAATTCCAATATTCATTCTAATAATATTTCATTCATTGTAAATCCGATGTTGTAACATGGCAACTTATTCCGTAATTATTGACATCGCCGGAGATTAATCCATCCGCATACAATTATAGTTCTGACATGCTAGGGAAAAAATCATTGAGTCATTAATCTAATGCATTAGCATAATTAATATAATAAACAACATATCATAGAATACTATGAAATACTAACAATGTCAAAGGTTGATATCTACCAGCAAATACTTCATTTCTTCTAGATTACAACAACCAAAGAAAACTCAAAAACTTCACTTGGGCAGCTCGGAACATTAATATTTAAATCACGGCTATTATTATCACACAATCCTGGGTAAAATTAAATGGTGTATATTTTGCAGATGATATGCATCTTATATACGTCAACTAACAGACTGAGGACGTACCTCATATCCGCTAATAACTGTAACATGTAAAAATAATAATAAAAGTTCATTTGTTCGCAACAGTATTAATATTGTGGAAGACGAGCGAAATGAAGAAAAGACATCGTGTCAGAGATAGCTTTTTCGGGAATTCGATGCAGCCGAAACAGATTCATGACCTTCGGTTTTGCTCGTCATGCGGAATGCCTTGGTAATGAACTTCCAGCAAGGGCCATCCTTGCTTTTTTTGTCACATCCTTCCGTGGAATTGTGCATGCCGGAAGCCCGGTAGTTATTTTTCAGTTGGTAGAATTCCTCATCGTTCCGGTAGCTAAGTCCTGCTTCCAAGAATGGGAGGAAAGGTCGGGGTCGAAGGGCCTCTTCCTCCTCAGCTTTTTTCTCTGACTTCTCTCGCTGTTTCTCCAGGAGACTCGTCCAGAACGGAGATTTTTCATTTCTTTCGCAAAATACAGTTTCAGGGGCAAACCTCACCCTTCGCGTTCTCTCCTCTTCTGCTTCTTTTTCTTGCTCGCTGAGCAACTTGTGTTCGGGAAAGCAAGATTTCTTAACGTGGCCATTGTCATTCCGCACGTTCCCTTGCTCGGAGCATTTATTGAGAGAGTCGTTGCAGCTTCCGCCGTCAGTTGCCGTTTTCTTTCCGCCGATTAATCGGTTGCAGTAAGCCTTCAACTTGTTTGCTAGGACTTGCTTCAGTGGAACTGACACTGCAACGGCGGATCTTTTGTAAAAGTTCATCTCTGCTGCAGCAAGCTTCTTATCCTCCTCGGAGTACAATCCACGTGGCTTGTTGTGCAGATCGTAGGCTCTCCATCTGGTGGATGGAACTGCAAGACAGAAACAAGGAACTGATGACTTTGTGACTAAATTCACACACCAGAAGAGTTTCTAGTATCAGTTTAGGGCTAGCAATTAGGCAATGCTCTCCAGCCTGAGAATCCGATTTAAGAACTACGCTCATTAAAAGGCTCGGATTACTTAACACAAGATACAATATTTACGGCAGCCGTAATGAAAATCTAGCCTATTCGACCAACAAGTATTATCTCCAGAAATTTGAGCGGGCTTCGTTTATTTGTCTAGTATGCAGCATGTGTGATATAATCTTCCTGAGAAACTATCCAATGAAATGCCCATCAATATTTATAATTTGTCAGGGTATCAGTAACAGTTTTCTCCCATCTTTTGAAGGTACAGTTCTGCCTTACTACAAGGGTTTAAATTATGCATACTCATACTTACGAATAGTATCAAGCAGATCGATTGCTCACAGCATATATATATTTAGTAGCACAACTACTAGTACTGTACTAAAATTCCAGCTGTTACGTTTGAACATGATGAGAGTTAATGTACAGGAATAATTGCAAATTACATGCATTTTTAAAATATTAATCCATTGTTATCAGGAATAAAGTATGCACGATGCTACGTACAAGTCGAAAGTTTAACCAGAGATAAAGTTGATTGCTCTTTAAATCTTTCTGTGGAACTATATCTAAGGATTCTAACAAACATATTCCAAGCTGCCATAAAATTGCAAATTAGATCATCCAGATTCCAGTACACGTATTATTGGAATTGCAACCGTATGTACAGCTAATGCACTAATTCTCTTTTCTCGCTTTTCCTACTTGATCCAAGCCCTCTCATTGAAAGATAACCTTTAATAAGAAACTATTTGAAAGTCAGTTCAGTCGCCCTTAAATACTCACCCAGTCAATAAATAAGGGTGATAATTCAACTCGTTTGATTCAAAATACTGATTACTTTGGAGAGTATATAGGTCAAAATTACGTTTGAATAGTTTCATGATGATCAAGGATAGAAGAACCTGCGAAAATGATTTGCACTCCTAGGAAATTTTCTCTTTAAAGAACTAACTGACAGCCTAAGGTAACCTTGAATACAGGAAGTTCTACAATAACAGCATCGTAGGCAAAAGCCAAGTAGACTGCGAATATATATGCAGAATTTCATATGGCCGTACACGTAAACTAACTAGCAAATGCTAAGTTTTCAAAATATTGGATTACACAACTTACCGATTCCATTTTCCATTTTGACGTTAGATTCGAGCCCCGGGTTAATGGGCTGAGCCGGCCAGTTTTTGCCTTCCATCGCCAGTTGCCGTTGCCGTTCTTGCATACGAAGTACGTATCGAATCCCGAAATAATCGTGTGGTTCCACCAAATAGATGCGTTGCTGTTTGTTGTTGTTCCTCCCGCCGGCTTTAACACTACTACTCCCACCACCGCAACTTCCCTTCCGCTTTTTTTGTCTGGATCCCATCTTGCTCAAGCTAATGTGCATTATTGCTTCACCTTTTTTCGATTAATTCCACAACACGCTCCTTGTTAGGCCAGTCTTTTTAATCCAACTATGAACTTGAGCCTTGAGTCGACCTTCACTTTGGTCAATAAAAAACTGATAAGCCTTGAAAGGTAGGTTGAGGTGAAACCTACCTAGCGCAAATCCTAAATTGTTTACGTGTCGGCTTCCACGTCTGGGACGTGCGTGCGTGAGTCCAGCAAGAATATTTTTATTATTTAAACTAGCCACTGGGTTTGATCCCTTACCAGGTTTATAACTTTATTCGCTCGCTTCCGACCTGTCTCAACTCTATCCAACTTCAAATCTCGAAATCGTTTCACAGACTGAACCTTCCAGCAGAATCCCTCTCCTCTTTGTTCAACTATAGTTTGTTGAGTCTATGAGTTACTAGTGAAGCTGTTGTCTTCTTCTCCAGGCTTTCCCTCACTTGTAAAATCCCCCCACGTCTCCCTCTCCTCTCTTTCTCTCGCTTATCATAAACAGAGTTTCTTGTATTTTTGTATTTAACACGGGCGTGTATATAGTATTTCACTAGTGCTGCTCTTAATTGTTATCTCTTTGTTTTGAAACTTTCCAACAATTTTATCACCCTATTTCCAAGGAATCTTTTCTCTTATTCACAAAATCTTGGGCTATATGCAACTTGTTGAGGAAATGATTCAATCGACTTCTGTCAGTTCAGTTGTAATCGGTTTGGAGGAGAAACCCTAAAGGTTCTTAGGTTGTAGTAGCAGGAAGAATGCAGCCACCCTTTAAACAAACCAAATATGACAAATAGATATCCTCCTTGGAATCTTCTTTGAAGAACGGAAGAATAATGTCCAGAAAATTTTCCCGTCCTCTATTTATACAGGGTTGGAAGGAATCCACTCGGATGCTTTTTCATTTTGAATTACCGCGTAGTAATGATCCCATTTAGCAAAGGGTGAAAAGTCGTAGTAAAGAAGGAGGGATAGAAGCTATAGATACACGTTTTAATTGTTCCAGACCCCCTCTTGTATAAACCTCTTCTGACGGAGGTTTGTATATTGACTCTTTACTGTTTGCGCTTAGCTGTCATAGTCATCATAGTGCGGAGAAGATCCTAATTTGGTTACCTTACAACAGTACAATTAGTGGGTTGGTAAATAGGGTGGTATGTCCCCGGTTTTACGCTTTACGCCCTCACTACTCCACATCCATCTGCGTATACCATTACCAAGAAGAATCAACAGGTTCGTTCCCTCGTTGAATATTTCATTCATGAGAATCCAAAGCTCCGCTGTATTTGTTTACTATACCAGAATCTTGATATTACTGGAACAAACTTGAGAGTTAATCATTTTCCTTTGCTCATCACGCTCCCCTCAATCATTTTCTCTCGTCTTCGTCTACGGCTCTAATTCCCAAGAAGAAAGTTGCACGCCTCTCGTAAAACACTACGAGAGATTTCATTCTGTCCATATCCCTCTAACTATACTAACTATTATAGTTGAATCACATTCTTGTTCACCTCTCCTAGCTCCAAACGGATACGCACATCCATACCTGAGTAAGCTGACTAAGGTGTGGTGCAAAGTCCCAAATTTTAAAAGACCCCGCTTCCAACTTTGCACAATTACATACATAGCACCTTCATGAATACATTCAAACCTTTAAATTGAGCGAACGTCAATAAGTTTAACCAGTATGAACAAATTCTTTCTGATTCATCCTAAGGGTTTGTGCATGAATGCAACAAGGTTTCTGCATCATCAACATGTTGTTTTCCTGCCTTTTTTACGCTTTGCACGGGCTAAGCTAAGCGTGGCATTTATTAGCTTAGCTTTTCCAAATCAATCCAACTAAATCCGGCAACCTAAGGTAGAGAAAGAGAGCTGGAGATGAGTGATATGAGCAGAGAGGAATAGTTTATTACAGAGAACAACAATATGAGCATGATCACCAGTTAAATAGACAGTTAGTAAAGTACATGGACAAAGGAAAGCTTAGGATGTAGTTTGTACAAATAGTAGAATTATGCTACGCATTTCCGTCAAACCATACCAATGACTGACTAACTGCAAAAGAAAATAAATAATTTCCGCGAGCATAAACTTGTGACAAACGATGGGTGATGCAGATGAGGATATATTATTGGTACTCATCCATTATTGAACATTGATATATCAATCCACGGATTCTTCCCCGTCTTCCTCCTGTCCCTGTCCAGGCAGGCATGCTCATGCTCATAGTGATAAAGTATTCCCAATGATTTCATCATTTTCCTTAGTCGTGGTTTCAAGTCTTGATGAGATGATGTAAACACAATGAGTGGTGTGATGAGGGTAGCATTTCTCAGGAAGATACATGCGCGAATTCTTTTGCTGATTTAATCACGCGATACGATTGTTTGGCATTCAAATTTAGTTTTGCAAATTTATTTTCTGCGTACTTCTGTACTGATTACAAGAACGTTATGGAAAACATTGATAGATGTAAACTATTAGAGGGATTGCAAACTTGTACAGAATTCACTCCAGGTTTAAGAATTCGTAGGCAGGTCGTAAACCTAGAAGACACGATGGTAATTACAATTTTTAGATTTTTCTGCGCACTTATTCTCGGTTCGCCGGATTTCAGGATGTAGTGTAGTGGTATCTGTTTCTGGGAACTGGGTTGGGGCAAGCATGGATTTATGATGGGTTCATTACTTCTTGAAAATCAAATATGGCATATTACTAATATCATCTTATCTTAGTTGGCATTTCGCATTATCAGCAGGCTTATAATATTTGATAAGAAGGTAGAGTACATCAAATGTGCGGAATATATTTTGGAATTTGAGACGCTTATATTTTTATTATTGAACATAGATAAATAATGAAGTTATTAGCACTACTCAAAGTACAGATTTTAAGTTGTAAAAAGTAGTTAGTCCTAGGTGGCAAACGTAACAAGGAGAGGAAAAAGAACGTGCCAATTTGGATGGCAAAGGTAACTTCTTGAAAATGTGGGGAAATGTAACATGGGAGTTTTAGTGAAGCACGTTGCTATGGCAGCGTCAGTGTAGCTTCTGTGTACGCTTACTGCCCCATGTTACATTTGCCCCCGTGTCAAGCACATTACTTTTGCCCCGCATATCATCATGTTCTTTTTACTCTCCATGTTACGTTTGCCACAACTGACTATATATTTAGTTTATTCCAATTCCTGGGCGGGCCGGGCCCTCTTAAAGTAGAAATTGCACATTCCAGCCACATTGAATATAAAAATCATGAACTATACAGGACAGAGTTATGTTTGTATTGGTGTGGTTATGTTATGTATATTTTATAGTCAATCTTACGTTTTCTTCTGAACATATATAATGACTTTATTATATCATACGAAGCTAAATTAGATAGTGTGAGTGGCATATAATCTTCGTATTGTCATTCTCAGGTTACTTGTTCTAATTGCTTAGTATTTTTGAATTATTACAAGCAAATCCATACAAGTTGTTCCCTTGAGTTACATTCTCTAGCATTTATTGACATATTGGAATGTATAATTTAAGATAAGCTCTTAATAATGTGGTAGGGGGGATTATGCGGATTCAGTTCAGTGCCCGCACCAAAATGGCTGGTGAATCTGAGACATTTGAAACGCACAACTTTTCTTTTAGAAGTTCTCAGATCTCTCCTAGTTGTATTGGGGTCATATTTTCATCGCATAATGTTAAAGATAAGCAAATTTTGCACTCTGATTTTGCAGAATCGCTAATATTTAATGTATCTGTTGCAAAAACCAAACCGTACTGTGATTTTTTCACCTGTTACGTAGTATCTACAACTCTAGAATCCTTAGCCAAAAGGTAGTGTTGAATTACTGTTTGTAAGGTTACATATTTTTTAGGAATTGGAGCGCATGTTTTCCTGGAATAATAACAATGGTTATGTAACGTTGCTGCAGGTTCTAGAAAAATTTCCACCTCCATACCTAAACCTAAACCATAGCCTCTATTGTTCTACATTGCCTTGTACTAGTGACTATAAATTGTTGGAATCCGTTACACAGTCCTATATACATGTGCAAAAAGAATGAAAGGAATATAGAGGGCGGGAGCTTGTTTATCATTTTTCTCCAGATGCATTCTTCAGTATCTTTCGAATGCTTTCTTGAGACCTCCATCACTATCTCCGGCTACCTGCTACGATCGTCAGGCAACATGGCATGGAAACGTTCAAATCGGTTCATTTGGAAGGTTAATAAACGACTAAGTTAAAGGACATAAGGAAGACAGGGTTTAAAACTACTTTTGTATGGAGTGAAACCTTAATTGAATAGTTTTACATCACTTAATGCATATGCATCTCTGAGCAGAGGCGAGATGAAAATAGCAGTAGTCAGAAATCGAACCAGCGGCTCTCTCCCTTCTCCCCTCTAGTCATAAATAAACGTCAAAATCTCCATAAGGACCCACGCGGGCCCACGGATGTCAAAATCTCCATAAGGGCCCACGCGACATCATACGTATCTGGTAGACCCTAACGACTGACTAACAGAGGGTAAACCTGCGTACAAGTATGCATGTTTTAAACTGCCATAAGTGTGTATTTCAGATGGAGAAACATGTAAACAAGCTCGTTTAAAACATGTTCGCTTCTATAGCTGAAAATTTCATCTCATTAATTAAATAACAGTCATTACCTGAATAACTGTAGAAAAACTGGATTCTTTGGTTCCTTTTATAGAATTTATTCTTTTATTCATACATTTATATATTTTATATTGGCTTTGCTGAATGGTATCCTGAGGCATAGGTCTGCTGCGACAATTTGCGACCTACTAATTTGGTTTGGAAGGTCTGATTCAATTGGGCTCGCTTTGGGACCGAAAACCGGAGAAAAAGCAGATATCTTGGTCCTGGATGTCTTCCTTGTTGAAAACTTTTAAATATATCTTCTTTTCAAGACATAGTATTTGCGTTTTTAATTAATAGGGGTGCAAAAATACAGACCGAAAATTCTTAACTATAAGTCTAAAGTCAGACAAATCACATGTGGGAGAAAAGTATAAGAAAAATTAGGATGAACGAAAGGACGAGACAGAAAGAATTGGACAAGAGGGAAACATTTTATGTGATACCCGAATAAAATGCACATTCGGTGTGGGCGTTTCCCTCAACTTTAGCAACAAGATGTATTCAACTTAAGGACCCCAGACATAACCAACATTTCCTTCATCTCCCAAAATGAGTCCAAGAGATAGTGAGAATATTTGCAAGTATATTTGTATAAAGTGTATGTGTATCTCGCCGTGCATTGCTGCACGAGAATAAAAAAATCAGAACCCAGCAACGGCTTCTATAGCCAAAAAAAGCCGGGAGAATATTAGCTGCACACAGGCTTACTAATCCCTACATACGTAACCTACTTTATTTCCTCCGCGCCTTCCCGTGGAAGAATCATTCGGAGCGGATATGCATTCACAGCTGAGCCTCCCGCCCTTAGGAGTAGGTTCGCGAATTTCACATTAACTCCACTCTTGTTGCTAGCTAATATAGACGATAGATGTTTGGATCCGGGTAGTTCCGGTTTGCCCCCCTTTCCTCTGTATTTTCACTTTTGCTCTCTCACTCTGGCTATCGTTTCTCCGTTCTTTTTATCCACCCGATATAGGTCAGCCACGGGAACCATGAATGGCATTCCAAATTTCAGTTTTCAGAGCGGGCTTAAGTTTATGGCGATGACATCATCCCAGTCATTGTGTAGAAACAAATTCGTAAAACGCCAAACCAGGGGGCGCTTCCATGGCTGCATCGTAAGGCAAAGAGATGCACGGGATGGGAGTAGGGAGAGGAACAAAATGCGGAAGGCTTATTCCCTCCATAAACAAATGTATCGATTTCATATACAGAAAGAAAAATGACTTATTTCTGTGCATATTAATTAAGGTA
Organism: Sminthurides aquaticus; assembly: GCA_906901655.1. Lineage (NCBI taxonomy): Eukaryota > Metazoa > Arthropoda > Collembola > Symphypleona > Sminthurididae > Sminthurides > Sminthurides aquaticus. Next base: position 4,035,802 of record CAJQTT010000013.1, on the reverse strand, counting down.
TTTTTCGTATTAATAAGCAGGATTTAGTTCTGATTTGAACGGAAGTTGGTGAGGAGTGGTGCACATGTCTGTTTATGATTTTATCAGAGGCAATTTCCTTTAACTTCATCCATCGCTCCACTCTTATTTTTGACACCCTGTGTCAGTAGTGTCAAACGAATGAATGACTACTAGGATAAAAAAAACTCAATATTCTTGATATGCCTATATCCTTGTTTCACTAATGGAGATTCGATATAACTAAAATCCAGTTAATATTCCGTTGAGAGCTAGGACTCACAATCCTCTCTTCCTTCCTTGTCAAACCGAGACCACTCCTAAAAAGTCAGTTAGCAGTAGCTTGGGGTTTACAGAAGCTAATATTCCCCTTCTGTCCCCGTTTGTGCCCAGATAAGTTGTGCACATGTCCCACTCTCTGATTTTGGCTAGCTACACAGCATAATGTGTTTGTATGTGCAGATACCTTCCCTTAGGTAGAGAGAGAGAGAGAGAAAGCAAAGGAAGGAAACTTTGCGAACAAATGAAATTTGCTCTCCCCCGACTTAACTGTAGCTACAAGCCCAAGATTTCATTCTCCTCTTGCCTCTCTGACCATTCACCACCCAAGAGATTTCTTTCTTGAAAAACTTGCAATTTTGCAAAATTTACTCTCCCGCCACTATTAACCAGTCAGTTGTAACGTGATTGTATTCTACATATAATCATCATCTCTCTCATCGTCTCTAATCAATTTGTGTGCAACGCTATTAAGTTTATCCATTCCCACGCTCACGCTTTCACGCCTATACTCAACCCGTCCAATTGCCCTAGTGCCAATTTAAATTGAACCCAAGAGTGTAACTAGATCCAGAGGAGTATTCAGGATCCAACCTTTCTTCACCATCCTCTTCTGACTGACTCATATCCAGTGGTGTTCTTCCCCCTTCTCAAAGGCTGTGTGAATTCTCAAGATCAAAATATTTTTATTGCACACACACACACACACACACACAAGGAGTGAATTCCGTACATGACTCATTCTTTATAACCCAAGCCTGCAAGATAAAAGTTCAGAGGATATATTCCAGCTACAAACAAGGAGTTCCAGCTTTGCTTTGTGCGCTGTCAGTCAGTTTAAACGTTTACCACGCTACAACAATACCAGCCAAAAGCTTGGCATCACCACCATATAAACTAAACTAAAACCCATACTCTATAGCGGGTAAGTCGTATAACAATTAGCTTTTCTTCCTCGTGCCTTCGTCCTCCTCCTCTGAGTGAGTTTTACATTAGGAATAACATATGAGAAATAAGATACGGTTATCGTTTATTATTTCTTTAGTTAGTTCTTAGTCGTTCTTCTTGTTTGGCTGTCAATCCTACTGTCAAGCTAACTTACTTCCTTCAAGCGATCCAGCTGATGCAGGGCTATCTGAAATACAGATAAGAGTTGCCTTCCGTTTCATTTTCACTCTTACATAAACTTTTCTATTCACCTTCTCAAAAATTACATAGCTTCAATCAAATAGCCTTCAGAAGGTCTTATACCGAGTAAACCTCATCAATTTTCTGTCTCACTTTAGCCAGTCTCAAATCTTCCTCTTCAATTCAACTGATCTATTGACCTCACAGTCCAGTAAAGAATATATAAAGCCTTGATAGACTTGTTCATCTTTTTCTTTTACAAACAGCCGCGTGACTCTAAATATTTTGATCCCAAGTTAAACTTATCTTTTGTTTGAGTTGTCAATTAAAATAATTGTGGTTACGACGCAAAAGCTGAGAAAGCTGAATAATAGAGCTTTCACACGATCATCCAGTGTCAAATATTATTCCCCGGAAAAACTGACATAAGCACCTTCACACGTTTTCTCCCCTACCTACACACGGAATATACACGCTCTGACCTCTAATAATATACATTTCAACCTTTTCATTTCCATACTTGACTAGCTAATGGATTTTTTTACCATTGTAAATATTTCTGTTATCAAACAGCTTTAATTATCTCAGTGTCATATGCTCACTCAGTTATTAGTTTCAACTAGTGCTACTAGCTTTGATTGAGCTGTACATGTAGCTCAAAAGTAAATGCGTAAAAAGCTGAGGAAAACTCATTAAAATCTTAGTTAATATATTAGCTTTCTTTTGACGAGAATGTGTAATAGGAGAGGACACATGTGACTCCATCATTCACAATTAGAAATTACATTGTATGCGTTATTGGCTTTTGATGCATCTCTTCTTGGTTCTATTTCTATGATATCATCATCAGGGAAGTGGAATCAAAGAGGATTTATATTTAATCATTAATCACGCTAGAGGTCTATTCTATTGGTGTCATGAAAAAGAGTGATACGATTAAAGATCTGAATCATAATTACGTGCTTCAAATACACAGTTTGACAGTTGTGAATATCAACGGAAATTTAAAAAATGCATGTTTTTTAGCAATACGTGTTGGGACAAAGGGGTAAAGGAAGATTTAAATGAAGCTTGAGCTTCCTTTTCCTTTATCCCCGGTTTTGAATTTAGTAAGCGAGGTTCATCATTGCTGTTCATCTACAATACTATATACCTTTATCGTGTTATCCATTATCAGACACGTATAGAGTGTGCATAATTAGTAAAGTTTTATCTCAAATTATTCCAACTCCTCTTTGTTTAACTTTTCAGCTATAACTGATTTTAGAAGCTCCTGATTAAATATGGCTGACTAAGAGCAAAGAGGAGGTAAATATTGCATAACCTCGTAAAGCTCATTGGATTAGTTGTCAAAAGCTGGTGAATACAGTTTTGAAAGTTACTGTACTGCAATGCTTTTGCAATAATCGAGGTCATACGCCTCTGTATTACGTCTCGTAGACGAAACAAACCGAAAGTTTTATTAATTTTTTAAGCGCACAAATAATCTCGACAAGGGTCTGACAAACAATAACAAGAGCTTCTTATCAGTCAGTTAGCCTTAATTTACATAACGCTACATTCTGTAACAGCTCATTTTCGTAAACCAAATCCAGTTTAGACTCCTGGATAGAGCCGCACTTTATGTAATTAGTTTACTAGGATAACTTACCGATTAACTAGGAGTTAAAAAAGAGGGAAAAATGCAATTTACAAATCCAAAAATTACATGAATTATGTCTACGTAGTGTAAAAATGTAAGAATTTTACATGAATGTCGGTGTAACAAAATTAAATTTTTGTAATCCATCTTATTACAACATTTCTAATCGTTGATCTCAGCCTTGAATTTTTTGTAATATTAGTTTGGATCATCTAGTGCTCAGATAACGAAGCATTGAAAAATGATGCGGAATTATTGACTTAAAAGTTGGTGTATTTAGAGATTACGGCTATATCTACGGGCTTCAAGATGATGACTGATTGAGAAATGTATTTTTGATTTTTCAGTTGTTTGAATATCCTTGTTGATCGAGCTTAACAAAGTCAAAATGTCTCACACGGTGACAGTGACCCGTACTACGACGACCACATCAACATCTGCTATCCTCCTTAATGTTGGATACTTTAAAACCCTTCCTGGAATACTCAAACTTGTCCATATCGTAAGTTAATTTGCTTCCTTATCATCTACGCCATGTTTACATTCCAGGTAACTAAACAGGACTTCTATTCGCTATTTGCTTTAATTCCACCCCAGTCTGAATTTCTGCATAAATCTTTGTCTAGAACTTTTTATACGAGACCGGATTACCTAGAAACCAAGTTTGCAAAAATAATTTTAATGTAACCGATAATTTCCTTGAAATCTGCATGAATGTTTTAAGCCGTAACGCGTATATGCGACGACGATATGCCTTGAATGGTTCCGTACTACATTTGCAGTGATTGAGAAAACATTTTTTGGACGCTTTTAAAATTCTTGGCAAGGGGTGAAATCAGAAGCGCGGGATTTGTCATATCACGTTCTTATGAGATGAGCCTCAATTATTTACGCATACCCCTTCTTTTGACATCCTCTCTTTTCTATATCTCCATTCACAATATTTTATCATCTTATCCTGCTGAGTTGACATTAAGCCCGGGACGGTCTCATTCCTAGAATCTCCGGAACGTATTCTACTCTACCAAATAAAAAGTCACACACATTTGCATCTCTATTAGCACATGAACCTTTGCACACGCTTACATGCAGCATAAACATCTTTGACTCATCTCTTCTTCAATTTGCAAAATTTCAATCCTTTCTAGTCAAATCTTCAAATATTTTCTTCGTAAATAGTGATGAGCTCATTCACACTTGAGTTGTCTCAAATCTCCTCAACCTTGCTAATTATTTTCAAAGGTAATGAGGCACAAATTTCGCAAGGCTCCTGCCACGGATGAAGCATAAAACTTTGAGAATATTGCGAAAACTTGTATCCTCCAATGTCCATCACAGATGCTCACTTGAGGCCGGTAGAGCTAGGAAAATACCCAAGCTTGAAGTCAAAAGGGCAACAAGAGTTTACATTTTTCGTAGCGCTAAAATTCAAAATAATGTACATATTATAATGGCCTTTGAAAGAGTAATTATCCTTACTGAATATCTCCCCTCGTGTTGGATGAGGATACCACGTACGTACTTGTACTTCCTGTAATTGCTCCTTCCTCTATGGGACGCCAAGCAACGCTTGACACAACTCCAGATGGGCAACGTTTTACGAAGCTAAATCAAATAGGTGCGCCAAGGGGCGCAAACATGTTAACATTACTCCTTCCTTACCACGTGCCTCGAGTTCAAACACATATGGCCTAGGCGGATTGTAAATATGAAATAAGGTTTGAATGGGAGATTTGAATGCAAACTTCAGAGCGTATACGTACAAGTATGTATGACATTTGAAGCTGGCTCTGTGTCATTTATTTGACGCACCACTGTACCATTTACACCCTACCATATAAGTAGGAAGATAAATCATGAGACTTAATCACGCTCTTCCAATATTAAATCATTATTGTTAACTCTTTGTCTAATGAGAATAAGCAGCGTCTATGAAGCAAATCTTTGTAACATCTTCTATAAGCTTGTACCACATGGATGGGAATGATAGGAGGGGTTTGTTATGGTTTGTTGCTTATACTTACGTCTTACGTACGTGGCTATATCCGCATATAGACACAAGGAACAGAGGGTTGATTTGATGTCATCATAATGGGAAGAATCCTTTGCTTTGGTTACGTTTGTCTATGGCAAGAATGTGGGTCAAGTTATCCAAAAATGGAGCTCCTTGATTTTTTCTTCTTCTTCTATATACTCGTGGGTTTTTGACTTTACGCAAAGGGAAGTGAAATAGTGCTGCAGTTATAAGGTTAGAAGAGGATGGATCATGTATCAAAATAGTTACAGATGGAGATAAGTATAGGTGCAATAGTTTATTTGCATGGCGTAAGCGTCTGGATGCTTGTTACAAAATGGTCTCTTACTTTGTCTCCAAGAGATCGTCTCTCTTGGGTTTAGGATGTAGGGCGTAGATTAAGTGAAATGGACCTGATTACTCATGATTGCAATTGCACCTCTCCTCGCTTACTTAGTAATTTGAGATACCAAACTGTTGAAAGATATACGACACTTTCAGATTTAAGCTACCGCCTACAGTGTAGTGTAGTAGAAGTCTCGTCCGAATACTTTTTATGGCATCTACTCCTTAGTCCTTATGCTTATGCTAGCGTCTCAGCGGCCTATAAGAAAGTAGATTGTTAGGAGAAAATATCCCTAGGATATATGTACACATTTGAGAATTCGCAATGGTTGTAATAAATGTAGTTTGGGTCGGATACTTGGCCAAGATTAATTAAGGAGAGTGGTTTATGTTTGTGGAGGAAGCTATTTCCGTTTCGCTATTTTCAAAAGAGGGATGAGCTGACATATTTGTTCCCGATTCACCAAATATCCGTGGCGGGTAGTTTGGTTTGAGCATATAGTAATGCACGAGGGAATTGCCTGTATATACTATCGTTGTTTTATCCAGCCAATTTGTCATAAATCTTTAGGAATAACCTTATGTGCTATAGCTTGCGTGCTGGCATTGTAGTTTCCTTGCTGTCACATGATAATTGTTTCTCTTATACTGGAATGACTTTTCTTCCCATCCATGTTCTCATATTCCGAAGTGCATCATTGAACACATTCCGTTCTGTGAATTCACGCTTTTCATTCAGCTCAGTAAGTTCAAAGTTCTGCTACTGGGCAGAAGAAGGAGTACAATATGGGTGACTATGGGGTTTTATTTTATACAAGCCTATACGCTCGTTGCTTGTGTATAATGCAATGCTTGGCTGGCATGTCATTCTTTCTATGGGAGCTCCAACTATTTTAATTAGGGATCCAAGTCAACACCCATCTCTGTCAACACCGTCCTTATCCTCATTGACATCTGAGCCGTTAACTTGTTCGCAATACCCATTGTCAATGCTTCGCCTCACCTCCTTGCATTCCATCCTATCTAGTTTGTCAATCCACACTCAGGCGGGCATATCCGACCGTGGCCCGTGGCGCAACTCCCCCAGATTCCGTATGTTTACCTGCATTTGCTTGAACGCTTGGAAACGTTTCTACTAGAAGTGTCAGCCGTGTGACGTTTTCTTTGAGTTATAGCCTGAATCCAGTATCGGAAACTAAATTGCAGTTCTCGGAACCACATCCTATAGTTTTGGCAGTGGTGACCTCAAAACTTGAAATGCTTTAAAACCCATGGTATGAAGAAAATTTTATGGTTTAGTTATCTCTACATCGTAGGTCGTATGTGTCTCTCCTTTAGTGAGTCGAAGAGGCGAATCCGATTGATGAACGCGTGTAGATGATGGAATAGGAAAACGTGTGCCCTACTTCGGTAACGGATTTTTCTCTGGTATCTGACTCACTCATTCTTGCAGCCATCTTTTGCCGGATCGGATCATTGCCAAAAATGTAAAATAATCCTTGTTTCGCCAATTCTCCTTCTCATAAGTTCAGGCTTTCTCCTGCCGTGTCCACTTACCTCGAACGGATTAGCAGTGGCAGGATGTTTATATCTCGGGAGGACGAGGATGGTTGCTGTCTGCATGGGTTGGAGCCCGAGTTACCCGGTTTGAGGCTTGTAATCCGAGTTGTCGGATCCCTGATAGTTTTCTGCTCTACTTTTTGCAATCTGTGCTACAGACCCATCTGTGAGAGATTTATTTGAACACTTGCTATCTTGGTTAGCCCGCTGAAATCTCGTGAAAAGTGGTTCAACCATGTATCTCCGTTATGTCTAGTCTGTTCGATATGTAAATATATGCAACTACTATGCTTAATGTAGATGAAAATACGGGAAATGGTAGTCATGCCCGGGTAGTATTTTATGTCACATCTACTGCAAAATGGTGATACATTATGAGATGGCGGTACAACCTGATTTCTTGGTATGCGGAAGCCATGATTATCTTAACGAGAATGCCTGTGAAAAAGCTGATTGGAAATGGGATTTATTTCACTAACTCACTTTAGGATGAACAATTAATGATGACGCAGTAATTATCTCTGTTATTTGTGCAATCCATTTAATTTAAGTGACAACGAATAGAAGATTCGCAATGATAAATCAGCTTAATTACTTTTCTTGTGTTCAACTTAATTTTACAGTCTGATTTGCTCTAAACTTTACTACTTTTGAGCTTAGAAAGATATGTATAATTTATTGAAGACCGCTGCTGACGCTGCCAGTCTAGGCTTGGCAAATGCTGGCGTCATCACATTTCTTTGTAATGATTTTCCTGGCTCGGGCTAATTATAATTCACCCTCTGTCCTTTGCATGCTTAAATATTGGTTACGGGCTCAAGGAATTCATTTAATATTCTATACGGATGGTATTACGACACTGGAGCAGAAAGCCCATTGTTTTGGGCTGATACTTTCGATCCAATGGAAAAAGACAGTTGCGATGCTGCAGGCTATGTTCCCTCCCTTACTCTTTACGTCTTTTGACAGGGTCAAAGGCTTTGACGAGAAACCAAGCCCAAAATTATTTAAATGCAAACTAAAGGTTTTGTCAGTTTCAAAAGGGGCATCATCTTAGATGATAATACCAGAAGCGCTGCTGTGTTGTGATGCATTAGAGTTTTTGTAATAATTACACGAACATTTATTGTTCGCTGGGCTAGGTGAAACTAAAAAAAAGAGGAGAGGTAAAATAATATGCTAGAAGCTATTTCTACGGTAAACTCATAAAATATTAATTTTGCCTTTCAGATCATTGGAATTGTTTGCGTAGCCCTCGTTGGAAACTACATTTCTTTCCACAAGTACAACTACAATTACCGCACGGTTCAACCAGATCATTTGCTCTTTGTTCCAGAGCTTTTTTTCTTACTGATTGCAACGACATGTATGATCACCTCCACCCTTTTACTGCTCTCCTGCATTGTCTCTATTGCAACAGCCACCATCCTACCGAAGACTGTCTTTGTAAGTTATTATTATAATTCTGAATACCTCAAGTCACTTGACAATTGGCTTAATTCAGCAAAACATGTCCTCCTAATGCGCGCATGATGATAAGAAATATCAGTATGACAAATTACAAGCGCTGGATTGTGTACGCGAGAGGGCGCGCAGTTCAGGTGTAGCAAAGGCACACATGCTAAAGCTTTAATTGGTATGAGAACAGGAGGTGGTATACCATCTGGTGGCAGCTGTTCTTCTTCTCTTGGCATCCATTGCATACCTAATTGAGATCAACAGAGTGTATTACGCGTACAGCAAACAAGCCGCCCATACTGCTCGGATTGCCGCAGGGGTGAGTGTCCAAAATATACTGTCGCTAATTATTTGTCAATTTGTTTTTTTCGGGTTGTGGTTAATTTGCCTGCAATGCACGGTTGGTGTTGATGAATGCTGGAAAATACTCTTGGTGGTGGAACTGCAATAATCCCAAGTAGGAGACGACATTTTTGTCGCCTTTAGTATTACTATTGTTCCTCTCTTCTGTGATTCTCATTTCTAACGTTGTCGAACGCAACGAAATCTATGATAACACAAGTCTTCCCTATGAGCCTGGGTATGCTGGAAAAATAATGGCAGGGGTGAGTAGACAGACGCTATCCTAGGATCTACCTCAAGCTTATTGAATTTCATCTGCATCCCCCTTTGCTTGTGGTTGTAAATTTAATTTTAAGCATTTGCTTCTTTTAAGGTTTTTCTCAAATTAATCCAAGAAACCAATGCATGCTTCAGTATAACTTTTGCTAAACGTTTTACATTAAAATTGAGTTCTTTTCTAGCTTTCTTTCATGTTGAAAAATTACATCTCGTTAACATAATTTCGTGTATTTTCCAAAGGCTCTTGGATTAATCAACTCGGTCATCTACGGTGTTGCGACCTTTTTCGCATACAGAAACTTCAAAACCGGCTAAATCAACGCTACTGGAAACAAAAATGGAATCTACATACTTTCACAAAAATCCTCAATTTCTCTTATTGTAGCAGCATAATTTGTGTCCTCCAACGTATTATTTCGACCCAATAACAAGGCTGTGGGTTCCCGGTAATTTCTGTTTTAAGAATCTGAATAATAATTTTGGCACTCTTAGTCAGAGGGCGTCAGTCAAGGCGCCACGCCAAAGTGTTTGGAAAGATTTTTGTGTACAGCTATAATTATTACTCTTTCGCTTTCTAGTGTTTTTCCTCCTGGAATCTTAGAATCTAGTAGTAGTTGTATAATTTAGCATAAAGAAAAAATAGATTAAAACTTCCTCCAATTCTCGTTTCTCGTACTTATTCCTAAAGTAGTATTTTTCCGTACCCTCTCTTGCGTTTCACGGGTGCGAAATGTAAACAGGGGTGCGTCTTTTCGTTGTTTAATCAAGCCAACCTTGGTTTCATCTTAATTCTTTTGACACTTTGAACGTGTTACTTTTCTAAATAGTCAGATAATCGATACCGGCACGGGATACAACACACCCAAGTCGTCTGTCACTGCTACTAAATGTATTAAAATACACCCATACATACAGCCTATTAGTTTCTCAAGTTTGAGATGTATTCTGCTGAAGGAACAAACAGAAAACAATGTCAATCCTCAGATGAAAAACTAATATAAACAAATATATTTATTCACCGGCGAAGATAGACCTTAAGCCTTGAGCTTTTTAACGCCTCAAACGATTCAAGCCATGTTCGTAATGCACATAAACATGTTTATAATGTGAACTGTAATACTTGTCACAACGCACCTGGATATTTCCCTCCTTGTTTTCCAACTAGAAGCGCCCTCTGTGGTGGTGCGCCTGGATTCTTGGATGTCTTCTGTAAAAACTTGCCAAGCTCCAACGCTTGTGTACTTTCAGTAAACGAGATTATACCTTAACTAAAATATTATGTAATATAACTCTATCTATAAATTCTACGATGCTTCCTCATGTGTATACGCAAACTTTTACATTTAATCCATGTTAGAACAGACTCTCTTTACATTGTTTTAAGTGTACGCTTCTGTAAATGTTAAAAAGTGTGCTTGTTAAAAACTACATTTAATCATGTAGCATGTACATATATACTCCGCCATATTCGCTTGTTCATAGGTAGCAATGTACGTATGAAAAAATATAATGAATCGAATACAAGACGTTTGTTTGAGATTAAAGGAAGAAGGCAATATGCATATAAACGGTCTTTACGAGACTCAGTCCCAGGAAACGTACAAATTCGAACGCTATTACTTCGTGAATTAATCAGAGTTTATTAGAGTGGGTGATCAAGATTAAGATGATGTAAGTATAGCGCAGTTCATTAAAAGTTAAAGAAAAAGCAGGTGCTTAATTACCTGTGGAGGCATATGCTTACACCAAAAATGCGATATTTTCAAGAATAATTGGAATTTCGATTGTATTATATAGGTCAACTTGAGAGAAAAATTCTAATATAATTGAAACCGATATAATGAGTATGTCCGTCGTAGTCATTGATGTCTGTTGGAGTACTAAGATGTTGAAATTGCCTTGCCATGTTTGCTCTTGTTAAACTAGATTGCCTTGCGTAAAATAAGTCAATGTATACATAAACGCACTACTGTGCAATCCGAGTGTTTTGTCTACTCTTAAGATGTTCTAGCATGAAAACAAGTAAATAAAAACAAAACAAACACTGAGAATGACCTATAAATCCCTAATTATTCCACCCGCCTACGCATGTATACATCAACGGAACCCCTTGTTTTCATCTTTCTGTTTGTTTATTTTCCCCCGACTGTTTTAAATTTTAAATTAAACCTGGAGAGATGTACACGACCATTTCAAAGCAAAGTTATAGCAGGACAATCGGTATAATCCTCCTATCTGGTAACTTGGCTCAATAACATAATTATACAAGTTCGGAGGAAGGCAAACACGGGCATCGCATTTATAAGGAAACACGTGTGCTTTTATGAGCAGCGGAATTTCAAGAAGCACGCAATAATACATGGGATAAGACATGGGAGTAGCGGTTATGCAAGTAGCTCCATGCTCATTTAAATTGAAGGGAATGATTTAATTTCATCTGCTCTCTCCTTCCTACAAAGTTTAGCTTTTGGTTTTGGGATGAAGAAGCTGGATATTAGAGGGCTAATTTTAGATGTGATCCATCCACGCTCATTCTCTTCCGTCATCCGCACACTTGCCGTTTTCTGTAAAAGTCTCTTAAGAACAGTGCAACAAGTCTTTTCAATTAGACGTGGAAAGCGCTACACGGGATTTCTTCATCCTCCGAATGCCTCCCCTTTCCCCTTGCATTGAATTCTTGTCGAGGAATTCAAGCAATGCTTCAGTCAATCAATTTTTTAACAGGCTGGAGGTCATTATGACGGCCACCAGATTCGGAATGCAGTAAAATCAGTGAAGAAACTCGGATTTCCGAAGCATTGCGATCCTGCCGGGCAATTGATGAGCTTTTTCGGACGCATTTCGTATAACAGGTTTTTGTTATTTCTTGTGTCTGAGGCTGAAAAAATGCTGCTAACAACTATGGTTTATTGAATGATTTTGAATGAACAGCGTTCATTCAAAATCCTTAAGATTGCCAGAGTATGTTGGCGGGGATAAATTTTTAAGCGTAATGTTGTGAATCTATTCACGGTTTATTGATAACGAGATGATTTGGGATTCAAAGGTTTGTTTGTGTGTGTATTAATGAGCAGAGATGCTTGAGTTTTTCATAGTTTATTACACGCATTTCTGGTAACTTTTGTATCATCCCTGGAATACGGCCACCATCTTCTTCGCAAAGATAAGAGAGAAAGACAGTTGAAATACATGGCATTATAGGTCGTGCTGCAGCTGCTGAGAATGTGAATGCAGATTTACTGTGAGTTCTATGTACTTGAAGTCATTTATTTTAGACTCGACAAAAAAGCGGCGGGCACAAAACTACACTCGGAGATATGGATATTGTAGATACGAGAGTAACTGAAAGGGCATGTTTACGAGAAACCCGAACCCGACACAGAAGAACACTCATACCCTACACGAAGGATAACAGGGACGGATGATGAAGTTACCGAAGACGGAAGAGATGAACCGGGTAAGGGAAGAGAAGAGCCAGTTATGATACTCCGTAGAGACGACAGCGGAGTATTCTTGATTCTCATCTCGTTTCCCCCTCACTATTCTCATTTCCCATCCACCACTTATTGTACACTCCAGGTTCAGGGAAGAAACGCTAACAAAGATAGAACAGAAATCTATAAATATGCAACGTTCCTCTTCTGTCACTTCTCGTCCTCTTCAATATCGATGCTTAATGGCTGTATTAATGCGAGAATTCTTTTCGCTTCAACCGTCTTCTCACTCGGCGCCCTAACGTCCCTGCCCTGGTAACGGAATCTATCTGAACTCTCCCTTCATTCTCCTACCCGTCTTCTCACCACGTTCTTGTCTTCCTTCCTTCCGTCCCGTTCTCATCTGACCCGGATTCCGAAACCCGGGAGTTACACATTTCGGATGTATTCTAAACTCAGAAGCCCATCAACTCTCTGACATCCCGTCTCTGTTCTAGCGCCAAGCAAACACTGTATTTTACTCTCCTCACCCCATAATCCATGTATTTTCTAAACGCTTCTTCCGCCTCCTAATCTTTTCATCGTATACACAAACACCTACTTAATTCACAACGTGATCACAAATTGTTTACCCCGAATATCCAACTAACCTGGATATTACGTTATTCGTACAAAGGGTTAACTACTTCAATACGAAAATAATTCAATTGCCATACTGTGCTCCAAATTGTTCTAAACATTGTTAGCTGCATTGTGCATCACTGACTCTCTGAAATGGAAATTGGAGCTTCCGCAGGGACATTTTCAGTCGGTTGTTATTTGAAAACAATTCCTAAAATGTTTAGCCTAACTAGCTTTGCAACGTGATTTGAGTTACACTGTCAGAACCAGGGTCCAGGTGCAGTAATTAATTGTGTAGTAAGGCCGTTTGTGAAAGTTTACGTGAGCTATAGAGGTATCCGGATATATGAATCCCGCAACGAAAAATATGGCACGAATCGGAATCCCGCCTGCCGTTTCCGTTCGTCCCTTGCCTTCAAATTCAAACATTATACAGATGTCACCCTGTCCGCCAAATATGATATCGCCACCTTCATCAGTACGCTACAACAATAGACTTATTGGGGGACGACATAATGGGGGTCTCCGATGCGGTAAATGGAAATGCTGTTACTGCCTCCATCTGGATTTTATTCGGCGAACACCTGGGATTCTCAAAATATGTGAAGCTGTAAGGAGAGAGGATATTATTATTTTTATGCACCCCTAGACACAATAGCTCAGTTTACTTAAAGCTTAAATACTTTAAATCCGTTCTTCTTATTCTAGCTGCTGGCAGTAATTTGTCAATTTCTATTGCTTATGTATGGAGCTAAACACAACCACGTGCTCGGGGACAGTTATACGCTATTTTTGATCTCAATTTCCACGTGTTTGGTAACGACGACACTGTTACTTGGATGCTATCTGGTGTCTCGAAATACGTACCATTTGATACGGTCGTCAATATTTGTAAGCGAATACATAACGATAAAGCGTTTCTCCCACAGTTTTCTCGTAATTCCTTCCATTTCTCTGTACATCATTCAAAATAATCATAAAATCTTCTTTTTGATTCCTAGGAAATTGCTTTCAATAGCGTCGCCTGTATACTTAATCTAACAAGCTCTGCGTGTCTAGCTTATTCTGTGAGTACAAGATTATACGATGATTACACGAGGATTGCCTTCTTCCAAGCTTACCCTGCGTTATGCGCAGCTTATGTACGTTTACAAGATTTAAAATCCGAAATCTTCTTGTGGCAATACAATTTTTGAGAAGAGATTTGTTTGTGTTTCAGATACTAGGATTTGTTGAAGCCGTTCTTCATGGAGTCGATGCCTTCTGCGCCTACAGATACAACCGCGGATTGAGGTAACTTTCTTCCAGCTTCCTTCGACCGTGATTAGTTTTAATACAGTTTATTACATTTAAACCCTGTCAAATATTTTGTACAAAAAGTAGAGTATGGTACAATCGTCTAAGCTCGGCATTATTACTCTTAAGGGTCAAGACGAGTCCAGTATTTGTATGTAGTATTATAATAATAAAACCTGTTACAACAAACCCTGATGAAGGGATTTTCAATGTCTTTACAGTTGTCTTGAACAACCAAATCATGGTGCTTGTTTCAAGTATCAAACCTGCTGTCCTGTGTGAGAGCTAGGCTGAACTTGATGCGCAGGGGTAAAAATAACAAAAGAAATAAATGTAACCTAAACTTTTAAGAACACAAAATTTTGGGCTGTTCTTTAGTAAGTGAGCTACACAATTACGCTGTTCCCTTAGAAACGCTTGATTGTTTCTATTTCATAGCTAGTCGGGTGACACAACTGATTTTCAAATCCTTAGTCTATTCGGGGTGTTGCAACAAAAACGTTAAGGTTGGCTTTCGTAACCTGACCTGAACGATGCGAAATGAGGCACGAGGCCTTAGGTCAGAAGGTTCCGCGAAATGCCTACGGCATTTCGCGGACCGATGACCTAAGGACGAGGGCCTCATTGAGCGAGTGAAGGTTAGGTTACGATAGACAACCTTAAATTTTTGGTGCGGGTTAGGTAAGGTTAAAATACTCGGAACACTAACTGCTACTGCTAGAAGGATGTCACCCGACTACTTGTAGCTCACTTAAATTTCTGTTGCTATGTTGTCCATTGTAGCTCACTTACTAAAGAAGCCCCAAATTTTGTAGCTCAAATCCAAGCAGATATTTCAAACAGGTTGTACGAATATAATAGTATTAAAAATGTAAATAAATTTGTGTCGTAATTCACATTTCCGTGCAGCAGATCCCACATTTAAAATTTCAGATGTCTTAAAATGAAGTATTCCAGCGGCCCATGATGACAGCAAGTAAGGCCATGCGAACATACATTCCTGATTCAGCCTGACGGAAATATGCTGCTCGAGGGTCAGAATCAAATTCTGGACTAATCTCGAACACCCTTGGAAGGGGATGCATAACGATCATTTTACGTTTAGCAGCCGTCATTATTTGTGGAGTGACGACAAACTGTCCACAAGCCTGTTGAGAAAACTGTTGATTAGAATCTTCTTATTGAATGCTGTAAGATTCATGGGTCTAGTAGTATAGACAATTACCTTTTGGTACTCTTCTTCGGTACTAAAACGTTCCTGTTGTATTCTGGTTACATAAAGAACATCTGTATCAGCCAAAGCTTCATGTAGGCTTGAATAAGTTTCCTGTTTGACATATCAACATATAATGCACGTAAAAATCGTTTCAAAATGTGATACGCCAGTCATTAGATTCTGTTTCTTTGAGTTTTACCTGCGCGACATTTCTGGATTTGACGAATTCAATAACATCCGACGGCATTTCTAAGCCTGGCGGGCTAACATAGCGCAATGTAACACGGTTGTAAAGTGTCAAAAGTCTAAAAGGGAAAGTAAAAAATGGATAACTTCAAGAAACCTAGGCACGTTACAAGAAATTGACGTATTCAATAAAGCTGCAAATACCTCGCCAATGAATGCACAGTGCGCCCATGCTTCAAGTCACCCACCATGGTTATGACCAAATTGTTAACAGTGCCAATTTCTTCACGAATCGTAAAAATATCAAGCAGAGCTTGAGTTGGATGTTCACCAGTGCCGTCTCCCGCATTTATTATCGGTTTCACGCACTTCGCAGCAGCTTTCTAAACACCAAAGTTTTAAAGCGTTATCATCTTCAGTCCAACAGTGAGCAGTTTTCTCCGATTTTACACCAGACTTACCTCCACGGCACCAGGTACGGGATGCCTCAAGACAACGACATCGCAATATCCTCCCATCACAACAATGGTATCTGGAGTAACAGAATAACAAGATTTAGCAGTTAGCCTTTGTCCATTGTCCAGTTACGTTAAGCCGACGTTCACACCGAATTACATAGTGATTTACCTTCCAAAGATTCTCCCTTTTTCACAGACGAAGTAGAATCATCCATATAAATAACATTAGCTCCAAGTTTGTGCGCAGCAGCTGCAAAGCTACAGCTTGTTCGAGTACTTGCTTCGTAAAATATAGATGCCATTATCACGTCCTAAAATAAACAATTTTTAGTTTATATTAAAAAAATCAATGTGTGAGAAACAAACAATCGCACATTAAATCAGCATATCAATTTCTATATAAACTTACCCTTAAAATATGATCCAGCGGACGTTTTTTTGATGCTGCAATGCGGAAGGCGTGGGCCAAGTTGAACAATGAATTTAGTTGATCTTTAGTGAAACAGCTAACTTTGAGTACATGCCGACCAACCAGGCCCCGAATAGCATTTTCACTAAGCAGAGGAGCGACTGAAGGTGACGTGATAGGCAGTGTAGTAGTGTTCAGCTGAGGGTGGCCATGGCCCACCATTGGAATTAATGAATGACCTGGCCCAGGAGAAAGCTGAGCAGGCGCAATCAATGAATGACGGTTTGCAATGCACGGTGAGAGAGACCCACGATTCATTCTTGAAAAGGATTGTCGTCCCCCGGGTGGAGGACTGATGGAACCACGACCATCCAATATATCCACAGGATACTCTGCAAAAGCAAAAATTCCTTGAGACTTTGCACAGGAATAAGAATACAGTGAAACGAGAGGATTATAATTATTGATTCTTTCTAACCATAAGAAATTTCTTCCCCATCATGCGGATGACTGATAGAAATGGAGAGTTCCTTGGATCTTGGGCCAAGTGGAGTAAGCCTGCCGTTTTCGATGCCCAAGTTATCTTTAGCCGACGATATTCCATTATATTGATGTTGCATTTCACGTAGGTCAATGCCGTATCCAGGGGACACCAAAACTTGGCCATCAACGTAAGCGACTTCACCACGTAGGACCACCCTAGAAACACAACCCTTGAAATTCCAGTTTACGAAAGGTGTCCACTTGCTTTTGGTGAAAAGGTCTTTCTCCTTGATCTTCCACTCAGCTTCCATATCAACCTATTGAAAGACCATACACATGAAGAACAAATACCCTCAACTGATTTTACTATGAACAAAATTCAAGTTTGCTAAATTGTAGGACCTAACCTCAACATAAGTATTTGGTTGTTCGGGTAGATTGAATATCTTTTTCGGATTATGATACAATCTCATGATAACATCGTCCAATGTCAAACGTCCTTCATTCACAGCAGTCAAAAGAACAGGTAGCATAGTTTCGAGTCCGGGGAAGCCAGGTGGTGCTTTCTCTGAATCTTTCTCTTGGAGCGTGTGTGGAGCTATGATGAACAAAAAGGCAGATATAAGGCACACTTTCTAAATAATTTGTGTACACGAGGCAAGGTGACATTCATTCAGTTTGGTACACACCATGGTCCGAAGCAAAGCAATCTATCACATCCAAATTTGCCCAAAGAGCAGCTTGGTCATCCGCAGTAGCCAGAAGTGGTCTCACTTGGCTTTTTCGAGGTCCCATTCTATCAACGTCTTCTTTTGTAAGAAACAGATGATGCGGAGCAACTTCACACGTTATGGGCAGTCCCTGAATCATAATAATTTAATATTGATTCCAAAGTTCATCACATCCATTCTATGATTAGACGCTTGTCGTCAGATGAGTACATTAAAATAATACCTTCAGCTTAGCAGCTTTTATCAGCTCTATCTCCTCCCGCAGTGAAACATGACAAATGTGGACTGGGCGATTATTGAGAGCAGCAACGAGAATTGCGGCAGCACACGTTTTGCTTTCAGCATGAGCACAAAGTGGAGCGTTGGCAGGCCAGTGAGAAAAATGCTAGAATCCCACAAGGTCAATTATACATTATTTCCACTTACAAGACCATACTCTTCCTCTCAAGATAATTCAATCAATTCGTCTACAACTACAATTAATCCCTCAACAGACTACCTCGGCTTAATCTCTCTGCTTCTCATGGTTTTTAATCCCAATTTAACCCAACCAACAATCCCTAAAAAATCTAAAATCTGAACCACCTTTCCATGCGTCATGTTGGACGACAATAGCTTACGACTTTATCACAACTCCAAAGGTATTTGCACCCTGATGATAATCCGAAAATCAATTTCTCCAGCTAATCATAGGGTTAGGAAAATGTTGCTCTACATGCATATACATCTCGCATAGAGAAAAACACAATGACAAACCTTAGACCACGTTGATATGTCGTCCAATTTTAATGTTGTAAAAGTGTCATTCAAGTAGAGCTTTAATCCAGCCACCAGATTTGATAGCTCAGGTATGTCTTGAAAATTCTTCTCCGTCCCACCCACAAACAATGCATAGTCGCAGCAAGCGTTTTTCTTAGCGATCTGAAAATCAGCCGTATTGGTTTCACATTTTCCGTCCTTTTTCTCTTAACCTTACAAATAATTCCATCATTATTAATTATTATACACCCACCTCCTTGACCATCGTCAATGTAGTTTTATCAACAACAGCCGGCTGTGTGTTAGGCATGACGCAAACCATGGTAAATCCGCCGGCAAGCGCTGCAGCAGTCCCACTAGCAAAATCTTCCTTATGCGTAGCACCCGGTTCTCTCAAATGCACATGGACGTCAATTAGTCCCGGAATTCTGATTGTGTTTCGAGATGTAATACAGTCAATGTGTGGCTTCATGCGAGGAGCATCCCTTCCTATACGAAGGATGGCCTAAAGTTCAGAAACAGTCGAAGTATGCATGATTATTTCATCAAATTGATTAGGACTCCTTTGGTTTACCCGTTACATTTGTTTCATATTGGCAGCCTTATAGTTCATGAGTCACCAGCGCTGATGATATCATTTTTCCAATCATGTGTGTGAATTATTCTTTAGATTCCGCTGAAATTTATCTACGTCAAAACAGCTATAAATGACAACTATCATCACTTAATTAGCTCTAAGTATTCTGCTTAATGCAATTCAATAATTACACCGATTTGTCTTGTAAAGTGATGATAAGGAATTGCATTAAATTAAAATGAGAGGAAATGATGCTTCATTGTCTAGAATGTATTCCATTTCCTTTCTAGTTTACTGAGATACAGATATTTACTATCGCCGGGCTCTATCCGATGACATTGAAGGTTAGCGATAACAATTTTATCCACTGCTAGTCAACGACGTTTGCGAATTTTGGACTTTCCAAGGACTGGGCGCTTCAGAAATGCTCCCTCAACTACTTCAAGCTGCTATATTTTTTGGTATCTACTAATACGCGTACTACTTTCGGTTGTCTACATAAGTTTGATTTCTAAGGCAATCTCTTCCTGCCGTCATCAGGGTTTTCATGCTTGATCCGTGGTATTACTTTAATATGGATGAGGGTCATAAAGTCCGAGAGTAATCTCTAACTACAAAATGTGTGATTGCTAAGTTCTAAGGCACATGCAATGTAATCCAAGATCGGAACGGTAATCACGCTCGTATCAGGTGATATTAACCTACGTGCTGCATCCACTGAGAACTGCGAACGCTGAAATTCGGAACTATTCTTACCTCAACCATTAATTTTGCACATTTCACATCCGTGATTAACGGTACGGAATAATCCACAGCCATTCGTCTTGTTCTATAGCCATGAGTGAGAAGGGCAGAAACTCTTCTAGCGCCCCCTGTCCTCATCGGAAGGTTGATAACAAGCTCCAGCTCCCTTCTTGCCAAGTAGTCTCCCAAATTAATCAGTTGTTCACAGTCATCTTCTTCTCCTCCCAAATTTGCGAACCCCCATTCCACTGGTTCAACCTGAAATAATTATGAATATTAATCAGCAAAACACATCCAGTTTATACATGTAATGTCATGTAAATCACATATTGTTTCTTTGTATAGCTCTAACTATTATTTTAATCCAAACAATATCTTAGCCTTGAAACTCGGTAAATGTACTAGCTAATCCATACTTTTATTACCTTAAGTACAAAGTACCAACACTGCATAATACAATTCCCTTTCCATATTTCCATGTTGTTTCTCTTCCTAAAATGTACGGTGGATGTCGCAGTTGCAAAATTAGTTTTATATTAATTGAATGAGATAGCTACATGCCATGTGCCAAGGAATTTTACCTAACGTAATACGTAATTGAACACTCATTGAGTTAGCATTCCGGGTTCATCTTCCCAATCTCATTCCATTACCTTTACCCACATAGATTGAGGAAGCAAATACCAAGCTTATCAACAGCACGAAAAGTCGTTCCTTGAAAATTATCTTCTGGACACCGGTAAATTCATGGATAAATACCATTTTGCCCCATCATGAGGTTAAACGTCTATACGTATTGAGAAGTATTTGTATTTCTAGGAACTCGCGTATTGGGTGATTGGATTATCTTGGTCGGAAAAAAGAGATTTACCAAGATTAGATAGGCGGGCAGCAAACGATGGAATCATAGATGTGCGAAATATTTTACCGCACACCCTCGGGAAGCTGGGAGGAGATAGAGACATACCTAGGAACGTCGATTACTACATGGAAATTCAGATAATATTCACCAGTCTAGTTTCAAGCCAGTGTTCAAATGACAGCCGTAGTCGCAGTGAGCTTATGGCTTAGGGGATTCACAATAAAGTATTATCATGTGAATCCAACAGCCTGTTCAGCATAAGTCTTTTATGGCTGCATACTCTTGTGATCCATGAATACCTGAAATTCGCGAATCGCAGCAGGTCGCCAGTGGCGAAGTTTTTGTAGTTTACCATGGGGAACTGTAACTCTGAACCCAAAACTGTGCCGGATTATTATTCCCAGGGGATAAATCCACAACTAAATTTGCCAAAACCACCTCCGCAAAATGGGAGACGTCCGGAACCTTCTCGGCCGACTTCCCCTGAGCCGCAATTCGCCAAATATTTGCGAGACTTTCAGGAAAAAACTTACGTGCGCATGGAAAATGATATGAAAAACGATCCAAAGATATTCATATTAAATCAACTCCTACTTTCGTTCCAATTCTACGATAACTTTGAAAGGTAAGCCTGGATATAAGCTGGAGATTATTTTTTCCATTATTCGCTCTCCTTCCCACCCAATCCACTTCAGGTTCTTAAACTTCATAATGAGAATAATTTCGTAACGGCAATTTAAATAACTTCCTAAAGGGCTCTTACAATTTAGAAAGTTCCGTTTTAATTCAAAAACTCTAACAATAAAGTTAATAGTAATAGGACCAATTTTACCTTGGTTGAGCTCAACTGTCTTAAAAGATGCGATAACTCAAAAAGCTATGGTACATAAAAACTCGAAATACATTAGGAAAATATTAGAATCGATTCAGACTGCGTAAATCAATTACAATTATTAGCAATCCAGATCAAATTAATTGTGTAAACAAATAGTCCCCACATGTTACATCTTACTTTCACAGCGAGTTCAAAATGCTAGCCTTGATTCCAGATCACCACGAATAACCGTCGTGGTGTATCAACATGCATGCATTGTCAATTGGAAAAGGTAGTAATTGGATCTAGATAACAACTAAGCTATTTAAATACTCCCTTCGTCAGAACTATAGAAGAACTGTATAATCTTGCTCCTCTCTCTGCCGAGCAACTCCCTCTAGCTTCCTCACAGCCAGCAGTTGGGTGGTGATTTATCGGAGGGCTACCACTTTTTTCTTAAATATAGAAACACTGCCATGTTCTTAAAGACTGATGATGAAAGATTGTGAGGCGTGAGAAATTCAATCACAGAAACAATTTAGAGATTCTGTGATGTGCGCCTGATAGAATTCCAAAAGTTCGAATGCGATATGACAATATCCACATATTCAACTTGAATGAGATGAAATATAACAATGTAAATTCCCTTGTGTGTACCGGAAGTTACTTTGTCCCGTAGTTTGACCTCTGCCAAGATCAAACTACCAAATTCCTTTGTTTGCAACCCTAATCTCGTCATTATCAATCAAAATCCCTTTAGTCCAAAGCAGGGTTTAGGAACCAATGATATGCATCTAAATTATTATACGAACTAATAATAGCTTAATATTTTTTCCAGAGCCAAAACAGAAGCGCAGGTATTTAAAGAGAAAACAGAAAAGGAAATCAATGAGCGCTTCGAAAGGGTCCCGACGGAAGGAGCGATTGGAGGAGAACGAAAAGCTATCTTAACACATGCAATGGGGGAAGTTTTATCCAGATTTTATATCTACCGACCAGCGAGAGGGGATGAAGATGCTTTGTATACCATGGCAGAGAATGAAGGAGCAGATGACACTGTTGCCTTGAGTTCTATGTAATTAAACGTTTCTTCATTTTTAATGTTGTAATTAAAAGTAACAACAGAAACCTTCAATCGTTACCTCCTATTTACCAAAGATTTGAATGAAATATATTTCTTAAATCCAGGCATTTGGGATCTAGTAGCAAGTCCTTTCTATGCGATAGTATTCTACCTCTAGACTTCGTAGTAACATTGGAAAATTTCGAAGCGCATCTCGAAACCCCGTGGGATGAAGAAGGCCCAGATAATACTTACTCTACATCAGCTGGAGAACTACCAACATTCAAGTGCTTTATGGAAGAACCGGACAGGAAGAACAAATGTAAGTGATACTTGTACGTTTTAAAATGTGATTCTTCAAGGGGCCCCAGATAATTATATCAAAATTAATTATAATTTAATAATGGCAGTGCCTCGCGGCTATGTCAGACTGCGAACAGGAGCTTCTCGACGAGGGGGCCGCGCCATCGGAGAAGCTAGCGATACCTACGACTACAGTCACGATCACGATGCCGAGTTGTACAAAAGCAAAGGCTCAAGTAGGATATCATCCGTTGTATCTGATACAGAGGAAGACTACATAGATGGGGAAAGCACACTAGAAATGACTCCAGGTCAAAAAATGATGCAGAAACTGGGGAAACATGTCGAAGCCAAAGAAAGGGCCGAGGGAGTAAGCAGACCGCCGAATTTAAATGTAAGTTTGACACATAAGGTTAAAATCTTGGCTCTACATAAGTTCTTTACCCGTATCCAAAGCTTCTCAAATGTGGCTATTTTACCTTGCAGTTACACAACGCTGTTCTTAAAAAACCTGCAACTAGGTTTGCAAATCCTACAGTTGTGGTAACATCCCCCAAAAGCCCTTTGCCACATTTTTCAGGAAACAGCTTGACAAGTTCCAGGTGAGCAGAGTGTTTCCATTCCAAAGCCATAGAAACTTTATACCAGTAGCAAGAATGCGTCTCAAGAACCGAAACTGTATATTTGATTTTAGTTCGAGGGCAGAATCGGTAATCAGTTCACAAGCTCCTACCCATCGACGCCCCGTAGAAATAAAAGAATTATGGCAATTCAAGCCGAAGCGCCTACTACAAAGCCACGATAAAAGCTCCATGCCACCAGATCTGCTAATAACCGTAGAAATGGAACCATACGAAGACGATGAGGACATTACCAAGGGGAGCGACGATGAAATGAAAGAACTCGAGATAAATATGGACCAAGTCGGAGACGAAGACGAAGACGCAGATTCCAATTACAGCATTGTGAGACGCCCTCCAAGTGAATTAGCGAAAATTGAGAGAACATATCTAAACTCAACGGAATTTGCTGCTCTATTCTTTGGAGACTTTCAAACTCTTGGCTCCACATTCGGGATATCTCAATCAGATATATCAGAGGGTCAAGTTTTGGGTGCATCCATTCGCTGCAGCGTCAAATACCCTCTTAACAGCAGACGGGAAGAGTTTAAACAACTCTACACATTCAGCCCTGCCATACACAGCAAGAACTGGCCTCAAAAAGCCCGTGTCAGATTCGTACACCGCATGCTACAACAAGTTCACTCAGGAAACGAAGAAAAATTCGGTTCACTGGAACGACGGGAATTTGCGTGGCTTACCGGAAAACAGACCAGTACACTAATCGAAGTAGGCTGTGACCTTCTTCCACAGGGTTTCCGATCAGTGGAATTTTTTAACAAATACCAATCAATGGAATGGCAAGTGGATTTTCCGAAAGCAGAAACCCTCCTACTTGAGACTTTTAAACGCGTTCACTGGAGACTATACATTATGACTGCTATACTCTTCCGTGCATGTTTATCTCCCCTGGGACCGATGGGAGTTACTTTAGAGCACGTAAGACATATTCTTTACCGCCAGTGCGACGACGATTACTTCCGCTGGTACGATGAAGAACCAGGGCGGCATCTACTCCAACTTATGGATGAGCTGTACAACTGTGTTGCCTTTCGGTCCCTTCCTAACTTTTTCCTTCCAAAATGTAATATGCTTAAATCAGCGACACCCCAAAACGCCCTTGTCGTTCAATTCTGCTTAAGAAAAGTCCAGGAAAACATTCTGCCATACTGCATCCACAGTTTTCGAAATTTAGAATGTCGGGCGGATGCAGAATCATTCTGGCCTAAAGTCGATTTGAAACATCTCTACGAGCTAATCACTCTGGAAGATACCGCACTTTTTCAAAAAGTAAGCTACACGAAGCGCAAAAACTTTTGCTATAAAGCAGACGGTAGAACGGAATAAGACTACTATACTGACTGGAATTCATTTTTGTACTTCTTAGATAATTAAAGACAATGTTCGAATGCCGGAAGGGATACTCAGCGCGATTAGTGGTGACACTAGTCGGGATCCTAAGAAACATCACAAGAAAAAACCATACAGAGGGGTGAGTTATTTTATAGGTAATGACGTGTACCGTGCGTCTTCACCAACCACTGAAAGGTCACGAACGATACTTGTTTTTCCGCAGATAAGTAAAACTACAGAAAACGATGGGAAAGGCCCAACAACAACGCCTACGAATAAAAAGAAACAGGAGAAAGAAGACCGCTACAAAAATTTTAGACAACAGCAATATAATCGCCATATGGCAAGAAAAAAGAAAGAACAACAGGAAGAACGAAGACGAAGGAAGCAGGAGCAACAATCCGCCAACATGATACCTCATCAGGAGAAACGAAAATCTATAGATCTTGACAAACCTATCGTTAGAGATTACAAAAACTATCGCTTGTCTGCAGTTATTGAGTTTTTCATTCCTCATTTTCTTAACATGGGAGAAAAAGCCATTAAGCTAGAATCCTTTCCAGAAGCTACCATGTATGCTTTGCATGTTCAGAATTTATGTAAACTAGTTGTAAATAGCCCTGCCGACGTCATACAGCCCATAGAACCCGCAAAAATGGAAACTTATTCGGTAAGTCACATGGTTGTGCAATATGTACCCCGTCCATACAAATGACATCCTTTTTACACTACTAAATATAATTTTTTCACTCTCCTATTACAGCGGAGAGCTCAGGCTATACTTGATGAGCTGGGTCCCAAAAGAGAGCAGTATATTACGACAAAACTACGAAATCCAGAGTCCGCTGCCACTGAAGCGTTTTTGCAAAATTTCTTATCGCCTCGAAACAAACCTCGAACTCTACCACCAACGCCTAAATCATCGACACGGATATTACGACCTGATAAATTTAAAACAGTAGAGCTGTCAAGAATAGGAGAGTCGTTAAAGCACATGCCACACAATACGATTGGCTCCAAGCCCTCTGATTATGATCCCAGAATCCATGAGGAATTCCATTTAGAGCCTCAAGATGATTTAGTCTTAAAACCTCCCCCACAAGTCCCACCAAAACCACCAAGCCCCGTTCCTCCGAAAAAGCCACAATCCATTCTTCGTAAACCACAACCGATAGCTGCTGAGAAAATAGAGCAATCTATACCGATGACTCCTAGACGACAAAGTACAACTTCTGAAGATTACTCTTCCGATGACGATTCGCTACCAAATCCAATTATTAGATTTAAAAGCATGAATACTAACTCCGTCTTCGTCAGACGAACGCCGAGTTTTTTTTCTGCGACTGCCAGCAAGCAGTAATGTGTGATAATAATTTAACTATTATGACCCTGTATATAACTTCTTTAAATTATTAAGATATACATGTTAAGGTTCTATGTTTCTTAACTGTTGTGCGTACTATGATATTTCATGCTAGGTATGGTTTCATAATTGTAAAATCGGTGCTTACATTCACTCCGTGCTCGGTGTAAAAATCCGCTGTTCCAATGCTTCCATACAGCCTGAAACCCATTTGTTGCAGGGTTCGCACACAGGGCTCCAATTCAGCTTTATGCTGATCAAAGTTAAAACAAAATTGAAAATTAGAAACGCTTAAAAAATGGATTTGATCAACTTACTGTTATTACTTGATACTAAAACATCGGACATACCTTGTATGTGCCAACAGAAAGAAGAATGGATTTTTGAGGAATCGTGAATCCCGTACTGATCATTGCCTTCAAGTAGGCTTCATAACGATTTTCTCCAAAGCATGCGACTTCTCCCGTGGATGCCATCTCGACACCCAACATTACATCAGCGCCTACGTAAAGATATAAATTCACTATTAACTTGAATTGCATTACGTAGGTGATGTGATAACCGATTTTAAATATAGCAGAGGAGCATTACCAGCTAAGCGGGAAAACGAGAACTGCGGAACTTTTACACCCACGCGACCACAACCAGTCATTACATCAATTGGTTCAACCCTCTCGCCGACAATGACCCTCGTGGCTGCACTTACGAAGTCGTAATCAAGTGTTTTGGACACAAATGGGAACGATCTGGACACTCTTACATTACACTCAATAACGTGAAGCTCGTTATCCTATATGATCATGATAACATTATTAAAATGAAGAACTTCAAAACAAATACAGGGCAGTACGTTTAAAACTTTACCTTTGCTATCAACTGGATATTGAATGGGCCTGTAACCTCCAGTGATTTGGCGATAGCATGCACTATTGTCTTGATTTTTAGAATCGTTTCCGCGTTTAAATCCTGCGGTGGAGTCACTAATGTGGCGTCTCCAGAATGTATTCCCGCGTTCTCGACATGTTCGGAAATGCCCATGCAGATGATATCCCCATCTGATGCTACAGCGTCAACATCTATTTCCTAAAGAAAAGGGAATGGCATCTCCCATTGAAGCTAGATCCTGACTATTTACACTGAATCGGTGCAATAATGTTAAATAGTTAAAATGCTACCTTTGCTTCCTGTATGAATTTGGATATTACGACAGGTTTGTCTTTCGTGAGAGCCCCGCATGACTTTAAGTACGTTTGGACATCTTGAATACTATATGTGATTTTCATAGCAGCGCCACTGAGCACGTAAGATGGGCGCACCAAGCATGGAAATCCTACTTCCAAGCAGAATTCCACGGCTGATTCCAAGCTAGTGAGTTCTTTCCATCTACGAAAAGTTAATGAAACAGAAAAGGATATCATTTTCGTTAAAGTATTATCGAAAAATCGAAATTTTTGGAATGGTTTATGTACCTCGGTTGAGAAATCTTAATATGATCCAACATTCTTGAAAACTTGAATCGATTTTCGGCTGAATCGATACATTCCGATGATGTTCCTAGAATCTTAGCTCGCTGATGGTTTAAGTCCACCGCTATGTTGTTGGGTAGCTGACCTCCCATGCTAAGAATTACACCCTCTGGATTCTCAAGATTATAGATGTTCATGACGACCTGAGTGATGGTAATATAGATCCATGAAAACATTTGTTAAGGTAATTTGATGACAAAAGCACCGAAACAAAATAAAATCCTTACTTCAAAAGAAATTTCATCAAAGTACAATCTATCGCACATATCGTAGTCCGTACTGACGGTTTCCGGATTGTAATTCACCATAATTGTCTTCTTATTCAGTTTTCGCAGTTCACGGATACATCCCACGGCGCACCAGTCGAACTCAACTGAGCTTCCAATTCGATACACTCCCGAACCTGAATATTAGATTTTTTTTCATTCATGTTAGTATCGTCTCGACACATGTGACTGAAATACGCTTTCCTTACCAATGACCATAACATGCTTTCCAGGGAACTCCAAATCATGACTTGTAGCGTTGTACGTCAAGTACAAATAATTTGTAGTTGCTGGCCACTCTGCAGCAACAGTATCAATTTGTTTCACAAAGGGTAGCACGCCTAAAGGATGTAGAAAAATATTCACGAATTTAGAACGAATCGCTTTCTGAAAGTTTACTTTTTTGAAGTAGGTAACCTACTTACCGCATTTAATTCGCAAGTTTCGGACGGCTAATTCTGTACTCTTCACGCAAGATGCTATTTGTTTGTCTGAAAAGCCTAGTTGTTTTGCGAGCTGTATGTCTTCCCTTTGTAGATTACTTGGGGTTTTCCCTTCTAGTTGTACTTGCAGGTCGATGATGTTCTGCAATTTCTTCAAGAACCATCGATCAATTTTAGTCAGGGCGTATAACCTTTCAATACTAAATCCAGCTTTAAGAGCAGCAGCCAATACAAACATCCGCTGATCAGTGGGGCACTCGAGTTCCTATCAACAAAAAGTAGTTAAGTTACAGTTAATTATTAGCAATATTATGAATTAGGGAAATGCGGGGGCAAATAACGTCGAACTGCTTAGCTTACCTCCTCCGACACCATTCTCATGTTAGGATCAAAGCCGAGGACATTTTCGTCGGTCATACGCAGAGCTTTTTGGAAAGATTCCTCGAATTTCCTACCAATAGCCATCACTTCGCCAACACTTTTCATTGAACTTCCAATCTATAGAAAATTATAACAGGTTTTGAAAAGTTTCATTTGTTTCGCTTACTTTTAAATTCTGTCGTAAGCGATTTTACCTTGGTACTGACACCTGAAAACTTTCTAAAATCCCAGTGAGGCACTTTAACCACGCAGTAATCCAAACTTGGTTCAAAACATGCTGTCGTGCATCCTGTGACTGAGTTCTTCAATTTGGCTAGTGATTTTCCCAAAGCCAACTTCGCTGCAACATATGCTAACGGGTATCCCGTTGCTTTACTGGCCAATGCTGAGCTCCGAGAAAGGCGAGCATTAACCTGACCATTCAAAATGTATTGCATTGTAAATTTTATTACACCTTTCTCAAAACCAAGTGATTCTTGACAACTTACTTCAACGATGAAATACTGCTGCGACTCCGGGCATAGAGCATACTGAATATTGCATTCTCCGACGACATCCAAGTGACGTATAACTTTCAATGCCGTGTCTCGTAGCATGAAATACTCCTGATTACTTAACGTTTGACTGGGAGCCACTACGATAGATTCTCCGGTGTGAATGCCCAAAGGATCTACATTTTCCATGTTGCAAACCTGTAGCAACAAGTAATTGCTTCCTTAAATACAGTATTACTCACAGTTGACTGTAAATGGTAGTCAATATTTTAAGTGAAAGACTTACAGTGATGCAGTTGTTGTACGCGTCCCTTACTACTTCATACTCAACTTCCTTCCATCCTTTCAAAGATTTGTCAATGATGAGCTGATTAGAGCTTGCAAAAGCCTGGCCTGCTAAAGTTCTTAGTTCTTCCTTGTTATTTGCAAATCCGGAACCCAATCCACCGAGGCAAAAGGCACCTCTTGCGAGCACAGGGTATCCTAGTTTTTCTGCTGCTTTAAGTGCCTGAAACAACAATTTTGTAGTAATTATAAAAGAAATTAAAGTTAAATGTACTTTAGTAAATTTTTGAGAGATCCGACTTACTTCTTCGACAGTGTAGGCGAATTCGCTAGGAGCAACGCTTTCACCAATTTCGTTAATCTTTTGAGTAAACAATTGTCTGTCTTCTGTAACATTAATGGTTTCAATCGATGTCCCAAGCACCCGCACACCGTATTGCTCAAAAACTCCTTGCTTGTCCAGCTCTATGCCACAATTCAATGCAGTCTGGCCTCCAAAGGTTAACAGCACACCGTCGGGTCTTTCTGATTTGATTACCTGAACAGATTGTGTGCAAAGAGCAAAAAATTAGACTCGGCCGTGTTATCTGTCATGCAACATCAGATTGCTGTGATCAGGTACCTGTTCAACATATTCAGGAGTGATCGGCAAGAAGTAGACTTTGTCGGCTAAACCTTTGGAAGTCTGCACAGTAGCAATATTTGGGTTGATCAATACTGTGCGAATATTTTCTTCTTTTAAAGCTTTGATGGCTTGAGACCCGGAATAGTCGAACTCTCCAGCCTGTCCAATCGAAAGTCCACCAGAACCTAGTATAAGAACTTTGTTCGGAACTAGCTGCCTGCTTTCAATACCTTCGGGGCACGGTGCATCTTTTTGGATCCATCTCTTAATGACACTGCCGACGCTTTCTGATGGCTGCACCGAAGTTTTGCTTCTCGATGCTACCACTTCCAGAAATATGTCAAAGAGAATTTCCAAGTCCGTGGGGCCTGCCATGTGCTCCGGGTGAAACTGTACACTAAAACAACGGAATTCTATTAGTTGCTTACTCTTAACCACATACTTTGCATCAATCATGCTTTTGGCCTAATTTTTTCCCATACCTGAAAAATGGATGCTTTTTGTGAACGATTCCTTCGTTAGTTTCATCATTTGCATTTGTGAAAAGGGGTTCCCAGTCCTGTGGTAAGTTTTCGGTACTGACTGCGAATCCGTGATTTTGAGATGTAATGAAACATCTTCCTGTTCCTTCATGTATGCATGGCTGATTGTGCCCTCGATGACCAAATCTACAGATAGCATGTCATTACGAAACAAGTAGTACTTATGGCAAGGCAGAGTTACAAATAGAGATGGTTCATACTTCATCTTGTAAGTTCCACAACCAGCAGCTACAGACAATAACTGATGTCCCAAGCAAATTCCGAAAATGGGCTTCGGATTGGGCATAGATAAGAGTTTCTTCACATTTGAGATCGTCACTTTGCACATTTGAGGATCACCAGGTCCATTGCTTAAAAATAGCGCATCGAACTCATTTGGATTGAGTTCATGGTTCCAAGGAACAACATCTACTCTTGCTCCCCTCTTCAAGAAGCACCTGAGTTGGTTGTATTTCAGACCGCAGTCTACCACGCAAATCCTGGGGGATCCGGATGGATTGTAAACGCGAGGTTCCTGTACAATGTTAGTAAAGAACATATGTCTTTGTAATGAATATTTTATGTTCCCGCTCGTCAAGTTCTTAGATTAAAGGCATTACTTCAGACTACACTTCTGTTACAGAGCAAGATCAAGATCAAGCAGTAGTGCGTGTGTTTACCAATACCCCTGCATGAAAACGGCAAGAACTGCCAGCTTTTTGATGCGCAGAGATGAAGACAAATGAGACTTTTGTTGGATTGCCAAAACATTTCTCGCATAAACGCCTATCCTATCCCTGACTTTAGTATTAATGCTTTCTAAATCTTTTGAATCTAGTTCAAGGGAAGTAATGGAATTTGCATGAATAAAATCCTTACCGAACACGAAACGGCCTGCACCAAATTAGAAACATTTGGATCCTTCAAGGGAAGGTTCATGTCATCTCCGTCGGCAATGATTTTGCCTAAGCATGTTCCTTTATGGCGGATATGCTTTGTCAGCTGACGTGTGTCGATGCCATAAATACCGGGCTTGTTTTGTTTCTTCATCCAGGCAGATAACGTTGTTGATGAGTTCCAATGGCTGGGGAAATCACATACCTCACCCACGACAAGGGCAGTAGCCCAAATGCATCTCGATTCGAAATATCTGGAGGTTAAAACAAAACATGAAACACTTTACGCATGAAAGCTGTCAATCCAGGTGCAGTCTCCAACATTCACAGGTTCTAACCTCGAAATTCCGTGTTCATCTTTTTCTTCTGCAGGTATGCCATAGTTTCCCACAATAGGATACGTCAATACCAAAATTTGTCCATAATACGAAGGATCTGTCATTGACTCAGCATAGCCGACCATTCCAGTCTGAAACACTACGAATACACAATCATTCATAGAAATAAAGATTACCCAGTATAATTGCACAAGCTATAGGAAATACGGAGTATTTGCTTACAAACAACAGTATATTTAGATCGAAAACACTTACCAACTTCGCCAGATATGGATACTGGAGATCCAAACAAAAACCCAGGAAATTCTGTCCCATCTTCCAACACAAGCTTCCCTCGGCGAATTTCTTCCTGGTCAGGGTTTGCAGGGGTTAGGGCGTAGCAAACCATTTTTGCAACTATCACTTTATGATCTCGCACGCCTGGTCAAGTTTTTAATTATTTTGATTCTACACCTATGAAAACAATTAGTCCGTGACACAAACCCCAACTGTCTCGCTATCCGATTCATACTGAGACAGAATGATCCTGTAAAGCTGATTAAGAGTCGCCCCAAACCTACATTAAACGGTCATTAGCATGCATTGATTCTCAGTCTCCATGAACTTATTATGTGATAGAGGATCCAGAGAATATTCCTGA
Organism: Sminthurides aquaticus; assembly: GCA_906901655.1. NCBI lineage: Eukaryota > Metazoa > Arthropoda > Collembola > Symphypleona > Sminthurididae > Sminthurides > Sminthurides aquaticus. Next base: position 4,003,051 of record CAJQTT010000013.1, on the reverse strand, counting down.
GCATCCGGGGAACATGCAGCTAGCTAGATCCTGTACATGTGGTTTAGCACGTCCGATCAAAGGTTAGAAATTTAATGACCATAATAATCTTGTAATTTGATACTGTCTGTGTATCCAATTGTGCTACTTGAGCATTTCCTTAGCCGAATGTAAGTTGACTGTCTAAATAAACCCCTTCTTCTCCTATCTTAGTCCTATGATCTCCCGTCTATCTTATCAATTCTAGCAGGGTGGGAATGGTTTGAAATGAATATCCGGTGTTTTAGAAAACTAGAGCCTTTCGAGTTCGTGACCTGTCGAACTGTCTGTAAATTTTGACCTCTATGAACCACGTCCGGCCTTGACAACGTCATATCTGTAGATTCCTACGGGGAAATACTTTACCGGCTCATGGAAAACTGAGACGAACTTTTTGTTTAATTCCAAGCTGGCCTGCGAAGACCGTACAGCTTGAAGCCAGCATGAATCTTACTCTGTTCAAACAGTAGTGCATAATCATTCATCATAAATAGTATCAAGTAGATTTGACTCACCAAAGATCCCCAAATAGAATCAATCCTCTTGTCTCAGTCTCAGATAGATAATCAGTCTTAAAGGCCGTAAGACCAGCAGTATAAAAGTCCTAATAACGTGGGTAGTTTCACGCAGAATGTTTACTCAGCCTTTCGATTATTGTAGTCTTGAGAGCGTCAGTCTTATCGATGTTAAAAATGAACAAATTCCTGTAGCTTGTCTTCCCAGCGGGATTAACACAATTTAAAATATACTAACTTATGCTATGTCATCCAAAAGTATGCTGATACTTAACTGACGATACCTTACGGAGCAGTATAAAAAGACACGTTCAGCTTCCGTCTCGAGTTACACACAACAAAAATTTAAAAACAAAATATCAGTCTAGTTATCAGCCTTGATTGTCTTCCTGTCAGCCTTTCACAAAATTGCCTTCTTCCAACCTGTTGTAAACTAAAATGATTTTCACATGTAGAAAATAAGAACTAAAATGAACGTAGTCAAAGTTTGATTCTCATGGAGCGTTGGTTTCCCTCTAACTGCGAAGCAAGAGATTCCCGTGAAAGGTGATACCTCCAACTATCAATTACAGACTGACTCTTACAATCCCTCCAGAAAAAAATACATCAATGTTGACTTGATTGTACCCTCTGATAGAGATTAAAGATCCTTTCATGCTACCATTCCAAAATCTTTCTGAGTTACCCTCTCAAATTTCTTCTAATACGAAACTTCCAGGAATCCGCTCTGCCCTTTCTTTGTAAAAACCGTTTTATCAATCCGTCCGGGCGCTTTAACTGCAACTTTACCATGCAACTTGAGTCCTTCTTGAGTTCAATAAGCCCCTGTAAAATTTAGAAGAATGGGATTAAAATGTGAGAAGTAAGCGGTTTAACATCAACCCTCATCAGCTGACCGACCCAGTCTCGTACCCGTTCCAGTCAAGATGATTTGGTTAAAAGCTTGTATCACATGCCGTGCTAGCAATGTCGGTTGTAGGAGCAATGAATTGTTCTCGATGTAATGGGATTAAAGATATATATATTTTCGTTTCTTTTGTTCCTCTCCAGCTTTCTTGCCGGAAGGTATTCTTCATCAAGTTTTTTTAGACTGCGCTTCGCTTCAACCGCAAATTCTCTTCTTCTCTCTACTTTTCTACGATATTCCTGATTGTCCAGACATGCGTGCCAGTGATATTTGTATACTAAGCTTGAGTTCTATTCCACTTAATTCAATTTACATAGATATACTTCTCTTGCGCTCCTTCCAAAAGTAACAGTCCGAGTTGTCTTTACATTATATACATCACGTACACGAGAAAGGAAGATCTGTCCAGAACTCAAATATTAACCCAATGCTAATTATAACATGATTTTTTATTATTAATACAAACTGTTGCTTCGTGTCAACTGTCACTGCCTTAATTGAAAGTTATCCGTAAAAATTGTAACGTCTGTGCATGTACTATTATGATGTTCGAATTGATGAAGCTTCAGTTATATTTATACGTTGTATAAAACATGCATCAAATGCACGTGTGCATATTTACGCAGCTTCAGCATGCGTGTAAGTTTAACGCGCTCTTGTAATTTGAATGAAGAACCATTGAGAGTCCCACTAAATAATGCTCTATGCTTTTCTTTGTGGGCGTCAGTGGCCGAATGGAATAAACGTTTTACCACAATACTTCAGCGCGGCGCAAGATCCGCTGCATCTGAAATTCTAATAGCGGCGCTGGTGGACGGAATAAAAAACTATGAGTGTTGGTTCACAAAATATTTAATTTTTTTGTCATCTCGTCGTAGCGTGCACCACCTAATGAGGGTGCAATTAAATTATACATAAGTATTCAAAATAAATAGTTGCTGAACAATATAAAACGTACAAGTATACACAATAATGTATGTGTTAAATCGTCAAAGGAGAAGGGCTAGTGCAGTACGTGGAGGGGAAATCTAGTCGGCCTGCTCCAAAATCCATTTAAAATCCCGTATTTTAACTTTGCTGTACTATCAAAGCCTATCGTAGTTTGATAAGCAGTGCTGTGCAATTAAAAAAATTATCCCTGTAAATAATTACATAAGTATTCTTTAGGATCGTCAAGGGTAGATGCATTGCCAACGGATACAAAAATACACGTGCCGTTGTATCTAAAAGTAAATGTCCCGATTGAACAGTTGCATACGAAATAGTAGTTGGTTCGGAATTACAGATACGGTTGAGTGGCAAAGAAAAGCAAATATTTTTTGATTCCTTCTAGTAATCCAGTCGACGTTATCAGTTGAAGGATGTTGTGCCATATCTAAACGCAAGTATGTCATATATACTGGATTGTATAATGGCACAGGGGTTTGATAACTTATAGGGATCCTGGGAGAGGGCAAACTCATATAAACAGGTAGAAATAAATAACAATGTACATGGAATTCCTAGAACTAAGAGAGAAATACGTGATTGAGGAGTGGACCTAATTTTCCGCCAGAAACGTGGGATTATTATGGGAATCCAATTAAAACCGTAATAAGAATCGGAGCTACATACTAACTACAGATCCGAGTGGACAACTCTGGAATGACTTTGTCGGTGAATATAGATTAGATTTTAGTTTGACGCCGTGTATAATTACACGTACTGGCCATCTGGTTAATTGCTAATTGCTACTACAATTACAAGCAGATATTCATCTCGTTTCTAAAGTTGTACCAGACAGAGAAAAAAGTCTTCTAAAGTCAGTCACAAAATACAAAAGTTTTTATAAATATTTTATAATTTAAGTTGCATTAACCCCTACTTAAATATGGTCCTCACCCCTACCCTAAAATAGTCCCACATTTTATTAACTGTGTATTGTTTGAAGCAGTAAAGTCCTTGCTGAGGGTCGTTTGCTCTTGAGAAAGCATAGGCTACGCGGTTACCGAAATCAAAGACCGGGTTCCCTGTTTCCGGCATGCTTGAGCTCCCGGCAAGTATCTCTGTGATCCCCATCCCTGGATCTGGATCTCTGTCAAGATAGATGGAAGAGTCCTTGCTGCAATACAAAAATAGAAAGCAAGTATAAGTCAACGTTCGAGGCTAATGATGTAGACTGTATCGCAATCTTCAAACTTGAGACAAAATCCATTAATCTACACTTACTCCACTTGGTCTTTCCTTTTGTGCTCGTAGACACTGAGTTGGCCGAATCCAGGGTGACCTGGGACCACTCCGAAATATGACATAAAGAAGGGTTTAGCCACATCGCAAATAGTTGTCACAATATCTCCATCGCCTTCGGGTTTACCATCAATATCGTTTGTGCTACTGGAAGATGAGGAGGAGGATGATGAGGAAGTTGATCCTCCTCCAACCTTCTGAGGCTTAGTGTTTTGCGTGACCTTTGATGGTGGAGGTTTTGAATCAAGTTTCGAGAAATAATGTTTCACATAAGTTTGAACGATTTGCGACAACAAGTTTGGGAGCATTCCGCCGCCGCCGCTTCCGCCAGATGGCCCTGAACCTCCTAAAAGAGCTGCAAGTGGGTTAGAAGCTCCGGAATTGGAACCCCCAGAGGGCGCTGAACCAGATGGACTGCTAAGACTTGGTCTTGAATTTGAGGATGTGGCTACAGGTTCACTTATTTCATTGGACTCCAGAGGCTTCTGTGTTGGTTTTCTAGCAGGACCTGATGGTCCAGTACTGTCTGAACCAGACCCACCAGAAGGTCCGCTACCACTGGGTCCTTGACCGTTATTGGGTCCTTTCACTGGAGGTCTCGGAGGGGTCAAGAAGCTGGTCACAATGTTGGAAACCATGTTTTGCACCATCGGATTTGTTGCAACCTGTCCGAGGGCCGGAATGGCGCTGTTCATGAGCAACGATACTTTATCTACTTCCGGTCCGCCCATGGCTGTTTGCATAAGAGCGCTGGCAAGATTGATGAGTTGACCAGTGGAAGCGTCCTTTCCAGAAGGCCGGGACTTGCTTTGACTTTGATTGTGGCTCTTGTCTTGCTGTTTCCGAGGACGTTGTCCCTGAGGGTTTTGTGACCTAGATCCTCCGTTTGCAGATACATTCGTCACTTTGTTGGCTGAGCTAGGAGATGCTCCTGGCTGAATGAATCTGCGGTCGATAGCTGGAGCTGGAGCAGGAATAGGACCGTTCCCGTTGATTGAGGGTTTAGCTGTTTCTACACGTGCAATTGAGGCTAATTTCTCCAGGGATGATCTGTTAGGTGTGGCCATGCGGGCACGTGGTCTATCGCCTGCGATAGAAGTGTAGCTCCTTGAAACACTGACATTTGGATCCGAGTTCGCTCTCCTCACACGCCGATTCCCAGGTACAATATTCATGTTGCTCCCATGGAAAGTTGACTGGAATCCATCAACCATTGAGGACATTGGCGTTATGTAATTGCTCATTTTAAAGTTGAGATTGTTTTGGTGCTGCTGCTGTGGAGGCATGGGCCCTTGGTTGGTTTTAAAGAAACGGCTGAGAAGGTTTGTAGTTGTAGCTAGAATCCCTTCGTTGGCTACATTGAATAAAGAATATTCCAAGTAACAGTAGCCGAGACTGAATTCCCTTGGCCATGCCACGTATCGATCTTGATAAGTTCCCACCCATCCACCCACGTCCACTCTCTCAAGCAATTGGGAAGCAGTGGAGCTTGGTAAAACATGAGCAATCCCATCAGCAACTTCTCCATATCCCATCGACTTCATCAACGCTCCCATAAATTGAAAAGTTTCTGCAAGAACTGTACTGTTCAGCGGCTTTCTTTTCGGTGGATTCTGCTCATCCTCAAAATCATCAAAGGGATTCACAATTTCCGTCTCCATCGAACTATTTCCCAGAGGTCCTTCAGTTTCGGAAGACGTGTCTGAGAAAGAGGACACTGTGGGTGGTACTTTATCCTTTGATTCCGTGGAAGTGGCTTCCGCTTTGTCATCCACAGTTTGTAAATCCTCCTCTTCGGACGAGAGGTCATCTTCGGGTCGTTTCTTGATGATGAGCCGTCCTCGCCGATTACTTGCTTCTCCTTCCTTGTTGGCACTCAGTGCGGGGTTTTCATTTCCTGTATCGCTTCTCGAGGTGGGACATCTTAGGGTAAAATAGAAAAAAATGAAAACAAAATTAAAAATAGTCTCAAAAAGCCATGGGTTTTACCCGCGCAGGTGTCTATAAATACAGAAGTACTTGAAGTTTCACAAGCATATACTTGAAAGTAGTGCGTATATTGGTGGTTGGGATCATGGAACATTCTTGAATTTTACTTACTTTTTGGGTAAATGTTTCAAACAGCAGAGAGGTTCTTGAAGGGACACTCCGGCATAAACCCAATGAGAATCACACCATCTATAGAATCCGCCAAGCCATTTAGGAGCGCTTAAATTGGCTAGAGGGTTTTCCTCCTCACCATCAGAGCCGGCAGATCCCAATCTCATAGCTTCCTCCTCTCCTTCCGTTTCTCTTCGGGCAAGAGGTCCGACAAAAAATTTCCAAGATTTTTTCCCCTCGTCTAATTTAGCAATCGTAGTTTGGTGACTTGTTCCATCCACGATTCTCGGAACGGGGAGTTTATGGGACTCATTGAAGCGTTGACACGCCAAAGTCCTGGTTGCTGCCAAGACGACAGTTTGAACTAGCGGAGAATTCTCATGACTGTCCGACATAGCCTGAATAAGCTGCCTGCAAATCGTAGCGCAGGATATTTTGTCTTCAGAAGCGCTACAGTTGGCAGCAACTGGAAGCCCTGTTTAAGGAAAAAAGGTAGACATTGATTAACTACATCGTTTCCACGGAACGCTGATCCACTCCATACTGCAGGGCAACTACAAGTTAGTCAGTCATGAGGCGCTGATGTTAGACAACGACCAAATATATACAGTGTACACAGCAGTGAGTCAAAATCAGTTATGTATCATGTCATCATCATCATTACTGTACATGTCTCATCAACGCGTAAAAAAATTCTCATCCTCTACGAAAGCTGTAACGACAAATTATTTACGGTTTGTCTTGAATTATTACTTCCAGCCAGGAAGACGGAGTAACGGGAGGCTTATTTTTATTATTCGCTAAAAGCGTCACACAATATTCCATGGGTAATTCCGCGTCAATCATCTCGACGACAATCTTCTCAAGTACCCGCTCAAAAGCTCCGTGTCAAATCCTTGAGAAAACTCAAGCTATTATAGCATAATAGAAGATGTAAACGTTATGGCAAGTTACCCTGAAATCAACTCGCAATAATACTTCACTCTTCCAATTTTAAATCCAAGCGCAAATCCTTGAGCGGATATTGGGACAGGTTCATTTCTCAAGTGTTGTAGGGCAAGCGGAGGTTTTGTGTATGTTTCTGGGATGACTGTCATTTAAGAATACTATTGCAATTTTAGAAAGGTTTCAGTGCCCATTTCTGGGACAATATTGAAGGGTTTGATTGAGTAAAGCTGTCTAAGTCAAAAAAAAATCTCTTCGTTGACAGCTTTAAAAAACAAGTGCGTGTATGCATTCAAAAAACAAAACAAATTGTTTAAAGAAAGGCTTAAGGTTCGAAAAGGATTGTTCCGCTCAATGAAGAAGATTTTCTCGATATCTAGCTCAGAAGAGAGAATCAATTGAGTGCTCTGGGGTTCCTCCTTGTGTTGATTTTTTCCATTAATCCGTCTGGTTTGAACAGTGTTGAAATAGTTGGGATTATTAAGTGTGAATTATTTGGGTAGGACGTGGAATTAAGTTAAGTACAGCTTGTGGTGTGTTTTACTGCTCCATTAAGACACTTTTAGGTTTAGCAACTCTAAATCCCTAAAACTGCGTCTTCCTCTTCTGTCTGTGGCTGATTCAGGAAAAGGGAGGCGGGGAAGAAGAATGAATATTTTTGAGGCTCAATACGAGCTCAATATAGAGGGTGTCTATCTTCCACGAAGATGAGAATTAGAGTTTGGAAAAAAAGTTGAACTTGTGGTTTACAGGTAAGGAAGCAAGTAGTTGTATGGAGCGAGCGCTTGGTTGAGTATTGCATTGCAATTTATCATTTAGGACAAAGATAGAGGAATTGTACGGCGTGTTTAACTACTACGCAGCGTAAAGAATCGCTGAGGGTTGGGGAGCAGTAGGATTCCGGCTTTTACACCAACAAGGAAGAAGATGGCAATGAGGAAATAGAGGATGAGAGAATTATCAAGCTGTCGATGAGGATGATAATGATTGTAGGAATGATACGGATAACTGTGTTCCTCACCATAACGCTCATGAGTCAAGTTAACTACGGTGTATCATCAAACCTCTTACCAGATAACACAGGTTTTGCATCCGCTGAGAATTTCAAGGGAGGTGAACCGAGAAGAAAAACGCCACACTGACACGTATCCGACTCCACTCCTGCCGTCCCTTCACAATTCACATAAACGGCCATTAGGAATATGGCCAGCGCGGTTTCTAAAATCCGAAACGGTATTCTCCTTCCCCCCATCTTGCTCATAACGCTCTCTCTTCTTGAGCTTCCAGCCTTGTTACGAAACCAACACAATTTGTCCCGCATATACGTCCACTCACTCAAACAACACACTCTCACATGAATCCGGGAGATGGAATGATGAGAAAATCCAATCAAAAATCTCGACACTTGTAAAATCTCCAAAAGTTGAACTGGAATACTTCTGTTTTCTTCTTCGGGCTTTTCAGGAGAATCAAATAGCCTTGGCCTTAAAACCCACAACTTGCAAAGACTCCAGCAGGGAAAACAATCTCGGATTTCTGAAAGAGAAAAATGTACAGTTGATGATCAGTCAGAGTTGTAGCTTAAAGTAAGAAAGAATTACAATGGACAAGACAGGGTCCTTGCTAGAAAAAATGGAATCCCGAGGAAAGGGAATTTTTCAATATTTTTCCTTCTTCTAGCCCAATAACATCTTCGTACTAGTACCTCAATTTCTTAGCAATAAGCCGGCAAGAAGACAATCTGGACCAAATCAGAGGCACACACTTAAATCCAACAGCCCTCCCTTACGTATCACAGTCCCTACTTTTCGGCAACCGTCCCTATCTCTCCCAAGTACCTGGGGTATACTGAGTACAGGTATGGGGAACAGCAAAGTAATAAGTCAGCCTCTTTCATCTGTCTGCCTCAGCGAATAGTAGAGCACAGGCTCCGAGGATCCAAGCAGGTAGTAGAAAATATTTATTTTCTTATTTTTAAAATTCACAGCCCCACACGTCCCCACCCCCTTGCCCTACCTTTCTTACTCTTCCTTGACCAGGAAAAGAATGAGTGAAACGTATACTCAGGCAGGCAGACTCTCTCTCTCTCCTTCTCTCTGGAGAACCAAGATTAAGGAAGGCACTTAACAACAGGTAGAGACAAATCTTTGGATTCCAGACGCATATATGCATATATGCAAAAGCGAGACACTTGCACTTAACACCAATCCTTCCAGCAGCACGTAACTGTAACTAACTTAAACTACCCACCCTTAAATCCCAAGACCCTTCTTCCAGGATAATAAGTCTTGGAAGATTGAGGTGGAGAAGAAGAACAAGAGGGGCCCTTCCGCAGTATGTACCTACCCCAAATCCATCCAAATCAGGGCTTAGACCACCATATCTCTTCTGAGGCCATTTTCTCTCTGCAATTGTGAAAATCCTCTTCTTCTGCCCTGTCTACCAGGATGTACTTGATACGATTAAGAAGCAACCATAAGTACTTAACTTTGGCGACCCTAGGTTCTTCACTATTCCTCAAGTCTCTCAATAATTTCCAAACAATGAAACCTTCTAAGACTTAGGATGTGATTCAAAGAATCGCGAATTCCGATATATTCATGATATTAGGGAGAGAGGGGGTAAGAGGGATTAGATTATAATAGGGTGAACAAGGACGAGAGAAATTAAGGAGACGCGGATGTATATATGCTTTGTACCATGGTTTTATTATTATATGACAGAATTATGGGGGGAGGCAAGAAAGAAAGCTATGCACTTAAATCCTACATGTCCTCGCATATCCTTCTTTCAAAGGTGCATTAAGAATTTAAGAAGCCAACATATGATCAAGTAGTAAGAACTAACCTAGAAAAATATATTCAGTTTTTACGAGCAAAAATCAACCAGTTTTCACTCTTTTCCCACCAACATCCCATAAGCACGCACACGGAATCAAAGTCAGGGAGACAGTGTACACAAAAGGCTAAGCCACAGGAAGGATCTTAAGAAGAAGAGTAAATAATGATGGCTCTTTAAGTTATTGTAATTATTATCATTTGATTCAAGAAGCTCATTTTGCGACAGCCTATAATTCACTCAACCTTGACTCTTCCTCCTATAACAATTGGATTCTTTAAAACGTGCTCATCCTCTTCATTACAATCACGATGTAGATCAAAATCAGAGGGATGAACGAATGGATTTTACAAATTACACCAACACTAATAGATTTAATCAGCATACGTCCATTACAGCTTCAGCTGTTTGCTTAAAGTTTTCGAATTTTGGGAAAAGGGGAGAGGTTTGTAGCAAGAGTGATAGTAAAATTACCGACGGACTACGGAATGCTTGCTAACTTCCTTGTGCTTGTGCCTTGGTCTTCTCTCCGTGTATACTTATTGTTTAGGGGTGCATTTTCTTTAAACTGGTTCAAGGTGAATCATGCCATTCGGAGGGATGAAAAGGGATACTTTTACTTGGGCTTCCTATGTAATTTCCGCAGCCAGGGATTTTAGCTTGTCAGGAGCAGGTGACTGATCAAGAACAAGAGTCAATCACAATTGTGAAAAAGAGACGAGGAATTCACACAGGAGCGACGAAACGCTAACAATTCACTTACTTTCTCTCCTCCGTTAATTGTTGTCTTGATTTTACCTGTGGCTGGGATCATTTATAATGGCTCATTGTCGGTGGGCTGAGAGCTGGAGGAAGAGGAAGAAGAGGAGAGACTAGGGGGGGGAAGTGAGTACAAGAGTGCGAAGACGTTGTTGGAAGGTCGTGGTGGGGGAGGTGGAGGAGGGAGAGAAAGATTATCAACGCTAAATGTTAATGAGAGGAGGTTAGTTAGTTAAGGAGGTGAGGGTTTTAATGAAAGCTTGTCGGAATTGGTGCAATGTGATTTATGCCGTTAAAGGGACGAGCAACTGTGTGTAAAATCCTCGTAAAAAATGATACGCATCAATTCTCTTTGGAGCTGAAGGCTCGAAAAGTAAATGCACACACGTACAGCTAGCCGGCAGAGGCCTCCTTCCTTGAGTGAGATAAGAGATGAGGGCAATCTTGATCTTGCACTCCACGGCATTCGTTGCTGAGAGAAGATGAGCCCGTTTTTAAGAGAAAGATGAGTTAGAATCATCCTGAATCAAGCCAATCATGACTGATAGGACTGCGGAAAGATGTGCGATCGAGGTGCGTCTCCCTGTAGGAACTTAACTTAATGTTAAGAAGATGCGAGGGTGGAAGTTTGGGATTTTCGTACCAATTTCCATGACACATCCCTCCCCGCCTTCATCTTCAACTGTCCCACTTCCATAAAGAATTTTATTAACTCTTGTGACTATTAAATTTTAAAAAAAAATATAATCCTCTACACGTTATCCCAACAAATTTGTGGCCGTTCATGTGATACAAGAATTGGGCCTTTAAATTCGCTTCTTTCCCTCTACTCTTCCGTGATTAAGGAGGCTGTCAACACTATTAGACATTGCTCGCATAATTACCCTTCCCTCCTTCCAAGGCAAAGCGTGCTAATTGCCAGCTTGTCTTTCATCTAATTTGGCGTTATTATCCACGCGTTTTAGCCCGTAGCATATGGCTTTAATTGTAACAATAATAAAAACTGAACTAAAACCAGCGCTTCCCGCACCTTGGGAAATTAGACAATTTTGCACACGAATTCGCAAGGAATTTCGCAATTTTTCCCACTTGCGCATACTCGCCGCGTAAATAAGCTAAACTCAATCCGCTTGTAAGCGTTTGTAGATGAGTGTCTCTGAATTGTATTGCTTGGGGGTAATTCAACTAAAGAAAGATTGTTGTCTACGACTTGTTTGAAAATTTTCAAGCGGCATATGGCCTGGGTCTAGAAATTACGTGTTAAACTAGCAGAGGAACTAAAAGTATGTGAACAAAGTAACGTGAGGCTCACCTTCAGGGTCAGGGTTAGATGATGGGTTGAATGTGGCGTGTAATGACGCAGAGTCATTGAATTCACAAGTAGTTTTTGTGTATTAGATTAAAAGCTGCAGCAGCTTGACACAGAGAAACAGCGCAACCGGATGACGACTTGAGGATTTGTGAATTGAAATCCTTGTTGACCGAGTATGCGTGTAGGTAGAAGGGGTCTTTAGAAGCGTCCTTCTTCCTCACTCTCCGAACGTTGTAGTAACACCACAATCCTTCCAAGGGTTTTGGATTCACTTTACGGATCTTCTTTTGGCGGAGGAAGGAGACAAAACTGTGGTAGAGGAGGGAAATGTGTATGATTGTGAAGAAAATGTGGTTTCCAAGTGGGAAGAGAATTAGCTTCTCGTATTGGTTTGCGGTTAGCCGGTACTGTTTCAGGTCAGAAGATGTGCAATTTGTGCGATATTTATCGTGTACACACACAGAGACACACTCACACTTTAAGAAACGTCATAAACTGTCAACATTCCTTCCTTCTCATACTTCTGTAAGTACTGTCTGTATATGTAAACACTGCCCGAATTCCGCTTGGCCGGTCACGGCGGAGAAGGACACACACGTTACTAACAAGATTAAATGTTGGATTGACAAGATGTGAATCCAGAAGTCGCTACGCGCTTAAGTCTTCTTGACACGAGCTTTGAATGAAGCTTTTCAAAGAGCTCGCGCTCAAGTCAGATTGGCGAAGAATAAACGTTTTATTCTTAAAAGCTTATTGGATTCCTGGCGCTCCTGTCCTCATGAAGATGTTTGGCTGTTTAAATTTACTTTTCCCTGTCAGCTCTGGATTAAAGAATACACGGACAGAGAGGCGCTTATTAGCATGCCGTTTCCAAGAGAATACTTGACACTCACAAAGGAATAACATAGGCTTGTTGTTGATTGCATTGCCGACCGTCGACGGCGAAACTCAGGTGTAGACTGAGATGTGATTTTAACGGCTCTTGTGTGTGAATAGTTGGTTTCTCTCATTCCATTTTGCTTACTTGCTTCCTTATGCTTACGTACAGCCTTGCCTACCTGCCCGCCTGCATTGCTTGCTTACTGCCGTTGTCTTGCTCCTTCCTTGCATACTTGCTCCCTCTTGTCTTCGGGGTGAAATGAATGACCTGTTCAGGATACCGTTAGCTTCACTTTAGCTCGGTTGAGACTGTGCGTAGATTCGCCCTCATTCACCCACTGTCTTACTCTTCCCCAACCATTTTCCCTTCACTCCATCTCAACTCATCATCTTCCTCATCATTCCCATTATCCTTGGCCGGAGTAAACATTTTTCAAGGGGTAAGAGCACTTCTAACTAAACTTACTACCATTAGAACCAACTACTATCTTCCTCGCCGTCCTCTTCCTCATCCTCTCAGCCTGATGCAAGCTTTGCTCATCATTCGTCAGACCATCTCTGCAAAATTTATAATTTTTTGCATGCCTTCATTCCAAAGGAATTGCGGATGTATATATGCGTGTACAACGAATACAGAAGCTCAACTCCCTGCCGTATCCCTTTTAGTCCCTTGGAACGGAACCCGGCTTTCTAAATATTTTGCAATTTTCTCAGAACCGATAACACCGTCACTCTGTTCCCCTGTCCGCTGCTGACTGCCCTTTCCTAGCCCCTGGACTATATGCGCTTTATTTGTATGGAGAAATCATTTCATTGAATTTATTATTTAATTCTTCTCCCATCTTTCAAGCATCATTTAACCTCTGCAGTCCATCTTGGGATAGAATTAACTCCGTTTCCTAATCATAGGGTTATTGTGGATGGCAGGAGCACGCTCTGGAATAATAATCCGAGTTCCCCCGTCATCCCTTCCCGCCCCGTGAATAACACTGTGAAGCAAATTGACGACAGTGTTTTGGGCGTGAGTACGGGCAATATAAATTTAATTGCTTGTTTCTACTGCCAAGATTACACCGTATTAACTCATGTAATCGTCTTCCATCCGGCAACAGCAATTCATCTTATGTTGTTATACTTTGTCTTTTCTCTCCTCCTTCTTGTATCTTGAGAGCTAATATATGTTTCCCAAGAGAGATGGAAAGAGAAACATTATTCATTCCGTAGCAGCCCTTGTTATAATGTTTATAAAGATTCCGGAGCCGGACCGTTACCGGTACAACATCTGATCTGGCCTCCTCCTGCGGTCCTTGCTCTGAGTTCTGGGAAGGCCTCTTTCCCAGCACACGTCTATTAATATACACACCTGTCCACGGATCCTGAGCGGACAAAGGCTAGAGTGGGGAGGATGAGCTGTAAATTATTAGGGAATGAAAAGAGCTGGATGATTGGAATACCAAAGAGAGTATATGAAGACGTAAAGGGATAATGCTTTCTTCATTGATTCTACTATCATGGGAGATTTTGTTTCGGGCTTGGCCTAAAATTATAGCGTGGAAGAACAAAGGGAGAAATGTGCAAACTCACGGACAAGCTCCGCAGAATTTGGCCATGACATTTACATTCAAGCCCGCGGTTAGTTCAACTTGTTGAATTAGTATGACAAGAAGATGATTCATTTCAAGGAGGGCTGGTTTTGCATGGCGTAGAGGTTTGTGACTAAGCGAAAGAACAGGTACAGAGAGGCTGCTGCATGATTAAAGAAATGAGTCGTCCCTTAGAGAGAAGCACGTTGAAGAATGAAGATGAGGGAAGGATGTCAAGTGGAGTTTAAATAATTATGATTGCAAATACAAGGAAATTATAAATTTATGCAAGCTTATTGAAATGGAATTACCGGAAGGGCTCAACTCCGCTCGGAGGCTACATACTCTCAAAGTTGCCAGGCCTGGCTCATGTCCAAACATGATATTCTTTCTTTCTACCAACACCAACCCTCTGCCTCCTTCCTTGCTGCAATGTTCAACACAACACACTCTCAAGTTGTACCCTTTCGTTTCTTTAGGGCATCTTCAAGAATGTCCTGCAAATCAATCTAAGCCATATGCCGGGGATGATGAACAATAGATGGGATATTTGAGAGATACCGTTCAAAGTCATTCAAGTGTGACTTGAGGAGGAAATAATAGGTTTTAGAGTGAGGACGAGAATAAATATATACGTTTACTTCATTGGGATTGGGGGGGACACAGAGACACAGAGACATAGATTCTATGACGGGAGGACGGAGGAAAGGTAATAGAAGTACAGTTAAGGCTGTAAGTCATAATGACGGACTAGGGAGGTGGAGGGGCAGTGCAGTAATCTTCCTCAATCAACAATCGCAATTGATACCATCCCCAATAATCTATACCCGTTAGCTCTTTATCCACCTTCTTTCTCGGCTGTTGGCTGGCGGGGAGGCGGTGGTAGGTAAGTAATAATAACTGCAGAAATTACTTCACACTCGTCCCTTTTAATACTGCCTAATATTTCACTGGCGAGCTTTCAAAATTACGGTAATACTTGAGAGGAAATGTGAAAGATTATTCAAGGAGACATTGATTATCTCCGTTTTTATGATAGGAAACATTATTCTTTTTTGCAATCCATCTGCCCGAGGGAAGATATTTGAGTAGTCCTTCTCTACAGCCATGCATATCTTGGACAGCCCGCAAATTGGAATCACATCTCATCATGTGCCATCAAGACTGTCTGTGGATAGAATTTCGAACTGTATGGCAGTTTGTGTGTGTGGGGAGAGAGAGGCGGGGAGGATTGTGGCTGAGGGGTAATGTGACAAAGATGAAAGATGATGTACAAAAGGATTATTACGAGGGAAAAATAGAGTTGGACGGAGATTTATCAGTCTTCTTGTTGTATGCAGTCTCAAGAGATTGAGATTCATGAAACGATTCCTTTTTCATAATTATATTTTTCATGTCTCAGCAAACCGTTATGTCGTGCGCCGAAAGAAGAATCCGGGCCAAATTCAGACTGAGACCCTTTTCATAAACCATCGGAGCTACTCTTGAATAGTAGTAAAGTGAGATAAAAAAAGACAAGCTCCTTCCTTCATAATGGGACAGAGACAAAAGGAATACAGGGAGGTTGAAAGTATATATATATATACACGTCCAGCAGAGAGGACTAAACCTCTTTTCATGCGTTTCGCTAAAAGCGAGCGTCAAAACAACTTGGCTATAATTGATCACGAATTAATCCAGGTGCGAGAATAATGAGCGTCCTGCATCTTCCAACTGCATCTGAATCCCTAAGTTGACGCCATACGTCTAAAATTAGGTCAGGAGTGCGTTTCATATTCCCTTTTATATGGTTAGGTGTAATATCGTCATTACAGTGGAAGAAACGCAAGAAGACGCTTGAATGCCAGGGCTGCTGCTATGCGCATATACTCTCAGATGGTCTGCTTTTCGAGTCATGATTTCCCAGAGGGATCAATAAGATTTAATCGGATAACACCAGGGAATTAAACTACTCTCCTGTAGTTGGATCTGATTAGTAATAAGCAGAACCTGTGTTGCCTCATCTGTTTGCTCTAGTGTTGCATTACCTGTCTCTTAAGTCCTTAAATGCAAATGTCTTGTTGAGGTTCGAAGGGATAGGATTGAGGATGCTGCGACTGCTGTTCAAGGGGTATTACGAGAGAATAATTTTCTTTGAGTAACCTAAATTCATGAATTGGTAAGAGGATAATTTGGATATCATGGTCTCATTGCTCAAAGGCTTTCAGAGTTTGGGACATGTAGCAAAGATGCCAGGAAGGGAGAGTCAACCCATGAAGGAAACAAGTCGGGGACGGGGATGTTGTTGTAGGCGAAAAAGGAGCGGGACTCGCCTTTTAGATCAGGTTTAATATCCAAATCTTACCAAAAACTGGTTTCTCCGACTTTCAAACCAAGAATATGGTCTGGGCTAACCCTCCCTTCAATAAGGTGATGCTACTAAAATACACAAGTATTTTCGCAAATGCTTTGAATCCCGCACTCAATCTACAGTACTAAAGGGTTACATCATCATCCACAAATCGCTCCCACGTACCTATATCATATATACACACATCATCCCACTGAGGATGCTTCATAAACCCAGGATTCACAATAAAAAGGCCGGTTCTTCTTGTACAGTGCTTACGTATGTATTCCTAAGGATATTTCTTTGAGAACCGGTGGAATATCATCAGGGGTCTCGACTAGGAGCAGATGAAATCCCGATACATATTAATCCGTTTCGTATACGTGTTTGCTTTGGCTGACAACACCGCCCTGCATTTTCCACGCTATCTTCTTTTCTAGATTACAAAAATTCATGCCAACTTTTCCTCTTCCAAGTTAAAATACGGTCTGAATATTGTTTTTGCAAAAATATTACTTCATATTAATATGTATGTACGTGGATCTTGCTACATCATCCATCTCAATTCTCTCTTTTTCTTGTAGTTATGTTGAATGAGAGTGTTCAGCATCAATTAGCGCTTCTTCCACGCCTATGAGCTCAGTTCTACGTCGTTGGCAGAAGCTAAGCTACACAACTCTTCATTTTTAATCTTTTTACAGTTTTAGTGGTTATAGCAATTCCATAAGACCGCTAACTGAATTATTACTAGAGACAGGTGTAAATTGTATAAAATTATTTCCGGGGAAATTCTTCCGTTACCGTGTAGCTAAAAATTTTTGCCAAAATCTTGAATGATATTTCAGACACAGAAAGATAACTATAGGCAAATATTGAGAGAAATAAAAATAATGCAGAGTTCTTAAGTATATACATTATTTATTCCACAACGAAAGTTTTAGTAGGTGCACATAGCGATGACGCTTCTGAAATAACAATTATAGAGAAAGCTTCATTTCCAATCAAGTTTTCGCCACATCTATGACGCAAAGAAAGAGGATACGGACAGATCGAGATCGAGACGATTCTATAATGTTCAATAAAACCTGCTATTGTTTACTCCTTGAGGTTATTGTAAGCGTCAACAGTGAAACTTAAATGGCGTAGACTCGCGGATAACCTTGAGAGGAGAAAATATTGAAAAGTCATGAATATGCGCTAATATTCCTGAAAGTGGGAAGCACAAAAAACTAAATAAAAGGTGTCAGAAAGAAACGCTGTGTTTTGCTTTGAGCTCAGAAGAGCTTGGAAATTTGAAACTACATATGACAAATGACCGTTTTAAAAGTTTACTTGGTATCATTACGCTCGCAGTTTCATAGCAGATACAGATTTTGCAGCGCATGGAAATGTTATAAAATAAAGCAAGGAAATACGCTACGTGGCAACGCGCGGTCAAGCTTGAAAAAGCTCCAAGTTATGTGTAAGTGAATTCCATCTTCGAGTTTCTCAAAGGAAAATGTCACAGTGGAATAAAGACATACAAGGTTATGCACTGAAATTGAAAAGAGCAGTAGGACAAGAACCTTGCTTGGAGTTCAGTACCTGCCCGGCACCGGCTGATTCTTCTAACCATCTGATGTTGTACTACAACTACCTCCAATAATGCAAGAAAATCCTAACAATCTGGAGGGTAATGCATGTTAAAAGAAAGCGGATAAGGTGATTGCGGAGGATAGATGACGTAAGGTTAACCCGGCTGTGGTTGTTTTGTCTTTAGACTACAGTAGTAAAGGAATTGACCCTTGTTCTTCTGGTTTTGAGTTCGCTGCCACCAAGATCTATCCCATCCGAGGCACGAAGATCTTGGGTAGTTGAATTCCTTGAAAACAGGTATTTCTTCATGTATTTTTCTTTCTGAGAGAGATTTGAGGAATCCGAAAGGACTTTGTGGGTCCTACCTGCACCCGCATACAGATTCAATCGGAGGAGGAGCGTGTATCTTCCATCCTCCGTCCTCCCTGGTTCATCACATAACATTATCACTTCTCCCCCCCCCCAGTGGCAAATATGCATAAGAGAAAGATTGAAAGATGAGGAAGGAAAAGTAAAACAAGAGAGTGAAATTAAGGTTAAGGTTTTCAAGTTCAACTTGGTAAGCCATTCAAATTAGTTTTTACTTGGAATCTTCTAGGATGTTCAGTCTCGTCCCTTCTGAGGCTCTCTCTCAGTAGCGTAGCAATGCAGTGCAGTGAGAGCGCAGAGAAACGCTTTTAGTTAGCACAAAGTCAAAGCAGCGAGAATATTCTATGACCGAGAAAAGTTGGAACAAATAAATAAAGAGAAGCTTTTTCCTTTTCTCCGATCCCATTCCTTCCACCTTCTTCACCTTAGCCCACCGCCCTGCTTGGTCATGCAGCAAGTTAGCAGGTGTTTGCCATTAAAGAGGCCTTTGTGGGCCGAGCCAAGGAGAAAATCACAAATAATTATTTTTTCGTCATTATACAAATCACAATTGCGTGATTTTTCTTACTCACATCACATGCTCCAAAATGAAGATGAACACTACACGGTGCTTTAACCATCATCCACCAGGATCTCATTCCGACCAAGTATGTATAGATATAAGACGGTGGCTGGACTTAACAAAAACATGCCAAATTGATCATTCAAGTTCAGGTGCTTGGGCCTGCGGATGGATTATTCGATTCCACTCCTAAACATTAAACATATTCCACCGACCTCCATGGATTCATTTATCATGTGTAGTTGAGAACCATGGTCTATTCATAAATCTCAAGTCCTCATTATTAGCTGCTAATTTTCTCCAATGTGAATCTAGTATACATATCTAAGCAACACAGTTCTTTGTCCTATTAAAACCGTATATTTTAAGCCGCGGCAGTAATACCCCGTAAAATTCAGTTTCAGTTTTAATCATACATCCATCCATTCTTTATTATCGTTGCCATTGTACTTTAGCTAACTACTTTAGCTACATCTATTACACCGTCTCTGAAGGTGTGGATTTAATTTTAAAAGAGCATATACACTGTATACATGGAAAATGACAGCGAAGCAAGTCGGCACATAAAGTTTGTTACGCCGTGCGCCATCTACCGAGTTATGGTATACTTAACTTGTCTCTCTCTAAGAATTTTTACTATATCCTTTGGCAAAGAATATTTACGTGCATTCACCCTTACATGACATGACATTGAAGCTTAAGGCTTTTAAATCTTTTAAAACTTGACACTTAACAATGATGCAGTTTTTATAGATAATTTTAAACTGATTCCACCTTATTTTGCTTTTGCAGAATTCATTATCACAGTGCACTGAGACTTTGTTCCTCAGGTTATTTCAAACATACAGGCCTGTATCCAAAGAGGAATCCGGTGTCTCCGAAAAGTGAAGTCCAGTTTTCGAAGGACACGTTTGACGGTGAACGGCCTAAACGGTCGCATCAAAGAGTATGATTGGAAGAAACGTCGATTGAGGGCAGAGACCAGGCAGACAGGATTTCAGTTTCACTTATAACGCCTCATTTTGTCGCCTGTTCCGCTTCCTCAGTATCCTGAGAATGAAATAACCATTTGCTTCTTTCATGAGGCAATCCGAACTGAATGTCGTGTACGTTGCATAACTTCAGGCTCCTTACATCTGAAAGAGTCGTCTCTAATTTAAGATACTATACTATGCCATAAGATACTACAGCTAGAAAGGAAGCTAATGGAACGGAAGAGTGACCGTTTTCACCAAGTGAATAATGCGCTATAGATAAACCATTGTATCAGTTTCTAGACCATTCTCCTTTTTTCCTTTGGATAATCCTGGGGAAAGCAAACGTACGGCTTCGGTACTCTCTACCTTGGACAAGAAGCAGAAAACTCAGGCTTTTCCTTACTTTCTCTGGCCCCCGGATTCTGGATGTACCCATATCGCCCCGATTTTATATATCCATGATGGTATACACGCCCGACACCTCCTCCGAGGAGATATCCCTGTAACCCAATCTGGCTCTCATGTCTACGAAACATTTTTTACAGCCTGAGACAGCTTTCCCTGCATTCATGCCAGCTTCCGTCCAAAGAGACGTTGCACTTATCTTATCGCTTTTCCTGGCTGCAACATGAGGAGTGCAGTGTGGATTACCCAATTTGAAATTTGAGCCAAAGGTCAGAGGTCTCGTTGGGATTCGGGGCCTACAACTATCCCCTTTACATTCTCCTAATGTGTCATGTATTATTTACTACATTATGGACTGGATAAGTCATATAAATACCAGCGCTGCGCGTAAGAGCGGGGATAGTGCAAATTATACTTCTTGAACTGATTGTATAGCGCTTAAGCTTGTGGCTTGAAAATAGATGGGAAACAATTATGGTGCTAGTTTCCTCTAATGGGTGCAGTCGTTAAACCATTGAGGATAATTGTTAAAAGTTAACCATGAATATACAATACTGCTTTCATGTTATATATTCCAGTGGTTACCAAACGTAAACTAAAACGACGAACTCATTGCGACAATTTTACACCGAACCATAAACGTTGTCGATTAAGGACTCATCCGCGTATGTTCGTTCATTGCTTGGTATATTGAACCATGTAGCCCACTTCGGTACTTCCGCCTTCTAAATGGGTCCTCCTTGAATTGTATGGAGCTCCCCGTACTCTCAGAGGATGAGATTTCCAATGCTCTTTTAACGTTCCACTCCCCCCGATGTTTCAGCATGGACCAGGGAGTCAATTCCGGGTTGCATCTTTCATGAATTGTCCGTGGCTATGTGCCAAGCTTAAGTACGAAATCGATCATTTCAAGTTTGAAGGCCTTCGGAGGAAAAGCTTATGGGTGGGCATATACGCTGAAAATACCCTTAGCTGTAACCTTTGACCTCCTGGTTTAATGGCACAGTTTACGTCGTCGTCAACTAAAGGTTATCCATCCTTCCAACTGATTTTCGCGCCATTCATTAACTGTGTAAATAATGATCAAGTACAAATCTCTATGATGAATCTATGTTAAATGACGGCGGTAGAGCATGTCAAACAATATTAACGGAAGTCCTGGAAAGTCCAATCTTGCTTACCATCACATCATGTAACTAATGTTAACCTTGAAGGCAGTTATTCACAAACACGAAGATACACTGAAAATTATGACTTGCGTTTTCCTCATAGTGCTCCACTGAACGTCCAATATATGCTACGCAGGCGAAGGAGGAGAGTGAGGAGTGAGGAGTAATGGAAGCTCACTTCTCTTGCTCCCTCACTCACAGGAAGAAGTTTCCTCAATTCGTGTCTGGACCCTGTAGAAACAGTTTTAGCCCATTGCAGTCTTCCTTTCTCTTCAGTAAATATTGGTTTCACATAATTTTCAACTGAACTTTTGTGACAATGACCGGAAGCAGGTCAAGTAATGACCAGCAGAACGAACAAAAAAATAGTGTTAGTGCTGACGGTGGTGAAGATTCAGAAGATGAAAACGAGAGTATCGAAGAAAGCCCCTGCGGTCGCTGGTCAAGGAGACGAGAAGAGGTATTTAATTGAATTAAATTTTTCCAAAATTGCTATATCCACATCGTCGACACCGCCTATATTTTCCTCATCTTTCGCTAATAATTAAGTTCAGCAGTTGTTAAAGGGGTTTCTTACATGTTTGTAGAACAAGGCAAATTTAAAAATTGCTAGCCGCTAGTGCTTTTCTGGAAGTAAATTCAAAATTCACATGTTATTTATAAAGTCGAGGTTTTTTTGTTTGACTGGATTGTGTGGTACATTTAGGAAATCATTTGTGATTTTTATATGTAAATCTATACTTGGTTTGACTGCAGGCTCAATAATTAACATTTACTGCTTTATTAATTTGAGTCCAAACAGGTAACATTAACCAGCCTTTCAAATTTTTAGTACCAAGAAAAGAGGTATATTAGCATATATATAGTCCCTGAGCTCCAAGTAAAGTTCAGTATGTGATTGATGCAGACTAGTCTTACTCTTGCGTGACTAATTTAAAAGAATGTATGCGTCAGCATTTAGAAATTCTTCGTCTAGTATATTATATATAGGGTAAATTAAAAAATTTCAAGTGTATTGACCCAGGTTATAGTTGTTTTTTCCAGTACAATTTCTGTACGAAAACTATGGATGCTATACTTGAGGGTTTAGCAGCTATTATGTTCAACGTGACACTGTTATAGTCGAATTCATAAATGAAATAGACACAAACATGTTAAAAGCTAGGGGGTTAGAGTCATGAGTATTCAATATTAGGATTTCCGATACTACGAAGCAGTTATTAAGAAAATGTTGATGCAATGTAGTCAGTATTTTCCTTTTGTGTTGTATAGATTGCGGAAGATGTATGAATATTGGAGCAGGATCATATGAAGATAACATGTAGGAAGGAATCTAGTAATCTAGTTTGAAAGGATGTGACTATAAGCTTTGTTTTAAACAAAGTTAATTTGGTAGTTGAATTGGTCATTTACACTTGAATCTAGTGATGATAATCGATCGAAAAAAATTACAGGAATAGCTTTTTTGTCTTTGGTGGTATCCAGAAGGAGTATATATAGAGATTTGCGAAATCATGTTTCCGGCCTTTCCTTACTTGCTGCTATCTGCGAAGAATGAACATTTAAGTCGTCTAATTAGAGATTCTGTGAAACTGGTTTTCCTCGGTATTCTTTTGTTCTCTAAGACCACACAAAGATTGATTTTAGGAGAGGACACTAAGTATTGAGCTAATTGTTTATTACTGTGTCTTTAGGGTGGAACATCTAGTAATTGGCGGAGGGATTGCAGGTTCTGGTAGAAATAAATTAGCGTGCTTTAAAAGGCATAGCCTCGGATGTTGTCATGTTTGTCGGTAGTTTTTCAAAGCACAAGGTCTTTGCATCTAATCAAGGATCTATGTATGTAGCTGTTAGGGGATTATTATAGAGAAAGTATCCTTGTGCGAGGGAATTGGTGGCAAAATTTTGGCGAGAATGCAGTACAGGCAAGGCCAGGGACTATGCATTAGCGTTGCATGAATGCTCTGTCCTCTTCCCATATACGGGAGCTTGCACACTCTACACTCTCGGTGGCTATTTGTGAATTTTCGCTCTTGCATTTCCTTTCCGCACAGTCATCCAGAGTCCATATGATAGTGAAGAGAAATGACGCAAAGGAAAAATCGATGTAAGTACAGCATTCAATCCTGCTCCTAAGACTCCCTCCCTCAGCTTTTCTGTCAAATGATCAAAATGATCAAGAATACACATACATGTCTCCGCTCCGAGTGGAAATTAACTTGCTTGAACTTAACGGAGCAAGTGTCATGTCCCTAATTTTTGATCGCTAGTTATTCGTCACTTGCTTGTTTACCATCCCCAGGCACAGTTTTCATAGGCTTCGTGGTTAATGACCATTGAAAGGTGTGCGGGACATTCAGCAGCTTCTTTTGAGCACTCTGACAGCAAGTTGTCCAGCTGTTTCAGTTAGTTGAGGTGGGGCTGTGTCATATCAGATTTCTTCTCATACATAAGGCTAGATGTATTCTCTCAGATTGGGTAGGCGGGCATCATGGAAATCGTTTCGGAAATTATGTCTTTGTAGAGATTTATGAAGAATGAAGTTGCACTCCAACTTTTGTCCCTGGAGTAATGAATGCATAGAAAAATGAAATATCACTAACAGATCGAAATCACGGGCAGAACACCTTTTTGGGTTGAAGAGGCGTCGTAGTTGCTCCTCTTGCTCTTACGAATGTGCAAATCTGAAGAAAGTCGGCATTGTGTCTTGTTGATCTGTACATAATGCTTGTATATGGTGCAGATTGATGTGGTAGCGTGACCAGCCTCTACTTTATTGGCTTTGATACAGCTACATTAGTTGAGTATAGAATTAGTTAATGTATAAGAATTGCAGAAAGGGATGCGTATGTCGAGAATAAAAATTAGAGATTAGTAGCATGCAGGCGCATGTTTTGCCGCCAGATTCCGTCCTGCCGCCAATCCTATGTATAAAGATCCCCCAGTTTTTCCCGAGACCTTGGCCAGGTCTTGGAGCCAGACCAAGATGTACCGCAGACGGAAGGTTAAAGTTAAGGTGGTCATAATGCTCATCACTTGAAGAACAAGGATGAAGGATATCTGTTGTGTTCATCTGACGGAGTCAGTGACGCACTCTTCCCTTGTCGCCTGTCGCGGAAAATATAAAGATTGAAGGAACGCCAGAATTCAGCATTTGTCTATCTCCAATGCGCATTATAAGTTAACGAGTTGTTTGGGACCTTTAGAAGGTAATCTCTCTCTTGCGGAAACAAGGGCACCGTTTTTTCACAAATATTTAAGATAATATTGTTGTTGCTCACAACAACTCGTGACGCTGAGTTAAAGCCATGTGGCTCATTCAGATGTTATTTTTAAATGTAATTAACGTACAATCCGCCCTAGACATGTGTACATTAATCTGGCTCCAGATTTCTCTGGGAATGATTCTTGCCAATTTCTCTTTTTATGCTGTGTATTCCAAACAGCCGCCCATCATTGCAAAGCAGATATCGTAGGATTCGCCTGCCGTTTACCAAGAGGCGCCTGGCAAATCCATCTAACCCGCCACCCGAATATTTTGCCCTTCTCCGCCACATCCTCATTTGTTTCAGTTATAAATATTCGAAACAGGTGAACAAAGCAACTGTCAAGGTATCTTATAGTTATGCAGAACTGTTGACGTATTTACGAAGGATATGTAGGGGGAAGCGCAGTATGGCTGGCTTCTGGGACAGTTGCTTTCGACTCTCATGTTTTTGTTTCATCATGAGTGCCGGTTGAGGCAAATTCTAGAATATTCATGATCATGGAAGGTCCTCTTTATAATTTCTTCATAGCTTCCTTTAGCTGCTTCGTCTAATTGCGCGTCCCTCTTTCTGGCATAGATTGCGCGCAGTAAATTAAGTTATGGTGAAATATGTTCATATATCCGAATGGGTTGTGAGTGAGAAAACACTTCAATTGTAGTCCTGGTCTTGTCTCAGGACAGATGTGTCATGCGGTGAAAACATGCGCTTGTATTCCTCGAGGTTATTCTGCATTCGAGTGCTCCCTAAGTTACTCTCCTGAAAGCACCAAGTTCGATACATTTTGATACGGGGTTTGGGATTGATTAAGGGTAGGGTAACATTCAAAAAATTTGGCAAGTATGATTTGGCGGAGCAAACATAATTAGCAAATCCAGATTTTGGAAATGTGCGTGTAGAACAAAGATTTATTCATAAAACTAACCACCGTGTCGATAATGAACTAGAATGAGCTGAATTCGTCTGGGATATTAGTTTTGTCACTCGGGTTTACGTTCTGGATTGTTTCTATTTTAATACGCCATCTAGCATAAAAAAGCTAACTTGTAGTTTTTGTCGGTAGTTGGCAGGCTCGGCTACAGTACTACATTGAAAGTTGGTGAAAACGTTCTGGTGTAGGCTGTAATAATAGGCTTGCTGTGATTTAAGAATCCTTTTCTCGTCTGTGCATAACATATGAGCTGTCGGATAATCGCTTAAGCTATTTCAAATGACACCTTTGTTTGTAGAATGTGACAGAAGCGTAATTTGTCGATGTCAGTATATTTTGCAGAGCAAAGTATTACAGTGTGTCCGGATTTTTTCCACTGACTTTTGCCACGCAATGGAATTAATGTGGGCAATTTGGTAATGATGGAATATTGATTTTTAGGTGGATCAACGGGATGTACCAGGAATCGACTGCGCCTATTTGGCAATGGACACGGAAGAAGGGGTGGAGGTCGTTTGGAACGAAGTCCGCTTTTCTGAAAGGAAAAACCTAAAAGCACAAGAAGAGAAAATAAGCCAAGTTTTTGATAATTTAACGCAGTTGGACCATCCCAACATAGTCAAATTCCACAAATATTGGATGGAAACTCAGTCGGAAAAACCGAGAGTGAGTTTAGCTTTCCGAGAAAATAGCATTTGCTTGAGCGTATAACGCAGTCTTTAGGATTCATTATACATCCTATGGCTGAACTGCTATTTTGGAAATCGTTATCAATGATTCAAACATGTATGTATTTAATGAGATGTGTTTTTGTAGGTCGTGTTCATAACTGAATATATGTCTTCTGGTTCCTTGAAGCAATTTTTAAAGAAAACCCGTAAAAATGCAAAAAAGCTTCCGTTACAAGCTTGGAAACGATGGTGCACTCAAATCTTATCAGCGTTAAGGTATAATGATATATAATGCAAACTTGAACATCGTTTTAATCTTATTCATTTGGTAGAAGCGTCCCTCCATATTTCGCTTTTCGTTTTTCAGCTATTTGCATTCCTGTTCACCTTCAATAATTCATGGGAATTTAACCTGTGATACCATATTTATCCAGCACAATGGTCTCGTCAAGATCGGTTCGGGTGAGTGGAAGCTTAATTAAGGTCAAAGCAGATTGAGTGCTGCCATTGAACTGAACAGCAAGTATGTGATTTAAGACGAGGCAATGATGAATTATATGAATAGAGGAAAGTGGGGGGGGGCAATCAAGCTTTCGTAAGTTTTCGGGACTGCACAGAAGCTTATATTGGTCCCGTGTTCCTATGGCCAAAGACTGAGTAGGGAGAGTGGAATTACCATGTGGCTCTTTTTAATTGAATAACGCTGTCTGTAGTGAAGTAAAAGAAGTGCCTTGATTAGTTTGAATCTGCAATGAAAGGTTAGCCGAGATGATGCCTCGAGAAGGCTCAATTAGGGAGATGAAACTGTGTGACAGTAATACTTGTGTCGTTATGCCGGCAAGAGAAATATAATATATAATTGTCTGGCTTACAAAAGGACTTATTTAATCTTGTATGATGAAATTATAGCGTGTGAGAGTAATGTGATGCGTACCAAATTCTTTGGCAAAGGTTTAAACTTTTGTACTTTCTCGTACAGTGGCCCCTGATGCGATTCATCACCATGTCAAATCGTGCCGAGACAACATCAAGAATTTACACTTCGTAGCTCCGGAATACGGGAGTAAGTTGTGAATCTAATTTTATTCTTGTCCTCTAGTACATAATGTCTTGCTTTCCATGCCTTGTGAATGCCTCTTTCTTGATTATGTGCATACGAATGTAAGTTAACCCTAGTGTATACTCGAGTTCAAATCGGTCGTTGGCGAGTCAAACTAACTTTTTTATTTTCGGTTTTGGAGGCATTCGACTTTTCTGTAATTATGCGAGATTCAGCATGACACAGCTTTCTTTGTTTTTCCTTACCTACCGTAAGCGTTTACTAACCTATGTCGAAAATAGACGAGTAGTCAAGAATTTTTCATATGCTTACCCTGTAAAGCAAACTCTGAGTACATTAGATTCGTTGTTGACCCCACTGTACATGTTAATCTCAAAATGTGAACCGACGACACTCAGTCTGCCAGTTTTAGCGAAGTATTTCGAAGAGCCATGAGAGATGCCATGATTTTGAATCTCGACTGTAACTTCTCTTGTTATGTTTGGGGATTTCCTCACATTCAGTTCTCCGTATTGTCCATGTCGCGATATTTTCTTGTTATTTTTCGTGTGCTGAGTTCAAAAGGTGTTTTTATTATTGTCAGTGTGCGTGGCGTGTATTGCATCGGAATTAACAATTTAACAACTTACTTGGGATTATCTTATTCGTTATAACCGGGAAATTTGTTCGTGAGATTTTAGTGTTGGTTTGCCTTTGTTTTTGTTGAGGGAAACTAGAACAGGACGAAGATAGCATGGTTAACCCAGAATTAGGGGATTCCAAAGGTACTCAAGTTACCGAAAATGGTAAGTATAGTTTCTTGATCATATCAAAACATTAAGTATACTAACATGTTTTCAATCAGAGCTGTTAAGGATTTGTTTGTCTGCAAATTACTATTAACCGCCGTATTTACCTATGGCAAAGCTGATGCATCTGAGCAATCAACTTAACACTTGCCCGCTCTTTAGGTATCCCAACATTTAATCATTTGTCTTGCAATTCTTACAGAATCTTCACCACTCCTCACTCCAGCTGTAGATATTTATTCGTTTGGGATGTGTGCCTTGGAAATGGCAGCACTTGAAATTCAAGGCAATGGAGACTCTGGAGCAATAGTAACCGAAGATCATATTAATCGCACCATTGAATCTCTTGAAGTTCAAGAAGAACCTCCTTTAAATGATTTCATCCGCAAATGCCTACAACACGATGCTGAAAAGCGCCCCACCGCTCGGGAACTGCTATTCCATCCTGTATTGTTTGAAGTGCCATCATTAAAACTTCTTGCCGCACATGCCCTGGTTAAATCTGCAGGTATACCACTCGTGACCATGCCTCCAGTCTTACTTTCCTGTATTGAAACCTTCAATCGTCTAATGTACATGTATTTGGAATTATTTTCAGCGAATATATCAGAAACCATTACAGATGAAGTTTTGCACAGACATTACGGACCGGATATAGTTGTAGCAGAAATACGTCATCCCAAAAGTGAAGAAAAAGCTGATGATGATAGTAGTGATAAGATTCCCAGTTTAGTGCAATGGAGAATGTCGGATGTTCCAGTATCAGAAAAGTTAGAAAAATTTGTGGAAGATGTCAAGTAAGCACACTGAATATTTTTAGATTGATTGTGTTTTGGCAGTGTTTATACAAATCTTTCCTTTACTTCAGCTCTGGAATCTATCCGCTCACCTGTTTCGAGCTTCCTCAGCTTCCGGTGCCTCCGAGACAGCAGACGTCAACGCCCGAAGTGGTTGACAGTGTCAAATCCGCCAGCCCAGAGCCTTTGGACTTGGAGAACAGACGGGTTGTCAACATGATGTGCAATGTGAAGTCCATAGAAGAAGGATCCGGGCTGCTTGTACTACGCTATATTTTTCTATTATTTATACTGTTATTTTCATTTCCGGGCATACATTTCTGTAGATTATCAATGATGAAGATGGAAAGTTGCATTTTGAGGAATGTGATAGATGGAAAAAAGACTGATTTTCTGCCAAGAAAAATCGTATTGATGATTTTTGTGTGGTGTTTTATTATATTCCACTATAATTAATGGTATTCTCTTATCACGTGCATGTGTGAAAAAATACTTGATCGGTAGCACGTAAGTTGCACCGTGTACAAGTCGGTTAGTACGTTATAGCTAAGCAATGTTTTTCTGTCATTTTTAGATGACAATTCTGGTCAGAATGGACGATAAGATGAACCGTCAGTTATCCTGTGTTGTTAGTGAGACTGATACTGCCTTCGATTTAGCCGCCGAACTAGTTTTCTATGGATTCATTCACGAGGCAATTCAAAAAATACAAAAATTGAAATAACCTATTTAAGATCAAGTTTTTTTCAGAACCTTTCAACTTGGAACCATGTTATTTTGATTTTAAAACTTTTAACTTTTCATTTCTGGCATTAATCACTCTGAAGTTAAAGATATTTTTAGTCGTAAAAGAGTTGACAAAATGCAATTAAGTTGAATTTAGTCTTCCGATATCGGAGTGGACAGTTATCCTTGGGTTTCTAAATGTGGAACTGATGAGAGCAAGGACTACTGAGGTTTCGTGGCAATGAATGCAATTTTTTCTTTTTACGCGTGGGTTTGAATTGCCTTCGCTCAAAATGAGTCTAAAGCTATCCTAAGATTGTTCATGGATTTTTCAAAGAGCTGTCCTGAAAAGCTGGATTTTGGTTCCAAGTGGGTTGTCATCACCCCGAAGGGATTTGGAAAAGGGGCAATTGTTTGAAGAAATTGATTTGTTATTATCTCAGGCTGACCGTGATAAATTGGCGCATTTGATTGAAGAATCCCTACACAACAGACTGACTGGGACCCAGCGATTGCCACCAAATAATTTAAATCTTACCTTGCCAGCACCATCTTCCGTGCCTCCTCCAGAGGGAGCAAACCCGGACGACAATGGGTCCGGCCTGTATCCTGTGGCAGTGAGCGCCTCCATTCCTATAAATTCATGTAGCTAATTGCAGATGAACGAGGAATTTTGTACGTGAGATGGAGGATTATTTTTGGGTGTGGACCGCTCCGTATGGGATCCCAATCATAGGTAAGTGTCAGCCAGGTAAATCCCAAGCTTCCAAATTCGTACTTAACAAGAAAGGTGGATTTCATAAAGCTTGCTACCTTACCAGGACTTAACACGGGATTAATGCGAGGAACGACTGAACTGAACTGAAATTAATAACAGATCATAAGTAAGAAGATAGAGGTCTGATGTATTGAGCTTCGAAGAAGGCGATTGGGCACTGGTGGAAATTAATAAATCCTTTATCATTAACTTAGCTTCTCGATTATGTACGTTAAAAGAGCATTACTTTTCTTATTTTAACGCTATTATCAATGTATATGTCGCATAGATATTTTTAGTATCAAAAATCCTGATTTTAAGCGAAACAGATTTTCTACAAACAATTCGTACTTTTCGCTCGTCAACGCAGCAATAGATGAGCATTCAGCTAGTTAATTGTGAAACTTGTAATTCCCTTTATTACTCGTCTAGTTGTACCCCAGAAAACAAGTATATATTTACTTGCTAATCGCCTTAGCCTAATTACTTATGGGAAATGCACACTTTATCGCTTCAAATTTAAACTAAGACTCGAGATTTGACTCAATACGATTATAACTTAGCAATCCTTAAAGTTGTCATCATTTGTAAAAGCTTTAATTTCCCACAGCCTTATCCAATTAATTACGACAGAATAACTAATGGCAAATCATGACTGGAAAACCCAATCAAACAAAATTTCGCTTTTGTATAGTGCGTCGTGGCAAATTTAAAAGTATGAGGCAAGGCACTATGCGCTCTGCTCGGCAAAAGTAATGTAGAAGTTTTGAGAGCAATGTAACCACTCGAGCACGCGTCGTAGCAATTTGCGATGACCGTATTATGTCACATTTTTGCACTTCTACTTTCACGTGACCTTTGTCCAGCAGATCGGGTGGTTCTTTTCCCGCCCCCTCTTACATTTTCCACCACCAGCTATGCATAAGTTAAACAGATAATGTATTAAAAACGTATGCGAAACAGTTTTAGAGAGCGCAAATCCGACGAGAATTTCCAATCAAAGGAACTGCAGAAATGAAAATGATCAAATAAAGGCCAAAATTTGCTTGACAGTCATTCTACCGTCTCTGTATTCCGAAGATGAAACCATATGTATACTTTTCTCCATGGGTTACTGCCCCAAAAGATGGATTTATTTTACCAGAAAGGATAAAATAGTTAAAATCAAAAGTATTACCCCGCTCAGCATCATGTTCCTTATCACAAGGGAACATATCGGAGCGAAGCGAAAGAGGTTTACAAAAATAAAAAGATTCTTTTCAGCACAAATACATCAAGCACACAACAATTATATTGAGAAATGACACAGGGATTCATTCAGTTAAAAATTACAAATTAATTATTGTCCTTGATAGACTTGTTGAAGAGGTCTTCTTTGTAATTGAGGTCCGGGTCTTCCACCACCTCCCAACTTCTCCCTTGGAGGAGGTCCTCCAATAACTTCCTCCTCTTCGTCTTCCTCAGGTTGGTCCTTCTTGTTGGGGTCGCAAGGGTTACCTTGTTGGTATTCGTACTCACGTTTGTTACCGTCGGGGTCGACATACCCATATTTGCCTCGAACGACGCAGTCAATTCCAAGGGTTTCCTCCTTGAAGGTTCCATCTTCGTTTTCGTAACCCCATGTCATGGATCCATCCGGATTGTTTCTCATGAAGCGGTTAAGAGTTTGAACTGGGGGAGGGGTGCTGGCTCTATTCTTAAGTCTGGCATCAGATCCCAATGAGTTTTGTCGTGATTGTTGAGGCTGAGGAGCAGCTTGCTGGCGAAGGATTTGCTGTGAGGCAGGTGCTGCAGGAGCGGCGGAAATCACACGTTGTTGCACTGGTCTTCTGATTTGTTGTGGTGTAGGCTGAAACCAAGAAATCAAAATTTTCAGCATTCATTTGCGGTTTCTTCCTTTACCACCTTTATGATTCCAAGAGGAAATGGTGAGAAGAAAGCTTTGCTTGTGTCGACTCTATGTAGAAATTGCGATATCATTTATACTTCGTCATGTTTGGAATTCCGGTTCAACGCTAACCTACCACGTGACTGATTTCGCGAAACTAACCTGAGGTTGAATGGCCTGTTGTTGAGGAACAATGAAACGTTGTGGTCCTGGTCCAGGTTGTGGGGCCTGTTGACTAATGAGGATTCTTTGAGGTTGACCTCTTTGAATAGGTGCAGGGGACGCAGGTCTGAGAGAGAGGGGAGATCCAAGGATCTGGGGTCGTGGGCTTGGGGCAGCTTGAGCAGCGTTCTCCTCTTCGTATTCCTCATCCTCGTATTCGTCGTCATCTTGAGGAGCAGAAGCGGTGGCAAGAGGAGATCTCAAAGGAACTTGTTGCCTAGAGGGCGCTTGGGAAGGTCCTTGCTGGAAGCCTTGGAAGGAGAAAGTCGGTCTACCTTGGTTGAGAGGTACTGGAGACGCGGGTTGAGAAGACAAGAGAATGGGCTGCAGGCCGGGTTGTGGACTAGTGGGAGCTAATCTGAAGCGTCCTTGTTGTTGCTGCTGTTGTGGGAGAGGGCCTGGGTTGAATTGCTGTGGGGCAAGTCCTGGTTGCGGTCCGAAGGATAATTGTTGCTGATAGATGGGTCCTCCGCCTAAGGCAACTGGGCGTGGGCCTTCTCCGCCCAGCTGAATCGATCGTTGTGGTTGGGGCAGTCCTGCGGTCATTGTTGCCAAGACAGCGCATGACATGCATATCTGTAAGGACAATGATGATCCAAAGCTTATAGAAAATTAATATTTTTACATGTACCCATTTGCAGAATATCTGTGACGCTATTCGTAATCAAATCATCTTGCTATTATCTTTTCTGCCGGATTTTACTGCCACTCATTGTTTCCCGCACTTATCGGAAATGCTATAATAATTGCATCCGATGCGCCAAAATCCCTTTGCTTCCTTCTTTATTTTTGAATTATCAAAACATAATTCATGCATGAGGTGTCAAGTTATGGTGCAATCTCTACCTGTCAGCACTTCACTGCATCCTAACTGCTTCAAATTAGCCCGAGCCCTAGTCTTCCCGTATATCATGAATCAAGTTCTATCCGCATATATCCGCAATGGATTTTTATCAAACCTGCAGACATGTGTTGAATCCAGGAATCTTGAGCCATTCGTGCTCCATCTGCACGATTTTTCTCATCTTTAACTTTCACTCATGCCCTCTCCTCGTCAATGCTTTTTATTAGCTACTCAAGGAAGCCGAATGGAAGGAAACGAAGGAGGAAGGCACGGATTTTGCCTGCACAACGTGTTCCTCCCTGAATCCTTCCTAAATTGTCCCAAGAGAACTTGACAATTTCCCTAAGCTATGATCACATGAAAATCGTGAAAGAGCCAATCTCTACTTAAAGGAAAGGGAATTAAGTGAATGCTGAACGTGGGAATGCATTTAGGTCAAAAGATAACTTTGAGGGTGGTAGACAGAATGAGAAAAGAAGCACACGCACTATCTTAATCACAACACAACTATAGCTACATCCTACATCCTACATCTCCGGCCAGCGCAAAGTATAGCTCATCAACTTGTTTATCACATTGACGCCAGTTAATGACAAATGCAAGCCTCATAATAATTGTTCGGCATCTCTAAATCCTATCACCACCCATGATCATGTGTTCATCTTCCTTGTTTGCAGTTTGTTGGCAAAAACTCTGACAAGATTCCCACGGAAGATCCATACTTTGAAAAGCACAGACACATATATTATTTTTCGTGTACAATCATTTGAAATTTGAACCTCTTCCCGTCTTGTCTTTACTAAAATGCAATATGTCTCCTGCCCTGCCGTTATTAGACTTTCGTTTGCCATCTTCTTTTGTTTAGTTTGGGAATAATGATATTCAGTATGAGATGTTAAAATTTTTATTTACCTTTCCTCTCCCTTAATATTTTCAATATGATTTCTCCTACTTGATTTGCCTTGTTAGTTATTTTTAATGCAGTTCAAACCCTTATATTTTTAAAAAAAACTCGCTCTCTCTCTATCTCTGTATACAGGACAAGTAACTACACGATAAGATTTGGAGACACGTGGGATTTTTTCCTTTGTGTCTCTCTTCGGGATTTCATCTTAAGCATAAAGTGCCAAGTTGGAAGAGTGTAATAGCAAACTATAAACTAAAGCTGTGTGGTGGTAGCATGCCAATCTACATGCTGACAGCATATTCAAAGAACAACCATTATTTTCACGCCGACTTCGTACCATGCAAATATTTTTGTTACTTTTCACATTATAATGTGGCAATTATTTTTGTAAATTAAAGCCGAAAGCCAGGCTAGAAATCTCAAAATGAAGGTGAAGGTGGGCTAAAATCCGAAGCTGCTGACAGACAATATATAAATAATGGCATTCAGAATACAAAGAAGCGAGTAATTATAAATGAGCTACCCGATACATAAGTATAATATCTTCCCACGTTTCTGCGCAGTTAGTTAAATATTTTACATGAGGGGAAGAGCAATTGGCATGCAAATTCCTTGAATATGGTTTAAAGTGTGTCCTTGAGAAGAACATTTACAGCTTTACTATGCAGAAAACTGGCATTTTTGTGGATGGAATCAAAGAAAGAAGGCGGAAAGTATATAGCTAGAAAGGTGAGCGAGCATTTGATTGTAAATCTGTTAGTGACTTGCTATATTTCCGTTGAATAGTTTTTTGGATTTTAAGCGCCAGTTTTTGGGTTTAGTCCTGTAAAGCTAATTGAATTAGCTTTAAAGAAACAAGGAGTGGGCATGAAGGATGAAGGATTTAAATGCTTCACTCTCTTTCCATAAATCATTCAAGCCTTCCCGATTACGCAATCTTTCTTTTCTCTATCCTCTATTCATTCTGCGTTACGTCAAAGATTCCTTTCATTTTGTGGTTAAGGTGACATACATGACACATGACATGGCGGCTGGTTGCCACCCTTCTTTCAAGCTAATTTCTGATAACAAATCCAATTTAACCGCAGCATACTCCTACTACTCTTTCATTTCTCTTTCAACCTTTCAATTTCCTTGTCTGCGCAAAGAAGTGCGGACGGAGAGTGACTCACTGAGAGGGCTACAACCTACAACTATGCAACGCTAAACAAAATGAAATCATGCCCTCGCAATGGAGTGCACTTGGATTTTTGCAACAATTGTTTTGTTAAACACTCCTTGGATTGGATCGGGGTTATAGCGTAGAAAACTTGCGATGAACAATTACATCCGTATTGGGATTTTTCTCATTGACATGATGATATTACACTACAAGACCCCATTAGTCCACTGTCATTAACCGTTACCATATAGTGGTTTTCAATCTAGCTTTTTTTACATTTCCCCATTCTTTCTAGGTGTATGTAAATAATCTTATTTTGAGATTACTTGACTCTAGCTTGAAACTATTCCCAATAAACACTGCACCAGGAACTTTGGTTTTGTAAGAAGGTAGGATTCTATGTGCAATCCCTGATCGGATGTACAAAGTGAGGGATGAAAATGAAAGCGTTTTAGTCTGAACATTTGCAGAATCACGAATCCGCGCTTCATTCCTTACTCAATCTTGTTGAATAGGTCAAATATCTCCAGTCTTTCACTATGTATACTGGCTCCAACTACAAGATGATCCCATCTTGCTTCCGTCATTTCCCCAAGGAGAAGAGTTACGTCAAGACCACCCCAATACAATAGGACAATGTAAACCCTCGTGTTCCTGCTCATGTTAGGGCAACATGATGATTTCTTGATGGGTAATTAGTTGGCCAATTTACCAAAGGCTGCTCTGATTTAATTCCTTATTACCAAAGGGAAAATGTGAATGGCATTTAAAAGGATCTGTATGCGAAGTAATTATGTGAACTAGAAAAGGAGAGGGGCTGGTGTTGGTTACACCGGTTGGGCATAACTTGCTCCTCAATGCCCACGCAGATCTTGTAACAACACAAGACCAACTTTGATATAGAACCATTAGGAACTGAGATGAGAGGATTTCAGAGGAATTATAGAATTGATCCATCTATTATCCTTTCTGACCCATTACTCCTTGTCTTCTTGCTCCATAAATATGAACAAGATGCTTGATTGTTTTGAGCGTACATATTTGCAACACCCCTTTAATTCGCAATCTCTAACTGAGGTACGATGCGGCAAAGTTATGCGCCATAGATAGAACGCCGCCACTTAGGGAGCAGTGAAAAGCTACACTTGTGAGCTATTCTTGTGAGAGTTTTTCTCGAGAGCAGGGATCACGTAATTACGCTGCGCTGGATGCAGGTGCATTGCAAATATTATGCATCTGGTTCTTGTGAGCCTACGCAAAGCAGAGGAATTCAGTGCACCAGCATCACCCTTCTCTCAATTTGCAAGCTTTCAAAAAGGGTATGCATATAGTGCCCCACCCCATGAAAATTTTGCATGTTGATTTATCTGCACATGTAGAATTCCGCCCTGGCTGAAATACAGCGGCAATATCTTTTGTGTAATCCAACCGCTCCTGCTGCTACTGCTGTTGGTGGCAGGCAATCATCTCTTCCATTCTCTCCTTCCACATCATTCTATATACTTTGCCAATCTATATTCTATTCTTTCTACCTCTCCTACCTTTCAGTCCGTGGCGATAATCTTCCCTTCCGCCATCCCGTTTCCCGCAACTTTAGATCGTTGCCACACACTACATCTTTGTTGTACAACGCTAACATTACAACAAAATTATGAAGGGAGAGAACTGACAGCGGGCTGTCCTGCTTGGAGGCAAATTAGAGGTGTGTGGGAAAAACTAAAATGCCGGAGGACACGTCTCTCAGCCCAGCTTCACCGCTTCAATTCCATCTAAATTGAATTCAACTTTGATTGATTACAACGGAATTGAGCAATAATTTACAAGAGCTCGATGATTTTCTCATTCTTTCCCTGGCTTGTAACCTTATGTATCCACTCACTCATACTCGCGATTCAAATTCAGTTAAAAGTCCCCATGTGTTTGCGAATCTGCGCGGATGGATGATACACATTCTTGAATGGCAAACGGATAAATGACACTGTTATTAAAAAGCTCATTCAAGTTATTAGATTTGGAAGTAATCCGTATTTGTACAGTGCTCCGATATTCTCATTCCTCATATATCATTTACCACACCCTTATAAATTGTAGTGATCTGATATAATTGTGAATCTGATTTTCTCTTACTTAATTCATGCATTGATAACCTTACAAAAGAGGCTGCTAAATTGGCGAAACGTATTCCATAATTCAAATTAGAGAGGAGTCATGTTACGTGTTACACGTTTCCTACTGATATCTTTATTCTTCACTTCTTCTTTCCTTATCCCATGTACCTATAGCGCCACATCAAGAGCATGCAGCATGCAGCTAAGGGTGCAGACAAAGATTTGGAATTAGATTGAAAATACTTTACAAAGGAAGTACAAGGGGAGGCAGCCGCTTCGCAAATTTAGTTGTTAGAGAGTTACAAGAGCAAGGTAGTAGACTAAACTTGGGCAGAGATAGAGGATTTTAAATTTTCAATCCATTAACTTAACGACAGGGCTTATCCGGCCTAGAAGCATTTCCATTAACATCATTTGGATTAACAACCCCAGGGAGGATGTCAATGATAAGGAGAGTTTAGTGGAGGGAATGAATGAATGAAAGTAAAACGTAATTTTTTCATGGCACAGAGCATTGGCTCCATGAAATGATGAAATTAATCCTGATAAATAACAATGGGAGAGAAAAGAAAGTTAATCGAGTAGAAGAAGCCTTTATCTTTCCACCTTTATTAGTATTTTCTCTCTCATCAAGAGGAAGGAATGTCAAAGCCGGCTTCTCCTTCTTTAACAACTTTGCTATCTGTCCTATCTTCTCTACCTTGCCTACCTTCTCCAAACAAGGATAAACTCACAAAAGAGGATATTAAAATGATTTCCCTCCAATTTCTTTTTCTCAATTAAAACACCTTTAGCTACCATAAACTTGTATGCATCCTAAAGAAAGTTAATCTAATCCACTTCAAATCCCTTGATTCATTGTCATCCAAATTGTATAATTTCTAACAGACTCCCATTCATCTCATCCACCAGACGTCTCTTCACACATTTCCCTCATGAGTAGAATCATGCCTCATTTAATGACCGCCCTTCTCTCTCATCTCCTTCTCCAAATTATATCGCCCCATGATCTCTTACTTCAATCTTGCATTAACTTGTCTAATATTTGCAGAATTGGCGTCATCTTCAACACACACACGCCAACCCTTGCCACTCTCTACCTTGCAATTATCATTAACTCCAGTTAATTGTCGTCCATGCTCTTCGTTTTTCTCTTCCATTCCACTCTCATCTCTAGTGAATCTATCTCTGTGCTTCGACTCTATTTGCTAGAGCAGGCCAATGTAATTAATGTCAGAGAAACAGGCTTTCAAATATCAATATTACAGGGGCGTCTGTCTAACATTCATCCACCCCAAGATTAATGATAAAGCGGAGCTAACGCTGTAGCGGGCTACATAGTCTTGAAACAGTCTGCCTTGAATATTTTTGCTGTCGACAAGCACTTTGCTAACAATTTAAAAGAGCAATCAACTGAAGTTAATTGTTTGTAATGGAACAATAGCAAACTAGACTCTCTGTAATACATGCTAGACTATTTTTACCACAATTTTTGCCGACTGCAATTAGCTAGTATTGCAGGGTGATAGATCTGATTTATAGGATTGAAAATGCCTATGCCTTAAGATTTTTGAAAAAAAACGTTCTAGACTCTTACCGTGAATATTCCTCGACGACCCATTTTGTTGCTTACACCAGATGTCGCTTCTGATGTCAGTCTTCTTGGTCAGTATTGGGTGCTGGGTCTGGCTCAGGAGTCGTGCAGTTTTATTTTCGATTCTTGTTATTTCACTCCGAATGATCCTCAAAATTTAAAAAATTCTTTACACAGAGAATATTGATAGCCCGTGTTTTAAAGCACAGGCTCACTGACTGACTGAATGCTTCCTCAGAAGTCCTTACGTCCTTTATATGCGACACAAACATTAAAGAGTTCGGGGAACTTGTTCATTCATCTTTTAAAGGGAGCTACGAATTTAATCTATAGGCTCCTACCCTTAGAAGGTTGAAAGTTAAAGTCTCATGCGAAACCGTGTGAACAGAACAGGCGGCTACTTGGGGATTTGAGAAATCTATCCATTCCTAGGCGTACAGCCTCCGCTTCATACAATTAAATCATGTGGAGAAGGTACCTCTCCAACGTAACGTTCAGGCGCGCCCTGCCTGTCATACCCTCAGCGCGCTTAAGTTGTAAGCGCAGCGAAAAATCAATGTGCGCTTGGCTTTATGTTTCAAATCCATTCCAATTCCTTTCAATTGACCCTAGAATGCGGTAAAAGTGAGTGCTATTCTACAGAAAACTCTTCTGAGTTCGGGTTCCGGTATAAACTAAATGTTGAGTTGCGTCGATCACTTGAGCAAATAAATGAGTTCCATGGTTTCTGGGTAGTATTGTAGCTTGTTGCGAATTGATTTTATTCAAAATAGCGATGAGAAACTCTTCTTGGACTTATTAAATAAGGTGCTATTTGTGCTGTATTATCCCATACCTTATTTCTTTGTATTCATTGCATGTTAAAAATATATAAAACAAGTAAGCAGGATACGCGACCGTTCTTCCAATGTGTGGATATTATTAATTTTAATGTGCCATTAACTGAAATCTTGGGTTGACCTTCTCAAATGATCCTGTTGCTAATTATACACGTCTTGCCCTGACCTAATAACTCGTCCAAACAATTATCAAGCTACTTAGTTGTGACCGCTGATTATCGTGATAATTGCTAATTAATAATTGCCACACGCAATTCAGTGAGTTTCCTCTCGTTAGAAGATTCACTCGATCCATTAAGGAGTCACTTTTTTCTTCCTTAGCTTATATATTCGCGCACATTCTAAATTCTAATGTTTTCGAGGCTAGTCCTCTTACATCAGCACGATCGAGTTTTGCGATCTGGTTCGAGATAATGGTCAAGTTTTCTTCTCTGCAAATTAGCTATGAAATATGTATATATACAGTACTAAATTAATTTTATTGTGTTTGATATATTCATCACTTTAAGAAAAAGTAAGAGGTACGTGAGCACTTTGGTGCAAGTTGCATCTCCTCTTTTTGAGTGAGGGAAAGTACAATGCTTGAGACTGCATCCTTGTGCGTTTCCATTTCTAATTGTATGCAAGTAAAGGATGACAACAATGCCGGTATTTTTGGCTTCCTAAGTTTGCACTGTTGACGCGGTTGCAAACGTTTGGCGAGGAGATGGTTCCAATGAAAAGTATTTTTACCTCAATTAACGCTAATAACGCGCGGGAACACATTTATAATGCATCTTGCAGCCTTTGGACTTTCTTAAGCGTTAGAAAGGCGTCAATGAATTCATAAATGAACAATCGCAACTTGTGAGGGCTTGTGGTCGTTAACGAGTTCTAAACAACGTTTCTATAGTAGTTGTCTGTAGGGTAGTTATCGAATTTTTAATGGTTTGCGCAGCTTGCAGTGCATTACACGTTATGTCAAATTCTATGGTTGTGGCAATAATTCCGGGCGTCCATATTTTACGCTGTTATGCGTTGAAATAGTATATAGCTGTTAAAACATTTTTATTCTTGCAGGGATACTGCAGACAGTAGGTGGTAATATAGTGGTAATAATAATATGAGCATAAGTTAAAACGTAACAAATTAATAGCCATTGAGTTCGGCAGTACTCTTCAAAACTTTGGAGCTAAAAACAATATGCGGGAAATATGAATAAGTTTACTCGATGACTTTTGTAATGTGCAAAAATATATTATGTTCGGAAACCTGAATTTTGTAGAACAGGAGCCCATTCTCATTACTCTGTTGGCACATTTTCTATATTGGTAACAAACTCTAACATGTATTTTTAGATTAAAAATTTTAAAATTGACATTAGTTTAGATAATTACAGTAATTTTGTTAAGGAGACAATTACGTGATTTGAAATTGAGCATAGTATTGTGTTTTGCTTAACGCCTCCCGGTTACCGGCTTTGCGTGCAGAAGCGTTCCAGCAGAAACTTAATAGGAACTTGTAATGACTTTTAATTTTTATTACCTGAAATTTTGAAATATTACCTCTGAAGAGCGGACAGTATGGATCCGAAAGAAATTAAGTCGCTTCTGAAACAAGCAAAAACAGCATACAAAGACAACGATCACCCTACATGTGTCAAGCTTTGCAAGGTTTGTATTCATGGTGTACTCCTGTCCTATTTTGTATGTTTTCAATTGGAAATTAAAGTATCTAAATCGAGATTTTGATTTTAAACAGAATGTAATTAAGGTGGATCCGAAGAATTACACCGCGCTTGTTTGCATGGGTGCTGCTTACAGTGCCTCAGACAAAACGCAGCAGTCAATTGAAGCATACAAGCAGGCAATAACAATTAATCCTACCCAGATTCCGGCTTGGCAAGGAATTGTCCAACATTATGAGAAAATTGGTCAAAAATCTCACCCGGATCTAATTGAAGGCTACAAAAAAATAGCTACATTTTACGAAGCGTAAGTAAGGTGATTAGCCCTATTGAATAGCATTTTGGCAGCATGTGCGAAATCTAATGTGAAAGACTTTCCAGGGAAAACGATGAGACCAAATATATCGATAACACTATGAAGTTTGTCGGGGCCTTAATCTACCAAGAAGAGTACCACGGCGCGTTGAAAGTCCTGAGGAGACTTCATAAAGTAGTTAAGACGTTGCCAATAAATGTATCCATGTCTGTGGTCCAGGTAGTTAACAACTTGAAGGGTGTCCCGCTGACAGACGAGGAAGAAGCAGTGGTGAGTCAGTCTTTCATGCCTGTCGTAATATTCTCGAAAGAAGATTAGTCCCGAATTTTAATGAATTCAAAAGGATGAAAATGCTCATGATAGCCTATGATTGCAGCACATTCAAGCTATCGAAGCTCTGATAGACAACCCGGGAACTGTAAAAGATGAGTATTACAAATCGTACTATACTTACTTGTACAAACGTAACGAACAGGAAAGGATCATTCAGCATTGCTTGCGTCAAGAACATGTATTTAATGCAGTGTCTTATCCTACTGAGTACTTGTGCAAACTCTATGTTGAATCCCTGGAACCTCTATCCTACTCGTCCCAAATATTAGCGATTGCAGAGCAGTTATTTAAGTTGAGTCCTTCCAATTTGTATGGATATTATGCTAGAGGCAAATACTATTTTCATAGTGGAGAAATCGACAAATCCTTGAAATGGTTCAAAGAGAGTCTGGGATACAAATTTAACGAGTATGCGGCAATCATTTATGCCCAAGCCAAGCTAGCTTTTGGTGACTTTGGTGGTGCACTTGAAACGATTGAAGAGTTTCGGAAGCATGAAAACAAAATTCATTCCAGTACCTTGATTAAGCTAAAAGAAGTTGAAGTTGAAGCTTTAATGGGAAACGATGTTATTAAGGCCGAAGAACGTTTGAAAGAGGTAATTGTGGATTAAACCTAAATATGATTATGGATACCATAATGTGCGGTCAGGTACTAATCACAAATTCA
Source organism: Sminthurides aquaticus (assembly GCA_906901655.1). NCBI lineage: Eukaryota > Metazoa > Arthropoda > Collembola > Symphypleona > Sminthurididae > Sminthurides > Sminthurides aquaticus. The sequence continues at coordinate 3,960,039 of CAJQTT010000013.1, read as the reverse complement.
TTATTTTCATTTACAGTGGGTTCAGATGGAAGAAGCTTCAGAAGGCATCAGAGATATAACCACCAAGCTTCTTATTAAGATACAAGTTTGGAAACAAGATTTCAATCAAGTCAAGGAGTTGTTGCCTACTCTTGGAGCTTGTACCGTAGATTTGAAAGAATTTCTTACAATATTAGCTCGTCAAAATGAAAATATAGCAGAGGAAGTGGAACAACGGCTCTCACAGGATGATGCCCATGTCGACACTTTAATACTCGGAGGAACCTTGTTATGGAATCTGAAGCAGTACACAAGTGCTATCAATGTGTTCTCCAAGGTAATTGGAATCGCGATTTTTTTCCATTCACAAGCTTAACAGATTAAGGATTCCCAAAATTAAAGTAATACAATACATTTCTCGCAGTTGTCCAAAGTCAACAACTACCACCCACTTCCTTTGATGTACTTGGCAAAGTTGTATCAAATGGCCGGAAAAATTCCAGATGCGGCGAAACAAGCTGAACTTGCTTATCAAGTGTATCCATCCAAAGAAGCTGGAATTCTTCTGTCTGATCTTTATTTCGAAACAGGAGAAATTGTAAATAACTTTTAACAAATATGTCGGAGTACTCAATTCTTTCCAACTGAACGTTATAAATTCATTGTTTTCAGAGTAAGAACACCAAATTGTTAGAAGAAGCAACAAAAAGGATGAAGAAAGTACATTCCAAATGGGCATGGTTTCGAATCGGCTTACTATACTTGTCCCAGCCTGAAAAAATTAATGAGGCCACAGTTGCTTTACAAAGTGCAGTCAGAACAGATTACAACGATGGGTAATGATGACGATTTACGTAAATCTTGCATAAAACTTGGAAGCAACAAGTATGCATGGAGATATTTTATTGTTTGCTGTTGGACAGACATTTGTGGGAAGCACTAGCAGACGCGTACCTTGCCAGAGGGTCATTACAGTCCGCATTGAAGTCCTATAATAAGGCATTGGAATTGAACGTCGACCCTTTGTATCCAAAATTTAAAATTGGAATGTTATATCAGGTAAATGTTGAAGTTGTGAAGTATATGTAACTAAGAGTTAGATATGTATTCAAAGTATTTGTATACCAATAATGCATTTGCATTGCAGCAATTGAATGACTACCATAAAGCAGCAAGTGCTTTTTTGGACCTGCTATCCGATGGATCGGCCTATGTTCCAGCAATGGTGGAACTGTCCCGTACTTACTACTGCATCGCAAAGGCGTATATTCAGAGCAAGCGAGATCTTGCCGGCGCGAATGCAGTTGGAAATTCGGTTCTGTGGGCCATAAGGTGATTTCATACTATTTAACAAGTATTATTGATATTTACTGGTTTTGGACAGTTTGGGAACTGCTTCTTACTGCATTACAGGACCGTTCAAGCAGACAGTAGTAAAGCATTACCTTGGAAAATAATTGGCGATTGCTCGCTTTTAATGGGTGATTGTGCCTCAACTTTAGAAATCTCTGTCCCCTCCGTGTTGATAGGATTGGAAGCAGATGACAAACAAGATAAGATTGGATTGTTTGATTTTTTGAAAATTGGAACAAAGTAAGAATTAAATATTTAACATTAGAATTACATTACTCGATTTAGTAACTTAACCTCATCTGCTGTATTTTAATTTCCAGCTGTTATCACATGGCTCTCAAGGCTTGCCAAAATGCCCAGCTGAAGGTAGCTGTTTCTGAGATGTGTCACAACATCGGCCAGTCGTATCGTCTTAGAGCAATTCGAACGCAAGAGAGTAATGTAAGGTATCAGCTACTCTCTAAAGCCGTCGCTACAGTAAAAATGGCAGTGTCCAAGAACCGAACTAACCAAACCTTTTGGAATACCTTGGGAGTAATCGCTAGTCATCCAGGTAGAAGGAAATCAATCCTGTTGAATAATTGTGTTGTGAAACTGTTTTTCTTTATGTTTTAATCTTTATTTTCTTTATATTTTTGTTGCACAGATTTGAAGTTGGGTCAACTAGCTCAGCATGCATTCATCAAAAGTATCCAACTTGATCCTAGTAATGCTATAGCTTGGTGCAACCTGGGTATGTTGCATTACCATACAGAAAATTATTTACACGCTCACCGGTGTTTTAGCAAAGCTCAAACCATAGATCCAAGTTTTAGCTGCTGCTGGGTGGGACAGGTAAAGCTTAATACGTTAAGCTAGAGTTAAATAATCAACTTATGTGCAGCTTCCTTTGCGTCTCGATAGTGTGGGATGAATTTGTAATTTTTTCTGTTTTTCTAGTGTTTGGTCGCGGAGGCCATCAAGCCCGAAGATGCAGTGGACCTGTTCCGGCATGCTTGTCTGCTTGAAAATTTTCCTACAATTGCTGTATTAGGATACACGGATCAGGTTTGCCGCCTGCTTGCAAGTGGAGATGAACATAACGAGCACTATATTTACTCTATAGAAAAATGCGAAGGAGTGAGAACCTGCTTTGATCTTATGTGCCTTTATTGTGGTAAGTTAATATACTCTAACATTATAGGAATTATAAAAACAAAGTTTATAAATCTACAATAATGCTTTTGGTTTTTGAATTGAATTTCTCGTATACTTTGATTCAGTGCGACGACCAGCAGATCCTGTCGGACAGTTGTACAAAGGGTTATTGGCTGGTAGATTGAGCTTATTACTCACTGCTCGGGAAAGCTTCGAGGAAGCATTGAAACTTACGTCGGAGAGCGAGCAAATTTTACTTGATGCCGTTCGGATTAACTTGGCCGCAACACTTATGCATTCAGGAGATCTTAAGTCTGCAAAGAACCTATTGTTACAAATTTCTAACCGAGATTTTACATACCATTGCGTATGTGCTCGGCTTCATGACAAAGGTACACCATGTTTTGGATTCATCAACTACCAGTGTGTAGGGTACACCAAATTTTGAACATTTTGAATTCATCACTGTAGAAAACAACGTTGAAGGATGTGAGATCGCCTACAACCACGCAATGGATAAAGCCTCCAACCCGTTAGATAAATCTGAGGTATGCATCGGTTTAGGCATCATGCATGGAAAATCGTCAAGAATTGAAGAAGCCAAGACGTGCATCTTCCAAGGGTAATGCCTTTCATTGAAGCCTTCAGCCTATGAGACTAGAAGGCGAAATCAACATACACGGATTACAGTTTCACTTCAGTTTGGTTGTCTTAACTCGCAAAATATCTTATTGCAGATGGCAAATCAGCCGTGAGAAAATCAATGGTTTATTGGCTATTGTGGCGTTGTGTCTTCAGAAAGAGGAGCTCTCAAATTCGGACACAGTGATTGCTAATGCTGTGTATGAGCAAGTTCGAACAGTTACAAGTTATTCACTTATGAACGATATCGCATTTATTCAAGCAGCTTGGCACCTTGTTCGGGTAAAAAGTGATTTTATGTACTGTATACAAGTAAATTGAAAACAATGCCAACGTTACTTATCAATTAATCCTCACTACAACAGGATGATGTCCAAGGCGGAAAAAACTGCATTTTGAAAATTGCGCATAGATATCCCTGGAACGCCCAATTATGGAATACGTTGGCGCATTTTTTACTAGAAACTGAGGGAGGTATGAAGGAAGAAAATTTTAGAAATCTTGTCAGAAAAGCTGTGATGCGGGCCAATGTTTGGGAAAGGACATCTGAAGTTCTTATCGCCTTAAGCTATTTGCTCGAGAAGAATATTGAAAAAGGTTTGCATTTCGCCAAAAAAGCTGTACATTCCGAACCTCATCGCCCAAGCACTTGGGCCGTTCTGCTCGTAGCACTTAACGGATATTCTGAGTAAGTAAATGGAAATATTTAAATCAACACTCACATAGTCTTGACGACAACTCGCTGTTAACTCTTATCGACTTACTTAATTACGTTTTAGGAAGCACTCTGAGCCGAAGTACCTCAAGCTGGCAAACACGATTGCTGGGAAAGCGCTTAGCTTGTGCACCAAACAAGACGACGAATTATCGAATTGGTTACAGGAATATATAGCCTCCGCATGATTTCAATATTCTCTCAGACAAAACGTCGTAAATTCTGGCTGAAATATTGTAGCTGTACAACATGGCGCACAGGTATGATTGTATTTAAAATGCTTCCGATTTATTAGCACACGTTGCAGCTTAACAGTTGCATATTAATAAATAAAATTATATGGTCTGTAATGGATCGAATAACGAAAAAGGTTGATACACCCTCAAACGGGTTTGTTTCAAGTGACGTTGGATAAAATGCAGGGTAAATCATCAATATTTACTAATGTACGCAGTATGAAATTATTTTTATATTGTTTTACATGAAGTTGCAACAAGACTGCTTCTTTACTAAAGTTCTTCCATATCCGTAAAATTAAATCCAAATGCTATTTCTTAAGAATAAAAAATATATTAATCGATTAAATCCTCTATAAATATATTTTGCCTTTCGGTAAATCTTGCCCAGAAGCAGATAATTTTTTTTGATGGACTGCATTAACTGCGACGCTCTCCCGATGGACCTTGGTAAGCCGTTTGTTACGAAACGATAAAGCTGAGTCAACTCGCTGCTGATTCAATTTGTTCAGCGCTTCTACCTGTATGTTCAATTTCTTGTATTCCTTTCGAGAACTGGATATAACTATCCCGGTCGATTTCTGCCGATTTCCTACTGCCTCTTCCACACTATCAGGTTCAGTATCCAATGCTGAAGGAGTCTCATCTGTTAATGCAGCAAGAACACTGGCAGGCAAGAACCGGGCATTGGAATTTCCAGCCGACGAGCTCTGAGAAACCAGAAACAAAAATAAATGCACGAAACCGAGCGAAATACTAACCGTAGCTTCCTTTTGCTACCGCTTAAAATTTTTCCTCATGCACAAGTTCTCGAGCAGCCAGGGGGTCAGGTCGTTCCAACACACTAACAGTGTAATCATGTCGAATTTCTACCCACGCCACGGCTGCTGTGAGACTGTGCTGCTAACCAGACAGCATTGGGAAACCATTGAGCACCTCTGTTACAATACAATAACTAGACAGCAACAACGGAGTGCAAGATAACGCAAATTAATAACTTACCGATTCATTAACTTCAGGATCCACCGAATTATCCGGTTCTATTCGCTTTTGCTTCTGTAAAATACAAGGAAACCAGCAATTATTAATTATTTAACCTGTCAAAATCATTTAACTTTTATATCTGCCTTGGATCAAAGGCGGATTACTAATTACTGCTGTTTTAACAGTTAAGTTCAATCAACCTACCTTTACAAGACTTTGCTTCTTCAGCGTTTCATCTTTAGTGCGTCGTTTAACTTTTATAGCTGTTCTTCGCTCCTTCAGAAAGTCTTTGACAACGTTGTCGAAATTCTCAAACTCGCTGCGACTCTGCTTAAAGGAAACAGCCGACGGAGTTTCATCAGAGTCCGAATCAGACATAATTCAGAAGGAACTACACGTAGGTGCTTAGGATGTGGTATCTAACAAATCGAAAAGTATCAAGTATGAAATTTCAAACTATCTTCACCAAGTTTTAATTTCTTTACACTTCGACCTGCCCGTAATCACAAAAATTTGTTTTTACTACTGTGTGTGTACGTGTGTGTGTATTTTTTCTCTACAAATAATATGCACGTGGTGAAACCATTTTCGAATTAGCGCGCTCTCATTCCAAACCTTTAATACGAACTGGATGGTAAGATGTACTTGAATGCAACATAACTCTTATAGGGGTAAAGAGAGAATCCTTCGTCAAAAGAATACTTTTCCGGTTATGGTCACATGCATGTTAGTCATATTGGCCATGTTCCTCCTCTCCCGTTTCAATTGCGGTTTGAACTGATAACTCTCATAAAATGTTGCTATCACTGGCTTACATATAGCCTCCCAACCCAACAATAAGAGTTATAAGAGGCATGTTCACAAGGTAGGAAACGTCAAGTTTCTAGCTTTCAAGGAAACCATAATTTGAGATGAAAAAAGTATGTGATCGTGCCTTTGGTTTTATTTAACTCCAAACGAATCAAGCCACCTGATTCACTGCCCTTGCGCCTGCATTCAGATCCTTTTGTTCCATACTAAAAATATGTGGTGACTGAATTTTAGATAAATAGCCATTCTGAAAATCTTTAGCTGACTGCCATTTCGCACCTACTTTGACTAGTGTAACAGAAATCCAACTATTTTGCGAACATTTTATAATCAACAAATTCCTATAAAAAAAAAGCTGACCTGGCTGAAAATTTTCCCGAGCTTTTAGAGTTTTGTAACTAACATATTTAGCAGGGATATTGGGGTAGTAACTTAAATAATCAACATCGACAATACCTACGACAGGCGTGGACTGTTTAACATTATCGCCTTGCTTTTTATCATGCATATCAGCAGTTTCAGTGTCCGAATCTATTACTAGGCCAAATTCATGTAAATCAATTTTTGTCCCTTTGTAAAAGGTATATAGTTTATGAAACCCGGAGAGTCCTCGAAAAAGGTTATATATTTGAGCTGCCGTATGAGTTTCCCAATTAATTAAGCCCATTTCAGGGTTTAATTTCGGGGCTAGAGATATAATGCTCACATCCTGTGGCTTAGCAGAAGATATTGCCTCCTGTACATTCTCGAGTACATTTCCAAGAAGATGGGCACCGACGTGAGCCATTACACGGGTAAGTTCCGGGGCCCTGATATGAGGATGAATCTTTACATACTGCACTGCTAGAATTGGTCCTACGTCAAATCTATAAAAATACGAGTCCGGCATTAGCATTTTTGATCTTGTTCGACTGCAAACAATGTTTATTTAATCCTGTTCAACTATCAATTCTTACTTGTGAGGCGAAATTTGCATTATTGTCACTCCCGTTTCCTCGTCTCCATTGATAATAGCTCTGGAAATTGGTGCTGCGCCTCTATACTTGGGCAATATGCTTCCGTGTACATTAAGTATGCCCCTGCAAGCCAAAGAATATCGAATACTGATATTACTAGAATGCATTTACTGAGAGGTGGAATTTTGCTGTATCAGCTACCACGTAAAAGTGTCAAGTAACCGCTTACTAACAGGTCACATTGATCGATGACCCTCTTCGGTATCAATTGTCCAAAGGAGGCTACAACGCCGACATCAAATTTGGAATCTTTCTTTGCAATTTTAAATTCATTCCAACTAATGCGGGGTAAATCGTTTTTCTTTGCAAATTTTCCGACGACATTGTCTTCAGCAGTTGTGACAACAGTAAGACACGCTTTGGAGTAAACGATTTCTGTTACAGCCTTCAAGGATTCGAGAGAAAAGTTATCGTTTCCCAGAAACAAAATTCTTGCATCACAGCTTCTAATATCATAACCTGCTTTTACACCAGTAGACTTACATCGCTGAAACCTGATGAACTTATGAAGGCGACTATGAAATTTACCTAGTGACGTTTTCCAATTATGCTGCCCAAAGGTAAGCAGGCACAGTCCTGCACGAGCGTTCATTTCTAACCACAAAATGACTAACAAACTTTTAAACACTGATCTGTGTATAAATAAATATATACACATGTAAATTACAATTTTTCTAAAATTTCAGGGAACATGTGAAAAAGTTTTATGCCTTTTATTTTCGTTTTATCGCCAAAGCTATCGCGGGCAACCTCAAGGAAATCTATAGTAGGTAATTTTTTCTTCCATTGCCCCGAAAGCTCTACCATAGTTTTGAAAGAATACGTTTACGAACAACTGGGGTACAGCAGCATTTAATGATGTAACATTTTGAAAACTCATCCCAGCTCCCACTCATCCTTAAAAATAACTCTTGGGAATGGATTTTTCTTTTTTGTGGGTCCAACAGTTGTAGCTAAAACTCTCTCCGTTGTATTTTTCTGTTTGTTGGGTTTAACAGTGGTAGCTAAAATTGTTTTAGCAGCTAAAGTATGTTTCCTTGTATTTTCCTTTGAACAGGGCTCTGGGATCCTAGTTTTTTCAAGATCTGCTTTAGATGTCGCGTATATTTTATCACGGTTTATGTTTCCACCTGGTCCGAATACGCACACATAAATTTTCACACGCACCCCTGCAAGTATAAGGTATGCATGTTATTCTCACGAAACGACGTCAGAGGCGCCATAGTCGCCTTGAGGCTCTGGTGTAAATACTGTCGTTAGAAAATCATCCCACCTTTTCTATTTCCCCGACAAGCCGTAAATCCACAGCCAACCCAACCACTATTTCCCCAAACCATGGCGGAGTACATGTCCATCTGCTCACCCCGTCTAAAAATGACATCGTTTCGTATATTCTCGACACTTTTGTACCACAGCAAGAGAGCGTGCGTCCATCGCGGCTTGGATACCGTGTCCCTTGACATGGCTATTGTAGTAGTCAGTGTCGAAAAGGAATCTTTAAAGGAATCATATCACACGATGCTTAGAGTTTAAGCCGATGCGTAGCATATAAAGTGAGATTATTTCTTTACCTGTAGACATAATCACAGATGTATTCAGGGTTCCCCTGCATTGATTAGCCACCCTTTGAGCCATAACAGCAAGCTCCTGGTTCCATTTCTACGTTGGAAATTATAAAAATGACAAATAGTTGGTGAAAACGAGGGCATGGCCCACCCCTCATGGATAGATGGGACAGACTTTAAGACATGCAAGAGTTCTAGTTACCAAGGTACGGATCCTGAAAGCTTTCGGTAGCGGCCCGGGGTTACCTTTTGTTTCAGCACCGACTAACAAGCGTTTTCTCAGCGTTATCAGGAATCTCATTATAAAATCTTGCTCTGTGCGATTCACTCCCTTGAGATAGTACTGCATCCCTGTCCTATTCGCCTTGTGAAGGAAAGAAAGTTGGAAAACTCACTATCTGTTCAACATTTTAACCATCCATTATTTGAATTTTTCAACTAAAAACCTCACCTGGTATGCGCAGAGATTATGTAAACGTCCAAATTTTTCACAATAATAGGCACTCGTTATTTCCACCATTACATCATATTCTTCCACTGTGACATTATAGTCCGCCTCGTATGTCAATTCCACGGTACCGTTTCCCATGTCTAACTCATTTTGAAGCTTTTGTTTGATTTTCTCCTCGTCCTTGTCTGCCGCTTTTTCTGCAGCCCAATCTTCGTGATCCTCAGTAATTTCTAGTGATGTTGTTTCTGAGATCACGGATCTGCTGTTCGAATTTGGAAATAAGAGGCTGTTGAAAGATAGGATATCCATATCGATTTCCTCCCCGTTGGCAACCATTAGTTCGGCCGCGGAAAAACTAGTTTCCTTCAAAATAATTATCAGTTCTAGCAGAATTAGGAGTGACCTTATGAATTCTCCCATCTTGGATTTATTCCTCCAAGATGGAATAACGCTTGCATTGACGCGCATTCTAAGCTCCAGCCCTGGAGCAATCTCCTTCCAGCCCCAATAAATGTACGCTTAAGAACTTGTTTGCTTTTTAATCAGCTTTTAATAGCTCTACAATGTAAAACTACAATTGCATCACGAAATTAATGATGAATGCAATATTAAACCCTTCCTCACCCCCCTGATGATATGTTATATCATACCCGTGCTATATTGGAGATACCAAAGACAGACTGAGGATACTACATATCGTTACATTTATGCACTTCAAACAGCACCGTTGGCACTGTATTTTAATTTGCCTTGTAAAATAAGCTTAAGTTTTAATCACGTATCTTCCTTATAGCACTTCATCCCGTCCATTAACATTCCCCTAAGCATTTGCTATTCGTGTATGTTTATACATTTTATTGTTCCTGGTAACTGCCGCTAAAAATACTTGTGCAATTCCAAAGTGAAACAAGAAACGTTGATATTGTGAATTGAGATGAAAAAAGGGAACATGACCCCCATAAAAAAGCTCCACCTCCAACGAGAAGAAAGTCTTTATGAGAACACGGGCAATGCTCCCAAAGATCAGCACCTCCTTAGCTGTCAAGGGTTATTTCCTTCAAAATCCGTAGAGCTCTGGAGTAGATTTCATTATTTCATTGGAACACGCTAATTAATGTGCAGGAATGGTCTGCTCACGCTTGTAGCAGTTGGAGATTTGAATTAATTATTTCAAGGCTCGGCTCGGCGTAGGAAAAATATGAAGAGATGCCTTAATAATCTGGCTGTCATCCTAACTAGTTGTAGAATACTGATGCCGTGTATGGATGCACTACATGAGGAACCCACGTGGAGAATATAATGCTACACAGTCCTCTGGAATAGTCTGGCCTTCAGTGAAACACGATGTCGAGCTTGAATGATTTACATATGTGTGGGGTTTTTTGTGCTGATTATTATCCGCTACATGGGTACATGTTAATGAGGGGTGCTTCAGGAGAACGTTATGCTGGAATTAGTGAAACAATCGTTGGAAATGGTACAGAAAAGACAAAAAAAAGCGCATCCGCAATCATTGGATGGGCTAAGCTGGGCTAGCCGTAAAGCTTGGGGCATTTGATTATGGATTAAGTAATTCGTTTAAGACCAGGATATAGCCCCAGAACCCTGTAGCCAGAACATTGTTCGGCATGTATCGAGTTCAATATTCTGTAATTAATGTCGTTTTGTGGAATAAATTTGGGATAATCTGGGAATAATGGAGCGGTAATAGATTCCGCGGATTGGGATGGCTGCCTCTACCTATAAAAGCGGAGGTCCTGGTGGTAGATGAGCATACAAACATTTTCCCACATTTCCTAAGCATCTTCAACTTTTCTAGGCTCTCGCCAAAAATTTCAACGCAAACAACCATGGAATCCAAATACATTGTCGTTTTGGCTGTCATCCTCGGATGCGCCTTCCAGGTAAGCATCATGCGGCGTATTTGGAGAATGAAATGGTGGATTTGGATTCTGAACATAACATCCGTTTATCTATTGTATTCTTCCAGGTCTCTGCCGCCCCTCAAGTGTCCAACTCCATTGAGGAATCCAAATTGCGAGAAGCCCGTCAAGCTCTCAACCAGGCAACCAACCAATTGCAAAACAACTTGATCAGTGCCCTCGCCAACTTGGCCAACGCCTCTGCCGTTGCTGGAACCAACGTGAGCCGAGCTGCCAATGTCCTCATGCGCGGTCTTGTTCAGAACACCTTCAACTTGGCCGGAGTTGTCGGATACATGCCCCGTTTGATCTTCTTGGACGGACCTAACCAATTCGTTGAGACCTTGAAGCTTGTCCGCAGCAACCAAATCCGTGTGCCCAATGATGTCGACAGCGCCATTGACACCGTCATTGCCTTCGCCAACCAACAACGTCAATCTTCCTTCGGAGAGCCCCTTGTCCAACCCGTTGTCACCTTCCTCCCCAACTTGTTCAACGGAGTCGGCAACTTCCTTACCACCCTCATCGACAGTTTCTTCACCGTCATTGCTAACTAAATGTCGATTACACTAACATTTGGATTAAATTCAATAAATCTTGATATCTGAAAAGTTTAAAAAAACTACGTTCTTTTATTCATTTTTATATATCTTGTTTATCATAATAGTTTCACACGCAACTGTTGTAGCAAGAGCGCCCTCAACAGCCGAGAGCCTGTGCTTTATGACAAAATTCAAAATACAACGTTTAGGAGACTTCCCTGGCTAAATAACCCAAGACTTTTAGATCTAAAACGGGTATTGATTTTTAATTACTGCTCCTTCTAAAAGGTAGGCTTTAACACACAGTATTTAGTAATCCGCATCTCTAGGGTCCAAAGGATTTTTAGATCGACGGGAAAAACTTTTTTCATACCAGTCAGTTAACTGCTCAAGCGTCCAAGTCCCTTCACCTTCACCCGAACTACCAGGAAATCGGAAGCAGCCAACGGAATCTTTTTGACCTGATCCGGCTCCTTCATCAGTTACCTCTCGTCTTTGCCGCGCTCTAGGACGAGTAGTACCCGGATCGCAAATTCGTTTTTGCATTGAACGATGAACTGATGGCTTCAAAATAGGGCGCGCCGTTGTACTTCCAAACGAAGGAACCTCGTCTCCCCCGGTTGGTAGCATTGGAAAAAGTTCTCGGTTATTCATGTCGTCGTTAAGACCTAGTACGCTAGTTAGGTCATTGGCTGCAATCATTTTTCGTAGCCAAATTAGCCTTAATCATAAGTTTTTACCGTTGGTCAAAACAGGAAATTATGCTGTATGATAATACCTTTTGTAATAAGTTGTAGAAGCACTTGTCGGATTTTACCTTGGATTCCTGTTCCTGGCCGTTCTTTGTGATTACCGCCTGTAAAACTATCCTTAATTTTGTGTGTAGTTTGAGTTAATTTCCCATCATTTGCGGTGTAAATGTTCACAGTTTTTTGAATCACGTAAACGTTTACTGGATACGACGACCCAGTGTGAGTTAATGTTAACCATAAAACAATTAATGTACACAAAGGTGCATTCCGTAGAGATGCTTCCATTTTCCTACTTTGGCAGGCAGTGTAGCTTCGTCGTTCTGGAGTAAACTTCCGCAAAAAACTATAAACGTCCTCCATCAAATGTAACTATTTACTTGAAAGGAAAGGGTAGGAAAGGGAAGTGCCTGCAGAAACATTACTAAACTGCTTTTATTAGTGGTAGCAAATGATTCCATCCATGATTATTTCATCTATTTCCTGGAAGCTTGCGGGCGGAACTTTCCAAAATCTAATAAACCCCTGGGATTTCACGGCGAAGAGGTCATAAAACATTTTTACATCAGCAACACACGGAATTTGCAGCCGAGCTTTACTCTGTGCTCATGTGGCTTATTCTATGGTACTATTTTAGGGGATGGTGAAATCTATTACGTTTGTGCGCAAAAACTCTGAACTTGGTCTACCCCATACATAATGTCTTGAACAGCGTAGCTTAGGAAAATGCTTTCAATCAACTGCCAAGTTTTTACCATGACTACTTCTTGCGCAGCGCTAGTTAGCAAACACTCATGCACCTTCTCCATTCTAGTCTTCTTCAAAAAGAAAGAAAAAGCATTAAATCTCATCCTCCAAGGATGCTTGGGGCAGTGTAACAAAATCTGCAAAGAGTTGGCAACACCGAAACTACTTGCGGACTCAACTACATCCTCATCTTTGTCTTAATTTCTTCGCTCTAAGTGCTCATCTCTTGTGACGTAAACAAAGCCGGAACCATGCTTTATTACTGGTAGCAAAAGTTTAATATTGCTCTACTTGAGAAAACAAATATTAGTGCGCTGCAAAACCACGTCCCATTCGAATTTTTAGTGATCCCAAATTATTGCAAAAACGCGCGGTGCTCTCAAGTTCAGGGACAGCGGCAGCTTTACTGAAATAATTGCAATGTCTTATTTCCAACTATTCACCTTTTTATCTTGTCTATTCGTCATATCCGTACTAAAGATTTGCACTAAAACCCTTGCCATTGCCATTACTACTCTAAACATGCTACGAATCCAATTGGGCTTGTCTTTGCAAATTGTACTTGCGTCATCTCCTCGTGCTCTTAATTCAGAAAGAAACAAGGTAGATTTGATTACTATGTACTCTGAGAAAATAATACAGTAAGCAGAACTAGAACAGGCAGGAGCATATATGCCTCTCACTGGAACGTGTCAATTGAGATCACAACTACATCCAGCCCTGGTCCATGATAATCTGGAAAATCAGGTTCTAGCTTTGAGCTATTATCTTGTGAAAGATCATGTCCGACAAGGCAGTTTCTTAATCCAAGTTTATAAAATTCAGATATTGAGCAAATAGTAGGCGAAACCTACAGCCCAGCAGATCAATCTCTGCATGCTAAAAAGTTCCAGAACAAGATTTCCGATTATTTGCATAAGTTAAATCTTTTCGTTTTTATTTGGTAGCAAGAAACTGAAAGAAGTCATTTAGGTAAATTACAGCTTCGCTCACCCTGAATACAAACCCCATTCGTGGTTTTTAGGAGTATATATGCTACATAATTGACAGGGGAAAAAACTCTTTGACGTCCACAATAAATCATTAATACTAAAATGTATCACAGCTTTCACTTTTTTTGCACTGGAAGCATCAAAGCTACTTATCGTATATTCTATCTTAAATAAAGCTAATAGTAATTGGTTCTGGTGTTCAAGCTTTCCACTATCCAGGTTAGTAGCAGTAGCAGTAACTATTTTGTATTCCCAGAGGCGGGGGGACGTAATTATTTGAAGGTTACACCACAATCTTACTTCCGGCACCACTTTTTATAACCTCTAGTCGAGTTACATAAATCTAACTTAAGTATTTGAAACTAACCAACCTAGTAAGTAACGCCTCTGTGCGGTTAATAAGCGGTATTGAAATATCATCCATTATTGTATCTACCAGACTCCTCTCGGTCAACATGAACTGCTCAAACAAGGAAAGGATTAAGCGTGTTAACTAACAGGCTAGTATGCTACTTGGCTAGTCTATAGTTAGTAGGTGGGTTCGTCCGCATTTCGTTTGTTAAGTACTACAGTTTGCTCCTAAGAAAGGATTGTTTTCCAGAGGAAGTTCCTCACGCTATCTTTAGTGTGCTCGAAGGCTCTTCAGAGGGCGCTGGTGTTGAGGTTGTGCGCGGAAGCGGAAGAATGTATGTCGGTTTGGATGTGGCCGGGCGGAGATGGAAGGGCAAGCGACAAATTCCATGATGGTCTCTACGTTCCCCTGTGTTGCACCCAGGTGATCCTTTTTTCTCACGGGTCGGCACCCGGATGAATGAATGGAAATCAATTTTTTTAGAGCCATCTCCTACTTGGATATCAGTGGCTGTGTTTGGGTCGAGCTTCAATGAGAAATCGTCATGATGCTTTTGTCCAGGGAAGGATAGTGAATTTTCGCTTGTTGACTTGTTATCTGCGGAATCAAGAAAAATCCCCCAGATGTAGAAAAATTAATTAGCTCAAACTTAATGACCACTTCCGCACTAGCTTCAGCTTTGATGGGAAATTATTTAGAGTGATGTGTTGACTATATGACTGAATCACCAAGTTGCGTAGCAAAATAACATCACGGTCTTCATCCTCCTATCTTAAGAGTGCGGTTTCTATTCAAAAGCTGGTGTCAACAAGGTTTTCACGCATGTCAACAAGTATTTAAGACACCGCTGAAGGCGGAATGAAAAAGTTGATTCTAAACCACAAATTAATAGTTTTATATTCGCCGAAGGACTAAAACGTATTTTTTTCTCCCTGTACTTGCTCCCATTCTTTAATAAAGTAAATGACGGTTGAACCACAGCTTGACATTGGTTCTCGTTTTACGTCATGCGATTCAACTTTTCTCATGGAAGCTTTTCTGTCTAGTGTTAAATAAGGCCCTGGGATGCTTTTCGTCAGAGTTTGAGAGACGTGATGTAGTATGTAGTTTTCGTGAAGCTAAATCCTTTCCCACTCTTTTTTTCTGATCCCATGCTTTTAAAACTCGTTTGAACTTGCCCTTTGTTATGTCAGTGGATTTTATCTTTGCGAAAATATTTCCCTGACTCATATTGTTAGGACAATGGACATGGGATTGCAAGTTTCTCTCTCACCTTCTGCTTCTGTGGTTGATGGGACATCCGCTTTGGCAGTTGGGTCGTATGGTTTGAAATTATAAACCCTCGGCCTGGACGTTGTGCTTTGCGTGGTCCTAATTGTTGTCGTAGTAGTTTTTTCTGGATTGTCCGGAAAAAATATTTTCCCCATTCCAGATTCAGAGCGTAGAGACGGAACACTTGCTTGACGGAATTCTAGGTCACCTATCGATGTCAAAACAAAATGAATAGCAAAATATTACTGGCAATTCCATCATATAGATGCTTAAACATGCTAATTGCCAGGGAAACAATTCTCCAAGCCGGAGGAACAAATCTTTCCTTTTAGCTTGATTATTTCTGCGATGATAAAGGTTTTTGAAAGAACACAACAACTTACACTAAAAACTATAAAATAGAACTTACCCATCGGAAATCTAACAATTCCAGTTCCAGGTCCACTTTCCAAAATTTCATTACTTGGATTAGCGTTACTATCAGTGCTCAAAAGATAGAGCTTGCTCAGCAAAACAAACGTTTTAGGCTTTCCCCTCCCGGCTTCCACAGGTTTTTTAATCACGGTAACATATTCGTTATCACCGATACGGGAACCAAGCTTTTCAAGAACTTTTTCAACAGGGGATGTTGCCATAGGAGCTCCAGAACTTTCCAGTGGGCTGTGCGCCAAAGCCACAAATAGCGCAGCACCAAGAACACAAAATGAATTCATTTTCTCCAGAATTTTTAGAATCGTTCGACAAGATGTTTACCAGAGCTGCACCACGCAAGACTCAACTCAAGTAATTTTAAACAAATGCTGGAAAAACTTGTGTCTCTCTCAAATATCAATTTTTATTATCACATAAGTCACTTTAAGCCACGGCTTGTAATCCCATCTTCAATCTTTCTTGTATCACTTTAAATTATGCCTTGAGCTGATTCTTGAATATCTTGACTGTCCGGTCTGATGCGTAAAACAAGACTGGATCTCAATATCGCTTTGAGAAGAGTCTTATTTTTCTTGCTCTTGAAAAGTTACAGTTTGAAAATGAAGCAAGACATCAAGGTAATACAAACATGTATACGTGCTTTGCGAAATTGGATGAGGTAGCCTCTTCCTGCGATTCAAGCAAGCAACTTTTCTAGCTAGGATAGGGATGGGGGATTTCTTCTAAAAAACCTGGTTCTCACCTTTCTTTGCGAAAAGAAAAGGTGGACGCAATCTTCCTAAATGCATTTCGTGTCCACTACCTAGCACACGGCATCCTTTGAAGAATTTACCTACGTAGTTGAAGCAATCATCCCGTCCTCATCTGTACACTTCATCTCTGTCTCATCAGAGTATTTGCTTTAGGAAAGATGACTATTTGTACATCCACCAACAACTTCTTCCCATTAAGAGCTTAACATGATCTGACTTTTCTTCTTTAGGACAATTAACGAGAGCAATTCATTTACTTTCCTCAATAATATGAACAAAAACTAGTAAGAATTAATTTATGACGAACGGCTGACTTCACCCTCCTTAGTTAGTCGGACCACCTGAAACTGGTGGACACGTCCTTTTGCTTCACTACCTACTCTCATCCTCCGATGACGACATTCTGGGTGGAGACGAGAGAATCAAAACTAATTATCTTCGGATAAGCATTTCCATAAATAAAGATTGTAATCAAGAAAGTTCGCCGCTATTCATCAACCACGAGGACTTAAAAAAACTAAAAAGGTCTATGGCTATTCTTGTAGTATCCGCATAAGTTTAAAGTTTGCAATACATGTAACACACAAGCTATCTTGGACCTACTTCAAAGGGCTTGGCCACGTACGGACATGTACTTTAATGGTATAACATGCTAATTCCTAATTTGACTTGCACCCAAATACTCGGGATGTAATCCACCTGGGATACAACTTTGACAATCTTTTACTAATCTGAAAACTGAAAGTAACAGTGCCTCCGTAACAAGTTGATTGATTAGCTTTCTGCTTGATTCTTCTTTTAAGATGAGCTTGACAATTAAAAGTTTTCAACCTCCCACGTCGCCCCTCCCTTGTGACTTAATGTTTCAATGTTCCAAAATTCCTCACAAGTTGGTCACTGTAAAGAACTGCTGCTGTTACCTGTTAACGAGGTCGAGATAAAATACATATTTAGGTAGTTTCATCCAGAGTTTCAGTGTTATCGAAGATGCAGTCTTATTTAATTAGTGTTGGATTTGAAACTAGAAAAATCCAGTCTTTCTGAATTAGTTTCACTGATTTTAACGATACCATCCAATCTTTTGAAAAGATTCAAACATTGACGTTAATTGGAGGATAGAACGTCATAAATGTCTTACGTCATGAATGCAATCATTCATAGGATGCGCCTCATTTGCTTGATCTTTTACTGTCAAACAATCAAAACAGGTTGCTCACCAGATGCTCCTGCTTACGAAGAAAAAAAGAAAGCATGTATGCTTTCACTAATTTTACGCTGTGACGCTGTAAAACAAGTTAAGTAAGTTTGAAGCCATTCACCTACCGCTGCCATTTCATTTTCACAAATTCAGTCCAAAAGGGACAACACCGCAATTGCAGTGCTATGTATTGATTATTAATTGAGAGAAGTCCGTGCCAAGCAATAGCTTCCTTTCTACATTTTGCTTTATTATTTGCGTCAAAACTACATGAACATTGTAAAAATCTGCAAAAACTGCAATTAGTCGGCAGTAAATTACACAAGGAAAGCAATTCTTGATCATTACGAAAGGAGTGAGGTAGATTTAATTTTGCATACTCTGGGGTGTTTCAATATCCTTTTCGCTTTCCGTGACCAGGCCAGCAGTTTTTTTCTGATCGGTATTAAATGGCTCTTGTTTGCACAGTGTGATCGATAGAGGCACCTGTTACCTTTTGCCATATCTTTCAACTTGATTGGAATTCAAAGCGGAAAAGTCGCTTTCTTAATTAGTGTCCCACATCAGTTTGGCGAAAAACGTCAATGAGCATGCAAACGCAGAGCGCAATAGGTAAATTGCCCTTCAAAATTAACCACAGGTGAAATTGAATGCTACAGTTCACGAAAAGATACTTATTGAATCTCAATGGTCTTTTAGGCAATCCACTACTTTTCTGCTAGATTTGTGTTTTGACAATCTTTATCAGTTTATTACAGAATACTGAAATCACACTATGTGCGTCGCTCGTATAAAACGAACATTGAAGTAAGACATCACTGGAACATTCTGGACTTGGATTCCCAAACCCAATTAACTCTGACCGTCCCGTATATACAAATCAAATTGCGCGTGCTTAATATGTTAAATTAAAAAATATCTACGAGCATGTCGCGAGTCTCAAAAAAGTGCATGTGCTCCCGATTGCATTATCTTGTACATTTGAAGCATGCTGCAAATACCATGTGTGCGATTTACATAAGCCAACTATTAGAATAAAGATATAAGATAATCTTAACAACTTGTAACAAATACATTTGTGCATTTCACTTACAACTGTGCGAAAATTTTCTGAATCGCACTCTAAATTATAAGTAACAGGAAGATGCACTTCATAAATAGGATGAACCGTAAAAAGATTCATAACTGCTCAAGCTGCATTGGTTAATCTTAAGTTGTAATGGCTTTAAACAATCATTCATTCACGTAAATAACCTTACTCTCAACAATATATTAGCACCCAATCCAAATACATCTAAAAGCTGCGGATTCACTAAAACGACGGCATACGACATGCTTCTAGTTCTAACTCTGATTCGTAAGACGCTTAAAATAGCTGTTCAAAAGAGTAGTAAACTTAATTCATACACACGGTGAAATCACACTGCGTACTTACTGTACAGGAACATAGCTTAACGTTTAAAGTGCAGCGGTCACGCCGACATTTGATCTCTTCTTTGTTTATACTGTCAGCGTTTTAGCAGTAACGACTAAAATACTTGGCAGTAGGGCTTACAAAACTACATATTATATTCTTTGTCCTCTTACAGCACCTATTTACGTTCATATACTGATTGATTCTAACATGCTTCCGTACAAAGACGATTCCCACCGATTAAAATAAGTAACACATTTCCCATCTTCTAAAGCACTATCACTCCAGCTTCGCTACGAGATTCTGGTAAGTTGATACATTCTTCCCAAGTATCCGCCAAAGGGTCGTATACTTCCGCTGAAGAGAGTGTCACCTGGGCACGGAAGAAGTTACTCTCGTGAGACTGGTCACCTCCAAACACATACACTTTTCCATCTGCAGCTCCTACTGCTGGATTTGCACGGCCATGCAGGAGAGGAGCCACTTCGATCCATTTGTCATCTTCGAACGAGTACTTCTCAACCGACCTTAAAACTTCTGCTTGACGACTAGAGCCACCGACGACATACAACTCATTCCCTAAAATCGCAATTCCCATCTGACTTCGAGGCACACGCATCGGTGCTAAAGAGTTCCACTCGTTAGTAACAGGATTATAAGAGCACAGATCTTTCAAATGTCTCTGTGTATGGTTGCATCCTCCCACTATATAAATCAATCTGCAAAAATACATTGAGTGTGAGTATAGGCCATACACGGATACGACTTCAATTTCTTGACAAGTTTTGAGTACGTCCAGTATTTTGTTTATTGCACTTCAATCTCTTACCCCTGGTGTGTAAAGGCTCCCATTGAAAATCTTGGCTCCATCATGTCACCAATAATAGTCCATTCGTTTAAGCAGGGATCATAACGTTCTATACTGCCCCCAATATCCTCGCCCACCCAACCCCCAAAAGCGTACAAATAATTTTCCCAAGTCGTCAGCCCGAAAGCACACCGTGGAATCACCATTGGTTCTATCATACTCCATGTATCCTCTTGTGGACTATAAACCTAAACCACAAACATTACAGAATGGAAATATTAACTTGGTGAAGTCAGAATACAAAGTAAGCATATTCGAACACAACAACAAATACCTCGCCATTAGCAAGAATTTTGGATTCTTGCTCGCCGCCGACAACATAAATAAGTCCATCAAGGGCAGCAACACCAGGTAGAATTCGCTCGATTTCCATGGATGCGACCTTCGTGTATTGCTTCCTGTAGATTTACATAATGGTTAAAGTACAAGCTATAGACTTTTCACTGTATGCATTGAAGATTTCGAATATTGTAAACAAACGCACTTGAAGGTATCAAAACATTCAACAGTATCAAGTGTAGATTCTGATAGTTGCTTCCACCCTGAGCCAAGGATTTTCCTGGAACCACCAACAATATACACGTGCTTCTTAGCTGATTTCCTTGGTTGTACTAGCAAGCTGACCAGGGATCCACGTTTTAATTTTAAATCTCGTTGCAAACTTCTCAAAGCTATTTGCAAGCTTGTATCACTAAGATTGTCAACGGTCTGTTGAAGTAACCGGGAAGAGATTAAAGGGAGGCGAACTAAACGTAATAATTCGAATACGTAGCGTTTCCGATTGGTCAGATCAAAATTTAGCCACTTAATTGCCGCAGCCAGTACCTAGAAGGTAGCACCCGTCATATAAATACAACTCCAGACAACAAAGAATTTGTCATTCTTCTCTCATAAAACTTACTTGATATTCCGAATCTACTTTAAGCTTTTCACTTTGCATGAGCTCTATTATAATGTCTTTCGGTGTTTCGCAAAATTCTTCCTCTTCACAAACTTGGGGGAAATGCCTATGGACGTAGACGAGTGCAACTTTTTCGAGCGGCTTGCAACTGTGGCTTTCCGCAAATCTATAAAGAAATTAGAGTTAAGTACGTACACAATAGCAGTAAAGTTACTAATCAATTGGAATATCCTACGAGAGGGTAAACTTGCACCTGTATATTCCAATAGCGTTTGATGGATGAAGCTCACTTTTAAGAAAGCCAGCACATGCTTCCAACACATCTGGAAGACCAAGCATATCTGCAGCAGCCAAAATATCCTGAACCGAAGTTTGAGTAAGGAATACTTGTCCTAAAACGACAGAAGTCATGGGTACATATTTTTTTTGAAAACGCAACACGGCCTTCAATTTTCTTACTCTGCTAACCAGTATAGATGAATGTCAAGATTGTTGAAAAGACAGATGATGATATTTTTCGAAGTTCCACTTTGTCCTTCTTTTCCTCCATCATTCCACCCGTAAACATTGCTCGGAAATAAGAACTGCTGGACGCCAAAACTGTCCTGTGCGCCTAGAGATATTGTTAAAAGTTGAAGTACGCAATAATATAAATGGCGATAGTGATGATTCGCGGTGCTTAAAACTTACTTTAAAAACTTCTCCATCACACAAGATTTCAACATCACAGAAACATCCAGCTTGCCACAAATCATAAAGATTTTGTAGGATTTTCGATCCGTACGTACTCGAAGTGAATAATGTTGAGCCCGAAGTCATGTTGGTGTCGGATTTACGTCCCTCGTATCTTAATAATTCTCTTCTAAGCTTTGAAACTGGTGCAAGTAGTAAGTTAGTAGCAAAACCTCAATAAAATACCAGGTACTGAATCCCGCGGTATTCTCTCTTCAAATTAACATTCCAAACGCTTCACGCTTTCAATTTTATACTTTCATCCAGTAGCTTTAAATAGGGCAAGGAACGTTTAACTGGAAATATATATAAACTTGATAGAAGTTTCACAAGGTACTTGGGTTTTCGTAATACTTCAGTGCACAACTGCATAAAACAAAAATCTCACGTACAGTTAGTTGTGTCTTCGTCTCCGTAAAAATGCTAGTTTTTTGTGAGGCTAAAATTATTAAGAAACGTTAACCTTTGTTTCTTAACATTTAAAATCCCGTAGACTACAGTCTCGAAAAGCTAGACTACATTTTGCGTGCTTTTAATTCAGTACGCATGATCTGTTCCTAATAAAACTGAAAAATAGTTTGACGGATTGAGTTAGCTTCCTTGTAGCGGATATAATTCTAGTGCATAGAACTGCTTAGATTCAGCCTTCAGATCTTCAATGTGTGCAGCAGATTCCAAGTATGCATCGTCGCATCCGGAATCTATAGTGCAATAATCATCTGAAAATAATTTTAATATGAGTCATTATCTGTATAAAACCATTTAATTTGAAATTTAAGTGTATTTCTAACTGTACTTGCGCACACTGTTGTTCATTGACAACCAACCAGCAAATCATAATTTCAGATTCCCTTTTAGAAATCACAAAATGAAATACGTAGAAACGTACAATTCAAGTTAAAAGTCGAACTGCCACAAACTTTTGGTAACTAATGAACATTAATGAAAATACTCGTTAAAAACTGACCTTGTCCTATATACGCCAGGTTCAAACTAAAGAACACATGCTCCAGAAACTACAGCAAGTTCCGAACTTGTCGTCACGCAACAAGACGGATGTATGAAAATTTCTTACACTAAGTCACTAGGTCATGAACTGGAGTGTCCCGCAGGTTCCAGTGACAAACGTAAAGTTCGCCAACAGAACTTCAAGGATACGGAATCTGCATTGATGTATTAAACTACCCTTTTTCGCATTCCTCGAGAAAGTCGCAAAATCTGCACGAAAGTAAATATGCATGCGCAGAAAAATCTATGACTTTCGTTCCCGAAACTGTCCACTATAAGGATGTAAAATAAAAAGGTTCACTATTTTCTTTATGCAGGAATTCAATTCGTGACGGTTGGGAATAAAAAAAGGTAGGTCTATAAAGATACTGCGCCGCCTGCTATTGGCTACAGTTCCCTGCGCTTTCTTTCTTCTGGTACCGCTATAATCAGTCCCGTCGTAGAATACTCTAGCTGTGTAAAAGAAACAGCAGCTGTGCCCAAAATGCAACAAGACGGGTGGCCGTAGCGTACAAGAGCTGTCACCACATGAGCAGGAACGCGGGAAAGTTGGACGTTAACGTTGTTCTTACGTATACCTTAAAAGTT
Organism: Sminthurides aquaticus; assembly: GCA_906901655.1. Lineage (NCBI taxonomy): Eukaryota > Metazoa > Arthropoda > Collembola > Symphypleona > Sminthurididae > Sminthurides > Sminthurides aquaticus. The sequence continues at coordinate 3,936,682 of CAJQTT010000013.1, read as the reverse complement.
ATAAACTTTAAATAAGTTTTCCCTGCAAACATGAAATGCTGCGTTTCCTTGCACCCCGGATTGTTGTGACCCATAACATGTAGTTGTGATTTGTAAAAACAACTAGTAAAATCCATGCGTAATTAAAATGTCCACGGCATTTTAAGCAAGAAAATAGGATTTAGCTTACACCTAATGCGGTAGGTGACACCATAAGTATGCTAGAACACAAGAGCAGCGGTCTAGAGTACAGCACATATCCCTAATGGTTGGTGACAGTAGGTGTACGCTTACTTGAGACTGATAATGCTATCGTATCATCTGTACTTGTACTTTAAAGGGAAGGACGCAGTTTTAGAGCCGCACACCATAGCGAAAAGACGGCTGAGCAAGGCGCCGCATCTGATTGACGTCAATAAAATTCCGCGACCAACTTGCAATGAACATTTTGGGATCGTCGGTTATGGAGATCTCTGAAGCAGTTCCGCAGTTTTTTTAAACCAATTAAATACCAACAGTCGTTCCCGCCTAATTCTTATTTGACAAAAACTAAATCAGAACGCGGAAAAACATATATATATGCCAACTAACCGCTAATTGTAATAATTATTTTAGAGAAAAGCTGTGTATAACAAATAACGCCATGGTCAGGTAAGTTGGAGTTAACTTTGTTTTTCTTGCGTTAATTTAGAGTGTAGACAGTTGGCAATTTGCAAACTAAAATATTACCAGTAGTTGCTAAACGCTATCCTATTAGTAAATATAAATGTCCGCCAATTTCCTCAGTAGAATTCGAAAGCATTTACTATTTTACGAACCCTATCTCATGTTTGATGTCGGTTTTTCTAGAATGGGAGGAAATGAGAAAGCGGCGTCTAAACCTAAGGGCAAGAACGAAGTCAAGCTAAAACTGCCCCGTAAGAATGCTATTGCAGTTCGAAAAACGAAAACAGATAGGGGCACTAACGCAACGAAGAGTACTGTTATTGGCAAACGCTTAAATGTCACTCGTTCTCTCGAACATGGATCGAACCATACTTCTCTGCCCCTAAAAACCTCAACACAGGTTGTTCAGAGTGAGATATCACCGGAAAAAGTGCAACACGTTACGAGAAGAAGCGACAGTTCTGATTCTTCTCTTCATGACGATGGCAGCCGAAGTATGTCTAAAGATCCATTAAACAGTCCGAGAGTCTCCCATCCGGAAGTTAGAAAAGTTCAAAATGAATCTAAACGTCTGTCCACGTCTTCGAAGAAAAAAGTAGACAATGCCGAAAACAAGAGATCACCAAGAAAAGGACCACGTGATGCTACAAAAGACAGTATTCGCACCCAGAATAGGTCTAGCTCTATAAGAGACAGAGGAAACCGCGAAGTAGCTGCAAACTTGTTAATTCAAGGAAGAGTAGGAGATCGTGAGGATCAACTTCAAAAGCAGTTCAGAAAAACGAAGAAACTGCTGGTATGTTTACTTAAATCTTGTTTACGATACAATATTTTTACAGTAATTTCTCTGCGAATGATATTCATTCTTGTTCATTTCTGTCATTGCAGATTCCAGCGTTAACAGAGATTTTACTCAATGTTATAGTCGATCGCAACAGCTCCGAAGAATAACTAATTTGAAATCGAGACTTTCGGGAAAACATAAATGACTGCGTGCAGCTTCGAATCTTGTGGATTCGTGTTGACATGCATCCCCAAGGATTTCACCAGAACTGTATTTGTTATTTTCAGAATGTAGCTTCGAACATTTCAGACCGGAGTTTAACTATTACTGCCTTCAGTACGACATAGCTGCGTGCTTGCTGTTGGAAAATATCTACGCGCAGCATCTGGAACCAATGAATTTATATACAAATCTAAACTATATTGTTGTCGCTTGGGTAGGGTAGTTGTATCGCAAGAATATAATATGGAAAGCAGTTTTTTACTTTTTCTTAACCAAAAATAACTATGTATATGATGTGTAACTCCATACCTGTGTAGGAACTTTCGCAAGTTTTTGATCAAGCAGGGATATGCGTATGTGATACATGAGAATGTAACGGCTGTGGTCGAGGGAAATGCCAGGCATGGTTGAATCAGATAAACCATTCTGTGTAAATACGCCGAAACTACCTTTTTTTATTTACCGAAGTTTCCTATTCATGTTACAGTTCAAAAGTTCATAATTCAAATGTATGTACTAGATTGTAGTTATTAGTGGCTATAAATGATCTGATGCCTCTTGTCTTTTAGCTCAGAATTCTTAATTTGACGGATACTTCAGCACTATCAACATATTTAAAAGTGTAAGAGATTTGCGAGAATCCTTCCCATTTTTACAGATTTTGCAACAGTGTCACTGTTTTTATTTGAAATGTATAGGTGAGCATACTGGAGACTTGAATTCATTCTTACCCAATAATTCCCTAGACGTGCTTTATAACCTTGGTAAAATATGACTGCAAAGTCGCAGCTATGTTTCTCTCCGAACTGTTGCAAGGAAAAACCGCAAGTGTTACGTTTCAGGGATTGCGCATGAATCTTAGGCCATGTCAAGCAATATATTACTTTTATTATAGTAACCGAATAAACGGGTGGAGGGCTTGCGCTCTTCTATTCATTCTATCTACACTGTCACTACTTTCCAAGGGTTTTCTTACTTGCAGACAGACGCATGTAAGTATATATTTACTACTATGGGATCATCCATTTCTTAGGTCATCCCAAAACCCTCGATTTTGAATCCGTTCTCCTTCACTGTCCCTCATCCGGATGTGATCCTCCTGACTAATTGATTCGAAGGCAAGATAATCTTAGCCAGCGCTGAATGTTTTAATTTTAATCATTTATTGTATCGGTTAAATCTTGTTTCAGTTGTGTGTTGTGTCGATTATATACATCTTGATTAGCGAAAACGAACAGTGCACGGATTCATACAATCCTTTTTATGAGACGATCTTAAATCTAAATCTTCAGCTCTGAAGTAATTATGAGTAAAGGCGTTATCCGGGGCCTAATCCTCCCTCCGTCGTCTTAGGATGGCCATCATCTTAGGCTACCTTTCAGGAATCCCATCTCCTTTTTACGGTGAAGTAATAAATGGATGACCCTCAAGGAATCCGGGCCCAAAACTGGTATACATACTTTTTCTCAGTCTGCTTTTCCGACCCAAAGAACAATAGTTGGAATTGTCATTATTATTGATTCCCTTTAATTATGTTAATCCTCTGCATTGTTTCTGTTATTTGTTTGGATTTTCTTTTATGTTGACGTTGAGGCAACACAAAAGATTTGACTGCCCCAGTCCCAACCTAACGCACCCATAACATTCAGTATTATAATGGGGGTGTAAGCAGAGTTCTAACATCAAATACTCGCACATATAATTTATTACAGTCGGGCAACTCATCGGGTGGCAGGCCTTTTGAGCACATCAAAATTTACCTATACGAAAACGTAAGTCTCAATTAATTTTCTGAATCAAGCAGTAGCAGCAGATAACTAATCTGGCCGTGCTAATTATTGCTGGCGAAATTGTAATTGCAAAATCATACCACTACTCTAATATAACTCCATGTAGACGCGAATAAGTTACCCAGTGTAGTTGCATCAAAGGAAGTTTTAGAGGGTCATATTAGAATTTCTCCCCAACTTACTTCAAGCGATTTTATGACCAAATCCTTGTTGTGTTTCGGGAATATTCCAAAATAGTTGTAAAAAAAGTAACGAAACCGCTTATATTCTATCATCGATACAGGTGTACGGTTCCAGCCTCAATATGAATTCAGTAACGGGTAAGCTAAGCGTCGTTTGCTCCCTGTGGGTTTTGCTAGCAGTTATAATGAGCAGCAGCGTCGACGGAGCTGTTGCAAGCCATTCTCATAATCATAAGCACAGCCCTAGTCCTTCAAGAGAAAGAGAAGCAGATGGAGCGTACAGTCCAAGGGACACAGGACACGAAGATGAGGAAGATGGTCACCGGTCAGCCTTCGATCACGAAGCAATTTTGGGTTAGAAATTTATATTCGATTGCAATTTGCCTTCGAGATCGCTTTCGTGACTAAAAATTCATGTGAATTCATGTATTTTGTAGGAAGTGCAAAAGAAGCCGAAGAATTCGACAATCTTCCTCCGGAAGAAGCGAAAAAGAGATTACTCATCCTCTTGGAGAAAATGGATGTAAATAAGGATCGCTTCGTTGACAGAAAAGAATTGAAAATGTGGATTTTACGATCTTTTCGGTTAGTTTACGCGAATATTTCCAACGGTTCTGTTTTGTAGGGTTAAGATACAACTGGTTAGAGATCTAATTGAGGACTTTGCCTTAGAATGCTTTCGGAGGAAGAGTCGCGGGAACGACTGCAGGAAGTTGACGAGAATAGCGACGGCCGCGTTTCATGGAAAGAGTATGTAGAGGAAACTTACGGCGTGGATAGTGAAACTGTTCCAATTCCGATGCAAGATCTAGAGGAGCAGCGGGTAATTAAAAGTTCGATATAAACAAAGTACTTCCACCGTGTTTTTTCAAGAATATTAATCGCATTAATTTTTTAATCTAGATGTTGAAAGATGATAAAGCCTTGTTTCAAACGGCTGATAAAAATAGGGATGGTTTTCTGGACCAAAAGGAATATTTAGCTTTCACTCATCCTGAAGAAGATCCCGATATGCTTCCAGTAGTATACCAGCAGACGCTGGACGAGAAAGACAAGAATAAAGATGGTTATATTGATTTCAAAGAATATATTGGTGAAAGAGGTAATTTATATTTGAATTTACGTTTTTTGCAACCTTTCTCCATAATTTTCAAGATTGCTGATGGTTTTAGCCGCTGCTTATTGGTTTTGTAGGAAAAGAAAAGAATAAGGAATGGCTTGAGGGAGAGAAAGACAAATTTGACCATGACCTCGATAAAGATAAGGATGGACTGTTAAACAGACAAGAAGTTTTATCTTGGGTTATTCCTAGCAACGAGTAAGGGAAAGCTAACCGAATTCAAGCCACTAATTACTGTTACTTGGCTCCTATTATATACATGGATACATGTTTTTTTCCTTGCAGTGAAATAGCGACAGACGAAGTAACCCATCTTTTTGCAGCTTCAGACGACGATCACGATGAAATTTTAAGTTTTGATGAAATCCTTGATCATCATGACATATTTGTAGGCAGCGAAGCCACAGATTATGGCGACCATTTGCACAACATTGACAAATTCAGAGATGAATTGTAATTAGAGGATGATCTTACATTGTACTTCCAAACACTTGCTCCCTCAGGAGGTGCTTCATTTCAGTATCTTGTCATAGCAAGTATCAACCATATCCGCTAATTGCGCTATGATCTTATTGGTTTCCTATTGTACGGACAAGGTAGAATCGGAAATTTGTAGACTGAAAGGGGTTACTTTTAATAAGTTGTGAGCGAAGATGAGACTTAAGGCATTACTTGAGCAATGTCATTTCCTCCAGAATGTAGAGGTAATTAAAAAAAATGTGAATAGTTTTTTATATCAGCAGTATTCCCGAACGGCGCGTAAATGTTACAAGTTCCACAGTCAAAAACGTCAACACTTATTTAGTATTTGCTGCCAATGAAAAATAATTGTGACGGAATCAGTCGATAAAGATCCTAACTGCTTTGTCCTTATTTTCTCCTATTCATTAATTTGTAACGGGAAATGTATTTTCAAAAGTCATTAGCTTGATGTATTTTCCCCGCGTACACCATAACTCCTAGAATGAAGTGTAAGACAAAGAGCTTTAGTTGCAATGCTTTTATTTGGCAGTTAAAAATCCTCTTGCTCTATCAATTGTGCTTTTGAGTTCATATGGATTTCGAATTGTAGCCATTGACGTGATGTGCCATGACACGACTATCGTTTTGACCAGCATTATCTTACTCATTTGATTCTCCGTCTTTACGTATTACTAAGTATTAAATTGTGTGAGACTAATATAATCAACTCTAGCTTCGTGAAATAATACCCTATTTGTTAATTGTTCAACGAGTTTTCTCCGAGAGAAGTTTTTGGAGACAATTTAAATGATTTCCAAGTTGACCGCAGTCACCTCCAAAATATATAGCTCATAACACCATGACATAGCTCATTCAGTATCAACAAGGTAGCCTCTTTGACTTGCGGTATTTAATTTTCTACGGAAAGATTCACTCCCTAGACGTTATTCAACTTAAGTCAAGACACGTCTGTTACTAAAAGTTGAAAGAAAGTGACGACTTTTACACATTCAGCTTAAACTTCACCACTAAAACTTTCGAGCCGATTTAGAGCACGAAGAGTAGTGGAGATACATGTCGTCACATATTTAAGAGAGCATTGAGCTTTACTTGATCTTTTGAAACGAGTATGGAGTAGGAAGGAAGAAAGCTTATCGATAATCCAGACTTTTAGCACTGAATATATAACTCATAAGTACTATTCTATTCTACAGCAGCGTCTACCGCCGTTTCTCAAGTTCCCCGTCCCAGTCTCATGTACTATGTATAATAGCATATTATGTGTTTCCTGATAAATGATTAACTAATACTTCGGGGGATTTCCCATCGATATCACACTGAAGCTAAAAAAATAGCACAACACCTGACATATATATATGCAGCAACTCCTCCGACCCCTCAAGACCTTCGGCAGACCCTATGCACGTCTTTTACTTGAATACCTTGCGTGTTGTCGTTCATCGTTTACGTCATGCTTGACATGAGAATGAGGACAATGATAATTTCTCATATATGCTTAAACCTTACCCTCCCCCCTCCATATTGACGCCAGAGCGTACATCAGCCAGCTCGGAGAATAATAGAAGCGGATTGATTGCTTCTTATTTCCAGGATTACGCGATACCGTTTACGCGAATAACAACAATGATTCTTCCAATCTGCCGTCTCTTTGGTCCTTGCACCATTATAGATTTTATTAATCCTAGGCCAACCACTCACCTTCTTGAATGTAAACAACAATAAACGTAACTCTTTGTGTTTCACAGCTCTCAGCATCATGTAATAATCCTTCTGAGAATATAATTTAAACATTTTCCTAACCTTTGCGCCTCATTTACCAAATGAGCTTACTTTACTCCTAAATCTCATCAGCGCTTCATTGACTTTATGACTTATGAGGTTCTAACTCTAACTAGCGTTAATCCCCAGGTTAGCTAAAGAAGAGGTGGATGTGATTTGTCTGTAAATGTTATTCGAATTCCGAATACCTGTAGGCTGTTTGAATGAACATGGATTTGCTTTCATCTATTTCATTCCATCGCAATTGCTTTCCATAATCCCATATATATTTTCATTCCTTTCCTGCCATGAAGTTTTTCCGCGCTATGGATTACCAACTAACTCAACGCTTCTACCTTTTCAAAGCTTTCAGTCAAAAGAGCTGATAAATGTGTAAAGTAGTAAAAAACATGACGTGGCTCTTTCGAATTGCCCAGTTTGTCATCCTTGATTCTACCCGGGTAGGAACTGCTATCCGCTACAATTTCCTAGCCATTGGCCCTTGGATGGTTCTGCGATATGGAATATGGACGAAGCTGAGAGAGAAAAAGTGAAAGAAGCGTTCCAAAAGAAATTATTATTGCGTCAATGGTTCTGGTTCCAATCTAGGGAATATGATTGGAAGTCTTAAGATCGTTCATCCAGATAATGAATCCCATCTCCGTGTAAAGGAATCCGAGGAATCCCCCATCTTCAAAAAATTCCCAGATACATAATAACGGGAATGGACAAGAGGAGATCCTGGAGAAGGATGTGTGCCCTAAAATTTCCAAAGTTTTGGAGGTGATACATGTGGGTAAGAAAAGAAAGCTGGAGTTTGAGAGGATCAGGCTTATGTCTTTTTCACAGAGACTCTTCTCAGAATTCAGCTTTTTCTCAAGGTGGACGGAGGAGGAAGAAGAAAGTAAGTATGCATGTGGAGTGATCCCGGGATTACTGCCCATCTGCCACCTTAACTTTTGCCAATCTGCAAGGAAACGAGTTTTATTCTCAAAAAGACATCAAACGAAGACGAAGGGGGTGGAGGAGGGAGGGTATTAGAACGTGTGCCGGGGGAGATTTCCCAGGATTTTCCCAACATACTTACTTTTATTCTCTCTCCCGGCTTGTTCATTTTCATACCTTGGTCCTTTCTCTCTCCGTCCTCCTCTTATTTATCACTCCTAGCTCTTCCTTCCGCATCTGGTGGACATGCATACATGAAACATTGATTCAGGATTTGCACTACCCGGGAACCCGAAGAAATCGTATCCGGGTAGGTTAGGGAAGGCGCGGAGAGAGCGGAAGAGGGAAGAGACGAGGAGGGATGCGGTATTGGCACTACATCTAGGTTTTTGCAGTACAAATTCTCATTCATTCCTCTGCAGTCTTTACGCAATGATGTGACTCTGAGACTTGAGTCAATACTTACTTATAGTGACTTTACTTGCCGTTTACAAGGATGTTTGCCGCTAATGAGTACGTTAATACTTACGGGAAACTGAAAGAGCTTTTGAGTTCACTTCCCTCACAGTGAATTCAAGTTTCTCTGTGAGTATTTTCACTGAGAGTTGGACAAGAAAATCCCGTGTTTAGCAAAATCAAAGAGAAGCGATCGTTTTCAACTAGCAACTAGCAATAAAAGAGAAGCGATAGAGTTGATGGAAATAGCAAAAAGAGAGTGATTTTAATACTCAAGTTGTGAAGATGAGCAAGTGATGGGATGCTGCACTGTGCTCATCCTTAAAGCGCAACTTGATTTATCCTTGCTAAAACACGCTTGAAACGCTTCTTATCTGTCTGTTGGCGCTTCTGCGTGTTCGCATATTCTCATCTGGATGTCGGCTTGCGGATGACGATTCCTTCATTCATATGTTGATCCTTTGCTTTGGTCAGGACTGGTCTTTAAGCATCATAGGCTCTTGACTGATGGATAATATCGCGCATTGAATACCCAATTGATTCAGTGTTAAGTGCTTTCTAAAAGTGATTTATATATTATATAATTATTTATAATCATTATAAACTAATACTGGTCATGGCACATACCTACCTACTACTACCACCTTTTTTCTCCTTCATAGAATACAGGGGAAGTCAGAAGTGAACAAGTCATTCGGTTATTGGTGTACGGAAAAGGTGCTCTCATGCTTCCCTTCCAGCTGGAGTTTAGTTGGTGCAGATTAAATTATAAAGTATTTATTGTACATATCTTTAAATGGATAAACGCGATAAACATGTGAGGATTGGTATAGCTCACAGTTCACTTGGTTAGCGTGTCATTATAATTGGACTAATTCTGTCATCCGCATCTCTGGAATTACTGGAATACGAGCTTTTAAATTCCTTCACAGAGTTCATAATTACATGAATAATGTTCTACATTTTGAAACCGGAATAATACGTAAGTTAATTTTTATACAAGCTCGTAAGCTGCTTTAGTTGTGAAATGAATTTAATGTGAGATAACCTTGTTTACTTTAAGTACGGTGAGATTTGGTAGCTTCTTATTTTAAGGTATTTTAGATGATGTAGGACTTGAGTCCGTAATTTTAGATGGATCACACGAACAAAACGACTAGAAATGTTGAGTCAAGTAATGCTAGTGTTAATATATACTTTCAGCTTAAAGAATTTAATCCGTGTAACACAATAACGGGTATGACGTATGACGTGCGATAATACGTCAAAGTTTGATTTCAATGGTTGTGTTTTAGAAAGATTGATTAGAGTGTAATCTATTGATTTGCTTCCATAGTTTGCTTTGCATTTTGGATAATTCATAATATTATGCTTTTTAAACTCAATATTGACTGCGTGGGATTTGTATTGTTGTTTTACAGATAAGTGTGACTTCCGATTGTATCGACATAAACTTGAACTTTCTTGGAATTGGAATACGTCGTATGTATTTGGAGTTTGACGGAATTGAAAGACGGAATTGAAGACGATTATTATTAAGAGTGAAGAACTGCTCTGAGCTCTTACTCAAGCTGGGATATGCGCTAATGCTCGTCATTATCAGGATTAGTGACCTTAGGAAGACTCGCTGGCGGATATATCCACATGAGACTTGGATGACTGGAAATGCTACCACAGCAGCATGGAAAATATTATAACCTATCTTCAAGCTATACTCCTGCCAAACGGAATAATGTTGGAATCAATAATCTAAACGGTGCTAGTGTGAGTGGGGTTAATGGAAGTGCTTCTAGTGATGCAAGTAATGGGAATTTCGGAACGGCAACCAAATCACCGGCATACTACATGAACTCTAATGGAAAAAATAATAATGCCATGGCTGCAAGATTTCCCGCTGGTGGCAACCTTGCTGGAGGACGAAGTGCTAAGAAAAACTCCGATTCTGATGATACCCATCTATTAATGGACGATGATAGCTTCTATGAACAGGATACTGCGAGGGAATCGGTAATTATTCTTTGTATGATCATCAAACCTTTGAACTTCTTCCTTATCTTATCGGAGAGACATCCGCTTACGCTCGTGAGCTAATTATACAGACTAGTGTGAACTAAAATGAAATTAAAAAATGAATCAGCAGTGAATCAAAATGAGAATTGATTCACGTACTCTAGATTGTTAGTAGTACATCGTAATGCTACTGGATCTTGTGTAATTTTCACCTATTATCTGACCTCTGATAGGAGTAACCTCGAGGCTATGCTAGACTAAACATTCCGAAATATATATATATATATATATATATATATATATATATATATATATATGGAGTATATATATATACTCCATCTCTTTATTTAAACTAGAGGGCTTGGTACTTGTACCGGCTATCAGCATTCTCTAGTGGTGTAGTTGTATTAATTTATCAGTTAGCCAGTTTTATATATTTTGATCCGAACTTGTACTCGGTGAGTCATATTAGTCGAACAAATGATCTCGCCTAGCAGATCTGAACTGAGAAAGGGTTTAGAAACAATTTGGAGCTTTGAAATCTTTGAGTCTATAAATATGATGTTATATGGAAGGAATGGAAAGCATCGAGCTTTTCGTAATTACGACACCAACTTGCCATCATATCAGCCTCAGAACCGGTTTAAATCTTTTGTATTTTTGGACAAAAGCTTTAAAAAGGTGATCCTTAGTACGTAAGTGCGTAGTTGTAATGTATCCTAAATCAAATCAGTTAATCAGTTTGACGTAGTCAAAGTAAACACACTGGCTACCCTCTGTATTTGTTGATCCTGTCGCAGATAAGCAGAAGAGGAAGAAGACTAGCTTTTCCTTGTAGTTAGGTATGCCTTCTTAAATGGAAATCTTTAGATTTTGAGCAATAGTTTCGGTAAACCGAACATTAGATGTGATTGAAGAAATATATATCTGTTTCACTGCATAAAACAGTTTGTCGTGTGGATTGTTGCAGATGCCATCACACATATCAAATTTTGTAAAACTTATTCCTGAAACTTATTCCTGAGGTTTTGAACATTGGATTTTACAGTGTAGAAATAATGCGATCAAATTAATTACACAGTGTTTTCTTTTGCAGATAAAAAAAATTCATCCCGAAATGTGGCTCTCGTCTGAACAGGCTAGTGCCATGAGCGTCGGGGAAGTCGAATGGCAGCTGCAAACTAATTTGAGAGAAGGTTTATCTTGGCTGGAGGCTGACAACCGGCGACAAATCTTAGGACCCAACGAATTTATTGTCACTGAAGAAGAGCCTGTTTGGAAAAAATATATTGAGCAATTCAAAAATCCCTTAATTTTGCTTCTGCTAGGGTCAGCCTTTGTTTCAGTGTGTATGAAGCAACTTGATGATGCAGTTAGCATTACAGTTGCAATTTTAATTGTTGTAACTGTCGCTTTTATCCAAGAATGGAGATCGGAACAATCACTTCAGGAATTGACCAAATTGGTCCCACCTTCATGCAGCTGGTAAGCATTCGTAATCGGTGAATCGGAATTGCGGATATGCACGGTTATGTGGCTTATGTTAATCCTAATAATCAAATTTTTGTGTTTTTAGTGTAAGAGCCAGAAACCTGGAGAAGTTTCTGGCCCGATCCCTTGTACCTGGAGATATTGTTTGCCTGAATATTGGGGATAGAGTTCCTGCAGATATTCGGCTGTTTGAGGCAAGCATTTTTCCTTTTGGGAAGTTAGGCTGGATGGTTGATTGTGTCTGTGTCGTAATTCTTGTTCATTGATGTTTTAGGCAGTAGAATTATCGGTGGACGAGAGTAGTTTCACTGGCGAGACTCAGCCTTCGAACAAATCAACAGAACCTGTGATAAATGCGGGAGATGGCGGTTCCATTCGGAATGTAGCCTTCATGGGGACGTTGGTCCGATCTGGAAGTGGAAAGGTAACAGATGCTGATGAGGACGTTTAATACGTTTTACTTGCCCCCTCTACCGAATATTCTACTAACTATGGGAATTCTGTTTTTAGGGCATAGTCATCTCAACGGGACCTAACTCTAAATTTGGTGAAGTATTCAAAATGATGCAAGCCGAAGAGGTAATCTTTACGCTTATTGCCGGAAGTGCCTTCTTATTGCTATGAGATATGATGCAATAACTTTATATTACTTGATTCGCAGGCTCCGAAGACACCATTGCAGAAAAGCATGGATAATTTGGGGACACAACTGTCATTTTATTCTTTCTTCATAATTGGATGCATTGGTATACTGGGATGGGCTCAGGGAAAGCCGTTTTTAGATATGCTCAATATAGGCGTGAGGTACGGTGATTGTAAAATATGATTCATTCGGCAATTGCTTAAATTTGATGGCCACTAATTACAAAACTAAATTTCTTATTTTCAAATCCAGTCTTGCAGTCGCAGCTATCCCAGAAGGGCTGCCGATTGTAGTAACTGTTACATTGGCGCTCGGGGTTATGCGGATGGCAAAGCGGAATGCTATAGTTAAGAGGTTGCCCACAGTTGAGACTTTGGGTAAATTGAATCTAAACTATTGAAGTATCTGTTGCTCCATTGAAAATATGAAAATAATGGCGTAACTTTGTATAGGTTGTGTAAATGTGATTTGCTCTGACAAGACGGGAACCTTAACCAAAAATGAAATGACTGTAACTGCAATTGTAACTTCTGAAGGATGTATTGCCGATGTTTCCGGTGTTGGATATGGGAACAGCGGAGAAGTAAAATTACGTAATGGTCAATACAATGGGTCCAGAGATGTGCAAAAATCTTTATACAGCTTACTAGAGGTGGGTATCCGATATATTTCGGGCATAGTTTTAGTATTCGCATTAAAAATTTTGAATTACCTGATGCCGATTTTCAGGTCGGATGTGTTTGCAACAATACTGTGATAAATAATGGGGTTCTCCGCGGGCAACCGACAGAAGGGGCATTGGTTGTGGCAGCTATCAAGGTTAGCTACCAAAATAGTCAGTTTGTAGTTTTTCAAATAGATATGCCTACATATGCATACAGGCTACGTTCGTACATATGCCAACATAGAATTTATGTTCCCATAAGTGAATAGAAGTCATATTATTCTGGATGTTTTAGTTCGGTCTTTTAGACGTGCGAGAGCAGTACCTGAGGTTACAAGAATTTCCGTTTAATTCGGAGCAGAAAATGATGGCAGTGAAGTGTAGCCTTAGAGCTAGTATGACGAATCCGGTAAGTCCAGATTCTTAATATGTTGGAACTACATTTCCAACCCCTGTTTTTAACATCATGATATTACAGCAGAGCTTGTGACTGCTAACGGCATGAAAAAGTTAACATGAGAGAGACTGTCTTATCGAAACTGTCTATTTTTAGGGCGAAGAAGTGTTCTTTGTTAAGGGAGCGGTGGAGAGGATCCTCAAAAATTGTACCAGCTATAACCAATTCGGTGTCAAAACTGTAATGACAGCAAAGAAAGAGGAGGATATACTTGCCGTTTCTTACGATTTGGGACGCCAAGGACTGAGAGTTATAGCGATGGCGAAAGGTCCATCTTTACAGGAATTGACATTTTTTGGTATCGTCGGAATGCAAGATCCTCCTCGGCCACACGTACGGAGTTGCATTCAGACATTAGTTGCATCTGGAATCCAAGTGAAAATGCTGACTGGTGATGCCCAAGAGACAGCCCTTTCCATCGCGACTATGGTTGGTATAGACACTGTCCATGGTTCGTGCCTGAGCGGCCCAGAGCTTGACAAAATGGACGACGTTATAATGGAGAAAGTGGTGCCACAGATATCCGTCTTTTATAGAGTAGCTCCAAAACACAAGCTGAAAATTGTCAAGGTCAGTGTAATACTTAACTGTCCAGAAGGAAGCATATTAAGCTGATTATTTAATATCCCAGAGATGTGACAGTCAATTATCGTTCACGTATTGCCAGGCTCTGCAAATGCAAGGCTATATAGTGGGAATGTCAGGAGACGGCGTCAACGATGGCGTTGCTCTTAAAAGAGCAGATATAGGTATCGCAATGGGTAAAAATGGCACAGATGTTTGCAAAGAAGCTGCCGATATGATACTTGTTGATGATGATTTTCAAACAATTGTGTAAGTTTACAAACATTGTTTGCCCAGTGTACTGGCAAGGCAAATCATGGGTTTATCTCCAGGTTTTTATACTTGTATTTCAACTTCCCTAGAGCTGCCATCGAAGAGGGTAAAGGTATCTTTTACAACATTCGCAATTTCGTCAGATTCCAACTTAGCACAAGTATTGCTGCCCTCTGCTTGATAGCGTTGGCCACTTTAATGGATGTTCCGAACCCGCTAAACGCTATGCAGATACTTTGGATCAACATTATCATGGATGGGCCCCCAGCTCAAAGGTAAATCACTCTCAACCAACCGAATGCATATGCTGTATCAACCAGCCACAAATTGTATAATTTTGTGTTTGTACAGCTTGGGTGTAGAACCGGTGGATCGAGACGTAGTGAAGAAACCCCCAAGAAATGTGAAGGAACCAATGATTACTAAAGCTTTGATTATTAATGTTTTATTATCTGCATCCATAATAATTTGTGGGACGTTGTGGGTCTTTAAACGCGAGGTAATCCTATTTTGTTACTAACTTGAAAGTAATATTCATTCATGTGCAATTTTTTCCAACGAAAGAACCTTGCCTGTAGGTCGTGACCCATAATTTACATTGTAATTCACATAATGATTTAGATGAGTGATAACAAGATAACCCCGCGAGATACGACAATGACGTTCACTTGCTTCGTATTTTTCGACATGTTTAATGCGTTAAGCTGCCGATCTCAAGTAAGTTATGGGTACTTAGTCCCACTAATGCATGACGTATACCTTTGATATTTACGGATATTTTATTCGGATTTCCTTGGTTACAGGAAAAGTCAATCTTCGAAATAGGGCTATTTTCCAACAAGATGTTTCTGCTTGCCGTTACTGGTTCCATGATTGGGCAGATGCTAGTGATCTACTTTCCACCTTTGCAGTCAGTTTTCCAAACTGAGGCGCTTACGTTTCGTGGTAAGATTAAAAGAAAATCGGCAAGCAGCATTCTTGGAATACACTTACTTGATTTCGTCACTTTGTTCCAGTCTGATTATTTGTCTGTAACTCTTGATTGTATTTCAGATATTATTGGTTTGATTGCCCTATCTTCTACCGTTTTTATTGTATCGGAGTGTAAAAAGTTCGTAGAAAGGCGAGCAAGTAGCCGGCATTTGTCAGCCTACAGGAGAAGTAAAGAAGAAGATTTGGTATAATTGAAATTACGGAATTCAATGCCATCACTGAACGCATCCCTACAATACCGTGCAAGAGCAGGCCTTATCTAGATTCGGCTCGGCTCTGTCTGATTTCCAGCGTTTGCCCCATCACCTTAAATTAAATAACTTGGAAGATTACAATTGTGTGCAAAGCGTAAGTTTAGTTGAAGTAGCAGTTTGCTTGCAGAAGCTGAGTTCATAATAATTGGATGGATTTCTGGAGTGACTGAATGTAATGTAAAGATAGACGTGCCTTTGATGTTGAATTCTACCGGTGCAATGTTCATTTTAAATGTCCTGAATGAAATTATTACACTAGATGCGCTCAAGTGCTTGGTGTGCTCACAAAATAATTTTGTTACTGTTTTATATATGTTGTTATATTGTTATTTATGCTAGAGCATATGATTAGAATGCGAGTATTATTTATGAAGTATGCGAAAATTTGACAATCTACGCATTTATGAAACTCCTGTTAATCCTTGCAATTTTTCCCAAGTTGATTGCATTTTGCATTTGTGATTTAAAACTTTGCCCTATGTATCATCCGCGTCGATGTTGCTGTTATGATTACGCCACGAAAGCTTTTATTCAAGCATTCATCACTATGTTTACATAACATATGATGTGAAGCATGCTATGCGAATTATCTATGGAATACAATATTTAATAATAGTAAAAAATCCATGGTTTGCCAGAGCTTAATGCAAATATTTTATTGCTCACCTAGTACGGACTTCGTTGGAAAAACATTTAATCTTGCCTCATCCTAATTACCAACTCCTTAGCTGAATCTACTTCTCTGTTTTCGAAATTTCTTGCAATGTCCTGTGCAAGCCCAACTTGAATTCAGAGTTGTCAGAGTCCAAGCTTACAGCCTTTTGCATATCTTGCGCAGCAAGATGGAATTTGCCTGGTTAAATAAACCACAAATGCTCTTATTGTTATCGAACTAAAGCGATGAGATCACTGTATATATCCAGAGAAATATCAAAAGTTGGTACCCATTCGATATTTTATGGTCCCTCGATTATAATAAGCTGAAGCGAATTCCGGATTGAAGCTCAGAGCTTGATCATATTCTTTGATAGCATCGTCAAACTCAACCTGATGATACTTTATTTGACCTAGATTATTGTGAGCTTCTGCCATTATTCTCTCATAGCGATTTTTCTCCTGTAAATGCAAAATAAATTTTCGTAAGTCTGTTAAGATTCGTTTACAAGGCTTATATACGTTTGACAAATATGACTGGGTAACCTCTTTGCAAAATGAAGCTTTATAGTATTTTATCCATTCTTCATATTTGGCCTGTGCGGCTGCAAAGTTCTTTACATATACCAAACCTTGCGAATCTTGAATAAGCTTCTTGAAAGATTCGTCCATTATTCGAAACCTTTTCATGCTCAACTTCAGATTTTTTATCAGATGAGAAACTAACGTTTCCAGACAGTTACAATATTTTTACACACTACCAGTTAGCTGGCGTCAACTATTTTCCATCTCAAATGATGGCAAAATCGACTATACTTAAACTAAAAATAGCTATATACATAATCAAATCACAATCTTAACTTGACTTCATTATATTTATTTGAATTCTTTTCAAATAAATAATCGCAATCCACCCAATCCACCTTGTACCTGTCTGTCCTGTCAGGTGTCAGCTGATTATCGCACATGCAAAATTCAAAGTTCGCGCTATTGATTATTTGCTCCAATTTCAACAGGTTATAGGGAAAATCCTATGCCGTCGCCGCAAACGGAGTGTTTTATGTTTTGTCCACGTCATGTTTTCATACAAAATGTATATTTATAATTATGTGGAATCTTTCGGGGTCTCTTTTTGACAGGTTCATTTTGAATAATGTGAATGCATCCCTTTGCTGTTTGAATTTGCTGCGGATCCTAACAAAGTAAGAGCTCTTGTTCTTGTGTAGAATATATCTTAATCTGCATGTATTATTTGCAAAAGCTATTAAAAAGTGTAGTTCATTTAAAACATTACTTTCGATTACGTAGCGTAGTTGTGTTATCCGGCGTAGGACTAACGTTTGCGTTTAAAATAGTCCAAAGAACCGGCATATAGTGTTAGTTGTACCATAAATCTCTAATATGATTTTTATTTCTGCTGCTGTTGTTTAATTTTTTTTTTCGATTTCACAGCAGCGTGTTTTAAGAACCTCGCCGATACCAGGAAGAAAGGGGAGCGCCGTGCCGCGCAACGAAGGAAAATGGTTCGATTTTCCTTTTCTGCTGTCATCAGCACAGTGTTTTTGATATATATCGGTAAGTTTCACTACACTAATACAGTTCATACTTTTTGCCACATGTGGATATCGTAGCTAACGAATTTAAATTAATTTGTTCCAGCCAACTCCATTTGGACAATTGTACAGATATTCTTACCACCAAAGTGCGTAGATAAAGCATGTTTCAAATCACATCTAAGTTCTAGTCCAGACATGCAGTTACTACTGTTTACATCAACGAAACAGTCAATTTCAACGTATGGCGACTTAACAGAAGTATTCACGATCAACCCGTTCAATTACAAGGATAGTAAAGTATTGTGAGTTGAATTTGCGACATTTTTCATTCGCTCTTTTTATCTTGTGACGTTCAAATATGAGGTGACTAACTTTGATTTTTGCCACAGAAACCTTACTATTCCGATTCCACCCAAAACCCGTCGAAATGGGACGCTTTACCTTCATGCTTTCATGGCTCCAGTGCCGAAATACAAAGAATCATGGATGCAAAGCATACAGTCCACTTATACAATGTATACTGCATTCGCACTAACCCAGTATCAAGTTCCGGAAGCTGAAACTTTTAATTTGCTTGATGGGACAAAGACAAACGTAAGCTTGCGTATATGAAGTTAGCTTGGCGTCAGGATGTATAGAGATGTTAAATATTAGCATGTTGATCCAGCAGGAAGAAAACCCAAAGAAGCGCACAGAAAAACCAACTGCTCATTTATGCAAGTTTATAAAATTGAACTTGATGACAGATTTACATCTTTTACCACGCAAGGAATTGCCCATGGATTTATTCCAGATGATACGGTGAGCGAACGTATACATTTTTGCTGCATCTTTCTTTTTGTACAAAAGCATCGGCGATAAATACAATCTAGGATTTAAAATTCATGCAGTGCGGTCTCGACAGACATATACTTGCCACCGTTCAAGTTTGACAGCTTCTCGTCTCGAGTCAAAAATTTTTATCCTGTCAACGCATCTGAAGAAATATACGAATTGCAAGTGGAATACAGCCCAGCTGCGATTGGATCGCTGAGGTAGCTCTTAAGAGATACGGTTTTGTGAACTACGCCAAACACAGTCTGAGACAAGATTGATAGTAAATATGCATAAATAGTGATAAATATCTTTATTGAATTTCAGAATGGCTGCTCAGTTTGAAGCTGCAATGGAAACTATGAAATCATTTGGGTTTACATCCAAGGATTTGGACGAAATCAAAGGAATATTTGCCGATACTAACATATATCTTCTGGGTCTGACGATATTTGTTGCTTCGTTTCACGTAAGTGTGAATTCATCGTATTCATATCTGTTCAGAGAAAATGAAGTACCTATGTCAACGCGTTTTTTCTGCTGTAGCTTCTCTTCGATTTTCTTGCGTTTAAAAATGATGTTCTCTACTGGAAGCGACGTAAAACTACAGTGGGACTGTCTCTGCGCACTATTCTTTGGCGCTGCTTCAGTCACATAGTGGTCTTCTTTTACCTTGTCGATGAAAGATCTAGCTTGCTAGTCATTGTCCCCGGAGGTATTGGTGCGGTGATTGAGGTAAGCTAATGCAGCATAAGAAGTTATCTTTCCTGTTTTGTATGAATACCAAGTTGTATTGGCTGTTGTCGTATATTATTTCAGATTTGGAAGGTCACAAAAGCATTTAAAATTACATTCTCAATGAAGTTCCCCTTCATTAACTTCGGGAAGATGAGTGACTTAGAAAAAGCAACAGCTGAGCATGATACAGCGGGAATGAAGTACTTATCGTATCTACTGTATCCTTTGTGCGCTGGTGGCGCCGTATATTCTCTTCTGTATACCCCACATAAGAGGTAATTACGCTACTAAATTGCGAGTTAAGTCTTTTGATCACATTTATTTTTGAAATGTCTAAAATGGTTACTTTGTTCCAGTTGGTATTCGTGGACTATTCAGAGTTTGGTGAATGGTGTTTATGCTTTCGGTTTCCTCTTCATGCTGCCTCAGCTGTATTTAAATTACAAATTGAAATCCGTCGCGCACATGAATTTCAAGTCTTTCATGTACAAGGTTAGCGTGATATTTATATGCAATTTCACTCCCTGTAGAATACAGTTTGGTATGGACTAATGCTTTAATGTTTCTTTGATTTTGATTAGGCGTTTAATACTTTCATTGATGATCTCTTCGCGTTTATAATCACCACCCCATACTCACACAAAGTTGCAACACTTCGAGATGACGTTTGTTTCCTGATTTACCTGTACCAGCGGTGGTAAGTTTGCCAATTGAGCTGCTGATCATGATGTATTGTTTCCAGTATATAACTGTAATTTTGCTGTTAATTTTGTAAGGCTTTACCCTGTGGACAAAAGCAGAATGGATACTGGCGGAGAATTTGAAGTTAACGTGGAACCGGAGCAAATACAAGAAAAGAAGATGACGAACGAAAAGGTCGTCGAAGACAAAGGACTGGAAGATAAGAAAAAGGATTAACATCCGCTGAAAACAAGTTATGCATTCCCCGTGAAACGATTCATGGTTAGACCTGCCGTTTAATGATTTCATTTTTCGTTTCTGTTGGCGTAAATCTCTGAAAAGAAATAAAATGAAATCTAAAGACGCTTCACAACTGTAAAGTCTCAAGCATCCTGGTTAATGCAAGTGCTGCTTAGATCGATCATACAATTCTGGACGGGGAGAGAGCGCATTCATTTAAAAGTGCTTTTAATATTTAGTACCTTAGTATAGTACATAAATGACGTTTGTCAACAAACTTATGTTGCGGTGTTAACAGCGGATATAGTTTCCATAACGTCTCCTGCACTCATTCATACCCAGAAGCCGGGACAGGTCCTTGTCAACCATCGAAACGTACATTCACATGCCGTATTGAACAATGACGGAAACGGTAGAGCAGGAATTCATTATAAATCTAAAGTACCTCAAGTTCGAAGTTGTCTCGGAAGTTGCAATGCTTCTGCAAGTAAGTTTAGCTGTAGCTACATGTAATTTATTTTCATTGTACGATGATATTGGATGCAATATTCAGAAAAAGACTTATCTTACGCATTCGTTTGAAAAATACCAATGTATAGCAAGATTCGATTCTAGACAACTCTATTCTTTAGTCTATATTTACGTTGATCCACGGATGATCCAATTCTATCGAATTAAAATGGATACTAACTTATAAAATGTGTTTCGAGAGCAAAATCTAGAATTCATATCGTTTCCTCCATGTTAAAATCCCACATCGCGTTGTGCCCTCAACTTTTCTTTGCTTATCTGCTTTACTTTTACTTCGGGGAAATTGATCTACCAACCTTAGCCTAAAACACTAGGGAAATCACAATCCATATCTAGCGCCTCTTGAAGCACTATAAGACCTTAATTTTATCTCTTACTTACCATTCTATTCTTTCAAAAACCCAACATCTAATGCTAATGCTTAAATACGTACAGTATATAATTTTTAATCCTTTAAATTATAGCATTGAGTGAATTAAATCGCAACAGTATTTAGTGTCTACGAATCCTCAAAACGGTGCGCATAAATTCTTTTCGTGCAAAAATTGATCTGTAGTTTTAATCTATCCGTCCGTCTTCACTCTACAGCACCTTTCAGCACTTCTGTCTGCTTGAACAGAGAACTACTACTTTCCTTGCACCTGTGCTCACAACAGATCAATCGAAGCAGACTTCCTCCCTCAACCTGGTAACTTGAAGAGTGGCAAGGGATACCAAATATTATATATTTGCAGAAGCATCCTTCACTTTCTCCACTTTCACTTTTCTCCTGTACGAGAATAAGGACAAGCGTATCATTGATTTACACTTGATTACCATATATAAATACAGTCGCAAAAATCAACTAGATGTTAAAAACGCAACTAAGGGTGGACTAGACGTATGAATTTAAAACAATATACCTAAGCGTGTATACTTGTTGAAGAGGTAAGACTTGCTACTAAAAGGGATTTTTAAGAGTTTCCAAGTTCAACAAAAACACTTTTATGCATGTATCTACATTAAGCTTTGAGAGGATTATTGTACGAAAGTATTTCTATTTCGTCAAAGTGCATGCCAGCATACAATCACGCTGTAGATCGTCATTCAAAATATATATTCGCTGTACAATACTTACTGTAGTCAGAACAACACTAGCTAACAACTCTAAACAATTCTATAGAGTATCTCGTCAAATAATTCTAAATTTTATCACCCATAACAGCATATGTAATCCTGTTAACCTATCCTAAACTGTAATTACTAGAAGGGAAGTGATAATTGTTATGAATTGGATATTGGTATTGATTAGTGTGAGGCTTTAAAACAAATTTATACAAGCACCTTCACGCGGTAGCTAAAGTTGTTAAAACAGAGGGCGCAACTCTTCACCGTTGCCCGTATACACAGTTGAGATGCTTCATTTTGATGAACTTGAACATAGACGGAGCTATATAACACACTTCTAAACAGATGCTCGTGATTGCAATCTGCCTGTGAAAATGTAATCTTTCCTTCTTCAGATTCAAAGACGAGTGACAAATCTACTATAGTTATCCCTGGATGAGCACTGAGCATCTTAACCAGTATACACACTGGAAGAAGCCGTATCCCCTCTTAATTTTGCTATTTTCAGGCATTAAATCAGTTTTTCATATTACTAAAAATTTCAAGTGTCGAACGTAAAATTGGAGCGGAAGGCATATATTTGCTCGTAATAATATGAATATTTTACTTGTTCACAGTATATATATACATATATAAGCCTATTCCTGTCTTATTTGCAGCTTGGTTCTTGGCAATTTAGTTTTCCAACTATATAGGTTTATCAACAAGAAACATTATTATATTACATTCCCATCAAACTTGTACCGGTTCTTTAAGCGTTTTCTTCATATCGCGATGGAAATCCCAGTCGGGATTGTCGGGAATAATGCTATTATTGTGAATGATTCGTTCATATTTCCTCACTACTTTTATTCCTTCTGATATGCATAAAATGGTTTATTTCTCAAACTTAATAATACTTCTTACATCGCACTTGGTCTCTAGCTCAGGGTTCCATAAATGATCTCATCTACTCACTCCCTTTATATAACTATTCTTATATTATCTTTTTGTACGGATATTTGTATATAAGTGCTACCTTAAAGGTTATACCGGGCTAGAAATCTACCTTTTATCCCGGCAATACGTAAACGTCGTCCGCGGATAGCTATGTATATATAACGGTGATATTATAGAAATGTAAAACAGTTCAATCCGTTCTCAGCTTATATTCAAATGCCTTGCATTTGCAGATTTCCCCCATCTCTTCCCCTTCCGCCCCTCTCCATCCAGCTTCCT
This sequence comes from Sminthurides aquaticus, assembly GCA_906901655.1. Taxonomy (NCBI): domain Eukaryota; kingdom Metazoa; phylum Arthropoda; class Collembola; order Symphypleona; family Sminthurididae; genus Sminthurides; species Sminthurides aquaticus. The sequence continues at coordinate 3,913,410 of CAJQTT010000013.1, read as the reverse complement.
TTTCTTTATCATATACATTTTTGCAAACCTTATACTTCCCCATTCCTCTCTTAATCTGGAGAATCCTATCGTTCACCTTTAAATTACGCATCCCTTAAAGACTGGAGGAAGAAGTAGGAGTGGAGGCGATTATTTTTTGTTCCCGTGGGATTCATCGATCCTAATACACGCTTTGTAAAACAAGTAGGGAGAAAGTAAGAGAAAGTCTTATAGCGCGTGTCACTTTCATCATTATAATACATTACTTACAAGCTTGCACCCATCTTACATCCTTCCGTTACATGATCCGTGACATTCTTTCTCGACGAAAACGGACACGAAACTGAATTTCATCATAGATTTTCGATTCTCAATCATACGCCGAAGGAAACTAATTTATATATCTGTCATCATCCTTAACGTAAGTCGTTGGGGAAAGCGTTGACTTAATTGCTTGTACATTAAGCAGGCGTGTGCAGTTCTTTACCTACGTACTGGTGTATCTATGTCTGGAACTACTTCACGTTTGCAACCTTACTAATCGACCCATTTGTTTCAGCCTTCCTCTTATTCAGTTCCATATCACCTAACTAGCCCAATTGCTCTCTTTCCTTGCAGAAAGTTTTGCATAATAAATGCATATGTTCCTGATGATAAGAATGGAAGATCCACTTCAGTTAATGAAATAAGTACTGCGCTAGTAAAACATACACAAGCTGCGCAATTGTCTGCGAGAGAATTAGCGTCAATATACAACATAACAAGAAACATACTGTTTTCACTCCTCAATCCTGTACAAGCATTAAGAAGATTATCTGCAAAACTTGTAGAAAATTGTTCCAGTATAAGCATACGGTAAAGCAGTCACATTAGATTGGATTTAAATTAACTACTACAAGGATAATTTCTGCGCGTCTGTAATAATTACATTTATTGTAACTAGTAGCCAGTTTCGGAAGAGGTAGTTTCGAGGAAACGTTTGTCGTCCGCCCCTCCCTCTGTAAATCCCACTCTCATGTATATCCTCTCTCAATTACGACTCTAAGCTTTAGGAATGAGGATAAATTGACTCATTCAACTAAGACCCATAGAGGATGATGTAAAGTGTTTCGTCACTCCAGTCCTCTTAATTAACTCTTACGCTAGGAGAAATGGGAGTAGTTGTATAATTCTCCGATTCCAGAATTATTGAAACAACCTTCTTAGGATTGGGTGTAAGGAAGGAGCTTTCGTCTCCTGTGTGGGCGCAGATGGAAGAGGTGTAGAAGTTAAGATTAATTCGATTGCGGTGCTTCACTTGTCTCTTTGACTTTTGCAGACTCTGAAAACAAGTTATTAATATGTATTTATATGTTCTTTTATCTTTCCTTCCACGAATATACGCTGCTGGCAGGAACGATGAGGAGAACGTTCAAACAAGGCCAACGATTATGGAATAAAAAAGCCAATTTAAAGAATAAAAACGTTCTGAGAATTCCTTTAGACAAACACAGGCAAGGCGTAATCTAGAAATACGACTTAATCAAGCTGGAAAACAAATTAAAAGAGGAGGAAAGTAGGATGTAAATCACATAAACTAATGCATATATAAACGATAAAGCTGCAAGGTAGGAGAAAGTTGGTGAAAGTAAGGTCCTTTGTGAATAGCCTGTCTTTTAAATATATACATGTATATATATGTATATATAAATTAAAATTACTTTGCCATCAATTGGATACTTACGTCCACGACCATAAAATAGACTCTTAATTTTAATTAACTTGGCTTGGAACATAAGCGAGCGGTTCATTTTGCTTGTTTTGGCTAATTAAAGAATAATTTGCTCCGTATAGCTACTCCCAGTTATTATGTAGATTCTCTTCTAACACCAGCTGATTCTGTTCATGCTGATTGACTCATCAACTAGTTCAAATTACAATAACTAACAGATTTGAGGAAGACGATTATCATAAAGTATAACTGCTTTAGTTGAGTCGAGTGAAAGTATCTCAATCTCAGGAGCTTAGTCGTTCTCGAAAATCAAGATAGAATCAGCTGCGGAATTACTACATTGCTATACGTGAATTAGCGATAGGATATCAGCAGGAAGTACAAAGTACAAACAGACATTGACAAAAATAGCATAAGGTAAACACATGTTACTCAAGCTCAAAACAAAAACATTCGCAAACTTATAAATCTATTTGGCTTCAAAAACTAACGTAAAGGAGAAGAAGGGTTTTAAAAACAAGGAGTTATTCTTAAAATAATGCAAAATATAGTAAGAGGCTGCAAATAACAGAAGCTATTTTCCAGAAGAATGATGCGAAGAATTAATAAAAAACAGAATCCTCAGTGTCATCAGAAAAAGCGGAGGGGGAGCAAGTTGGAGATGACAGCCGGGAAGAATTCGTTGAAGCGGGCGAAGTGGAATATAGAGAGGAATTAGGGGAAGAACCAGGACACGGGACAGTTACGGGACGGCTTGAATGTGGATGGATAAATATGCTCTCACCCGCTGAAATCATTCGCCATTTTGCTTTATTTTCTGCCAGGTGATTATTCCAAGGTCTAGGTATATTTGGTCCATGGGTCGTGGAAGATTTCCCAGACTGTAGAGGAAAGGAAGGAGTTCTTGTAGTGACGACTGTCTTAGTTTCTGGTCTAGTAATACTGTTATCGGATTCTGCACGACGAGTCACTACGTGTCTATTACTACCACTACTGTTGGTGCAGGGGCCCCCACTACCACTACTACTAGTCTTCGTTCCCCCTTGTTTCAGACTATTATAATTTCCCCCACTCACACTTCCTTCTTTGAGGATAGATGCTTCACTTTCTCCGTTCACGATATAGACCATGAGTTCGCTCAATATGCTCATGGTTGGCTCCACAATAAATTCAATGAAACTTATTTGAGACTCTGGTACGAGTACGTTGTTTCGATCACAGAGTGGACTGAAAGAAACAGAAAAAAATCAATTCATAATTAGTCATTTACCTATAGCACGAATCTATTTCAACAACTTTTAAAGACGAGCGTAAGCCTACTTGATGCTTTAAGTGATCGTTTGTAATCATAAAAATAACGTGATAAAAAGTAAAAGCGAAAACGTGGATTCCAGTGAAAGTTTCCCTCTTCTACTATTTTTCACATACTTTCACCTGCTAGGTATGTTGCCTAGCAAAGAGATAAGAGATCTAACCTAGAGCATGCGTGTCTAGAAGTACCAGGCCGGCACAAAGGGCAGAAAACAATTGAATACATTTCATAAGAATTTTACGCTCCCTCTAACGTTTCTCGATTTGGAGAAAGATGAAATTTTGAAAGCTCTTTCTCGCTCATATTTGAGACATGATTCAATCCAGAACATCGTCATGCATATTCATAAGATAGCTTCGCCGATTAAATTTTGATTCGCATCTAGATTCGAGAAGCAGTAGCTATCAAGTTATTGCATCCCGTACAGTGTATTAGATGTGATCCCGTGTCGGACACAACACACAACATAATGAACTTTCTCCTTAGTACTTAATCTTTTGCTTTAGGCTGTCACTGAATATACGACGCGAGGGATTCCTCCATCGTTTTTCTTCCTCGGAATTAAATTCTGAATTCCATTCACGTAAGTCAATTTATGATAGAATTTGCAACCCTGTCCATATGCACCCTTTCCCCATTTACTTTCTCTTGGAATTTTCCTGGTAGCATATTATGCGTACATTATTTGGACGGGTGGAATAACAAAGGTCTTTGCTATTTTTTTTCTTATATATTTTTATAATTTTGTCGGTTTTATCTCAACACGTCTCCATCTTTGTACCGTTCAAAACAAAGACAATGCAGCCTGGGTAATACGTCTTGAAGTAGGAGGGACGAGGGTGGAGGAGAGAAAGTATTTCCGGTCACATATAGGATTATCTTTTCATCTTAAGTGGGAGATGTTAAGAGTTTTGAAAGACAATTGCAAGGAAAACAGGTTTCTTCTGACAAGAGGAAGCTTGGATTTGGTTTATCATTCTGAGAGAAAGCTTTATCATGTCGTTTTACCCCGTGCCTCCGTCCGGGTATCTGGCTCAGAACGGCAACTTCTGTGGGATTTGGAGGAAATTGTACAATTTCTTGCTTTCCTTGGCTCTCTAGTGGTTTCTCTATCATTATTCGTTTATCAAATTGCTCTATGAAGTGCCCGTCGCATCAAATAATGCCTCTCAAGAATACCATCTTCAAGAGTCGGAAAATCCTCATCTATCCCAATATCCCTTAGTATATTTCATTCTCTTGGTACATACAGTAAAACTATTACACAATTAGAATCTCATTCCTCTCTTTGGAATCCCTTCCAGTCGGTTAGTAGGCCCTTTGGTAAAGCTCCCCGGCTTTTCCACTCTCTCCCGCTATTCCTATTTAAGGTCGTTATATTTCCTGGTTACGCTATTTTCCCCCACGCTTTCCCCGTCTGACTGACGTGCTCCCGTTATACTAGTCAGAAGACTCGAGCCCCACTTCTTTATGTTTGGAAGCCGGTTATGAAAGTGGAGTCTGAAAAGCTATAGCTGCATGCTTTCTCCTCCTTTCTCTTTCAAATCTCATGACTAATCATAACCTAAAATACCTGCTACTGTCCGTCCCCTGCCACTCGCTTCTCTCTACTCTGTCTCTCCGTCTTTATCTTCCCCCGCTCTCTTCCATAATTAATTCACCCCAAACCATAACCATAACCCTAATTCAAATCCAATTCCATTCATCCATCCGTCTCACCTTTCCCCTCCCCCATACAGCCTCCTCCCCAACTTTCTCATCTTTTCCACGCTACACTGCGGATGGTATTACCTGAGTTGATGGAAACCCTGACTATACTCCGCGAGTCTCTCTCAAGTCAGAATAATAAACCTCTATATTTCTAAATCAAGAGAGATCACTTGGGAGCAAATGCGAAAATTGTATTTCCACTGTTCCGTCATCTTCCATGCACTTTTCTACGTTATATAACAACGAGAACGACCTCCTTGACACCTCAGGTAGTTTTCTCCCCCGACACGATACAATAGTCTACTTTCTCCAATGGTTCTAGAACAAGCAAGATTTTGGAAGGAGGAATGAATGATTGACGCAAGATTTCATCTACCAAATTGACAAAGATGAATGATGATATCAAAAGATGATGGGGTCAACTCCTCTTTCAGGGCCGCAGTATTTTCGTAGTAAAGATTCTCAACGTGTACGCCTCTAGAGGCGTACGTAACTTGGCCTTTTGTTCTTTTCCCAATCTTATCCTATATAGAACTGGGATTGAAATTCCATCTCACCTGAAGGGAAGGCCAAGGCGCAACTCTTCGTCTCCTTGAAGGAAGAATTCCTCGAGGATAAGATCAGCTAGTTTCTTGTGGATCTTCCATGGTTTACCCGGATGGCTGATATCTGCTGCATGTAGGAGTAAGGACATGGCCATCGTCGTTCCTGCTCCGTGAGAATGCCTAAACCAATAAAATATTCACTTCACTACAACATTGCCTTCAGATCACCTGTAAGTCTTATCATATCTGTAAGCTTAGCGACGGATTCTCTCCAACTTTCTCCAGAGAACGGTTCGTGACGTTATCGTCGTTGTCACGAATCCCAAGATTCATTCATTCTGAGCTATGTATTTTATATTCCTTTCAAATTATTTCAAACTCGGTCGAATTATTTATATTTCAACGTTTCCTGTCATCTTCGCCTTAGAATTAATGTGTCTACCCTGTCCAAACCCTTCTATACATTCCACGGTTCTCTTGGCTATGGTCTATTATTTCTACCTGGTTGTGCTCCTGCACATCGCCATGTGATCCTGGAAGGGAAGAGGGAGGAGAAAGTTTGGCAACTAAAACTATTCCTGTCGGGTGTCAAAATCCCAACCTATTTAAATCTCGTTATGTCCTTCTCCATTTCCCTCCTTCTTCGGATTTCAATGAAAACTGTCAAAGTTTCACTCCAATCTACTTTAATTCCCTTACAAATAGTCAAGGCTCTTCCAACCCCACCTAACGCAGGAAGGACGGACATTAGTGATTGTCAAACAAGAGAGAACCGAGAAGAGAAGTAGAGCAGCACAAAATATACAGACACACTCAATCAAGTACAAAATTCCTCAAGTTTCTGCCTTGTTTTCCCCTGCCTTTGTTATTTTATGACTTTCTTTCTTTCTTCTTCTCAAGCTCTCACTTTCTCTCATCAAGTAATTGGATTTTTCTGAACTGGAAAGAGATCTGTTACACACTACTGAAAACTAGTTTTCACTCCGTTACAATCCTTTGTCGCTTTCCTACTGATGACTGTTGGAATTTTAATTCAACTTCTGCATCACCTTCATCCGTTATCAAGTTACTCATTCTAAGGCATAGGTTGTACCGGAGAAAGTAGATAGAGGTTGAAATACAATAAAATTTCTGACTATGTGAAAAGGTTCTATTACACGACCTTGTTTTTCATTTGCGTTTTAATTGCAAAAAATAGATTATAATTCAGCATATTGAGGGTTCTACGCAAAGTATACGGAGCGGTTCTGGCCTATACAGTGTACGGCGTGAGACGTTGAAGCGTAGAAAAGTCTGAGGGTTAATGCAAAGTTACTAAACGATTGCTTTGCCGTAAAGCAGAACCGAAACCTTTTGCGAATTTGATTTCCGCTGTAGTTGCTCCGCTTGTAATTTGTGAACAAAATCGGCGCGAAGTAGCAGAAAGATTGAAATTACAATTTAATTTGATATTGTTGATATTGTGTACTTTAATTTGACAAAGCCTTACCTTTCTCCAGCATTGAGGAAAGATTTTACGTTTTTTATTTGTGTAAAATGACCAGACATGTCTGTTGAAAGCACCATTTCTATGACAAGGTTTCGGAATTCTCTATGTTCTTCTGTCTTGAGATGACCCAAGATGTTCTTATCCTCATCTCGCATCAGCCTGTAAAAGTTAGAAAACAATTTAGTTCATCCGGCTATGAAAATATCATTGCTTCTCTTTTTGTCACAATCGCTTCCGATAGTACGTCTCCTTTAACGGCAAAGGAACACATCTCGAATTCCAATGCAGCACTTGATTTCCCCCGTGTTTCTTTCCATTCGCTTTCTCCGAGAGTACACATTTTCTGTATTCTGTATGCATTACAATATTTCCGTTGAAAATCCACTATTTCTGTGTACATCATATCCTGCCCTGCCCACTGGGCACCTCCTTCTCTAGAAACATTCCAATAAACAACTGCGGAAGGAAGACAGAAGACAGCGGAGGAGTCACTAAGGAACTGGCGAGATTTCATGCATGGTGGGTTACATGGGAAATTTGTGGCCATTGAGTTTGTACGGCAGTTGAATATTCTTTCTCTCTCCAAGCTCATTTTGGTTAAAATCTAATTTTCCTTTTGTAGCACGGCTATTCTACGGGTAGCGTAGAGTGGAGGAATAAGGAGGAGGAAAATAGTGATGGAGCTGGGGGTGTCGGGAAAAGATGAAAGGTCTTTGTGGAATTAAATTCCCTCTTAACAGCAGGAGGGTATAGAATTCTTCCATTGCAGTGTTTTCATATTATCACCACATTATGCACGCAATTCCTTAAAATCTCTCCCATTCCGACCTTCCACGGACTATGGAGCGTATGGAGTTCCTTTCATTATCAGTCATGTAGCCAACCTGGGCATTACCTTTTTCTTGTGCTTTCTCCAGCTTTCACTCCGCTCTCTTCCTATTTATCCCCCTCTCGAATTTTAGGATCTGTTATTCCAGTGTTTCACTACACTTGACCACACAAATCTTTTCCTCCTACATATCAGATTTCTTCCTTAATTCATTTCAACATCAAAGATTAGTCTGCCACAAACTCTGATTAAATCAACACCTCAATCCTACCCGCGAAATTTCCTTCCTCCTTTCTCCAACCATTTTCCACAGGGTACAAGCCTCCATGTGGTATTTCTTAGAATTTAGGTGTGTATGTCTGTATAAGGATTGTCCCGTGTACAGAGTACAGGGTGATTGCTATTATTATCGCCATGTACGCAGCAAGCATTATGCCCCTTTCCACCCTGTATCGTATCATCTCCATGTCTTCCTCTCTTTCATCTAACGGCTATAATTCCGCTTAATCAAATGACTTGACCTTACCACGCCCAGAGACAGGCTAATTAATTGCTTGTCAATTTAGAAGAGAGCCAAATTCCCACACCACATGAAACTTCCGCCATAACACAAAGCTCTCTTTTAAGAACAAACCCGCCCGCGGACTTAAAACTGCTTCTCTTCTCGACTCCAATCACGCAGATACTATAACTACCAACCTCTATCCTTTCACCACCTTGTCTTCCAAACAGCTTTCATGGTCTCTCTCTCATTCCCTGATCTGGCCCACCTTTAAGTGGCACAAATTCCAAGGAGTATAATGAATCCACGCATACATCTACAGTAACTTAGGAAACCTACATGGTTTTGAGCGAGAAACTCCTTCCTGTGAAGTTGTCTAGGAAACTTTCACCGCTTCTCCCAAATTTAGCACTTCCACCTTTCTCTATTTCAACACCCCTCTCTCTCTTTCCACTATCCTATATTTATGCTCACATGTATTCCGGAAATCCGGACGATTTATTCTCTCTTCAAGTTGTTGGACTTTACCGCGTCCTAGACTCCCAAGATATCCGCGGGCGTACTACGTGCATTTGCTAGCTTAAGCTGCTGGTCCTCACGCCGTTCACTCTACAACTTCCCCTTGTTCTCTTCTTAACCTCAACTACTCTGCAACTTTCAACTAGAGTGTCTTAAGAAACTTTCTCCAATCAATTCTCTCGCCCTTTCTGCTTGCAAGTCTTATAAACTTTTTACAGCTTGAAAATAACCTCAAACTGTCTTATTTTGTACAAGAGTACTTTCTCTTCGAGCTTTCTCCTTACATTAAAATGTCCGAGTTGTGCATATAATAGTGCGATGCTGTGCGTGGGTGCGGTTTTCTAAATTCTAGCCCAGACGGACATTGCACACTTGTTATAAGTTTTGAGCAATTATCGTCTCCAATCCGCAGATTAATCTAAGTTAATTATCAAAACCTTCTACACCTTCCACCTGGCTAAACTAAACAACCAAAAATACTGTATCCTCTCTTTCGTCTTCTGCCTAACCCCACCTTTTCCGTTTTACATGACTCGAGTTAGGAAAGAAGTTAATCTCTATTTCCGATTAGACGTCTACATCTACAGTTTTACTCTAAGTCTAACTTGCAAGTCCGGTTGTCTATTTGATCCTGAAGGTTAAAATTTTCTCTACTGAGTAACCTCACCGGAAGTTGAGGAAATGAAAGTGGGCCATACTGTATTGCGAGAGTTCGGGCAGCTATTAAACGTTAAAATTCTTGCTACCAACCGAAAATGTGAATGTGAAAGAGCGGCCCTCACCACACTTATATACACTTACACTGGCTGACAGAGAAAGTAGGTGAGAGGAGAAAGTAAAAATTCAAAACGTACCTGAAGGCTGCGCTCACATGGTGATTTTCAAGAACGGATCGATCGTTGTAAATCAAGGAAAGGTCAGTTCCTACGTTGACGTGAAAATTATTTGTGCGTCCCGTGTGCTCGAAATCGTGTATAAGGGCTGCGAAGAGTAAGGAAAAGATTTCTAAGTCCGAGAGAAGGTTCTGAAAATGAAAGGAGAATGAAGTGAAATTATTTCCCATGCTTTTTCCCACTCTTTGCTTTTTCATGGGGTGGCAATAAAATCCACAGGATAATTCCTAAAATCCATGCTGTAGCGGAGGACGTAAACAAAGAGGAAGATTTGCTAAAGCATGGAGGAGAGAGGAAAATGGACATATATATATATCATTCTAAGAGTATCGGAGAAAATCTCCCGCCTTCCTTTCAAATCCTCTTCAATAAAAATCCCGAGTCATTTATCTCGAAGTCTGTGTACTGTGTACAAGCTTATTTTACAATCGCTTGGAAACGTAACGAGCGGAAAGTAAAAAAAAACTGGACTCCATGCTTCGGACGGGCATCGTCCGGATTTATTTCCTTCCAGATCCGACTCGGGAGGGAGGACCGGGCAGTGGGAGGGATAAAGAAAAATAAAAGAAAAAAGTTGCGAAAATCCTGTACACATCTCCTCCTCACCCTCAAGATTAATCGCCTCCTAGGACAGATGAGGCTGCCTTCCAGGATATTTTTACCACCTTTTTATTCCACCTTCCCCCTCCTAAACACGTGTCTGTCAAAAGGCTGAGTAAGCTTTGAAGCCTTGTTCAAATGCCATCTAGGAGATCAAATTTGATTTATAATATTTCATCCTCCCTCAGTGTCAGTTGAACAATTGTCCCCAGCCATTCTTTCCTCCCACCATAAATAATCTAACCACACGCTTTCTCCGCCCGCCCACCTAGTCAACCTTCCCAAACAAACCTTTCAAAACTCAACCATCCCCTGAATAATACACTTCCATCCTCCTACAAATCATTCACAGTTGGAAATATTCCTATATCCTTAACAAAAACTCCATTAACTTTTTCAAACCCAACACCTTTCATTCTTACCTCCCCTCCGCGTCTTTTCCCAAGATTTCTCCTATTTTTTCTCAACAATCCAACCTCCTCCACGTAGTCAAGAAAGGGGTAATCGAAATCCGAAACAATCCACAGACGTACCAGAATTTATTATTTCTCCAAAACTCTCCATCCTCACACATAACCTACTTCACACGCACATTCCCCCTTGGCCTGCATACGAAAATTCGTCTTTAACTTTCTCTTACTTTCACCAACCCTTACGTCTTCGTTTTTTAAGATCCGAGAGAACTCAGGTTGTCAGGTTCTGATGCATAATCTGTTCGACTTATTTTTCCTAACCTTGTTTTTCACATCATTATTTTAAGCACGAGATTCCGGTACGTGAAAGTTAGGCTACCGTAATTAAGTTTTCAATGTATAAGCTCTACGTTTTAGGTATGATAGAAAATGATAGCCTTTTCCGCTCCTGCCGTATACATTACTCGGATATGTTTTTTTAAAGACTTTCAATAACGAAGTCAATAATCATTCTAGAAAATCTTTCAATTTCAGTTTTAAAATAGTTTTGAAAATAGAGATTTGATTTTGATGCAATGTAATTGTCCAAGGCTCTGGTATACAAAACATTAGGCACAGAAATCACCGTGCCGTTTTGTTGTAGAAATAGAAGCTCCTCACAGATTCCGAACAGCAAGATGGCTATATGATAGGTAGAAAGAGTCGATATGAGATGTGAGGCAAAGTAGTAAAGTATCGACGTGCCGATTTGGGAGAGGACAGGCCAAGGGGGGATTTGGATAACTTTTCGGAGGAAAGTTGTGTGTTCAAAGCACTTGAGATTCGATTATTCCGTGTTTCCGTGTATGAAGGGAAATACAGTATTTTTTATCAGGTATTCCCTCCCGCCCGTTAGTAAGAATTCTTTCATCACATCAACTAGTTGTGGGTAAGTTGTTAATGATACGGGGAAAGGCAATACGCTTCCTCAAAGATTTCTTTTAAACTTTTTACCCTTAGCGCAAGAAAACTTTGGTAACCACTCCACTTATTTCATAGAGTGCTTAAATACCTACTCAACTTTTAATACCTACGTGTACCACAAATCTGACATCTATCTTCTTTCTCTCCGTCCCAGAACTCGGCCTTAAACTTTCTCCTCCTTTCCCCCAAAGGGGAACGTACGGCTCAATTCATTAACTTGGAGGAGCATCTTCTCCAGTATCTTCCGAGTTTCATCCTTTTATCACTGATTGAGTTTGAGTAACTTGGCGGACGTGATGAACCTATTCCTTGCTTCTCTCACCATGATATACGGCATAGTGTCAAAGTCTTTTCATTCTGACGAAGGCGTAATATTAAATGCTCGTCATTGTTGCCACTTTAAGGAAAACGCCGTTTCTAAGGTAGGGTTCCAGTCCCAGGTTGTTTTGGGAGTGAGTGAGTTGGCATGTGAGATAAAAAGGTGTACGGGCGTGTGGTTATATACGCTGATTGCTATTCTTTTGACACTTCTTTTCGGAAGTTGCTACTCAGATGTATACTTACATTTCCTCTTGGTTTGCCAATATTATAGTGTTATAAGACAAAGTCCGAAGAGCCAGTTTGTCTATGGCCTATGGTCGCCACGGAATACAGCTTTACAAGTTAATAATAAAAGTAACTTTCTCCTTCAATCTTCTATGCCAACGAATCCAATAACTAAAGATTAAATCCCGAAAAATCTTTTTTCATTACTTGCAAAATACCTTGAGGTAGCTTCTTCTCTTCATCCCAGCTTGCTAGCAGTATTCCAATAGATTTCAGAACGGTTGGAGGGAAAGCTGGGGAAAGCCTTGAGTTGTGACGAAAAGAATCTAAGATAAGGCGCGGATGCCCTACCTCTTCAGATGCTTTTAAGATTCTCTGTCAGCATTAATGGGCAAAACTTCATTTGCCAATTTACTCCTGGTAATCCTTTCCCTACTTTCTTAAAATCTTATTTCTTCATAGATTATTTAAAATGTTCCTCCAATCTCAATTCTTAATCCTACGTTCAAAGAAGAGAAGCAATTTGTCCTGTTTCATTCAGCTTGATGGATCGATATTAAGCCTATTCCTTGCCTTTCTATTTACTTACTACAAGAGCCTTTTCCCAAATACAAATTGTCATTTTGAGCCTGTAGAGAATATTCACAAAGACTATGGAATTTACTACAAGATTTCACAGCTTATGAATCATTCAATTTAGATTTCCTCTAGATGCACATGATGTTACTTCCAAAACGAGATGATTTTTTGATAAAAAATAATGATAACTACTGATAACTACTGACTGGTATTTTAAATGGCAATTTACACGCGAAATAGGCCTAAAACGATTGAGTACCAGCGCTCTTACTTGAAAGTGTAGAGCTTAAGTACAGCTTGTCGAAGAGGATGTTTTAAATTTACTTTCTTATTAAATTTACCCTATGTAATTCGCAAATTATATCGTTTCTGGCTTAGCTGGTTTTTTGAACGGGATTCGCTTGAAAGCTATACGAGTGAAACGCTTACATAGATAGAAATATTACCAAAAAATAGAAAGTAATGCTTTCACTTACCGCTACTCCAGAAGAGCTAATCAAAAAATGTAGAGTTTGTGTCACATCTGCAGCATGGACGTCATTGTGATAAGGATTCTTTAGTTTGGTATAACCGTTTTCGACAGCAGTGAGGAAGTTATCAAATTTTTCGAGATCGATCCTAAATTTTTGTGCGATCCCATAGCGGCTAAACAAATCCTTAGCCACATACTTCAGACTATGGTTATTGGATTTTTCGTGAAGTTTGAAGATGTCAAAGTGCCAGTTGTTGATTTCCTGTATCAAGTCAAATAATTGGATAAAAGTGTCTCTTAATCGTCACAAAGTTTGGGAGCTTTCGAAATTTGCCTAAGCTACTCCAAGTATTAGTTACTTTTACCGGCTACAGGAATGGGAAGGGATTCTAGGATCTGGGCGAAAGGTTTACAGCATAAAGTTCATCCTTGAATGAATAAGCCTCTACTCGAAATTTTGTTTAATGCTCAAGCTCATTCCTCTCTTCCTTGTAATAATCTCTTTCCCTTGTAAAGCTCTCATCTTTTCCCACCAGCTTTCACTTTTGGCCCTTGGGTTCATCCCGAGTCAATTCTCTTATCTCCAGCTCGTATAAGTAGATCTGGTTGCGTAATAATTGCATGAATAATTCCTTTAGCTCGTGTCATGTATATGTTTAGAAGAGAGCATCTCTCCATATCTCTCTCTCTCTCCTTTTCCTCTCATCTTTCCTTCTCCTCCTTTTCATTTCTCTCATTTCCCCTTCACCCCCAGGCTGGACGTTAGATGAAAACGAAACTGCAAATATTTTCGTCATCATTTCTCTTCCCATATGGTTTCTCGGTACATCTTTTCGAGTCTCTCTCTTTCTTTTTCTACGCACTTTAAAGGTAAGCCCAACAGACTCCAAAGTTTATTCCATGTTGGGGCAAGATGGAGAAGAATGTCGGGCGGCGAATGTGAGTATTACGTCTATCCAGCTGTGACTCTGCCTGGGTTGCCTATTCTCTTTCATGAGACTTGTCCTCCTTTCTCTGAAGAAAGCCTATTTAAAGGATGGGAGGATGAGAAAGTTTCTATTTTCTAAATTATCCTAACAACCAATCGAGAGGGTTCACTACGGACGAGATACAGTATCTCTTTGCTCCCTCCATTCTGGTTGTCAGTGTATTGGAATTACATTTATCCGTTGAACAAATCGGAGAATAATCCCTTCTTTCTCTCTCCCTCTCTCTATTCTTCGACTCCAATTTCCCTTTGACTTGAACATAATGAACGAGTATTTCCCAGGGAGTCTCATTTCTCTTTTCCTCGCCTTAGAACAAAACTACTCCCTTCTCCTCCTCTTCTACGAGGTATTCAACCAGAACAGACCTTATTTTGCAATCCCTATCCGTTAAATATGAGCTAATCAATCCTCTTCTCGGGCGATTCCTCTATCTCACAGTCTCTAATTTTCTCCATTTACGGAGACAACAAAATCTGTTGTAGCTCTAACTTTCCCTTCTTCTTCTTCCCTTTACCCCTCCCATGTTACGAAGTTTCGATTTCAACCTTTTTCATTCATTCAAACATGAAAACATCTACAAGTAAATACAGTCAGTACTCTACGCTAAAGAAAAAGCTAAAAACATTTCTATTCATTCTCCTCCTCATCTGCCATTCTTATTCTACAGATTCACCTGCATAGAGGAACAATTTCAAGCTCCTTTCCTCTCTCACCCATCTCCCTTCCTTTCTTTTACCGACTTTCTCCGCTTTATAAACTGCATATTACGGAAATTGATAGATGCGCTGAAGTTATTTTTTCGCAAGATTCCTAGCCAAAGGACATACAAAACGTCATACATGTAAGTATCCGCCCTTTCCCATCCTATTCCTTCTCGCCGTGTATCCGTTCATCTTTGATTTTCATAATTTTCTCAGTCATTTTTTTTTAGATTTTTATATCTATATATATAAAAACTTAGGGGGGTTTTCATATGAGTCTCTCGTTTAGTTTATTTTGCTAACAGTTTACATCTTTTATGGATTAAATTTTTGTCCCACGCCAATATTTTTTTCGCATACTTTTTCAGTTTTGGCTTTGCTAGTCTCTTCCTTGAATTTAATTTAAAGCTATGTTTTTAGCTATTAGCTTAATCAAGCGTTAAGTTGATTTTATTCCGCAAAAATCATTGAAGCGTCGTTAAGACTATTTGTATTTCATATAGCTCTAGAACTTGATTTTCTTACATTTGAACCGCAACTTTGATTTAGTCGTAGCCAATTTAAGAAAAAGAGTAAAATTCAAGTCCTTCACTCTAAATATTTTTCTACACATTCTTCCAAACCCCTGTAGAGGATTTAGTATTCCTTTGTTTTCACGAAACACTGCCCTACTCAACCTTTCATCTGGAAAAGCTATTTCCGGGTCCAAAAGAAATATAAAGGACTTCCATGTGGGCTCTACACTCTACACCCAGGTCGCTTTTAACCTCTTGCGAACGGTTGTTTCATTGTCACATACTTCAAAATCTGTTGCCATGGATGATAGGCTCAGTGGTGCATAGCAAAATATCTTTATCCTCCGCTCAGTAGTTCACTGTTACATACTTCTTGTTATAAGTCGGATTTTCTTTGCGGAAGTTTAAAATATTGCGCTAGCAAGTATCATACTTGCCAGGGAAAGCCTCAAGACAGTTTTTAGCGCTTTTTCAGATAAAATTAAGTTCTAATATAAGAAAATTAATATCTTAAACGGTAATTTGTTTTTTATTTTGCTTCAATTTATAACTCTATTATTTTTTTGGGTTATGGTTAAGTAACTTGCTATGAAAACCCGGGTAACCATTAACCATGAAGGATATGCTTCAAAATATTGGTTCGCAAGAGGTTAACACTATGCAATAGAATGGTAAAAAAAACTGTAAAAATTCAATACTTTGGCTCTTATGTTTGCATGTTTTGTAGGGATTCATTATGTCGAGGAGAGATAGAGATAGAGATAAAATTAACCTTACGAAATTTCAGCTCTGGCTTTCTCCTCAAACTCCGCTTCTTACATGTATATTTGAGTGGGGAGAAAACAGGGAGGAATGATGCACCCAGACAATTGAAGTAAGCCTCAGAATAGAGAGAAGATGAGGACTAAAAGATTCCTAAGACGGCTGCACATCGTCATGACTATGGATGGTGGACTGGGTTGGTAAAATATGCATTTGAATTCCATTTCTCCCCCCTTCGTTCCTCATCGTGTTCCGTAGAAAGTTTTTCCTATTTTCCCAGTCAATAGAAGGAAATTGACGAAACTTTTTTTTGGCGCAGGGCAACAATTTTGACTCTTCCCGACCTGTATGTATTTTTTGTATTATATTCGCAAGCTGGAAAGCGACTGCTTTCCGAGTAGTCGTTTTTCAGAGGAGAAAAAATATATGGATGACGAGAATTATAGGCGACCTACTGTAACTGGAGATTCTACTTTGCAGTGTGTATCTGTATATACGATGAAGAGAGTTGAAGGAAAGGGCGGTGGACTAGAAACTGGAGAAATTTAGCATAATTTAAGAATAGAGGAGTAAAAAATAAAACCTGTTCACTTTTTTTTCAATCTTTCCTCCCGATCTTCTCTTTGCTAACAACTTGGCCCATGCCCGTAATCTTTGAATTTAGGGCCAGATTTTGAATTCTAGGGCTTGGAATAAAAGTCCCGAGAAATGTCTTCTATTTCATTCTTATGCGCATAAAAGTTGAGATGCTTCGGAACTTTTTTTGAGGAGCTACTCCAGCCTGCAGCCCTTCGATAAGGTTTATAGAGTGATACGGGCACTGTGAAATCCCGTCTCTTGAAATTTGTTTCTTCTTTTGTGGAAGGATGGGCGGAAGGGGTGATTCAATAGGCTGTGAGAAGTCTGAATGATTCTATGATTGACGCGTCATTTAGGATACTTAGAAGGTATCACATCTACATCACCATGAATCTTCTCCTTTCATCGTATCCATTCAGAATATTACCGCGGACGAACTGTGCATTCCGTCTACGTGTTCTCGAGTCCTGGGCTAAGAGTATCGGGGAAACAAGTCTTGAGAAGCCCAGAGGAAGAAACCCAAAGATATTTTGGGAATGGGAGATAAACTATCAATGTCTTGGATCGAAGGGTCCGCCTTTTTGTATATGATACTTGCGGTATACTTGCATATGATCAGAGCTAAGGTTACAAATCTTTGAAGCCGTGGGAAGGTAGGAAAATATGGGTGCGATACGCAGATTGATTCAAGTAAAGGCAAAAGCTTTGAGGAATAAAAGCTGGGAATTTGTGGCACACATTCCTTCGATATTTCACTCTCTCTTCTTCTAAATTGAGTTGAGATAAGGAAATCTGGGATGAAATGAATAGAAGTTAGGGAAAGCAGTGAAAGTTAAAGTATGAAGGCTATTTCTCTATAAATAAGACTAGTCTTTCTCTATAATAGCTCTTTCAGCTGACCCGGCCATTCTCCAGAATTGCTTCCCTGCTCTTGGCTTTTATTCCTACTCTTTCTTGGCATTTTCATTTCTCAATCCACATTTCAATAAAGTCATCAATAGAAGCTGACAATAGAGAAAGGAAGGTGTAGCCAGCTAGAAAATAGTATCAAGAGAAAGCACGAGGATGGACCTTTCTCCCTACCTTATCGCACCTCCTCACCTCCCTTTCTCATCTTCTCATTCTATTACTAGTCTTACAAAGAACGAGACTTAAACTAAGTCACATTAATATTGTTGGAACTATCCTGGATTTTGAATCTAGGCTACAGCTTCTAGCCATATATAAGTTTCTATATTCATTATTACCAGTCATCACATGCACTACGTGTGTGCAGTTCAGCTGTACACGATGCTAGGACTTTATTGTCTATGTGTGTACTTTCTCCACTTTCCCCTAGCTTTCTCCACATATTCTTGCTGCCCCACTCCTCAAACTTTCTTCGTTCACCATCCTTACTTCCGCCTGTATCTCTCGGGATGGCCCTGTCATGTTGTAAAGCTTCCTTCGGGTATTTTACTCATAATTTCTGTTTAGTTGAACTCGCTCACTGGAGAACGTTTTCAACGTGTATTATTGCTCAACAATGATCACTGCCGTTGTAAGCATATTTTTGCAGGAATTCATCTAAGGACTAAACCGGGATAGATAAAGTTCTTGGTAGAGGATTTAAACTGGGATTTAAGGACAGTAGGAGGCCATGGATGGTTCCACTAAGAAGTGAGTCGATCCGTAGTATAATTCTATGCGAATAGGTTGTCGAAAGAGTTTTCCCAGGGTCAATACGGAAGATTGCTGGTTGACAGAGATTTACCGGAGGTGAGGTGGATCGCACAAGGAAAAAAAATTGGCAACTACCTATACATATTTGATCCTCCACTGTCATAGTTATTCTGGTATCTCTTGATTTAGAAGCGGAAGGGAAAATAGGGAAGTAGGATGTGAGATTCCTTAAAGATTTTATCCCAAGAGATGGAGAAAATACGAGGATACGATGCTTGGATGGAAAAGGTTTTAGGATCTTTAGCTGAGTTTATAGTAGGATTACTCCCAGAGGAGGATGAGCTTGAGCGTTGTACGTTGTTGGAAGTTTTATCCTCCAAGGAGGAAATGGAGGTAGGACTTGGTATATGGATGTAAGATATATAGGAAAGAGAACAATAAGTAGATTATCATACCTTGAGGATATGAGCAACTTCAGCTGGGATTTGAAGGGAATTGGAACTCAATTGTCTGTAGAATCTGTCAACAAAGAGGCCCACTCGTATGGCGTTTGCAACAGATCTGAATCTCGGCCTCGGTTCCGTCTTGGGCTTGGATGGAGCGTTGCGAGTGAAAGTTGCCGCTAGCCATTGACGTACTTCCTCTGGAATCACTTCCTCATCCACTTCGGACAATTCATTCTCAGCTTCTTCTCCTTGCCTGCACATTCCGAGAATAAAATTCAAACCTTTCCTCAACACCCTAGCACAATCATGACTTTACACGTGCACGTCTAAAAACTTTTCTCAAATCATTCTCTCGAAACTGAATCTCATTATCCGTCAAGCACACACTTCCTTCCCTCCATCAGTCAGCACTAGCTTTCACCTCTCGCTTTTACCTTTCTCCCAGTCCTGATAAACGCCTTTCAGAATAATTCAACATTCAATTTTAAGGTTCACGTGTACCACGGGCATTTGAAAGAGGGAGCGGTCAAAGGTGGTCACAAAATCCCGGGGAGTCAGTCCAAAGCTGAAAACTCTTATGATCTTAACTTTCTCCACCTGCTTCCAGCCATTTGGTTCTCTTAGTTTAGCACTTTAATGGATTACCATGTGCAGACTGCGCTGAGGATAGGTATGTGTTGTTCAGGGATGAGATTCAGTTATCGAAAGGAGTAAAACCTCTACAACGATCTAAAGCGACACGAATCCAATTAATTCCAATTAGCAAAAGCATAAATACGGAGGATTGCACATCAATTAACATTTAATCAAAGCCACCATCTCTCACATCCTCTTCCTAATCATCCACTCACTCATTTTCGCGAAACTAGGTTCTGTTTACCTTGGAGCAAAAACCGAGAGATCCTCCTTCAGCCTGCTCACGTCATAAACGCAGCATTCTCTTCCAATCCAAACAATTTCCCCATGCATTTCTCCACCAAACTGAACACGCTCGTGAACCTCTTCTTTCTCACTCTCCGAGATTTTCAGTATCATTTCCCTCCACTGTCAGTACTATTCTCCAGTTTATTTCACAACAAAACCAAGTCTATGTAACTTATGCTTAAGCTCGATACGAATCGGCTAAAAGCATAAACTTGTTCCTACAAGCAACGATGAGCAAGTCAAGGATGAATTGAAATCACCCAGAGAGTGTCATACTGTCAAGTTCACTCTATGGAGGAGCCTTGCCCACCTTCATCTTCCTGTTGGTCCGTTAGAATTCAGTTCTGTATGAGTCCAGGTTGTATTTGTATAGTAAGGAGCACGATGCTTTCATGTCTTGACGTGTACAACCCACACGCTTTCTCCATTCTCTGTCCCAGTCATTCAAGTAATGTAACAGGAGTCCCGTCAGTATCAACATGTGTGTGTCGACTGTCGGGAAGTTGAGGGGAAATACTTGTAGTTCACACAGGACAGACCTGTGTAATTAAATGAACGTTTGTGCACAAAACTAACTTTCCCCAACGCTCCGGAGTGCGAGACTTTGTTTATTCCACACATGCTTTCTCCTCCACTCAAGTCTACGATTCCTAGTGTCCTCAATAGTACCGCAACCAGCAGACAGAGTGGGCTAAGCACTTGTGCCGGAACCCCATGGCATTTGAAAGCTTTAAATTAAAAACATTTGACTTTTCCATGATGTAATCCGCGTAACGTACGCCAAAGAGAAAGCACTTGTGCAAAATTACTCTCGAATCTGCGCAAATATAGTCGTCCACAATTGAGTGTCCTGTGCGATTAAATCATCGGCCAACGACTTACCGTTTACTTACGTAGTAGAGCATCTGATTATCTGTATGCAGTGACACTGCATTACAGTCACGTTCTGTTGATAAGATTGGAGCATTGGAGCAAACTGGACAATGGAACTGACCTGCATCTGCTGGACTAATAAGCATCTCATATTTTTAAAAATAATCCTACTCATGTGAGTTTCAAAAGTTGTTGCATGCATAAACAGAGAAAAGTTCATGAAGAAAAACAACCGTGAGAGGAAGACATAGGTTAAATATTCCTGTCTTAGACTCCCGCTTTATTAAAGGCTCCTTACTCCCTTACAGATGGTTGATTAGAGTGTTACCCGGGCGGGAGGGAGCGCGCGCGACCTTGGATAAGTTTGGTGGATACAGGATGTGATGGCTGCGACGAGTGACGAGGTGTATCCATATTGAGGGATTTGCCTTGTATTACTAATTCCCTCCTGGTAATACGGAACAGGGATTCTGGGATTCTGGCTTTCCTTGACGCGGTACATGACCTATGGAATATTGAATATCCACGGGGTTATTTCCGCCAACTTGCTTTACAATCCGAGAAAGCTTGCTCTGGTAACCCGCTTCGGCAAGCTCTTCTTCCGCATGGCTGGCCGGGAAGGAAGCTGGGATCATTTAGCTTCTGATTTATTGCCTTTCACATCCTATGCCCTTCCACCAACTAATACCACTCTTGAGCGCACCAAATCTTAAATGCCATTACAGAGAGAATGTACCGGAGCTACTCACCCATTTCTCTACAAGTCAATGGTTGGCTATAGCCTGAGCTTTCCACAAAGAAAGCCTGGTGAAAGGGGGGGAGGAGGAGGCAAGACTCAGAGATAGCGGTTTCCGAACATTTTCTCACTCCATTTTCCAATTCCATTACATTTCCACAATCTTAAGGCTTGCGGCTAACCCTCACTTAATTGTGTTCTATTCAATCCACTTAAACGCTTTTCAAAGTCATACCCCGTTCAGTTTTCCCCCTCTTCAAACCTCTACCTTTCTCTCTTCTATTTTTGTGCCCCAAACTCTTGAAAGAGTCGCCCCGCTGCGTATCCTTAATTCATGCAAATTTCCCATCATTCCCCAGCCCCTTCCTTGGCTCATTTCCTATTCTTGCTCAGTAGTAGGGCGTTTACCAGTGCCGTGAGTCAAAGGAAGGAAGAAGGAAAGCAAGATAGAAAGAAGACACCCAGGTGGTCTTAGCTTTGCGACAATATGACGTAAAGAGTTTGCCCACAATTTTTCTTAGCCTGTCCCTCACTCCCTCCTTGACTTTCTCCAGAGAATAGCGAAACACTCAGCCTACTTTCAGGCAGGGACGGAGGGGATATGGTAAAAATATTCTGATGGCCGACGAACAGATTAAACTGGAACGAGTCATTATTACTGATCAACTGAACCAATTAAAGGCAGTTGCCCAAGCTACAACTATTTCTTATCCTCAAATGAGAAAAACAGCTAGTAAGCGTCAGCTCATCTCATCCCCGAGTCGTAACCGACAGCAACCCCCCTCAGTCCCGCGTAGTATTAATATTCATTAAGGGTCCGCATTGGCACATACCAGGCTATCATTGACTCATATAAGATTAGGCGTAGTCCTTATAATTGAGAAAACCGTCCGCACCTTCCTTTCCTTCCCTGTTGTGTTTCCGTCCAATTATTTGCGTCTTTTTAGCTTATGTAAATTTGATCACAAAATGCACGGTCCGGGAGGAGGAAAAGGTGGATTTCCGGCTGTAAAAGGGCAACGCTTTGAATGTTATCATCCTTTGTTTAGTATCCAGTTAATTAATAACCGAAATATTCATGGCCTGACTTGATGTGAGCAATAGGGAGGGAACATGCCCCTGTATATTTGCTCAGCCCGTAGTGAAAGGTGAAGATGGGTGGGCTGGTTGTGGGGAGGGAGAGGTGAGAGTCAAGTAGAAATAAGGCCCAAGTGACGCTATGAGTTTAATAATGAAGAAAAGTCTGGATAGTCGGTAGAATTCCAGCATTCGCTCATGTCCTCGTAGGCAGAGAGACTAGTTTTAAGGTTCACGTTACTCCCCACTCTCTTGGGATTCTCTCAAGGGAGCGCCATGCTCTAATGAACCTTTTGTGGTTGATGAGCAAACATGGAATATTTGCATAGCTCAGGCAGAGCGAAAACATGAAATCCTATGAATGTCGACTCAATTTCAATCCCCGAGTCGAGAAGCCAGAGTAATGGTCAACTTGTAATTAAATATCTGCAAGAAGTAGGCGCATATGTTTATCTCATATCAACTTGGATCAAACTTTCTCTCGCTTCGCCAATGACTTTCTCCCTCCTTACTCTTTGTTGGCTGGGATGGGAGTGGGCAGGTCTTTTGAATTTCAAACTATTTCTCACTCCTGTACCACAACTAACTTCAGAGAAGGTAGAAACTAGAACGTAGGTTTCCCAGCGTAATTTTGCGAGTTTCAAAATTTTGTTTACCTGACCCGACTGGGCGGAGCCGTGGCATACTGTCTCGCTTGGTTTTCGGAAAATCCTGACAAAACAATATAAGACGTGAGAGGCTAGCTTTTGGTGTTTCTCTAAAAGTTACTACACTACTCCAGGTCGAACTGGAGATAGTTTCCAGGCTAAACTAAAAGCTATTTTACTTCCGAGCTTAATGCCGACTACAGCTGTGAAGGAGAGAATCAGCTACACGTTCCAAAGAAATTAAGATTGATTGAACTTGGGAATCCGCTCAGATTAAGGAAAGAGCTGTGGTATTTATTTGTTGGTGGTACAATTCATTGGGCTTCTTTGACATGAGTCTATTCATTGGGAATGATAGAAGGGACGGGTTATACGCTAAAGGATCACACCAGTATCTGACAGTCTCAACTTACAACATTGCGGCGAGGATTTTACTCCGTCCGTCTATCGAACTTCCTGCCAAATTCCATCAATGTCCGCCGCCCCGACTTGCCGCTCTTCTTTTTTATTCTGGCGGGTCCTTTATTCATACTAGCCTCAGCCTGTCGGATTTAGTATGAGGCGCAACGGCGGTTTGTTCTAAAGCTGTAACCAAGTGGGCTTGACTTATCCTTGAAATAATTCATGTCAACACTATATGCCAACTTTCACCACGCTCATCCAGGAAAGCCCGAAAGCTGAGTATAACAAGCCTGATTCTTTCATAAGTTCCCAGAGCCCTGAACGACAAAGTCAAGTTTACGTCCTCCCTGACAAACTGTCACTTTTTCTAGTCTTACTTCATATATTCCATTACTCCGCACATGTATCAAATACGAGTCCAAACATAAAGGAAAGTAAATGCTCCCGATGCTTACAGCTCTTCACTCTTTACGTCTCTCTCGACTCCTTTCTCCATTCCCCTCTCAAAAATTCAGCTTTCTTTAACTTTGTATTTGTTGTCCTGTGTGGTGCTTGTTTGTAAAAACTTATTTTCTTTTTTCTCCTACTCATTTCCAGAAAAACCTAGAGCTAGGTAGGATAATTTCATTTCCTTTGCAACTTTCTCCATGCACGGATGCATGATATTTCTACAGCTTTTAAGGAACTTTATTCACATCCTTTGACTTTCTTTCCAGGCTTTCTTGCTCTCTGTGTGTTTGACAAAGGCGGTATTTGACTCTCACTCATTCAAGTGCTTTCTCTCCGGGCTCTTAATTTAAATGCAAGTCATTCAGCAGGATGATGCATATAGAATTTGAATTACTTTTTGATTCGATCTAATTAATCATTCCTCTCCTTCCGATCTCCACTAGGTACGTATCAATCCGCCTATTTCCCCCAACAAAACGCGCATGTCTTGAACACAAGCATAAAAAAATTGGAGAAAGCCGTGAAAAACTTTCACCGCTTTCACCCATTCCTCTTCCTGCAGAAGCCATAGATTTTGCCGCTGTCGGATCCCATCTCGTATTGTTATAATAACGCAATAACAGCTGTTGCAACTTATAATTGTATTTTGCTCTATTTTTTGCGGTACCTTGGCAAGGAGCGAGTGTCCACCAAATAAGCATCCCGTCATTTACTATTATCGTAACTGCAAGACTACAGTGGATTGAGTGGATTCTAGCGGTTTTGTACGCCTCAAAAGTTTCCCAGAGTTGTCATCATCCATTGTGTTTCCGACAGGCTTGACTGATGTGATTGTTTCCGCGTTTTTCCGGAACACTTTCCTAATAAGAAACACCTGTACTTTCCTGCCTAGCTCACCTGTCCAGGGGAATCCATTAGCGGTCCATAGAATATAATAGAGAGAAAAATATATGCACTATTCCGTTACTAGTTTCTGCTCAAAACCCACACCTGTCCTTACGTCTCACGCACATTTACCTCTGATTCGTATACTCGACTTGACTAACTTAGAGGAACCATCAATATTTATAAAATCATTCCAACTCCTAGAAAACCTTGAAAGAGCAGTCAGTGGTAGTAGACGTGATATTTTGCATGCAATTTTCCAGTTACAACGGTATTTATGCTTCACCGTGGCGTGGCTGAGCCTACGGTGTGGTCATGCTGTGGAAAAAATCCCAGAGATGAGATAAAAAACAAGAGATCAGATCCGCTTCCCAGGAGATGAGTTTTCTCTACCGGTTAAGCGTGACGGGAAAAAAGGTTTGAACTTCAAGTTGGACAACTATACTTTTTCTCTAAGCTGTCAAAACTACTTTCTCTTGCTGCTTTCACTGCAAACAGTTCCCGCGTATGGGATATGTGCCAAAGGATTCGTAGTTTGGATAGTTGGCCATCGCATGATCCGTCCGGGCTCACCTGTTTTCTCCGATACTTCCTCGGAATAAGGTGAAAAACTATATAGGCGACCCCAGTAAGGTTTCCCCGTGTTGGGAAGCTTACAAATCAACTTGTACTCTCTTTTCCTTTCATCTGGGTAACTCGTCCGTGTAAAACCCTCCCCGAAGATCCTGGGAAAAGTTACTCAGTCATGCATCATGTAATGTACAATTCCTAGTACACTTTCCCAAAAATCCTCCATCCCCTTTGCTCATCACTTAAACTTTCTCAATTCCCACTACATTTCTTCCTGTTAACTACTCCGCACCGAAACAACTCTCATTTAGTCCTCAAGCCTTTCACATCCTTTCATGGGAAAGCTCAGAGGAGGAGAAGCGAGAAAAATGGAATAAATCCTTGTATTACTTTCCTTTCAACTTATTTATCTCTCCTGTGACAGGAGTCCTGTCTCCACTCCTGTCCACCGGCACCCAAAAATCCCCCCTGTCTAGCTCTTGGTCTTCTTCTCTTTTCAGGTCGAGAAGAAGGAATGGAATTGGCCAGTTGCCGTCAATTTACTGGGACGGAGGGGGACAAAAGTTTTAGAGGAAACCTCAAGACGGAATTCAACAAGAGCCTCCACCAGCCCGTTCCTTCACGGATCGCATAAATATTTTATCAAAATCGTATCCATTCTATTTGAGTTGACCTCAAATTTCCCCGCTTCATTCTATTCCTCCTGCTGCTGACTGACCAAAGTTGTTTGCTTCCTCTAGCGTCCAATTATATTCTGCTTCTTCCAGTCCCTTTTGGAGCTCATTCTACCCTGTCTATGAGAGGAAGGCTGTAACTGTACCAATGTAAGCTAAGCTTATGGTACTTCATACTTGGTGGTACAGTGGGTCCAAGCGTTCATTAAATATAGAAGAGCTTATTGTATATACTCATCCTTTTATGGAGCAAGATTCTACTTGTCTTCCTTGTTGAGTAAGACTATAAGCATGTGTCTCACGCCTCAGCCTTGCAATTGCGAATAAATGAGACATGTGGGAATTAATACAGGGTCGGAATTCGTCCAGTCTAAACTCTCATTTCAGTAAAATAAAACAAAGGGGAAGAGTGGAAAAGATAAAAATAAATTTGCTATCATACAAGTTCTCTACTAAAAAATGCAACGGTTTATTTCTCATATAATTTTATTTTTGATACGCATTGTCTTAACTCTTGGTCTTTTTCAAGGATCGTAACTCGTGTCTGTGGTATTCGGTTCGGTATTCCATTCTTGTTATCGATAGCATTTCCCAGCCTCTAACTCTCCGTCAATACCATCTCGATCCGCTCCCGATTCCAGGCCAGTTTGACTTAATCTGTATTGCGACGGTCCCTTCTCGAACATGCTTAGCCAATAACTCTTGGAAAGAACATACAAAATAAATATCCTCTCTTCACGCCCTACTCCGAGCATTCACATCTTATTTCCTGACTTTCCTTCAAGTTGGTTGGAACTGCATCCCATCTCCTTCCTTGTTCTCTGCTTTCACTCAATTTTCAATTTCCCTCAGCTTCGGCTGGTCTCTGCTCCTTGTTGGATCATTATCATAAAGGGAAAGTTTCGTCCATAAACATAATCAGGACGTCATCCTTGTACTCTTATTTTTCTCACTCGAATCTTTTTTCCCTTCTCCTCTTCCCGAGTTTCTCAAAATGGTTGGAAGCTGTTTATACGCCCAACCATACTCACTTCATCCCTGCTCTCATCCCCCGTCCCCACCGCCCCATAATCTTCCTTGATGTGCCAAACTTGTATTTCCAAAGAGCCATCAAATCCTAAGCAGCGCCTCACATTCACATTTATCTCATCCTGTCCGAGAGTACACAAATCCGTCCCTCCCTTTCTCATTCCCCCAAAGCAAACAACATTCACCATCTGCAAATACCTTTATTTGCCATCCATTCAAACCACCTATATATAAATATTCCTATCAATTTATTTTACCCCCACTTACCCTCTTATTCTAACTTTGTTGGATACTATTAAAATCCGCGCTCTATAAATTCTTCCCTTTAACACCAGAGGTAGCATCAGACAGAAGAGAAGTCGTTAGCGAACCCATCCACGTCACACTTATAGGTTACATTATTCAAGCTGTTGCCCTTGAAGCTTTCCCAGAATTAGGGAATAATCCATAATAATATTTGTACTCCAATAATAGCTTCAACCCGACCGCCCATCCAAGCAACGGGCAATTAGGATAACAACACATAATGTAAGCGTAATTCACAAGTCTTAGAAGTCGGGCTCACATCGTCTAAGAAAGTATTGAATCTGCATCTCGGTGAAGAGTTTATGTGTATATTTACTATTTACCCTACAACGTTATTGCAGTTGCAGCAACCATGGAATCCATTGCCGCAACAAGAATACTGCGGGGAAGCATATTCTGCAAGGACAAAGTGACTTTCACCAGCATGTATTTTGTCAAATAAAAGGATGAAGCCGACATCCAAATCAATAAAAATAATATTTCTCATTCCATTCAAATGCGGTTGGTCTAAAGAAGATTTACAGTCGGAGTTGAAATAATTGTTTCTGGCTTACAGACAGCTGTGCTTACATTTAATCCGCTTTCCAGTCTTGTCGTTCCTCTTACTCACTATGCCCCAACTCAAGGCAAATGATCCGCGGCATGTTTTATGTTTACTCTATGGTATTTTCACATGTAAAGAATATAGAATTTTATGGTTTCGGAGGGAAAATGAGTTAGAAGAGGTGAGCCGGTTAAATTCTCCCTTACTTTTATTGTTATTAAAAAGCCGAAAAATTCCCACTCGCTTTAACGAATTCCATCAAGAAGCTCGTTAGCCCTTTAAATTTCCCTTCAAATTCCTAACTAACACCATCAAGCATGAGCGTACCTACCTGTAATTTAGGGCGCTAAATCGCTCAGGTCTCTAACCACCACCCACTTTCTCTCAGGTTTGCGGTGAGTGAAAGCTATGCAAGCTTTGCCCTCCTCGAAGTAGAAGTAATACTGGTTGGGTTTCCATGTAAGTTGGAGCGTAAAAGACTCATCCATGGTATTTTTACATGGAGGTTCAAGTACCCCTCTTGAAAATAATTTAACTATTTATATGCTCTGCAATGCGACGACAACTTACTCAAGCATCTAATTCTCGTATTCTCCTCTCCCGTCCTTCTCTCTCCTTGAAACGATCCAAGCTTGTCTCTACCTGCTCCCTTTTCTTAATGATATTACTAAAGCCTTAATTAGCTTCCCAACTACTCACATCCAATTTACCGCAAAAATATTCCCTCAAATTAGCACACATGGGACGTGGAGGAAAGTGAACCTTTTCAGCTTTCTCTCCTTATGGGCCTCGCTCGGGCTTTGTCAACTAGATGAGGTTATGAGGAAGGAAATACTACGCAACGCCGACCATTTTCTCTTCCATCCCGTGGAATTGCACTTTTTCCCCATCACCTCTCCGTAATTTTCCCTCTGAAATTAGAAAATCCTAAAACAGTATTTCATACCTAATTTGGCATTTTCCCCATTCAACTTTAGCCTCATCTGTAGATTCTCGCTGTTCTCCTCGCCAGGAGAACTGTCACATGCGGAAGAAGGAGGGTAGAGAAGGACCGGAATATTATTATTATCTAGGGAGAAAGAATGAGAGGAAAATAATCGTAGATTCATTCTACATTCGCGTCTAGATCTATTTTTCATGCTGTTTTTCACAAGCTTAGTTTCAGCCTTTGGGACTTTCTCCTAGGAGAATCATTTCAAGGTGCATCTCATTAGGTACGAGTAATTTGAAACTGAATTAGGTTTGAGAAGAAGGTAGCGTAGAGATCATGGTTGTTGATTGGCCTTGGCTACACTTGGCTACCCTTTTTTACTAATCCGATTATAAGGGATCAATTTTCGGTAGCCCGGCTACTCGGCTACTATTTTTGGCCGGGCTACGTGGGCTACTTCAACAGTTGACTTTTCTTGATGTTGTAGACACTATATTGCCCTTCAGTCTTGCCCAACTGTCTAAAACTGATGAAGCGATTGCTGTACATGTACTATACACAACACAATAATCACACATTTCCATTTAAGTAAATGTGGCGGCAGCGCTCCAGTGTAACAAAGAGAGAGCTGGTACATATTTTATAGGGGGGTTGGTCTACGTGATTAATTTTCCACGTGACACCGTGGACGTGAACGAGGGATCTTATAAAATGCAATAAATAGCCTAAAAAATACTGGTGACCATGGTTTCTTCGAAAAACAATTGCTACACACTGGAGTTTAGTAATTAAATATACATAACTATGCACTTATCAGATATACTGGAACTAAATGTATATGATGCAGTGTTTATAATAACCTTGAATACCTCTCTCTCATTCACATCCTACACTTGGCACATCCATGGCATAATCATCATAGCCCATTGCGTAGCTAATATAGTGGGAATTTAAGTCTTTAATGTCATTGTCAAACCCAGAGCGATTTAATTATAAATTTGGCAGCAAAGGACTCCTCCAGTTAACTATAACCAATTAAAATAGGCTTCACTGAGTTAATTCTAACACTTCTTAGGGAAACAAGAGGGGATAATTGGAATTGGGGACATTTTTATCCAATTCTTATCCACACGGATTTTTATCTGTGTTGCCAATGCAACTCAAATAGATTTGATACTTATTGCTGGGCAACATGTTCGCCATACTTTTCTTGAGTTACTTCCGCTGAACAGTGTGTTTAAAGGTGATACACAATGAAATGAATAAGAAGCACCTCTGTTAATTGTGTAATATGGCAGCAACAAACCCATTGCATGAGTAAAAAGTAACAACGAGGATTACAGCAGCTATTCTGGCGACCTTAGATAGAAGTTTCAAGTGCAATATATATTGCAAAATTGTTCACTGAAAATTGCACACGAAGTTTGCGAAAAATAACGCCCATTTCCACGAGTCATATATTATTTACGTCACATGGCTTTTGTCACACGCTGGATCTTTGACTATCCAGCCATCCTGAATGTGGTATGCGGTGTATTGGATATGCTACAACACTTCTTTACAATAATGCAGGACATAGTTTATACTGGTTCAGTAAACAGTTGCTTGAACTAGTGTGTGTGGTAACCATGGTTTCTCCGAAACACGCTTGTTCCACACTGGAGTTTTGTACGTGAATATTTGTTAATAATCATAACTATACGCTTATCAGATTTACTGGAACAAAGTGTAAAACATGCAGAATTGAAACTATCCTTGAATTCCTCTCGCTCATTCGCCCATCTATACTTCGCACATCCATAATATAATCATGATATCCCTTTGAGTTTGCTCATAAAGTGAGAATTTGAGTGTGTAATGGGATTGTCAGATCCAGGGTGACTCTTTTGGAGATATTCGCAGCAAATTACTCCTCCAGCTACAGTACAACCACAGTCTTCACTGAGATAGTTTTAACAGGTTAGGAAAATAAAAGGGGATAATTGGAATTCGGGACTTTTTTGAATTACATTGTTATTTAGTCGAATTTTCTCTGATCCGTGCTGCGAATGCAATTGAATATATTTGACACTTATTGCTGTGCAAGAAGTTTGCCATACTTTTGTGAGGTTGTTCCGCTGAACAGTGTGATGATTTGTGTTACACAGTGTAAGTCGCAGCTCTCTTCATTGTGTAATATTGTAAAAACAAACCCATGGCGTGAGTGAAATTTAACAACGAGGATTATAGCATTTATGATGGCTACCTTAAGTGAGACCTTAGGATTCTAAGTGAAAGCCTGAAGTAAACAAACATGACCAACGTTGCAATATTGAATGCACAATTGCGATTACCGATTTTTTGTTTAATGCTCTTGATAAAAAAAACATAATGGCTGGATTTTTGATTCGTTCAAACGGAAAAACAACCATTGCTTTCTATTTGTTACCTGAAATTGTAAATCCATTGCTACGATGTTCAAAACTTACAGTTTTCTAGGATTATTACAAACAGTGCTGCTGTTACGGGGTTATAAAGCCGGATATTCGTAGCAAAATGCTTTTTTATACAAAAAAACATTTGACACATGCCATCTGGGCAATTGTTTATAACAAAGATGCCAAATCCTTCGCATTCGCCTTTTTTATCGATTAATAACAGTCGCCATGGTTTGGATATGCTGTGGGCGGGTCGAAAAACTTTGGAGAGCTACGCTGAATCTGATAATTCTACAGACAATGTTTGAATCTATGCTGTAGAGCGCCCTGAATGCATTCTATAGGAATCGGGGGATGTGAATAGGAAATTTCCATTCTCAATATAAATAGCGTCCCCACCAGCCTCAGCAGTCCAAGGTCCCACTTGCAATAGCCAAAACTCGTCATGGACAGCAGATTGGCACAGGCGGCTAAAACTGTCACGCAAAATAGAGCCAATCATATACGAATGATACATTGACCCATTCGACTGGACTGAGGTCAATAAAACATTGTTTGTTGAAGAACTGAACTCTTCCACTGTATAACGAACCATTTGCTGTATGATGCCGAAAAAGTTTACCGCTCTGGGCTAAAACATTACCTGCACCATTAGAATACTTGTCCAACGCTATAGAGTCGGATTTATCCGATTCCAAAAAGTGCTGAACAAATAATAGGATGCGAATTGTAAGTTGGTAGCTGGAACTTACAGTTACAATAGCCAGAACGCCAATGAAAGATATCAAGAATCGGGTAGTCCATTTTTGGAAAAATTTATTATTCTGATCGGTGTCGGTCATTAAAAGCACACTGATAAAACCTTTAATTGATACTCGCATATTAAGATTATCTGGTACAAAGAATCTGTGTGTAGTAAAGAAATATAGCCTTTAAATAATTGATCACGATTGTTGGCGTCAAAAGATGTGTCTGGTTACACACAGTGTAAGTTATCAGACACGTTTTAATGCACTTAGTACCCAGCCGTTATTACAAAGCCATTAACAAAGGAGTAGCGGGAAAGTAAGTTACGGCACTGCCTACACAAAGAGAATATTTATCGCTCCTTCGAAAATTGGCCGTATATCTTTACTCCTTTAATTCAGCATAAACATTGACACAATACATGATGAATTGAGTCTATTGATGGGGCCCCTTGCGCTCTTGATAAGCTACACAATCCTTCAGTACCCAAGTCCATCTCCACAAAAATGCAGTAGAGACAGAGTTCGTGGTCATTAATGAAACAGGGTTCCAAATTGTGCACAATATCTTCAATAGATGCTTGATTGGGTTTTACAACTCAATCACAATTCAACATGTTAACGAGTCTTTCCAAATAACACCCATAGTAGTACAACAGGAATTCAAATCATCGAAAATTGAAAAATGTAACGAGTTATTCAAAGTGACACAAATGTCTGTTATGAACACAACTCCCTTTTGGTAATACTTTTGGTTACACATTTTTGGATACATTTAAACCGCTGTGTAACAGTAAGTTCTTAATTTTGTTTGTTTAAGTGTGACATTTTTGTATCCCTCGATACATGTAACTAGTCGGTTACTTGCTGTATGATTGTTCATCATACAGCAAGGGTGAAGTCAAAAACAATTGTTTGAGTCAAGGGAAATTGCACAAATTAATTATAGGAGTCGAATTGCTGACTCGGGTATCATCGATAACGTGACTCTGTGCAAGGCTCTCCTTCGGTAGTTATGTAGACTTCGATGCAAATTAGAAGAATCGCATTTATAATTAAGTTAAAGTACTCTTTAACTGAATTAACATTATATTAACTTAATAAAACCATATTATAATTAACTTCCTGTCTCACCCATAGGGGCTTGACACCACTCATCAATCTCAGTTGCTACGCAGTTACCCAATGAAATTTCTACTGTGTAGGTTTGGAGCTAGCAAAATTTTTATGGGAGAATCTAGACAATAGTCTTTTAATATGAAAGACATACATTTCATCGAATATTGCGAAAACACATTGGCAAACCACTGGTATACTCACTTATCTCCAGTTGTTAAATCCAAGGATGTATAAATAAGCTCACAAGCATAGACTGGCTACGCTTTATTCCATTTTTTGAATATTACGTGAAAAATCCTTATATTTATTTAAATCCAGTTTTTATTCTTATTAATCATTATTACTGTAGTGTTTCGTTGCAAACCATATGCTCTAATATATGCACATAGAAACATATGTACCAACATACACCACCCATTAGACCGCATCAACAAATTGTCACATAAGTACGACAAGTATCAGTAGGTTTGATAAATTAATGTTAGTTCAAACTTGTGAATCATTCCTGCTATTACTGATTGAGCGAGTATTGTACCACACTGTGCTCCAAAAGTGAAGGGAGAGAGGGACTCCAAAAGGTAGCCCGGCTAAATAGCCCTGGCTACGGTAGCCGGGCTACGGAAATTTTTTTAGGGATTAATTTTCCTTTCTTAGCCGATGTAGCCCGGCCAGTAGCCAAAGGCTACAACAACCTTGGTAGAGATAGAGGAATTCCAAGGAAAGGCTAAGACGCAGGTGAAGGAAACTAAAAACGTGGTGAATGTAGCCAAGATTATTAAAACTCCCTTGGCGACGGCCATGAAAAATCTGGATTCTCTAAGGAAAGAAACTCTTTGCGAAAACCTTTTTCCAATCGTAAAAACCACATCACCAAGTAACTTGATAACCCCTGATTGCAAAGTATAGGAATTTTCTAGGGAACCCTCTCAAGAGAGTGAAATGCTTCCAAAAGTTCAAAGAAGCTTCAACCCTTCTGGATGAAAGCTGAAGTGAAGAAAGTAGTATTCCTCGAGGAAAAACAGGAGGGGAGGACGAAGATATAATATTCCCAGAGTGAAAGCCATGAAAGCTGAAGAAAGACAAGCGGGAGAAAGTCCGCCGTGAAAAACTAATAACCTCCACTCC
The DNA here is from genome assembly GCA_906901655.1 of Sminthurides aquaticus. Taxonomy (NCBI): domain Eukaryota; kingdom Metazoa; phylum Arthropoda; class Collembola; order Symphypleona; family Sminthurididae; genus Sminthurides; species Sminthurides aquaticus. Next base: position 3,879,239 of record CAJQTT010000013.1, on the reverse strand, counting down.
GAAGGGGTAAATTACTCGGATGAGCATCCACAACTTCTTCCAGCAGTCTCCAAACTCAATGGAATTAAAAGACAAGTGTATTACGAAGGAAGCATCTTAATTACAGCCACATATGGAGGAAGCGGAGACTTAAATGTCGGAATTATTTACTGCTATATAGGGAAACTAAGAGCCTACATAGCAGATTGTAAACGACATATGAGTCAAACTCTACATATTTCTTCCCAACATGTATAAGCTCAGGATATTCTTTCAAGTCTGAGAGCATAGATCTTATGTAAATCCGGAATGGTTTTTGACTAAAAACATACAAGTTATTTGAAAGGTGATGGATCTACCTATGAATGAGGATGGAGTTTCCTTTAGTTTATATATCGAAATGACGTTATCTCTTGGGCTAAGGTAAAAGGAGGAGAGATGATACACTCTGCCTTGGATGAACTTGGCTGGTCCAGGGATAGATGTCTGCAGAGACATGTTTCTGGTGACGTTCCATTTCGAGATCCTAGATATACCTCCCTCCTCGTCCTTTTCAATGTGATTATTACATTTGAGTGACAGTCTCTGTCTGTCAAATATTTTCCTCTTGTCATCCATACAAAGTTTTTCCGCTTGAATTCATGTCGTCACTTCTCTCATCCATTCGCCCTCTTCTCTTCCCACCCATCAAGTAGTGGGAGAACCAAGTTTTTTTGGAAACTATATAGTTGACTATCCTACGTATCTCTCTCCATACCCTCCTCCTTCTTCCAGTTCCATTCATGTATGACCCCGAAGCTCAAGCATAGTTTCCTTTCTCCACAGAATTTTCCACTTCACCAGTTTATTATTAGCTCTCCAAGCTCGTCAACATAAAACAAGCATCTCTCTCCTCCTCACCATCTACCTCCGTAACCCTGCCACCAAAACATGGAACCCGTCATCATCCTCCTACCCGGCTCTTGTAAAAGCTCGCAAATTTTATTTCCCAATACTCATCCATTGTCTTTTAGGAGGGTGAAGAAAATAAATGAAGGATAGGATAAAGCCGGCCTGGCTGGGACAAGCCCTAGCCGATACCCGTTCCTTCTTACCCGGGTGGCCTATCCGTACTGGAATGGATCGTGAATATACAAGATGGTGGGGGAGGGAAGCGTCAACCGGAACGGAGAGCCAATCATGCGTTACACTGACGGAGGAGTCAAACTAGAAATTCCATTCACTCTTCTTCTCGTCTTTTCAGCCCATCTGTTTAAAACGTAAGTTTGCTTGAGACTGAGACACTGACACTACTGCGTGCTAAAGGAGCTTCAGAGCTGAAACAAGTTCCATCCGCAAGCTATTCAACTTTAAAAGCCTCTTCGTCAGGTAGTCATTGTTTTGTAGTGAGGGGCACTAAAATACCTGCCTGTATTTTATCCCATGTTTCTAACGGTAGCAGCAGGCAGCAGGTGTAGAAGGAGACGAAACAAGTCACTCGCTAACATAGTTACTCTCTCGTCATCACGTCACCACGTAAGACGCCCAGTTTTTCAATCTTCCCGGAACGGCAGGGACAGGAGAAAGGATGGTTTCAAAGAAAGAGGAGGAGAAAGTTGGGAGAAAGTACGAGCGCCCGTGAGCCGAAATAGTGGAAATAAATGCAAACGGCACCTCATAAAATATTTTACACACCTTTTTCCAGTCTGCATTTTCATTCTCGGAAGGGAATACAATAATATCCCATCTTGTTCCCCACAAAATAGAGCAAGAGCTAACACCTTTTCCGTTTTAGGAGGCTCATGTCGCGGTGGAAGATGATGCGGGAATAATCTTCCAAACTGACGTACCTATACCACCCGCACGACACCACCCCTCGGTTTCTCGGCTCCTAGCATAATATTTAATCTTAATGTAATCCTCGTGGAAGCGTTTACAGATTCAATCCTTAGAATATCCTCCCATATTTTCTTCCGGGTACTGAAATATATTCTTGGGAATCCGTTCCTCCCAGGGTCGGAGGGAAACCGTATTCAAGATAGAGCATCATCCCGGTTTTCATCTTTTGGAACCGAATTCCACCCGTATTAGTATCTGTAGATTCTAAGAAAAAACTTGATGCTCTCCTGTCGTCCCTGTTCCATTCCGTCTATGGTATCATAAGTTTGCATGAAATTGAAGAATTTTCGCGAAATCTTGCCGTAAAAGTTACTCTCTCATTACTCTTCCACTTCCTGTCGGATTCCTTGTCCGGTATGCAAATCCCATTTATTTCCGCCCCCAGAATGCTTAAATTCCACCAGCAGATTATTTACAAGTACTTTCCTCCCGGCTTTACTCTACTCACCATCTTCCTCTTTTCTAAATAATCAATTTTTCAAATCAAAGTTGCTGTCGAAATTTTTCAACTTTCCTCATTTTCCCACATTTCTTTACCGGCTGGCGCTTCCTTATAACCCTTACTTTCACTTAGAATTTCCCAGCTCAGCCCTCTTCTAGCAGCTTCTCTACTAGATTGAAGCTTTCATATTTAGCCCACACATTCGCCTGAGCTGCGTAAGCCATTGACTTGAGAAGCGGGTTACGGTAAATAAATATCCCGGGAAATCTTTACATCTTTCCTCGAATTCTCTTCCCTTTACAGTATAGAGGAACAAGTAGGTGGTGGTGCTAAAAGTTTTGAAATTAAAATTCCAACTCTTTCAATTTACTCTCATTACTCAACTCGTGTGTCTTGAATTTGGAATGTAGAGGAACGAGATTTTCTGGGCTTGAAATCTAAGGCTTCCATCATGTGATTTTATGGAGGAAAAACTTGGCTTTCCCTCCAAATTGGCTTACCAGCAGGATTTTTCTCAAATGCAGCAAACTCCTCTTGCGAATCTCACCTTTTGGTATTTGGAGGACTCATACACGTCGCAGCAGCTCCTCTCTCTCATTCCCTTCCTAATTCATTCCATCTTTCCACATCAATCCTAGCCTTGCGGTGCAATAGAGGAGCTAACAAACTTATTTTATTGGATTTCCCCTGTTTTTATCACATCCATGTGTTCGGTATACAATTTAAATTCCTCTTTGTGGTCCCCTCCCGCAAAACACAACTATGGTTCGGGAAACTATCCAAAAATAAATAAATTTTCGCATACATTTGCACAAACTACTTGCAAACTAATAGTGATGTGCCGGAGGATGATAGGGAAGCTTTGATAAAATCCCAGGAATTCCTCAATTTTAAACATATCCCTCTCCCCTTTATAATATCAACTCTTCTTTTTCACCATCCTCATCCTCCGTCACTCCAGCACTACCTTTTAATTATTCAAATGCATCCTCTCCCATTACTCTAAACCACTTCTCATCTCTCAGCATTACATATTCATGTGAGTTCCCCATGCCCCTCCCCCTTCCCACATCCTCTTTATTTTCCCGATGGAGTTACGTGAACAATTTCTACAAAGTATTTATCCAGCGCCCCCCCCCCCTAAACAGTGGCTATCCCCAACCCCTCCCAGCGTGTTTACCCAAGGGAAACTTTTATACTCGAGTATTTACCTTAGAATTTAAATAAGCTTTTACTAGTTTCCGCCCCTTTTCCCTTCAATCCAGGACACAAACTTGAGAGAAACACACACGCTTGTCATTTGTCACACCATCCTCCTCCCCTCACTCGTCATTGCAATTCTCCACCTGCCTTCCACTTAACCCAAGCCTTCGACAATCTCAAAGAATTTTGAGGGAAAACAATATTGCGGAAAAATATTTGTGTAAAACTAACGGGAAAGTTTCCAATTCCTTTAGCTAAAACACAATACTATTTCAAATTTTTCGGTACGACAACCTAAAATACGTTGCTCGATCCACACCATTAGTAGCTGGTGGGAAAAATTGCTTGTACAACCAGCAAGGAGACGAAGCTACGGAACACAGAATTTGCATGCATTCAAGCCATAGGACCGCCTTCATGCGGCAGCTTCTTTCTCTGCCAGTGCCTATGTATGTATACGTTTGACGACACCACGGTGAAAGACCCGGTGAATAACCTACCCATGTTTCCTTTAAATTCTGTCCCTACCTGTGAACATAATATCCTCCACTTGTACTTTCTACCGCATTGCCAAAAAACGGAACAAAATCTAAATCCTTGGGTTTTGCAGAATTCAAGGAGGGAATTTCCCAGGCATGTTCTTTTCTTCCATCTTTAATCTTCCTTTGGAGGATGACACGGAATATCCATGAGATTCTCATTCACTTTTGAGAGGGGGGAGACGTGAAAACTAATCCCAGAAAATATAAATTACTCCCTTCATGAATACAACACCTTGGAGTTGTAGCCATTAACCCAAAATATCTTCCCATCCAACCATATTTCAATCATTCCAAGACATTTTCTTTCCCATTATTCTTTTTTCACATCATTCCATCTGCTCCGTCTCCCAGCACCAACTACTACACTACAAAGGATATCCTAGTTTTCCCAAAAACAAGGCCCAAACCTTTCCATTTTACGCTCCGAATCCAATTTGTAATCCTCAAAAATAATTCACATGTGCGTCCATTCATTTTCCCTTAGTGATATACAAAGGATAATAACAATTTCGCCACAAGAACAAAACAAGGAAACTGCAGTCGATTCCATCACCTCCACCTATCCCAATCCTTCATTTGGCATTGCTATAACCTGCAATTAGCAGATCATATTGTGTCTCTTTAGCTCAACAACCTTCCATCTTTTCCTCTGTGTATTCTACGTTTGCAATTCATAATGTCCTACCCTTGATGTCTTGATTCTTATAGCTACATCTTATATCGTTTCTTCTGAGCTAACACCCACTGTACACATTACTATTTTTTTGCGAATTTAAACAAAAATCCCATCAACTCTCTAACCTACACCGCGTCAAAGAATCTAGTGCAGATACTCTGCCTTCACTTCTGCTTCCAACCCTTGTGAAAGCTGCAAATTCTACCACACGTGATGCTGACCTATAAAATATTCTACCTTATATGCTCCATCCAAAGAACCTTGTCAAACATGGTGGTAGCCAGTATCCCTGGGTGGGATGCTATCAATCTCCCATTGATTTATACAGTTATTACAATGTGCGAGAATTGAGAATGATGATCTGTAATAATTCTTTGGGATCATGTTCTGTACGAAAACCAAATGCAAAACCAATTTATTTTCCAATGTCTCCCAACTTGTTAACCCTGTACCTGTTGTATTCATAACCCTTGGGGATTTTATTATTTTCCAATTATTTACTCAAATAGGTCAAGAGTAGACCCACCAAACCCTTACGATTCCTCCATAGTCAAGTCAACCCTCCTCAATCTTTGTCACATTTGTCATGTGTCACTTTCATTTGCTTTCCGATTAAGCTTGCAAATATTCTTCTATTTTTTCGTTGTTGATAAAGTAGTATATTTCACGGACTTGATAAACAGAACCTGGAATACACTTGGTTTAAATTGTATTTCAACTTGTTTCCATCACTTTTGAGATCACTCATGAATCTCTAAACCATTCAAATACAATTCTCGGTTGTTGCTCCAAATCCTCCGGCTATTGCAGAGCCTTCAAATTCTCAATCAATTCATATAATTACAAAACAGCAACAGTTACACTTAGAAAAGCATTTAAAGAGGTAAAAAGGCAGGCTATAATGAAGAGTATTCCAAGATAAATGAGACACTAATCTACATGTTTTGAAGCCAGGCGGAAGCAGTTACAGAGCCATCCAAACAAACCAATTAAGTAGTAGCTACAAAGTTTTAGAGCAGTTACTAAAAAAGCCGAGTCTCTACAGTTTGTTCACTTTAAAAGCGCCATGGTAATTAAACCTACAATAAAATCAGAAACTTGAGCAATCCTGGCGGTATGTGCGTATGATATTATTCTCTATACTACTGTGTATATGAACAGTGTAAGGGATATTATGATAAAGGGATCCAGAGAAGGGGCTGTTCTGCATATAGAGTTGACAAAAATCCGACAGCGTATTGGATTACATGTAAAAGTTGCAGGGCAAAGCTATTTCTAAAAGGGAATAATTACAGGTGTGCGCGGCGCGGCGACTACTAAAGACCGGATTGGCCACAATAAAATGTTTTGCCTTTGAACAAATCCGTGCTAACACGTGACAGATATGATGATATGCTATACGGAAGCTTGGAATGGACTTGTAGCTAATAAGATTCAGTTCACGAGTCTTCTGAGAGGATAATTACAATTATGTAAGAAGGATGATATAATATAATGGACACGGGCAGGTTATTGGATTCAACTAGGTTAATATACATAAGGTATGAGGGTTTGCTTCTACGCAACTAGAAGTTACAAGGTAATTAAATTATCATGAGAATAACTCATGGGTGCATCCCAAACTTTGATTAACATACGACGAGTATGAGCGAAATGGCACAACAAGTTAAGACTTTGCTGTCCTTCTTGCTCCAGCAAGAGTAAACAGTTTGTGCTGGCTGTATATAACATAGCAATATATAGGATATGTAGTGCTTTACTGGTTAAGGGGTAGCATAATAGCGTATGAGTTATGGCTAGATAGAGTCATATATAATACAATACAGGTGAAAGACTAGGAGGACTACGTGCCCTAGATTTAAAAAGGACGATTATTTTGAGTGCGTAGCTGGGGAGGTTGTAGGTTGTTACTACAGGGAATTTGAATACATGGTTAATTGATAATAGGCTGTGGATAACTAATAATTTGCTGGAAATGCAGGGTGAATAATTTAGAGAAATAATTCTTGAAGCACCTTTTCTCTGAAACCTTCTCTTTATCATCAAGAGAGGGGGGAGGGATTGTCGGAGTGTGTTTTTCAACTTCCGCTCCTTCATCCTCATTCTCCTCCAAGATCTTGTTTCTTTAGATTAGCGTTTATATGTAATAATCAAACAAGAGAATCAATCAGTACCGGTCAAAGCTTGCTACGCGCAGCGTAACATGCTCTCTCTTCCCCCACCAGGTAAATAATACCAGATCTCGTGTCGTGTCGGATTGCCCTTGGTGCGGTGGGGGAGTGGTAAATTCCTATCATATTCCCAAACAATTCATCTCTCTTTGAGTTTCCACGTAATCGGAGCGTGGAATTTATTATCACGTGCTCATTTATAAGACTAGTAATTTATTCCGCATTCCAGCACGTTTCTAAATTTTGTTGCCGAAAATGAGCTAATTACGGGGTGTATACCTTTAAACTCCATACAGTAGGTATGTAAGGAATTACAGTGTGTGTATATCTTGTAGTCCTCATAGGCGTCATAAGCTTCACTGGGCTAGCCTATGGTATTCGTAGAGATTAAATCAATAAGACCGTCCAGCTTCATTCCTATTATATAGTCCCTAATCCCTGCATCCCTTTACGACACACAAGCTTGTCTAATTTCTCATCTGTCCGCTACTCTCTTTATCTCTTTCAAACGGATCAAATTATCTTAAAGCCCCTAATAAAATCAAATTGGAGGAATTCTCATCTAGTCTTCTCTTCTCTTTCCATCGATACCGATACTCATCCTCCCGTCCTTTTGCCCTTTGACTGACTGAGAGCTCCCCGACCTTTGCCACTACGCGACCCTATCATTCCCTATCTACCCGCCATGGCCCCATCCTCCTTTGTAGTTTTCTCTTTAATTGTAAAGCTTACGTTTCTGTAATGAGCCAAAATAACATCAAAGGCAAACCTCCTCCTCTGCTGTATGTATATATATCCCTGTGTTACTCTAGAGATCCGTCAAACAAACTATACTCATCTCTTCCTCAATAATAGCTTTCATTCAAAGCCTTTGAGTCTCTCCTAAACCCTTGAAGAGTGTTTTCCAGGATAACAATTTCTAGCGGACCAGAAATCTCTGCCCATCCAACTTTCACCAGTCCGCAGCCCCATATGTCTATATATCCATACGTTTCCCTCCCTCCTTCCCCCGTTCCCCCTTTAAGCTTTGAACACTAAAGATCTGGAACTAACGTGGTTATCTGGAATTCGGTGAATAGTCTAGTCGTTAATTACCTTCTTCGCTACACATGTATTCCTCTAGTCGTAACAACAGGATTGTAGACGGTTAAACAACTGATTCTTCTCAGTAATTGCTATTGGATTGCCAAGTTGGTGCACAGGATATGTAATCTAGAGCTAACCGGAATAAGAGTTGAGTCCATCTATCTAACAACTAAGCTGATGGTAGCCGTTAAACCATTATATTAGTAAGAAGGGATAGGGGGGATGCTAGATAGGAGGAGCGATGGTTGCAAAAAACTATGTTTAAGTTGCGTGGAATAATCTTAAAGTAACTGGAATTTTCTTCTCGCTCATCAGCATGCTGTATAATGTTATAGCGACCTCGGCGTGCTAATATGCCAAATTCATAAATTGCGGCTAGGATTTTAGCTAGGATTTTCCTATTTCCCTGCATCATCGATAGAGGTGAAGTGGTTCCTCATGCGCTCATGTGCTGTGCTGTCTATGCAGTATACACTACATATAATCTGTGTTCTAGAATAATCTTGCTTAGAGCGATAGTAAATTACCAAGAAGACTCATTTGCCATTTTAGTTGCGATTTAAGTACCTTCATAAAAATGTTTAAAAACCGGCAAATTATACGCTGGCCTGCTCTTCTCCTCATTCCTCATACCATGTTCGTCGGCGTCTTAGGTAATCTCCTTAAGCTATTCCTGTCGTTATCTCCACCTGTTTCTAAAGATTTCCCCCAGGTTTGCTAACTTTGGAATAAACTTGTACATGCCTTCTCTGGAACATCTTTCTTTTGAGGCAGATGAGCTGCCTTGTCTACGTCTAATTTTACCAAGCGCTATCTTTAAAATCTTTCTTTTAAACGCTGTAATTTCTTCATTTTATTACTAGCCCGCGTGTTCAATTATAATAAAATCATATATTAAATAGGAGGACAGTTAAACTTGTAATTCCGTCCAGGCTCCCTAAATACTATATTTTTTCCGCTTGACGCACGTGCATGTCATCGTCATCTCCAATTAATAAATAAAGTTTTTCGCTTTATCTCAGCTTTATGTACTCTATATGGATTTGTTGCTCATTTTGTCATTTGAATTTGATTTTATAATTTTCCTCATTGCATCACTAAGGTATAGGATTTGAAAGCGGGCTTCCTGGAAACTAGTTTATAATTGCCCCCATCTGTAAACCCTGATGCGAGCCCTACCTTCTGCACTATTCCTCTTGGTTGGGTCCTTTGAGTTAAGCTAGAGTCTAGTCGTCCTAATTTTAGCTTAGCTTTCTCCTTTGTATTTGAACTCTAGCACATAGCTTGCCTTCCCGTCCTCAGTCTTCTCGTAATTGTATGTGATGAGTAGTCAACTCTGTGGTTTTGGAGGACAGTAATTGCATTCCTTCAAAGATCATTGATTGTGTCATTGTGTGTTGTACAAATTTTCTCTCATCACAAGCCCGCTATACTAACCCCTTCAGCACGCATGCAAACGGACTGGCGGAGGAAGCTAACCCAGGGAGAAAGGATCCTGGGACGGAATGAATGTGAGGGGCCTGGTTTGGTGTTAGTGTTACGGAGCTACGGGCAGCTTGCCAATATCCACTCACCTACTTATTCAATTCCATCCTTTGGAGCCTTTCTCCATGTTCTTTTACGAGTTTTGTCTTTCATATCCGGCCTAAAGAGGCGTTTATGGAAGGAAGAAAGACAAACGCGCCATATATATTTCTCTCTCTCTCTCTCTTCCAGTCGCTTTCCTCGTCCTCCGTCAGTAAATAATCAGATCTGAAATCTGCTGGAAGCGCGCAAGTCTTGTATATACGACGTTACCTCAGGGAACATAAGTCGCATTATTGTAGTAGCTTTCTGTCCTTCCTGTCCTGACCAAGTTGAAGCGAAGAAAAGGAGTAGTGAGGAGCGGGACGGTTGCCCGCATGTGGATCAAATCCAATAATTAGAAATCCTCACGTCACCTTTAATTGTGTGTCCTATCATAGGGAATTATCTAGAGAGTCCTCTTGCCAAATATGTACGTATGTTGTTTCTGTATTTCTATTCTATGGCTGGTGGTCCGTTTCTACGTGTACGATGATATGTTTGCATTAAGGAGAGGAGAAATCAATCCCTCCCGTTGCACAAGCCCTATAATCCTTTCTTCTATAACTGGATTCCTAAGGTATTTATATGTCAAGAAAACCAAATAGTGGCGCTCTTGTGTCAACTCAACCGAAATAGCGACCCAAGTGGAAGCGTTATTGTTTTACACTTGCACGCATCCTTCGTATCGCGGTCAGCTAGAAAATGAATGTAGCTCATGGTGGGGAGAATGTTATTGTTAAAGAATGTAAGCAAAAAATTTCGACGACATACACAACGAGAATGCCCCTCGACTCGAGAGGGAGTGAGAAACCCATTCCCAACCAAACCCTACCCCGAAAGATGAATACAAAAAGTTTGGGCATCGCATGGCAACATATTGGAGCACGAAAAGCTAAAGCATATGGACCTGGTGAAAGTATTTTTTACCTGGCAGCAGACTCTCCCTCCTGAAGTAATTCGATGGCATATTGTATATTTTTTTGCAGGATTTCCTTGGTTACTTCCTCTTGTTGTCCGCTCTCCAATTTGTCAAGGATCAGTTTCAGCCTCTGGGTTACGGATGGGCTGCTTACTTTCTGAAGGTCGGCGGATAAATCCACGGGAATGTTTTTCTTCCGCAGGATTTTCAGTCCATTCGAGGGCTCCTGCTCGTTGGTAACTGTGCCAAAAATCGCAAATAATGTATGTTAATATAATTCCGATTTACAATCCCCCTAAATCCATCTCTCCTGAATGAAAATTGCCTCCTCACTCACACACACTTTTCCTTGAGAGACCAAACTTGAGAACGTATAGCCAGCTCCTCTAGACCGTATATTAGATCTTGAGTAAGTATCTGATTACTTGACTAACATTCCCATCTTCGACGTTAGCTCTTCCAGGTACATGTTTGTTTCAGAGCTGGTTGGAGCTTTATTACATAGCTAGAAAAATGCATTCATCTCAAGTCCTAAAGACGGTAAGTGGAAGTGAAAGGCTAATAGTAAATGTAAATGTAAAGGAAGCAGGGTTGTATTGAACAACCACGCCGATGTAGCTATTGTAAGCTAATTTCAGACGTGCCTCAAATAGTCAGCCTATTCTTTCCCTGAACAGCCTGGCATCCCATTAGAGAAGCGGCACTCTAATGAGGAGTTTACATACTGGACTCAGGACCAACCCGCTCTTGGCCACTTTCCATGCTATGCAAACTACCCAGTGTTATCCACCCCGTACCGGCTGAGTTTTCTTAGTCCCAGGTTTTTAGTACCTAAGCCAAACTACAGCACCCACAGAGCCAAGTAGATAAGAAGCTACAAAGCTTAGGAGAGAATGTCATCACATAACTTCTTCTAAGAACATTGCAGTACAGCAGAAAGAGACCCGCAACATGCTGAAACTCTTCCTCACTAGGAATTAAGGTTGACTTCCCGGTATGGATCACCCATCCAAGTTCACAGTGTGTCAACAATCGCTGAACTTCGCCTGCGAACCGAATCGGCAACTACCACACCACAGGGTCTCCCCCAAGGCTAATAGTAAGGGTGATATGCAAGTTTCACTTACTGACAGACGTATATACTCTAATACGAAATAAACGAATTTGTTTCAAGGGGAAATGTCCAAGTGTATTTCGAGCTTCAATCAGAAGTTGATTTAAAAAGAAAGCTTAAATAGTGGATATCCTCAATTGGAGAAAGTTGATTAAGCAAAAAAATTAATGAATGAAACAAGGAGGCAAAAATTTGACGAAATGATTTAACAGGTGCTCAAAATATTTCTTTGTTACTAGGGTACAAAATCAACAAGGGTTCAGACGTCATTTTTAATACAATCAAAAGGATATAACGGGTACGAGAGAAGAGGTTTGTACGAAAATGTATGAAAACGATCGGGAATTTACACAGAGAAAGTGGCACTTTATAACGTTTGATTTTTATTTTATTATCGCGTAGCATGGGCATGGGACGTTGACTGAAGGGAAAGCCAAGCCGAAAATGAGCATGCATTTCCTTCTATACATAAGCCTTGGAGGGATGAAAGCTCTTTCAAGAGAGCTATATTTACCGCCCATCCATGTCCTTGAAGGAAGAGCCTGATTTTACGTCCGGAGAAAGCATCCTGTTCAAGTGAACGTAATTCTAGAAAGGTTCTTTGGTTTTTCCTGAGTCTGATTTTGATTCCTTCTCCAAAGTTTTTTTTCGACAAGAGAATGGATTTACTGAATAGTTTGTGGTGTGAGAAGAGATGGATGGAGAGTGGGTGTGTGACGGAATGTGGAATGGTATAGTGACTAGTACGTAGTAACAGGATAAATGGGGAGTTTGGAGAAAGTTTCCGTGTAACACCACTTCCTGCAATACTCAAGGGGGGAGGCTGGGAAGACTAGGCGGAGAGGGTAGTTACTGTACCCGCGGAAGCATCTCTCCCTGGTCTCTGGGCATGCATATTTTGTGATGCATAGCGCAAAGACTAACCTCAGTTTCCTATTACCCGAAGAGAAGACCCGGGGAGAAAGTAACTCTCTGAGCCTGGCTCCTACGTCCTTAAAATTATCTCGTTAATTAATGAAGGACGGGTCTTAAATAAAATCATCCAAGGTTCATCTTTAATGTTTCATGCTTAGCTTCTTCCTATCCACCTTCCACTCGGCTTCTTTTTGCCTCAATGTCTACCGGAGGAGGCCAATTATGTCCTTTAATGGCCGTTTCATATTCCATGCTAATTCCGGGGTTTAATTATGCGGTATTGTGCTTCTAAGCTTATTATACGGGAGAAAGGTGGTGAGCCAAGTGTTGGTTACACTATGTAATAATAACTTCCTCAAAAAGTATTTTCAGGTTGCGGAGGATGCAAGTTTAGAACTTTCACTCTTCCTGGGATGAGCTTTGCATTGTATGGTTTACTTAAGGTGAACACAGGGAACTCGGATGAGAGATTTTTGTCTGAAGGATTTTGTGTCGTTTCTCTTATTATTATTATGATTATGGTCGATTGTAGTGGTAGAGTGGGGTTGATGGTAAGTTTTCTCCTACTTTCTCCTTAAGGCAGGGGTGCGGTAGAGGGAAAGCATGATTTAAAAAAGTAACTTACTTAAGTGTGCATAGTAGAGGAAGCATAGAGAAGATGGATATTTACAAGTTGCTTTTATCTTTTCCATTATCTTTCAATGTGTATTCCATTAGGAGATAATACGTAACAGATGCCCCGCTACATGTAGTTTTTACTCACTACTTTCTCCATTTGTCCCTCCCCGATCAAAGCTTGTGATGAAACTTGTTTCCCCCACCGCTAGCAACCCACCTTCATACTACCAAAAATAGGGTGAGAAAGTGAAGAGGAACACATTCCAACTTTTGGTAGTTTCTTCAAGAAGCCTCGTGCTTGTACGTGTTTCACGCAAGTTGATTTCCACCTTTCCTCAGCCCAGCACCATTCTAAGAGGTTTCTGTAAAGATATATATATAGCAATGCCCGGTAACTACCCAAGTAAAACTTTCTCCACTTACTCACTCCTTCCTCCCGTAGTCTGCAAGGTTTCACTCGAGTCTTCTTAGCAGTGGAATTGCTTCCTCCCTTGCTTTCACTCAAGCCTTTTACTCAAATCTAGTTACTTGAACGACTAGACACAACTTTTTAGGATTGTAGGCCTCAAATCCTCACGTTTATGATGCTTATCTTCTCCTCCAATTTCCACAACAACTAACGCTCCACATTTCATTTCTTTCCACTAAACTTAACCCTAGTTCTCCCGGCATAGCGGAGGAGGAGGCCCTGGAGATTCTTAAGCACTTGCCAGAGAGGGCAACTTGAGAGAAATGCCTTTGCATTACTTTCCGAAATTATTTATTCTAAATCCAGGAAGGTTAGTTTTACGTAAAAAAACAAGTTTTCCATATCGGACTCACCCCACCCAAGTCAGACAACTACACTCATCACACAGCCCTTACCCTACTTTCACCGCTTAACCGCTTTGTAGAGAATGGTGTGGCGTATGAAAACTGTCACTACTTGCTGTCACCAAACCCTGTTTTTATAGTAAAACATCCCAAATATCCGCGTTACTCATACCTTACTTGGTTTTCGTATGAGGCGGAGCAAGATGAGATTCCAAAATTTTCTGCACCACTACTTCCCGACAAACTCAACTGTAGCCAACCCGTGCTGCTTCTTACTACTACTAGAAAGTAAAACTTTTCATCGGTCCTCATCCTCGTGAGCCTATTCCCGGCTGGCGCTGGGTGAGGACTATAGAATAAAATTCCAACTCATGTAAATTCTAAGAAACTTGGTCAAAACATTCAACTTTTTCTCATTCTTTCTTGAAAATTTAAGAGGATTTTAAGCCAGGAGGGGATAGAAGTTTTAAGACAGAAGAATGCTTGAAGAAAGAGATAGAAAAATCTGATGAAAAGATCTATAAGACATTTACCTCTATATACTTTCACCACGTTCCAGGGTTTTATTTGCCTTCCATGTTAAAGAAGAATTGAAAACCTAAATCAATGGCATGCATTCTAATTTTATCGCATCAGGACAGAGCTTTCAACTAACTAAACATTCCTCTTCTCACTTACTCGTTGGTAAAGCAGGAAGGCAATTAGTGATGTAAAACTAGGAATCTTTCCAAATCTAGTATGCGGATTGTAAACGCCTTCTTTCTAGTCTTATCATTCAAGTTCCCAAAGTTTCCCTCCGAAACTAGCGAATTTATCAGATCAAAGATGAAATCTTAGGGGAAATGTTCTCTCATTCTCCATGCTCTACTCCGCTTAACAGAGCTTTCTATCTCATTCCTTTATATGTTGTCTTGTTTTTAAATGGAGGGCCGATTGTAATGTTTATCGTCAAAATAAATCAATTAGTAAATCTCGCATTACGGATTGCAGTGTCGTTCATATAATCGAGTAGAATATAAAATCCCAATGTTTTTTGAATAATTTCTCGAAGGTCCAAGTACTTGAACCCTAATCTACAATAATCGAGCATTTAGTCCTTGGTGGATCCATGGCAAAAATCCAATAGTTGCGGAGAGGAACGAGACGCTATAGAATTTTGTTTTGCTATAAGTTTTCAAAATCTTATTAGCCGTAAAAACAGGAAAAACTATAATTACAAACCAGTAGTTTCATGTACTTTTATTTAGCAGCTATCATCGGCCGCGTTATTTTCTGCAAATCATAACGTTGAATTCGCTTCCTCTCCTGTATTGTATCCACTCCACTGTCGTGGATCTCTCCTGTAGCATTTCTAATCCTGCTGTAATTTAGGCCTGTTATATAACCTGTTCCTAAATGTCGGTTTGCAGTAAGTGTCAACCCTTCAGTGAAAGCCCTAGTTCTGTCCTGACCGTTGTCGCACAAAACTAGAGTAATATTATCAACGATGGCATATATATGCATGATTACAAATGACACTATATCATATAGACGAGTTGTATGGAAAACAGGGAAATCTAATCTAATCTATTCATTCCTACAACGAGCTCCACGCTTTTCCCCATTTCCCCACTACCTGCTCGCTTCGCTGCTCCCTGTCCGTGTACTACATACACGTGCTTTAATCCAGTAAATTATTATTGCCTATCCATCCTCTATTTATTCCCCTATCTCTCTTCTTGTCAGCTCTTATAGTCAATCAATGAGAAAATCAATTACAATTCTAGGTCTTTTCTACTACGACAAAGACCAAAGACTCCTGTGGGCTGTGGGTACCACCTCTAGTTGTCTGTCCAACTAGGAAAGCAAAGACACATTAACTTTTGCCACCATACATTTCTATACCTTTTATCCTTTCCGTCCAACAACTCCCTGTCATTCTGCCTATCTTTTAAATGCATGTAAAACGTACGACATAAAAGGAGAGGGGAAAAAGAGAAGGGTAGCGCGATGATTCAAGGAAATACTAAAAGTTATTCCCTTTAAAGCCATATGTCCAGCTATGAATCCAACTTTACCTTTATTACCGCTGATATGAACCCTGAGAAGCATAAAGATTAGGTTAAATTGATTGATGATTCCCTTTAATTTCCCAATCTATTTGTTAATTTCCCATTTTATTTCCTCATTGTCCTCCAGGGGCTGGAATGCATTCTGATGAAGCATGGTTTTTAGTCAAGTTTTGTCCGCTGCTTTCAACATAAACCCTAAAGCATATGGGAAGGTGCCAGGAATGAAGACGTACAAGTATGCTTTTTTATAAATTGCACAAGTTTCAGGGTTAAAGCAGCTGGTAGCTTCACTTGTTGGCAGAGTTATAGTGAACTCAGCAATATTTTATCCAGGTTTTTTCATCGTAGCGTAAAAGAATGAGAAAGCGCAATACAAGCTGGGATGTAATGAGATACAATTGATGCATTCGGATTTTAGCGGAGAACCCGAGGCAAAAGTTTGGGGGTGATACGGGTAGAATGGATGATACACCTATACGTTAAAGCGCTCCTTATCGTACAGTGTATATACCAAACATTGGTGCGCGGCGCGTATACGAAATATACTACTGTTATGATTTAGATGTTCTCGCGGATGTGCGCGGGTCGCGGGTACGGAATAATATTGAGCTAATTGGAACAGACGTGTCAAAGTTTGAGACTTGAGACTATGCCAAGCACGAAACAAGGAATATAACGATAACGACTGGATGGATGGAAGCATTGTTGCCTACAAACGGGAATGACATACAAAAGATTGTAGATTTGCAATACTTGCTGTTTTTGCCTTAATGCCCACCTCGTAGATGTCTGACGCCTGCATGATTAACACTCTGGGGTTAGAGCTGACAGCAGAGGGAAAAGCAAAATTGTGCGTTTGCAGAGTGATGGCTTTTGTTAATTTAGGATTTATCATCGCCGCGATGCCCGCATACTACTGCGATTAATATCAGGGCGTCTATGTATATATGTATATAATACCCGCCCTTAAATCAGCAATTCCTCTCGTTTTGCCTCTTTCTCTTTCCTCCTGGCTTGCAAATCTTTTTTAAAGAGAAATCAAGTGGACTGAGTCCATGTTACTCTCCAGCGGATGAGTCAAGTGAAGAGGCTAGAAAAAGTTATGGCCAAGTTACGGGAGGACTTGGATAGAATTCGGAATGGATAGTTTTGATACTTATGGAATCTGGGCCAGGTTACTACTCCTGCTTTCCGTGAGATAAAAAGTGATTGGAGGAGGTATATTAAGGGATGTTGTATCATGGACTTGGTGGACAAGCAGAGATTTGAGAAAAGTAAGAGGGATATGTTGTTCGTGGATTTGGGATGATTTGAGCTAGGTAGGATAGGATGGATGATCACGTTTTGAAGTTATGTATGTGCTAGGATTGTTAAAAGATGTAAGAGAAGGATTAAGTGTATTTTACCAATTTGGTACGTGGCTCCATCAATCTCGAACGTGGCACTTTGACACCGGAATATTCTCTCGTGGGACATCCCAAAAGAGAGGATTTAATTTAATTTCTCTGTACAAAGACACAAATCCCGACGACACCTTCCCTTGTCGTCCTCCTCAGCCTATCATCCACTCGGCCTTTTTGCTCAGGTCTGGACACAGTCTGCGTTGTAATATTCCCTCAAGTCCCAAACAAGGAAATCACTTCACTCTTTAATTAAACATGTCAGGCAGGGAGAGAAAAGAGAGAGAAGCTTATTCTCGGGATTTTGTGGCCTCGTTCTTGAGCACCTACAACCCCCTTGGCCGTGTCGGGTTAGTTTGGCTGAGAAAATAATTGTTATTAATTTTCACACTTGCAACATGAAGCTCAAGCTTCTCGCTCCGTGATTGGCTTCCAGAGAACATGACTTGGTTGCGGGTGGAGAAAGCAAACTTTCACTCGGTATTTTCCCCGATAACTTAGCCAAGCCAGTAAACATTTTCTCCAGGCCCTATAACAACGGCTAAATCATCTTTCCTCTCGGTCTTGTGACCGCGAGATAATCCACAGCTCTCCCTGCGTAAGGGAATTATAAAATGCTGGGTTTTGATGCGTCGTCGGTTTTGCGGTTAGAGCCGGCTTTTGTGACCGTAAAAGCTTGGAAGAGAGGGAGAGCATTCGCTCTGTCCTCTTTCACGGTGGTGACGCAATGGAAGAGAGAATATAGGTTGAGGGAAATAATATTTAGTTGATGTTGTTTGTTGGAGAGGCTGGTGGTGGTGGGTGGTGGTGGGTGGGATTAAAAAATGTCAGAGTTCAGAGAAAGGACTACAAGGTCCTAATTCAGATTCACATTCTCCTGTCATCACCATACTAGAAGAATCCAATTATTACACCACCTTATAACTTTATCCGAAGAGAGTCTATTGCCAGGCTTAGAAGCGAGAGAGATATTTTACGGCCGGGTAGTATAACTTGAGATTCCTGGACGTGAACTCTCGCAGAGAGTATTCAGGATCCAATTAAATTTTTTCTCAGACGGAATCCAGCAACAAGCACGTTTATTTCACTTGATGATTTATATCATTCCTGGGATTTTATAGAGCGGGTCTCCCAACTACGTGAGCTCATCCGGCAAGTCTTTAGAATTTACCATATTACAATCACTGTCATCCCATCCCTTCCAATCATATCCTCTTTGCAAGTCGACGAGGAAGAGTTAGGAAGTACCAAGTGCGGATGGATGGGGTCGATGGAGAATATTTTATAAACGGGGATTCAACGCATCAGCTGGCAAAAACCGTGCTTGTTATCCTCTCTTTCTCCCACTTTCTACACACTGCATAGCACACAGATCTAGCAAGTGAGCCTCGTCATTAGCTATTTAAAAATATTATTCACTCTGAGTGAAAGGAGCAGGCTGAATTCACTTCTTTAACACACACACAAGTCTCCTACTTTCTCTACTCTTCAGATTTTTGTTGGTCCTCTTCGGTTTCTCAGACTTTCTTTGCCAACAACTCTCTTCCCTCCTCTATTTTCTCCGTCTCTCCTACGCCTTTCTCTTAGGCTTCTTCCCTTTGAAATCCTGTGTCAAATCTGTGAAACGCCTACTATACCAAAAACACTATTCAGTATGTGTGAAAAAATGTTTAAAGCCTGGAAGTAAAATTCCCACGCGATCCTTTTTGGTATTCCCTCCGATATTCACCTCAGAATTTTTCTCGCAAAACTTTTCCGGACAACTTTTTCTTCCAAGAATCCTTGAATCCTTCCTGCACCGCGCTTCTACTCCTGACTGCAACTCCTAAATCTTTTCTACCTCTTGTTCGTATCCCTCCCATCCAGGAGTTTCAGCTTGAGCAAGCAGGTAGAACATGAATGCTGACAGGTTGTGGAGGGTGGAACATAATCCTCCTGACGAAAGATTAATTACAGGTGACGATGTCTCGCTATTTTTTTCCTCCCCACTAAATTTTAACCCATATAACGTGGATTATACGAACAGACAGGAGGGTCGTATTTCCGCTCTCTATTCCTTGTCATTCAATAAATTGAACCTTATTAGCTCAGCTACTGTATTCTTCAACTCTTCTGTATAGTATGTCAATCAAATCCATGGTACAGATTTCACCAGAAGTTAACTATGAGAGAGATAGCGAATTGATGCATTCCCGGGAGTTTATATGTAACAAGGAGTTATCAACAGATATTTCTAATGTATTTTACATTTATTTAGAAGCAAGCATGTCTCCGGCCACGTGCTCTTTGCTCAATGGGGTTCGTACAACTTGAAAGAGGATATGCGGGAAGAAAGCCGAGGAGCTGGTGAAAGTAAAGTCTCCTTCTTTCCCCACTGCACGTGCATCCACTTTGCGGATGATAAGAACTCTTGGTAAAATTAGAATCACTTTACTTCTTCTTTGTATCTCGCTATGCGTGAGGGGCTTTCACTTTGGTTGTGTCCCATGTGGAAGGGAAGGAGAAGTTAATGCGAAAGCATGTCTCTGGACGCTTGGAGGAATTTGAAAACAAACGGTTTGGAGAACGGAAGCGCTTCGAGGGCCAAAACAGAATCACTGCTTGTGTCGTTGGAGCAGACGGCTCTCGATAGCATGTAGAAGGACACAAGAGAGGGGCGGCACTGCACACGCTTGCTTGGGAGAGCCAGAGAAAGAAACGTCTGGTCGGCTCCTTGTTCAGCGAAATACTGTTGGAAGTAGCTCAAGTGATCGCGAGCGTAGATATGGAGTAGGAGATGGGAGAAGCGTAAAGGCCATGACAGGGGATCCGCGCTACAGAAACTTGTTCCCATGCGGAGGTGTGTGTGGACTCACGGAAAGCGTTAGATGCAGAGAGGCGAGCTACGTACGGCGTACGGCCCAGCAAGGTTAGCTGTAGGAGATAACAAGTATTGAAGAATAACCAGAGGAAACTGGTAACGAACGACAAAGGGCAACTTACTATAAGCAGGATGCGTTGGAAATATCATACTTTGGTTATTCGTAGCAGCGAGGGAGTAAGTCAAGTAAATTGCGTAAAAAGGTTTGCGAATTTTTTTCACAAGTAAAGGCCTATTTTCATAGAGTCCGGTTCTAGACTGTGGTACGATTTTGCGGAAAAACACTCTGTTGCTATGGTAGCAGTAAGACCCGAACCTGTTTTTTTAGATTCACATAGCTTGCGGAAAATTACCACGAATTGTTTGATATTTGTAGGTTGTTCTTACTGCTTTCAGGTAGCATAGTGTAACTAATTGCTTAGTTAAAATATGCGCTTTTATGTAGGATGTATTTTCGGTTCAAGATGATATATATGATACATGTATTCCATGGTTAGAATAGGATTTGAAACTGAATGGCAAAAATTTAATTGAACAAAGTATATTTAACAAATCCAGTTAGTTAATAGTAATTGTGAAATGAAATCAAGAATTGAAGGTTATCTAATATTTTTAATAATCTGGGATTTCTGCTACGATTTCTATGCGTTAAAATAAAATCCATCATCAAAATTTAAAAGGATAGTAAGGGAATTTCCAACCTTTTTTGCTGGATAACTAGCTTCCAGCGTAAATTTATCCAGAATTTTAGTTACACTCGAAATAAACAGAAATTTCAATTGTCAGGAGAACAGGGGAGTTCATTTTAATCTTTCATTGTAAGTTCAAAAACTTTTTAGCTAAAATTTAAGTCAATTTCTATTTACCTAAAGACAGATAAATAAATAAAACAGAGGGAAAGCGCTACAATTTTTAGTTTATTCCCCTTATTTTTCCGCATGCTAACTTAGCATTGCTAAGTGAACACATTGCGGTTCGAAACCTGCCATTTCTGTATCTGTTTAGAAAACCCGTCACCATGGGGTTTCCGCAAAAAATCAAACGCCCAGTGTAAAACCGGTCTCCATGGAAATAGGCCTTAAAGATTCCAAGTTTAGGATTCTTCTGTGGCAATATTATTTAGGTGGAGGAGTGGGCAAGTCTTTCAGCTCTCGTCTCTCACTTTCCCTCATTATAAAACATGGTTTCGTTCCCTCGAAAAGAGATCTTCTGTAGTCAGCTCCTCATATTCTACTCCGTCTGAGCCATCTTCTCATCTGAATCCGAGAGAGCACGTTTATAAAATTCAAGTGTTTGTACTAATGAAAGCCTCCCTTTCCCTCCTCCTTTCTCTCTCTCTCTCTGAGTATCCTCCTCCAGTTACTTTTCTCATTCTATCCCTTCTGTCTCTAACCCGTCCAGCTTTATATCCGCACAAACAAAATGCAATCAGAGAGCCCTCCCCTCTATATCCTTTATCCGGCCAGATCCCATCCCTCTTGACATTTCCTCCAGCCCGCTTCATATCCATCTCCTCCGAAGCAAGTCACTCAGTATCTGCTCTCTCCTCTCAGTGCTGAGCCAGGACATGATGAGAGAGGAAGGAGAGGAGATGGAAACAGTTTTAAAATATTCAACTTTCTCCGGGCAATCACACAAACTGCGCTCTTTGTAAAAGTCCTACACCAAGCCTTTGCCTTCTCCCCTTTTCTATATACTCTTCTATCCATCTTTGCTCAGAAAGACTCTGTCGCCTCCTAACTTTCACTCAGCTTTCTCTCCACACACTCTCCCTGCATCTGCTTCACTTCATCTTCTGTGCCCCCTCCTCCTCAACTCATTCCACACCTCAATCCTATTTACTGCTAAATTTCCCACATCTCCAACCTTAGATATCCCGTATTAGCATCTATTTGTTTGGCTTCAGCTTTATCTCTCACCAAATCCTTCCCTACTTCAATGGTGAAAGCTGCCTTTCTCCAAGCTTCGGTTGAATTGAACCCCGTGTGTACTTTCACTTCCCCTCTCAACAGACTCGCACTCATGAGATGCCAATCAAAGAACCAAAAGCCATCATCACCTTTCTCGATTTTCCATGCATCTCCATTTCCGTTAAATTATCCCACACTCTTTTCCCTCATCACTTTCCTCCCCATGTACTTTCGTACTTCCCGACTGTCTTCATGCCTCGGGGGATGAGACTAGAGAGCTTTACGAATCAGCACCTTCAATCTCCGTCACATTTTCATTATGTCGGATGCTAGAGCAAGATCCTGGAGCTGGTATAAATTTTCTCTTCATTTTCAATTCTCATAAAATTCATTAGCACATCTATTCTAAGAGTACATCTAGTTTCTAGATTCTCCATGTATTTGGAATCTTGTTTCACCTCATCCACCAGCTTAGGGCGTGTTATCAAAAAAATTCAAGTCACCTAATTCCGCATTCCGTCCGCTTCTCTCCCAGCTTTCCGCCATTCATGCCTCTACTCTTGCAAACTTTCTCCAAATCAGCCTATAGGCAAACTTTCTCCTTTTAACGCTTCCCTTTACGAGACTTTATTATCTTCTCTACATGGTCGCAAACTCTTTGATTTTCCAAGTTCGGAAGCTATGCAAGTGGAACAAGATATAATTGACTGTTTAAATTATGATGGCTTGAATAGAATTGATACAATTATAATATTCTCATGAAGACTCCTAGTGAATACAATAATTTATAATAGAAAGTCGGACAGGGAAAGCTGTGAATTGGCAAAGTAGGAATCTTGCTCCTTCTCACTTCCAAACGCTTAAGATGTGACAAGGACAAGAGCTACAACTTCCAACTTTAAATTGTCAATGAACCGTGTCTCACCAACTTCGTTTCAAATGAACGAAACATTGGAGAAACAATGCTCATTTTAAGACATCTATTCTTCCGAGAATGTACATTCTGCAGAAACCAGCATAGTGAAACAGAGAAACACAGTGAGTGTTTCTCACACACAACGCAGCCCAGCCCCTTTGAGAGTTTTTAATTGTCATCATAGAAAGAGAGATGAGGATGTGTATAGAGACGGGAACAGGTGGCGGATTCTCTTTGATCAGCTTTTCCACATCCATTTCTCATCGAAAGTACGGGATTTACATGGTTTTAAAATCCTGTCCTGTCATCTGTATAGCATGGACTTTCACTTATGTCCCACTTAGGGTGAAAGTCATTTCTCTCATCTCTAGAATCTCTTCAATTTCGCATAATTCTTTACTTCAGGAAACAAAGGAACGGAGGAGGGCGCACTTCTCCGCCCTTCCTTCCGAGTTTCGCTTCATCTAAGATGAATCAAAGAAAGTCCGGACTTGCTCAAGTGAAACAGAGGCAATGAAGGCAAGATGAAGACGGAAACTGTGCTATTTTCGCATCTCTTCACCCAACCTGAATGATTGTTGGCGGTGTAGTCTGATAAAAAGAGGCAAGGTCGTGAACAATAATGCACAATACAGTTAGATATGACCGCACAGTTTTGAATGATTCCCGCACGTGGCCGCATCCAGCCTTATAAATCAGTGCGAAGGTGGGCATGAAAGAAGAAGAGCGATAAAGAAAAAAACTGAAAGCTTATTTATCCCCAGTGGACCATCCTTCTCTATCCAATGTACATGCATGCAATCACACACATACAAATCTTGTTCACTCGGGTTATTCATCTCTGAATACGCGTTACCTTTGTCCTTCTAGTGGTGAGAGACTCATCCGGATATTGGACTCGGAGAGTTATTGGTGTGAAACAGGCAACTCTTGTATGGTTATACAGCAACAGTGACATAAAAAAATGTATGTAGCACCAACAACCTCATGCACATGCATGCATCAACTGACAAGATTAAATATCGATTTCTGTGTCTCTCACTCTCCTTCTCTCTCTCGCTTTCCATACAACCCACCTCCGTTTGGTAAGCCATCTATAGGAGAAATCCCGATTCTCATATTTTGGGACAAGGATGGACTAACTAAGGAATAGTGAATAGTGAAGAATGGTTCTTCCCTGCGTATTGCTGCAAACTAGCTCCATATGATTATCTCCTCATGCCACTTGGTGTCCACACCAACCCACCTCTCAGACTTAATCCAAAGAGCTTAGTACAGCAGCCTAACCTAAATACGAAATTGCACCACTTTATTCATGTTACATACTTTGCTAAAATAATTAGACATTAACGATCTTGAGGAGAGAAAGGTGGAGCTTTCACTTAATTCCACATGGGAGTAGCCAAGCGGGCGTACGACTTTCTCTCCTACATACTGCTATCCTTCTTCTTTCATCAAGACTAGCCGCCCTTTTCTCTGCCCACTCAAAACCTTTCATACACTTGGCTCTTAATAAATACCCGCTTGGTCATCAGCTTCTGAGTGTATGGGTTAGGTTGGTTGGATGAAGAGTATAATTTGTTCGAGAGGTATTCACTTTGTGAATTTACTTATTCCAGAATTTCATACGATTTTATTGCCACTCTTCTTCCCTTGTCAACCTAAACTATCCTTCCTCCCATCATCCTCAGGGGAAAGGCTATAAAATCATACTATGTGCGACGTAGCCGGAAATTGTTCGGTTCTAAACTTTGGAGAACCCCTTGTTGCTGTCTTCATTGACGAAACAGTGTTATACAGGCTTTGAAACAGTTTTCCCTACCTTCTTCGAACATTCCTCTGTTTCTGCATACAAAGGAGCAATTTTCCTTTTAGCTCACATTTTATGCTGACAGGTCTGATGAAGTTTCGTTTCATGAAATCAATTGTGGGAGGACTGAAAACTTCTAATTTTCACTCAATCAAGTCAAGAGTTAACGCTTAATTTGGCCCCATCACCATGACCCAAAATTGCGCATGATAGAGGGGGAAGCAGAGTGCTAGCTTGATTGAATCCTGTCAGTACTGGCTACAAGTTATAGAGTATGAGTACGTATGAAATTATTGGGACCTGCGTGCAATGTGATGATAGTTGTATGGAGCCTAAAATAATGTGTGTTATCATTCTCCAGCTTCATTAGCCACGCTCCAGGTTTATTCCTGGCTTTCTGTAATAATACTCCTTGTAAAGCTGTCTTTATTACTTGGTTAATTCAAGGATGGATTTGGTGTGAGGATTGCAATTTTTATCTTACCTTCACAGCAAGTACAGTAAGAAGCTCCACACGGGAATTTTCGCATCATTTTCTACTTTCTCCTTACTTTCTCTTGACTATACACTTCTCTTAGTTGGGATATGTCGTCGTAGCAAGGACGTTTTTACGTTTCTCCTTTGTCACTTCAAACTATAAATAGTAGTTTTCTCTCCTGTCCCTCCTTCCGAGTCTTGACCTTTTTTACTCTACATATATGTTCCTATATGCGTGGCTCTTCTTCCAGTTAGCAAACGTCCTTACTGCGTTTCCTCCTGGTTTTTTCAACAAGCTGTAACTGCTCAATTTGGTTTGCTTGGGCCAACATTAGTTTCACTTGTTTTCCTCTGCCAACACCAGAAGAAGAGATGACCAAGAAGGCTGAGGTTGAATCCCGTCTTTTCTACTTGTCACCCCTGTCGTTCAAGTAGAATCACTCCAAAAAATGGCTACGGCTCTTTGAGTCCTTTCAACTTTTCCAACCTCCGCTCATTCCGGCCTTATTCTATGCCGAGCACTGCACTTAGACTTAATGTTTTCACTAATCTAGCCCTTGTCCAAGGATTTTCCCACCGTCCCTTGTCTTCTTGTCCTTGTTTTTTCTTTCTCCCCGTCAATTGTCTCTGACACGTTGAAAGCACTCCGAGGGGCTGCTACAAAAGAAATACTCGCTCAGTTCCCATTTCCCGCCACCTCTCCTCTCTACCAATTCCCTATCCACAAACGACTAAAGTCTATGTAGAAATATTCAGGTTGGGCAATAATAACTCCTGTAAGACATTGGCCAGAAGCCTCTTCCTTCGACTTTCACCACCGGCTTAGCTCCAATATAGATTTCCCTTGTGCAACCCCTGGGTAAAAACTACAATTACGCATACACACCTTTTTATTTCCCACCGTTCCTCACTTTATTTTTCTGCTACTCTTCAAGGCTCAGCTCGCCTTCGTCGAAAATAGCTTTGTGGACTGAACGTGTGCATTCGTTTCTTTGGGAGTAGAATAGATCCTCCAGCCGTCCTCCACTTTCTCCTCTAAAAGGAGTTTGTTCAAAGCTAATAAATAGATTCTTCGCACAAATAAAGCCCGCTTAACATTGTTCAACTTCTCATCTTAGGCGAGATACTTCCTTTTTCTTACTTTCTCTTTAATTTCCTTCACAGCACAAATCCCCAATCGTCACTTCTTTCGCCACCTACAAACTACAGCTAAGACTCTTCCTGGTTTCCTTGTTCTTCTCTTCCATTCTCTTGTATCAACGCCTAGAGTCTTTCTTAATTCCGCTCGTCGGCTCTAATGATTGAGCAAACGTCTCCTTTCTTTTTTTCCTCCTTTCTTAAGTTTACCCGGAAACAAATCTGAAAATAAGAACACAAACACCAAATGAGCAATTCAACTCTCCAAGAAAAACCAACCTCAAATAGACCACATCTTGAACGCGCGCTTTCACCCAAAGAATCCTCCAATCTCAGGTTGGATTTTACCACCAGCTGCTAAATGTATATCCTCAAAAGAACGCAGGTTATCTATAGAAATTCTTAACCTTGCTTGGAACAATGAGTTCGAATTTTAATTAATGAAGACAGGTATAAAACCCGTAATAGATTTTCTAAAGTTTTAAGGCTCTACTTCTCAAAGATTCCGCTCTACCAAACTTAAGATGCGATCACGAAGGCGGATGTTTCCTTAATAAATTGGAAAAGAAGGGCAAGGAAGAGATTGAGCAGGCTGAGAAGAAGCCTTTCACTGAATGATGAGCTTGAAAACAGACAATAGGCAAGGATGAATTTCCCGATTCCTCCGAGTCACCTGATAGCTCACGTCAATATTCTGAGGACGCTAATACAGACAAAGTCAATCATAACTCCTCCCTACATCATCCTTCACATCTTTTGCGTCACATTAACTGGGAATGACAAGATGAGCGACCCTAGTATAAATATAGGCAGACAGCCCTGGAGCTGTATCTCTCTTTCTCCAAGTTCCTCTGCTTTCTCTTTCATTAACTTGCTTTTCCTCAACGAAATTTCATGTCCTCCTCCCTGCTTTCCCCTAGAGCTTACTTATCTTACCAGCGTTACGACTTTCTTCAAAAGCTAACTTTCTCCTACTTATAAAGGCAGAGCATCAAAGTTACCACTTTTGCTCACCTCAGGCTTTCTCCATCTACCTGTCCCTTCACAAAACTATGCACTTGAACTTGGATGAGAAAGTATGTTTTGGAGAAAGTGCTAAACCTTGAGAGCGAGGAATAAACTTAAGATGTCAACCAGGTTGGAGGGGGAGGGGATTTGAGACCCGCATATTCAACCGGGCGGGAATCGCATCGTAGACAAACATAATTATTGTTTCGCACAGGATTTTAGCGACATGGCCTTTACAAGCATGGAGTAGGGGAGGAGACAATGTCGGTAATTAGCGGTCCGACTCACTACACTGTTACAGTTGGTCTATATACATTACGGATACACTTCATGTTACTCGGTTCAGGTAAAAAGAGGGCGGAGAAAGCAGTTTTGAATCACCGGCAAGCGTTTAACCCATTTACTTAACCAGTCTTCCAATATACATCACTTGCATGACAATTGAATGAATGATGATAATCATCCCTCTGTACTTTAGTTGGCTATTGGCTCCGAGTTTTAGACGCCGGATTTCATCTAAACCGATCAAGCTTCAATTTAGGAAATGAGTTGTACTTTCTCTCTTCAACCATCTTAGCCTTTACTTTTCTTTCCTAATTCATTTATTTAATCACTTTTGCCTACCTCCTCTTTCAACTGCCTATCCATCAGTGCTTTCTCTTCTTCCTCCCAGCCCTCCAGTAGCATACCTCTTCTCAAACAATCTATCCGCCCTTGTATACCATAGTACCATAACGGATTCTTCCTCTGGCCACATTTCCAAAGAAATATTCGATTCCAATCAATCCATCACATTTGATCGCCTCGCTTTCCCCTTCCCCCATCTTTCTTTTCCTTTGTAATTGTATACGGTCCAACGTAGCTTGCTCTTCATTTGATTCTGCATCCTCAAACTATGAATCCAATCCCTCTCTCTACCTTTGACTCTTCTTAGCTCCCGATTTCATTACTTTATTCCTCCTTCTCCCCTTTTCTTTATTCTTCTCCGGTTTCGATTCCATTTCTGCTATCTGCTAGCATGTTATATATGTAGGTAGGATGGGAATGAGATGTTATGAGGTGGTGAACTTTCTTCTGCATTGCCGTCCCTTCTGATCTGCCTATAATAGTAGGTAGGCGGGCAGGCAGATTGCAGGATGGGGAAATTTTATCTGGAAACCTCTTATTTTTCCTTGACGTCAAACAAATCATGTTCAAATTTATTCATTTAAATCACCAAATCCCATGAGCCTGGATGGGGTCTATTTAAATCCTGTTATTCTTGGCGTAACATAGAGGTTACAATTCCCTCGTAGCTTACGAGAATATTGGACCGAGGGAGGCATTGAGGCAATTAAGTTTTTCCTGTAAACTTTCACATAAAAGCGTGGAATTTCTCTTCGGAGAAGACGACGAGAGGATACATCTTCCTTCCTATCTATTTGTATCCTACGATAGGATTTCTATCGTATACAGTTGGATCTATCAGCATCATTTTAAAAGCTCTCAGTCTCAGCCAGCAAGAGCTGTTCATCTGTGTCGGGAGGAGGAAATCAGAGGGTCATTATCGCTCAAACAGGATCTATGAGCCCTGGTCGGGGAATCCTTTAATTTAATATTTCTTTTCCTTTAGGCTATAAAAACCACGTGAAATGGATTCCATTTCTACGCGACGCAATAGCTCTCTGGATAAATATAGTCAACTTAATTTCTGCCAATGCCAAAATTTAGTGTGCCCATAAAAAACCATAGAAACTTGTCCGACGGAGCACTAAAACTAACCACCACCTTTTTCTACTTAACCAACGGATTCATAGCCTCGGAGATAGTGCGGGTAATAGGCGGAGGGAGGAGGCGGGAACGGCTAACTGGTAATTCACTCCTCCGTCTCGACGACCCTCTTTTTCAGCAGTCAGCAGCATTTTGTCACGTAGTACTTGTATGCTGTATACTACATATGTGTCTTGCAAATAATTTACTCTTCGCAATCCTGCCCACAACCACTATTACGCTAACTGCACCGTATAGTATATACCTCCAACACCTCATAGACCTCTACGAATGACCCCGCCTCATCCTCTTCAGGAGGTTGGCTAATGTGTCTCATCCTTCTGAGAGATCGTTTATTATTATATCCTTTCATCGCATGAATAAACCAATCAATCCACGAATCGCCTCAAACAGATGTAATCCCAATAGGGTTCCTCTATTTGTCCTCCTCAACGAGAGTTTCAAGGAGGAAGGGGTTACTTAAGCTTATTTTTTTTCTTCATTTGCACGCCTCCGCAAGCCTGCACTCTACGGCAACAAGGGCAAAATCCTCCTTTTTTTCTCTGTAGATAAAATTAAACGCCAAAACGAATGCCTCATACAGCCATGTGCACAAATCCCTTAACATCATGTACTATACCAAATTGCCTTGCATTAAATACACTCATAAATAGAATCCAAGCCGGACCAAATGGTATTCTCTCACTTGAATCATTCGTTTTAACTCAGGCGTTGCTAATATCCCATAGATCTTTCACTCACTTGTCTTGTGCGTGTCTTTGACTTTAATTGCCTTTATTTGCGAACTAAGGATTCAATTCAGCCGGTTAGAGATCGGAACTTCCAACTGTATACAAAATTCCGTAGATACTCTGCATAAAAATGACAATTTCAACTCTGAATTTTAGCCTGATACAGTTTAATTTTACACACGTGGAGAAAACTACCATGTTCTATAGAATTATAGCTTTGAATCCAATATTATTGACTAATCAAATAAAATCAAATTTTCTATCTCAATTTTGATTCCTTCAGTGAATCCATCATTACGTATTTTACATCTTTTCAAGATTCAATTTTAAAATCAGGTCACATATTACCACCACACGGTTACTAATTTTCTCTTGTAGTATGAACAAGCCTTGTACCATTCCATTTTATCCTAATTTCATCACTGGGATTCTGAGATACACCTTTAAATATTTATGCAAGGCTTGTTTTTCCCATGTACATATATATATTTGTGCTCCAATGGCACATTAATATTCGAATATCCTGCGATAATCCGGTTCCAATGGTTCCATGGTTAAATGTCATGTGCCTTTCCCTCGTCGGAGAAAGTCGATGCAATAGCGAATATGCAGCTGAGTAATAAGTTTTACCACTTGGATTGGCGCATGGTACATGGTAGTGCTTGGCCTAAGGTTCCAGCCGCGGTTAAGAATGCATCTAGAAATTGATTGATGAAATAGAAATTAGTTGTGAAAACGAGATTTATTTCTTTGCATGCGGTGGAAGGAATTAAGGGGTTCGGCTGATTGCATAAATGGAGCACAGGGGACAAGAAAAAGAAAATGGATTGAAGCTTCTAAAAATGGTGCATCATTCAGCAACCTCACAACACTAACACTGATTCAAGGAGAAGGAAGCTTTAGGCAATAGGTTGCATCATTATTAGAGGAATAGGAGATGGGAAATGTAGGACATGAATTTGATACAGTATGGATATTGAAAAAAAAGCTATACACTATTTGTGAGAGAAGTATGAGGAGGACAATACAAGAAGAGAGAGAAGAGAAAGTTGAGTGGAGGGAGACAAAACTGAGAGAAAGACAAGAGAGAGTTGGAAGAGAAAGTTTTCTCTGACTCCAGCTTTTCCATCATAGAGGAATCAATTTGCGGACGATGAAGAAAGACGGTAAGAAATAAGTACTTGAGCATGTGAGGTTTCCTTCGTAACTACCACCCGGCAAGGCTGGATTCTCAGCTGTGAAGGACTGGTTGGAGACTCTCTCTCAGGTGTATATGTTTGCTGGAGGAAGCGGGAAGATATCTAACTTGTTAGTTTCTCCAATCGCCCAATCATTCGCTCTCTCTCTCTCTCTTGCCCGGGAAGGGACAAGAAAGAGCGTTGGGTAAAGCAAGGACTACTGTAGCATAATAGAGCTCGATTTGCTTTTCTTCCCTCACAAGTTTCAGCATCCTCTCTAAGTCTCCACAGTCTACGCGATTACCATTCGTAGTGAGCATCATCATCAGTTTCCAGCTTCTTCAAGCCATTCTAAAGCTGTAGCATCTTTATTTTCTCCCGTCCATCCACCTGCCTTCCCTCAATGCTTTCTCCGGATCTGAGGACACGGAGCTATACTATACCATCCCAACAAGTCTACCTTTCCATCCGACACCCGTCTTCTCTCAACCTATACCTATCCTAATAAATAGATGCCAGTAAAAAGCTGATATAGATGTATGCATCTGTGGCGGATCACCAATCCAAGTGTCTACTATTAGATTGATATGAGAGGAGAAGATAACTTTTGAATGTGTGCCTTATCAATCTTACTCTTATTTCAGCTTTCTCCCCCCTTTTTTACCTTTGAACCCGAGGAGACTCACCTCCAAACAGCAATACAACTTTCTCCTCTTTACTACACTCCTTACTTGGGAGTAAGTCAGCTCTATGTTTGAGTCAGCGCTATATACAACATCTACCGTATTTACCCGTGACTACGTCAACGCATATCTGTGTATTATTTATAGCACCAGCTCATTCTGTCTCCTCCTTTACCTGCTACTTCTACCATCTTTTATTTAGCACATCTTACCATACTTTTCTCTTTCACCCAACTCACCTCTTCACCATCCTTCCCTGTCATCTCTTTCTCAGTTAGCGCCCACTTTCTCCCTAAAATTCCTAGCTTGATAAAGAACACTGGAGGAAGAAAACGAGAGAAGGGCAGAGGGGGACGGTTCCAGGGCAGAAGACTATGAATCCGCCAAAAACTCTAGCTTACCTTACCTTGTTAAAGAACGGTTGGGAATGAGAATCCAAAGGAGTCTTCTCCCAGCCCGTTCAGTCTTCTTTCTTCTCTCATCCAGTCAATTCCTTTCTTTTTACAGTGCTTTTCCTCATCCATTTATATTTTCCAAGACTTTCACCTTGTCAACTTCAACTCCTCCTCTCCATGTATTCTCTCCATCCCCCTACACTCATCCTCCTTATCTTCTTTCTACAAAGAATCTCTCGTCTTTTATATGTCATGCCCTCACTTTGTTAACCTAACTCCCTCTGCTCAACGCTCAACCTCACCTTCCTATTCTCTTTATCACTCATAATAAACTCCGCTACCCTTACTTATGCACCACCCTACCTAGCTTTCAACATATCAGCCCGCTAAAACTTGGAACATACTTTTTATCTCTATGTTAATTATTAAACACTGTGACTAACTTCTGTTACCACTTATTGTGCTCCAGTGAGGAAATTTAGGCTTCCCTCCAAAAGCTAACTTTCATATACATTTTATATTAAATATTTGCCAAGGGTCACTCGACTGTATAGCATCATCTCACTCGGCCTATTCTAAAACGTGACCTACTGATTAAAAATATAGGTTTGTATACCATCACTACTTTCTCCGGTCCATCTGGTTACTGGTGGGGTCGTCCTCACAATAACCTTTAGATAGCTTATGTTGCATCCCTGTCAAAAATACCCCGAAGTTTTCATGCAGCACTTTAAGAGGTCACAATTAATATTTCCCTAAATTCTTCTTTCCATGATCACCTGACTTTTATTTATGGGAACGGTTACCAACCAACACGGACATGCAGACGACGAGCTACACAATTTTTGCAGAGTAACCAATTCACTCTTACCCAATATCTGTGATTACGCCTTAGCCTAAAGTTGCTTGTATTCTTTAGCTCACCCGAGACAGAAGCTGATTCTGATCTTTCAGGAAAAGAATTGAGGTGGTACAGGACAGAGTTGTTGACATTACTTCGTTCCGAAAGAAAGACCTGCGTTACCCAAAGATTCAAGAGTTTCCAGAAGAAAAAAAGTAGTTTCAAGAGAAAAAAAACGACTCTTCTATTCTATTGTTGTTCTGTAAAGGTTTCATGAAGGATAAAACATGAGAATGATTCAATCCTTTTTTCTATTTTTATCTCTCAAATGAAGCTATTTTATTCCTCCTGTCTCGTTTACAATTGTGCCTCTTGTTGCCTCCCAGATCTTCATTTAGAGTATCTAGTAATCCTCGAAACTATGCTCTCTTCACCATTCTACGTATCTCCGGTTGATTTTCCTTTTAGCTTCTACGAGTCTTTAAGAATATACATAGCCTTGCCTAGGGTGATCTTAGCCTGGACTTAGACTGACCTAAACCCAAACTCACTTCTGGGATATTAAAGAAAATAGCAAAACAAGAAGTCTGTATAGCTATGGTACATCAATTTTAACTCAATTTGCATGACATTGGGCACGAGATCATAAACTACGCTTTAGCTTAGCTCAGCTTAGGTGCAGGACTAAAGGTGGGTTACCATACCACTTTGCACTTATGCTTACATCTTTACCGTGTATATCTTTTAAATTGTGAAATGCTCACGAGCAGAGTTATTAACTGAACACGAGTGGAGCAATCAGCCTTTATACAAAACCTTTCCCCGAAAGCTTCTAAAACTGTTCTAAAACCGGATCAAATGAGAAAATCGGTAGGCAGTCATGGCAACCTCTCGAGCCTTGGTTCCTCTCACGTGTAAAAATACAGGAGCAATCTTGTGCCGTTTTCTTGAACAGCATTACACATTCATCCACAGATTTCTATGTAACACACGCACATTAGCCTTTCTGAACTTTCTCCTAACCTGATTACATCAGAAAACACTTTATTCAAAAACGTGAAAACATATCAATGCTGAACTCCAACACAGTCCATGTCAAACCACGTTCTCTAATTACCGAACTTGGATTGGATCCGATTCGAAACTCAAATCAACAAGAACAGATTAAGAGTTTAATTTGATGGAAGGCTCTTTGCTTTGGTGGATGGGTTCGATTACATTTACTGCTGGTTAAAATGGGGTCCCGGTCTGAGATAATTCTAGTTACAGGGTTTGTACCCAGTTTTAACTCTTTTTTGTGATGGTTCAAATCTAAAAAGAGATGAAGAGGAAATAGTTAAAAGGATAGGATTTGTGCTAGTTTTGGTTGAGGTAAAGGCTAGTTTCAAAAAGGACAAGTGTCTCCTTACATGTAGTTGAGAAAGTAAGTAGTAAGCTCTATCTTGAAGCCCTGTGCTAAGACAAACTTCTTAAAAGTGTGGTATAAGACGTTCTTGGTAAGGGGAAAAGGAAGAGAGGATCCGGAGGAGTTTCCGAGAGAATCAGACTATTAGAGAGAAATAAATGTTTTCTCTTGACCATCGGAGGAGTGAGTTTCTGGGAAAAGAAAGCGTAAGCATGTAATCATAGGCCCCATTTGCTGACTCTTACGGCATTACTGACGTCATAAAGTGCGCATCTATGCCTTTACATTTTCAAGAGTCCAAGTCATTCTTCCTAGCTTTTATTTGGCTTCTTACCTCGCAAACAATTTCTTGATATCACTTTATTTTTTATTCTCATGGAATACATGTATACCCTCTGCGACTTGGATGCTCTTCCCTCTGATTCTGTCTCTCACCTCGCCTCACCTTTTCTCCATCTCTCAACCTCTATTTTTCTACGTTCTCGTGTCTCTTGTATTAAAACTTGTACGGCATTCTTGCAAATCCTTAGCTAAGTTCTTACTTTCGTATCCTCTTTGCCATGACTGTTATATCCTTAACTCCTTACGAATGTTTTTTCCTAGTGTACCATCTCCCAAAAAATTGCACCTGTTCCATCCACAACTTGAACCGTTGAGATTTTTTAAATATTTTTTATAATATCATGCACAACTTTCTCCGTCCAGCTTTCTCCAGGCCTAGCTACCTTTCCCCAGGAAGGCGTTTCATGGTTCGAATGTGGGCGTAAAACGGGTAAAACCGGCAAATCGGTATGAAATCGATTTTCTCCCCAAATATCTTTTCTCTCCGATTAAAAATGAAGTCAGTCATATGTTTCAAATCATGATAGAATCTATTCCCTGTCCTTATTTTCTCAAACGACTCCCTGCAGCGCTTGCTAGCGTGGGTGATCCTCTCGTCGTCGTGTGACACTCTATCTTTCCTCTACCTGTTCAATCTTCAGCCCACTCCGCCGACAGCTTGACTTTCCCCTCATCCGTCTTTCACCCAGATCCCCCTGCGTTCTTATCACTCACATATTACTACACCTTCCTCCAACGACGTATCTCTAAGAAATCTAGCCACTTGAAATACCAACCAACCACTACAGGCAATCCACCTTGCTTTTACAAAATTAATCACTTTAAACATTTACACCTCATTCCGTGAGGGAGGCAAACCATCCACCCGTCTCCACCCCTTCCAACAGTGTCCATCGACCATCCTCCAAAGTGCAAGTACTGCTATTATTCTGGAGAAAACAGTCCTTGGCAGGCTCTCTCACTCACCCCACGAATAAAACATCTCTGTCTCTCTCTTTATCTTCTGTGGACTTACTCTCCTTTCTTCTCGCGACCCTATAGCATCTTCAGCGAAAGTCAATTTAAACTTTAACGCTCCGATTTTTTCCCCTAAATTTTTATGCACTCTTACGGGTAACTTATATTCCTTTGCCATCCTTTGTCTATTCGGGAAGCTCATCACTAAATCTAACACATCCAGAGGTTTAGGGCAGAGATCGTCAGTGCTCTTTTATAGCTCGTTAGCTTCAAAAGCTCTTTGGGTAGTCATTGCTCTTGTCACTCGTTCATGCCAGGAGGACTAGCCTAAATCTATGTAAAAATGGCCTGCTAGTAAATGTTCTTTAGGAAGTGTACAAGTGTCTGTTTAATATGTATTTCTCACTTTTTCTCTCATTCCAAGTATCTTTCCGTCCCCCTTCTCAAGTATTCAATTTAATCAGTCAAAATACTTGATTTCTCCAATATAGTTTCAACTCTCGTATGAAGTTAATTGGGGCGGGGGGACTGGATGCATGGTTAAGCATTCCATAGCTTCTTGTATACGAAGTAAAATTCACAAATTATGTAGCAGTGCTTTACCTCAAGGTGTTGTTCAACCTCTTTATAGTCACCCTTTTACGCATCTTGAAATAGCGTGGGGACCAGAAAGTGCCTCAAACAATTCCAGGAGTCTTTATTTTACAGGCCACCTTCCCCCAACGGAACTTACTTTACTGCGCTTATTTTTCTTACTTTGGGCTTGTTTCTGTAGAGAAAGCATTTAAGATTTTCACCTATTTTATGAACGCAAGCCATTCTTTTAAAATTAAAGATAGCCTGCGTCACTTACGGGAGTTCTCTATGGTTCCTGCAGCTCGTCCCAGCCCAATTTAGGAAGAGCAAGTCAAGCTCAACTATACATGTATCAAGACGATTAAGCAGCACGTAAGCTATAAGCATCAAAGATTCAAGATCCTTAATGAGAATCGCTACCCTTCGCTGCCCCCAGGAATTAAAATATAAATTATGCCATGGCTAAAAACCGTTCTTACGAGCAATGATTTTCATCGCCTCGTCTCACTATCTAATAGGACAGAATTGCCGAAGATATACAGATACACATAAAAGGACGAAGGTAGCCGAAGCGTTTTCTCATCTTGGCATTTTCGCAAAGTTGGCTGCCGAAAGGAAAAATTAGAAGCACTGAAACGCTGCCAGGGTGTCCATTAGCCGGTCCCGTTGACTCTCCCATTCCATTACCGTTGATACGTCTCGTAGGCAATAATCGAAGCAGGTAGCTCTAATAGAATCCGAAATACATAACAGTTGCCTTCGGGTGTACTTTTAGACTATTCTCTCTGCATTAGTATGGCAATACTTTCCCCTCTTTTCAACTTGCCTCAAGTATGTTAGGTCAAGGGATTTTCCTTCCATAAATACAACTATCTATTTAAACTAGCTGATTATGCACACTACGTTATACTTGCTTTACTCCTCCGTATATTTGAAACTCGGGAATTAATTTTTCCCAAGTGTCTGAGTCACTTAACCTTTTCTCCCTGAAATTGGTCAGTGTATAGTTAGTCGTAACTATAAAGCTATTCACGAATTGATAAAATATTAATTAAGATTAATTAATACACAGGTTTATCTTATTTCCCGAATTCATTTGTCTCGATATTTATTCACAGTCTTTACACCGTTGCGTACACATTCATCTCAGTAAGTTCTCCTGCTCGAATGCCTACTCATTCTACATAACAGTTCTCCCTTCGAGCCCTTACTCCTTACACTATATACATACGTTTTCTTGGGCCGCTGCGCTGAACAGCTATTTTTCTCACACTATTAAATAATAGCTCTAATTCCTTAGCGGCGACTTAGTAAATTCCTTACTAATTCACTTTAAATTCAATTTACTCAAAAAATCCAGTCTCTACAATCTAACAATTAGTATCATTGGAAAGCCCAATCTGTCCTCTACAGATAAGCGCACTCCAATCCCGTGGCAACTCCCGCAAAATATTAAACTATTTTGCTTTGACTATTTTCTCATACCCTAACACCAAGAAGTTACATCCACAATGGATATGCATTGTGTTGGGTTTGAGCACATTCTCCAGGATACATAGTGTAGAAAAATAAACAAGTTGCAACCGTAAAATCCCTTTTATGGGTTAGTCAACTTCAGGAAGGACGCGTTGTGAGAATTACAAGAATCTAGCTAATAGTATTTGATTCTTTGACCACTTGCTTTGGACCTAATGAAATTTACAGCATAATGCTAAGTTACCCCCTGTTTTATTAAATTAATTTTTATTTCATTTCAGGAGCTTTTAAATACTGCTAAAATATAGGCGATGCCAGGAATTTTGTCGCTCGACAGTTGCATCCGGGATGCAGCTATCATCCGTAAGTTTCTTAATGAATTTACTATCACAATAGATAATAAGGGAAAGAGTAAGTCCGGAAACTCATTTATATTTTGTTTAATGACTTCATTTCAGTATGGTCGGGAAGGTAACTGGTTCTTTTGGATGAAATGGAGAACCCTGTGAGTCTTCTAAGCCCATTGAAAGTTCCAGTTATG
This sequence comes from Sminthurides aquaticus, assembly GCA_906901655.1. Lineage (NCBI taxonomy): Eukaryota > Metazoa > Arthropoda > Collembola > Symphypleona > Sminthurididae > Sminthurides > Sminthurides aquaticus. Next base: position 3,840,853 of record CAJQTT010000013.1, on the reverse strand, counting down.
GGAAAATCGGAGTAACGGAGTCGGTGCTTACGTTGAAGGGACCAATTTTATTGAGTTATAGGATATGGGTTTTGCGCCAGATTTGGAACAGGGCGGGCAAGCCATATCCCCTCTTCTTGTTCTACAGTCGTTTTAGCAAACGGCAACGGCGTTCGAGCTCCTCGCCCTGTTCAATGTTTCGGAATAGCTCTGAAAGTTCTTCTATATTTTCTACGCGATGGACGTTTATTTCCGTATAATATTTACTCAGTAGACCATTTTTAATATTCCGTATCCTGCGCGCATCCGGAATTTCAGGGTCCACCTTCGTGGCCAATGCCTGCATGGCGAAAAGGTGGGACATTAGGGTTTCATTCTCTTTTTGGTGTCGTTCTACCAACCTAAATTCGTCATCGTCTGTAAATACGCCTGCTGTGGCGCCTGCAAGGAATTGCTCCTGGAGCGTTTTCCAAATCCATGGACCTAATTGTGGGTACGTGGAGACGTCGTGGTAAGATACCACGACAAGGCATAGCCTGTAAGGCAACTTGGGAACTGAAGGAGGCAAACTGCGTCATTCCAGTTATTGGCTCTAGCAGCCAACTTAAAATTCTCAAGAAATTGAGCGCTGGCGCTTACTTTGGCGCAAGAGAATTTTTGAGGTGCGATGGCATATCGCACGGTTTTGATTGGACTCGGAGGTGGTGCGTCGTTTATGATGATTGATTAACGGAGGAGATGTGTTGAAGTGTAATGAGGTTTGTGTCTAGGGAGTTATGATCGAGCTTAGATTAGTGTTTTTGGTAGTTATACTGAATAAATACCTTTACCCAACCGAAGTCTCTGTGAAGGAACGCGAGAGTAAATAAACGCAAATCATTGGGACTGAAAGGAGTGTTGGAGAAAGGGTTGGTTCTTGAACGGTTTTAGTTATTACCCTTATTAGGAGAAAGCGCTACTCTGGAGGATGATTGGAAGGAGCTTGTAATGAAAGCTTAATTAGGGGAAAGGCTTAAGGCTTAATAAGATTGACCCTTCCAATTGTTAAATTTAAATCAATTCCACCTACCATTGCAATTTTAGGCAGGGAAGATTTGGAGGCGAAAAGCGGTCAATATTCCGGAGAGTTTTAAAATAGGTTCTGATGACCGTGTAATGGAAGATTAATTTAAAATTTTAATTAGGATGACAGACAGAGGATAGCGGTAGTTTTTGTAAACTATGCCGCCGGTTGTTCTTAAGCAGTGCCGCGTGAAAAATTATTGAAAGGTCCTTAAGATTGCAAGTAGAGAAATAGGAAGATCAAATTCAACAAGGGCTAGAAAGAAAGAGAAAATTAAAAGAAGTTAGATAATAGTAGAGACGACTGGCGAAGCTCTGCTTATCTGTAGTTTCCTGCTTGCTATTTCCATATATTGACTGCTATTGAATAAGTTACAGGGGGGTTGGAAAATTAGCTAGGGTATTCAGCTTAAGCAAAAAATAATTAGGATGGTTTTACGAAGAAAAAAAGCGGGTTTAAGCCAAAAACCCGAAGGATGAGAGCCGGTTGAAACATGGTTTTTTAGTGGGTGGAGAAGCCCGGAGAAAAGGGTAGGATGTTGAAGGGGAGATAATTATCAAATCGGACGGGATAGTACGGAGAGATGTAAGTTGGGTCGAAAATGAAAGTAGAAAATAAGTTAAAGGTGGAAAGGGAATCCGTTAACCTCTTCTACTTGCAAGTATGGATCTGAAGTCTTATAACTATTGTTCCGAGAAGGACCCGTTGTAAAACAGAGAGCAGTTGTTGTCACCCCTTGACTAAAATAAGTCACAAGAGCTACAATAAACGGTGAAATCCTTTCAATCTTAGATTTTCTTATACGATAAGGCTAAATTCTATGATCCTGGTTCGAGGGCGGACAAGGAAAGGGCCAAGGAGCTGTTCATAGAACAATATCAATGGTTTGACTTCTTATGACAAAGGAGTAGTAGGGACTGTAAAAAATGCTAGAAGGTAGAGAAGCACAACGAGTCTCGAACGGGTCGCGTGAAGGGTAGAGGGTAGGAATAAAAAAAGGGAGGATGGAAAAGTGGTCAGAATGAAAAGGTTCCAAAGATATCAATAAAACCATAAAGGTCTTAGAAAAACAAGACGCATTTATTCTGTGACGAGGCTTAAGGTGGCACAACCAAGAAGTAGGAAAAGGATAAAGGAGCTGAGTGTCTGAGCACATTCACACCCGCCTGAAAACGGGATACGAAGGATAGTTGGGTTGCGACAGAAAAACGGCGGTAGGAGGTACAGACAACTCTGTAAGGTAACTCTCACTAAGGCCATAAAACGGCGACTTGAAGGTCTAGAGGGGATATAGTTAGAGGACTAATTCTCGGAATTTAGGCTAAAAATGACAAAATAAGGAATGTCTTGGAAGGGTATTATTGCACGGCGTCTGTCATAAATCTGCTTCAGCTAAATTTTAACTCAATGGTCAAAATTTACTTGAATTCAACGAAAATGAAGGCTTAAATCATAAAACTTTACTGACAAGCTGCTCTTCCCCTCTCATGTTTCCCTCACTCCCTCCCCGTAGGAACTTATATGGTATCCTATGTTTTGGTTTATTTTCTGATCCGCGTAGTTAGACGCTAATTACTAGATACCATCCGCCAAATAATTACCATGACCCGTCGTCCCCCACCCTTGAACGAAAGCGGAACTGGATATCAATCTTAATATTTCCACGGCGTAAATGATTGCGTTATAACAGAACAGCAGAAGGAGGAAAGAGGGGCGCGTGAAAACGTAAATGTAATAGAAATGTAATGGAGGTCTAGTCGAATTCAGGAGGAAAACATTATGAAGTAGCCAGGTAATTGTCGTCACTTGTTAGAAAGTCTCGCAAGGCTGAAAAAGAAAACAATCAGAAATCCTCCCATCCACATTAATTCTGCACTGTTCCCTCTCCTATAAATTCCATGAGTTCCCTACGTACACAGCCCTTCCTCTGAATCATCCCGATACGACGGGCTTCTAAGGAAAGCGGGAGGAATGTAGAATTAGCTTCCTTACTTTTGGTGTAGATTTTAACGCCCTTAGTATACAGGATCTGCAATTCTTGACTACTTATATTATGAGTGCGGATCACCGAAAAAACGGGTATCCGGGATGTGGGACGGTATGAATTTTTAAAGAATTTAAGTATGCCTATAGAGAGATTGCTTGGCGAGGTTTCGGAAATGTGTAAGTAAAAGTTACAAATAGGAGAAATTTTTTAAAAAAACTTATAGGTAATCTAGGGGATGAGAAGGCAAAAAAATTTTTAATTGAATTTCTGTTCTCTTACCTGATTTACTATTTCTATTCTCTTCGGATGTACCCTGCAAATCTCCACCAATGTGACGTTCTTAATTTTCAGCACTTGGCACTAGGAAACTCTCTCCCGTGTAGGGTTTGAGTAACAGAATTCCCGTGTTGGGTTTTCTGTGTAGAGAAGATAGACTGTTTTTAAATGTTTTTGAGGAAATGAAACGTTTTTGGAAACTTCTGCTCTGGCTGGCTCCGGGTCCAAGACTGTCCCCCCGCCAGCCATTCCACACTCTCATTTACAACAGTCGCTCCCCTCGCCCCTCCCTCACCCTGTGAACCCTTAAGTGTCTCTCTCTATTTCCACTACTTAGACAGGGTTCACACCAGGGCCAAGGGGACATCTCCGAGTTCCCGAGGGACTCGGAAGATGTCTCACAATACAGTATTATTACATAATACATTAAGTAATTTCCAATGGCCACATCAGCTTCCACATGTTTTCTACAAGGAAATTGCGCTCCCGCAATCTGAACTTCTCACCAAGCCTGGATGAATTTACAGCATTCGTCAAGATCGTTAGTACGGGAGCTACAATAGCTTTGTCGATAGGACTCATATTTATAATGAGTGACCGTTGACCTAGTTCCTATCTAAAAACTGGAGCAGGATAGAAGCTATCCATTTCTGCCGGTTTGAAATACACCTGGTAGTGCACATTATTAAAGAAATTATGCAAGAAAAAGCATGAGCCTCAGGAGATGGAACAACTCTTTCATATAACCATGGTATCTTGTTCGTTACTGCTACGTTTTGAAATGGTGCGCAGATTTGCTTGTGCAAACTCATCGCTAATTTTCTTGGTGTTCCATCGTAGTGCGAAATGTTTTCTAATTCAAGAATCAGAAGAATGAATGAGTGAATTTTGGAAATTCATGTAACCAAGACACTACAACAGTAAACCTGGTGAGCGGTAATGGTATGTATAGGTATTTGAACTAAAATTGAATGTTGTAGAAAGGAGTATGCATCTATCCGTCTGATTTTCCCGTTACATTTGCAGCGTTTCCTGCGGTAACTACTACAAACATACTACTTTACAGGAGTGCCGGTGCTGTATATTACAATATTACAATATTGGAATTATTTTTTCTGCAATAATGTAAGAAATTACTTAAAAAAGGATCTCCTTATCGTACAAATGTCTTTACAAGTATAGCACAGCAGAAACTGGACTATAAAAGGCAAATTGTTAACGGCTTTCACCAATTGCAATAAGGATTTCGCGACATACTATATAGTATATACAATATTTTGCCTATTTAGTAAATCTAAATAGATTCTATCGAATACAATATTTATGTAGCAAGTATATCTACTAGTTTATTCCTCCACATAGTATACACTGTGTTCATTTTTCGGAGATACAGTAGATTTATATAGATTCTAATAGATATTCTCTATATAATGAATGTATATCTACTAGTATATATCTTAAATGTCAAGTTGTTAACGGCTTTCACCGATCGCAGGTAGGGGAATAGGGAGAGATGGACGGGAGAAGAAGAAGGAGACTTATGGAAGAAGAAGAAGGAGACTTAAGGGACGGTAGAGCGAGAAGAAGGGACAGTCAAGTGGTGGACGGAGAGCAGGGAAGAACTTGTAATAAAGTATAAACACTGAGAAAAGAAAATTTGAAATCCAATTTATTGAGAAGAAATTAGGCGTTCCTTAGTACACTGCGTAATTAAGAACGGGGCACACTGAGTGTCTAGTACGGTACACTACGTATCCGTATCTGCGATTACCCGGGTAACTACGCTGGTGGAGATGCGGGTTATTGCGAAATTTAATTAAACCAACCCGGGCAGTGAGAATTTACAATCGCATATCCCTTAGGAGTGGACCCAACAGCACCAACCTATTTTCATAAGGTAAGTCAATTTTCACTCTAGTCAACTAAAACATTGATTGAACTCTTTAAAATTTCCTCTCAAAATGTACAATCTTCGTAACCGCACTAGCCAAGTAGAAAATATATCTATTGTAGAAACGCAAATAGTTAGATACATTTATAAAGTAGAACTTTACACTAACAAGCTCATTCAATCAGATTTACAAAGTAATTACGGTAAAGGATACCAGCTATTCATAAAAATTATAAAAGACTCCCCCAATCTCAAGATTTTACTATTAAGGTTCATCGTTTGCAATATATACATTCCTAGGGAAAGGATACGTAGATCGATAATCGCATTTGAAAAATTGAACAATTAATTCGAGTATATCCGAAAAATAATTTATTGCATAGCATGATGTAGAGCCTTTAATATCACATCGTACTCTGTTATTGAATTATTGAATCCCGTGACTGTCGTAACGAGTCTGTACTGATTTCTTCTCTTCTAAATGTACCGGTTTTCTGTAACTATTATTAACGCCTCTATACCCTTCTCATATCGCTAGAATACAGCACTTGTTCGGTTAGATTAAGTCAGGATTTCTCGTGCGTAGATTGGCCACACTTAAACAAAAAGATTCCTCTTTTGTAGAAAATGTATACTAGAAATGTTCGCATCATGACGTCAGATTATTGAGAGACCCAGGGTATTTTGTTTATCACACTAAAATTAGATTTCCCTGGAAGCGAGTAGGGTATTTCAAAAGTCTACCCAAAACCTAAGAAAAGGTTCAAAACAATTTATAGTAACCTTAAAATTCCCAACATAAATGGATTTGTTCCGGCAGGAAATGGCTTTGCTTTCAAACATTTAAAATCAGTCCTCTCATAAAACTTGTATCCTAGGCTGAATGTTTAGATGAGTTACTAATCCCATTACTTGAATCCTGACCTTTGTTCCACCAGAAGGTATAATACACTTTTAAATTTGGATTTTTTAAATACACATATCAACTAAACCTTTTTTCAAACAGTACACTCCTTCCATTGTAGACGTATTTTATTACGCCGCTTTCCTTCAAGCTTCACGAATTCCTTAAGTTCTAGAATGCCCATTCTTATTCCTTCTTCTACACAATTTCCTCCCTTCTCACTATTATCGTCTTGGTTTTCAACCCAGCTGTCCTCACTTTTAGACTCTCACTCAAGACCCAATTTTAAGAACATGGAAAGGATCTTATCTTGCTGGTAATTTAGTATGCCTTTACAATGGGCTAGGGCAGTAAATAGAAAAACGATCGTTCTACTGAAAAGGGACGTGACCTACCTCGAATTTTTACAATGGCGTGCTCAGACATCTAACCTAATTCTTCTTGACAAAGGACAACAGAGCCACTTTATTATCCAAACCCTAAAAGTACAGACATTTTATTGCGCCACTTAATTGCTTAGGCGACTACCCGACTTCACAGAAATTCCAAATTCCCAAACGCCCCATGTTCTTTTATGACACCAATTTGCGCCACTTTACAACTTGAAAATTTGACATGAACCTCAAAAAGGTTTCCATTAACCGTTTACACTTTATGGTTATCGTTAGGTGTTTCCAATACATGTGTTGCGGAACGACTCTTTAGCACGACAGCAACTTAACGTAATAATAAAAGCACGTCAGCAATTAGTTAAATACAATTAAGTCAGAGTTTAATTCCAATGTACTTTCTCTTCGTACGACAACAACATCTCTCCTATTTCCCGCGTTATATCCCCACTTCTTAGATAATTCGTAACTAATGGTTACAATCAAATTAGATTAAATCTAGGCCGCTTCAATCCCACCAGCGGCTAATGCGCTCAGGTCGATTCCGAAGCTCCACCTAGAATCCGTGCCAGAACATACGCTTCCCCTCATGAACTCATTAAGGGTTCATCAACAATTATATCCAGTTTGCACAACTTTGAAACAGGTCGTCGGTAAGTCCCATACTGTGTCTGGACATCTACCACGCGAACGACGCCATCAGTTCCTGGATGAGTTTTCACAACCCTTCCTTTCGCCCAAATATTCCTTGGCATACTGGAATCCGCAATAAACACCAAGTCATCCTCCTTGAGGTTGACTGTCGTAGAGTTCCATTTCGTTCTCCGCGTTAACGATGGCAAGTATTCTTTGACCCATCTCTGCCAGAATAAGTCCGCTAATCGTTGCGACGTTCTCCACATTTTTCTAGCGCAAATGTCTCCACTATCGAACACACCAGCAACCTGTACACCAGATGAACCACCTAAAAGAAGATGGTTAGGAGTTAAACTGATTTGGTCATCAGAATCAACAGATACATGAGTCAGCGGTCTGTTATTAATAACATATTCTGCTTCTGCGAGTAAAGTCGTCAGGATTTCTTGCTTGGGAACTTTCTCGTGGAGTGTAGCTCTTAAAGCTATCTTCACAGATCGAACGAGTCTTTCCCATGCTCCACCAAAATTCGGAGAAGCTGGAGGGATAAAACTGAACTTTGTCCCTTTATCTGCCAAATGTCTCAGTATCGCGTCTTGATCCAAATCCAGTAAACTATTTTTCAATTCTGTCTCCGCTCCATGAAAGTTCGTCCCGTTATCACAGTAAATCACTGCCGGAGCTGACCTTCTTGCAATCATTCTTCGTATGGCTAATACTGCAGAATCAGTTGACAAAGATTCTGCCAGTTCCAAATGTATCGCTCTGATTGACAAACACGTGAACAATGCTACCCATCGCTTCTCTCTTCGTCTTCCGATTGACACCTCTAGAGGTCCGAAAAAATCCAACCCGCAGTAAGTAAACGGACGGACTTGCGATTCCATTCTAAAATCTGGCAGATTCCCCATTTCTGGTACAATCGGTTTCGCTTTCTTGATCTTACAGAGCTGACAATAACTCCAGGTTGAACGTATAGCTCTTCTAATGTCGATCACCCAGTATTTTTGCCGAACTTCATTCACCACTTGTTCTCTTCCAGTATGGTTACATCTTTCGTGATACCATTGGAGAAGAATTTTCGTGTATTGATTTCTTGAATCGAGAATAATCGGGTATTTCACATCTATATCCAATCCAGAAACTGCTAAACGCCCTTTGACTCGAATTAATCCAGTTGCATCTTGGAAAGGAGATAATTTCAGAAGCTTGCTAGAATTAGGCAAACGTTTCTTTTGTTTCAAACAAGTTAGTTCCGTAGTGAAGTCCTCTGCTTGAGCAAATCTTGCCAACTGAAGCTCCGCTTCTTGAAACTCTTCAGTGGTGAGCTCCGACTTTTTCTCCAATCCATTACATTTTCCGTCGGCTGTTCTTAATCTTGAATTGTTAACAAATCTGAGAATCCAAGCCATTACCCGTGCTAATCTTATCCATCTGGAATAGCGACTGAAATCAATCAACGTTGTTTCCGTTGCCAAGTGAATGTTGATTCGTTCACCTTCCTCGTGATCATCATTTGCACTCATATGGTTTGTCGATTCCAGTGGCCATTCATTTTCTTCTAAACGCAGAAATAGAGGCCCCGTCAGCCATCTACTATGAGACGAAATTGCAGGCTTGTCAACATCCCGAGTTTGATCATCAGCTGGATTTAATTCAGTAGGAACCCACCGCCACCAGCTTGAATCCGTAGATTCTAGAATCTCTCCTATCCTATGTCCCACAAACTGCTTGTATTGTCTCGCATCAGATCTGATCCAGCAAATGACAGTTTTTGAATCCGACCAGAAAACAGTTCGTTGAAATTGTAGCCCGTGCTCAGCTTTGATTTGCTCCATCATCCTTGTCCCTAGTACTGCAGCTTGTAATTCCAAACGCGGAATTGATAGCGGCTTCAATGGCGCAACTCTGTTCCTAGCGTAGATCATGCTGACATCTACAGAGCCATCGCTCTTTTTCACGCGGATGTAAGCAATTCCTCCAAAAGCTTTAGCACTAGCATCGACAAATATATGCAATTCCAGGGATATAGCGGTTGGAATCCATATTGAATAGCATCTCCTGATTTTTAAATCCTCAATGTCCGGCAAATGCTTCAGCCAATTCTTCCACTTTACGAACTCTTCTTCCGCAATTGCATCGTCCCAACCAACTCCACTCCGCCATATGTCTTGCATTATAATTTTAGCTCGAACTGTGAAATTTCCTAGAAATCCTAAAGGATCGAAAATGCTCATAACCAATTTCAATACCTCCCGCTTCGTAGGACGCTGTATTCCTTTCCAGATTTTGTCTTCCACTCGATGAAACTTGCACTGAAATGTGAATTCATCTGATAAGCGAGACCATCTCAATCCGAGCATCCTTTCCAACTTCTCATCATTCTCAAGCTCCAAATCTTTATCTTCTACGGCTCTCTTCTCTGCGGGTATCGTTTGTAAAACGGACTTTGAATTGCTCAACCATCCTTCGATATTAAAACCACCTTTTGCATGAATTGAGATGACATCCTGAACTAATTGCTTAGCTTCTTCTTCAGTTTCAACTGAATCCAGGTAGTCATCTACATAATGGAAATTTTGAATAGCTTTAACCGCTCTCGGGAATTCTTCTTTGAATTCCTCCGCATTCCTGTTCTTGATGTATTGTGCACAATATGGTGACGAAACAGATCCAAATATCATTCGTTTCATTTGCATTTCCTTTGGTTTCGACTTGCGATCCATACCCCTCCACAGAAAACGTTGAGCACACCTGTCTTCTTCCCTCATTACAATTTGTAGAAACATTTCCGGTATGTCTGCAGCAATGGCTATCTTTTTCTGTCGAAAATTGAATAGGACACCCACTAAACTCTTGAGTAAATCCTCCCCTTTCAGCAATTCATCATTTAATCCAATCTTGTTCACTCTTGCTGCAGCATCAAATACATGACGAAGTTTTCCAGGCTTGTTTGGATTGATAACTCCAAAATGAGGCAAGTACCAAAGTTTTCCAGGAGTTGAAGTTGCATTATCTGGAACATACTCAGCGTAATCCTTTGCCAAGTATTCTTCAACTTTTTTCGTATACGCCTTAGCAAATTCTTTGTCAGCATCCATCTTCTTCTCAATATGCCGCAATCGCTTCTCTGCATAATCCCTGTCATCAGGTAATTTCGGTACGTCATTTTTCCAGAGATGACCGATTTCCCATCTATTTCCAACACGTCTTGTATAAACTTCCATCATCTTTGCTGCACGTTCATCCTCTTTAGAAACCAAAGTTTTGGTTTGCTTCACTCCGAAATCTTCAGTCGTAAACGATTTCTTGATCAAGTCATGGATCTCTTCGTCAAAATTATATGCTTGAACAAACATTTCCTAATCAACTCGCTTTTTGAGTAAACCTGAGTGTCCGTGCAAAATCCATCCCAGTTTCGTTTTGGAAAGCACTGGAGCATTTCTGGGACCTTCATACACTGCTCTGGAATTGATCAGGTGTATGTTGTCTTCACCAATTAGAATCTGAGGTTTTGCATTCTTCATTGACGAGAATTCAGCTTTTCGCAAATGATTCCATTTTTCCTTCATATTCTCTGCATCAAAAGTTTGGGTGGGAAGATTCAAAGCTGACGTTGTTCGAACATCTTGTATCCCATAAACCGATTCCGTCAATTTCCCTTTGATTTGTAACTTGACACGTCTAGATTCAATATCAGTCTGACGCGCTCCGTTAGTCCATGTCAAAGTTAAAGGATCTCTCCTTCCGCGCAATCCGAGTTGATTTGCAATTTCTTCCGTCATTACCGTCGTTGAACCATCATCACAGAAGGCGTAGGTCTTGATTCTCTTTTCACCGTTAATTAGCGTTACTGGAACAATCTTCATCAAGATTTTGTTCCTAGCACTTGGTCGATTCATTGTAAAAGCATTCTCATTCTTAAGTTCCGTTTGATTGCTACTTTTCTTCCCAGTATCTTCCCGACGTTCATCACTATGCAATAGCGGATGATGATACTTTAAGCAACCATTGTTTCCACATGCTTTCTTCTTCTTGCAAGTACCGACGCGGTGTGAAAATCCAAAGCAAGCAAAACAAATCTTCTTTTCACCGATGAATTTCCACCGTTTATCTACCGTTTCGTTTTGAAATTTCTTGCAGGTCTGTAAATGGTGCCCATCGACTGAACAGAATATACACTTCTTCCCTTCCTTGCTCCCAACATCCTTATTTGCAGCGAAAACATACTCGCCTTTCTTAGTTTTCTGTTTGTTTCTGTAATCCGAGTCAGCTGGCCTCACATTGATGTAGCTAATTGAATCTGCTATCTTTCCCAGCCAAGTTGCGAATTTTCTCAACTTTGCATCATCTTCATTCATAGAATACGTAGCCCATTGTAACTTCACGTGAACCGGCAGTTTATCGATAAATTCTTGAAGTAACGATGGGTTTGACAAATGTCCAACGGCGTTTAAAGTTTCAATCCTTGAAACTAAATTCTCGACGACCGTAGAGAAAGTAACCAGAGATTGCAAGTCTGTTTCGGAAGGCGTTCTACAAGCTCTGGCCTTTTGTAAGAGAGTTTCGATGATTAAATTCGGTCTACCAAATCTTCTTTCCAGTATCTGCATAATTCGTTCCAAATTATCCGGTGAAACAAGTAAAGCCTCAACTGATTCCAATGCCTCTCCCTTTAAAGCCTTGTTCAAACGTTGAAGATTTTCAGAATTCGTAAATCCGCAGATTTTGGTTGACTCTTTAAACTGAGAGTTGAAATTCGGCCACTGAGATGGTGATCCATTGAACGATGGCAATTCCTTGAACATACTTTGCCTTGCGAGGATTTTCTTCATATCTTCATCTCCCTTTGGTACGGCTAAGCTTGTCCTTGAATTTGAAGCTGACGCTAACGCTGCGCTGAAAGCAGCAGTTAGATCCGTAACTGTGACCATTGACTGACCTGTCACCCAGTTAGCAGTACGGTCCTCTTTTAATGTTTCTTCCTCTTTTTCTGGAATCACATCGCTTTGCTCATCGTCCTCATCATCGCCAAACTCCTCTTCTTCGGATTCACAAGTGCTCATTTGCTCTTTGAGTTTTGCAATCCTTTCCTTGTACTCCATCTTTAAAAGTTCAAATTCCAACTGCTTCATTTCTTTTTCCAGAATTCTATTACGTTCCGACTTTCTTGTCGTTGAGACTATCGTTTTTCCAGAACAGCTGCTTCGATTATCCACTGTTCTTTTCTTGTCATTTTCAGCTTCTTTTCTCCTAAATGACTTCTCACTCGCTGTTTTGCTATGTTAACGATCTTGCTGATTTTCTAGCGTTTTCTCAGCATTATTTTGTCCATTTTCCATTGTATTGTCTTCTGTCCGACCAATAAGCATATCGTGGAAGGACCACAAGGGACGCACCTGTCTATCCAAGTTCCAGGGTCGCGTTTCCTCTTCCTGAGTAGTTGTCTTCTTAGATTTCTTGTTATCCAGATTACAACTTTTCCAACTGAGTTCTGATGCGGAATCTATCCCGTATCTTTCTCCAGATTTCCCAGCGTTAATCCTGGAAGACCTCCTGTTTCCGTTCTCACTCATTGTTTCGGCAAGTAGAAATTGTATTCCCAAAGACCAATTCTATAGTTCGAAGGACCACTGCAGACGTTGCGGAACGACTCTTTAGCACGACAGCAACTTAACGTAATAATAAAAGCACGTCAGCAATTAGTAAAATACAATTAAGTCAGAGTTTAATTCCAATGTACTTTCTCTTCGTACGACAACAACATCTCTCCTATTTCCCGCGTTATATCCCCACTTCTTAGATAATTCGTAACTAATGGTTACAATCAAATTAGATTAAATCTAGGCCGCTTCAATCCCACCAGCGGCTAATGCGCTCAGGTCGATTCCGAAGCTCCACCTAGAATCCGTGCCAGAACAACATGATACTCAAGACTTTACAAACTCTTAGTTCCCATCTTCCTGTCGCCGAACTGAAAACAAATCCCACCAGTTTAATTTCTACCCCTTTTAGTTGGAATACAAAGCATGGCGTACATGTATAGAGTAAGGGTACCAACGCAAATCAAAACAGTTGTACTCAGTTATAGCTTTCAACCATTTGTAGATTCCGCTACCTTTTTAGAGGTTTGATTATGTGCTTATATTATTAATAATTTTACCTAAACTTGTAGCTCCCTCTTGACAATGTCGATTAACTGAACCTCATATCAACAGACTAGCCTGGTCCTACTCTATTTTAACATATCGGCCTATTTTCAAATATCTCCTTGAAATAGCATCCCTTACTTTAATTCAATAGCTACACACCTAAAGAAAAAAAATAATTATACATCCTATAACGTCTTCAAACACACCAACTCGCCTAGTATATAACTTTTAAGCGTGCAGTTTCAATTATATCTGCAGTTTATATCTATATGAATTTCAGAAACATTGGCCCTTTACGAATCCAGTTTTCATCAACAAAGGTAAGATTCGATTAAAATTTCCTTTATCTGACATTATTAGTAATCAAGGCGAAGGGCAGAAAGAAGGTGATCAGCATGAAGACAATCAGGAAGGTGACCAAGAGGAAGAATATGAAGAGGTAGAAAATAAGGACGCTGATACAAAGAAATACAAGAGTAAAGGTATAAAGAAGGAGAAAGACGAAGAAGAGGAAGAACAACCAAAGTTCAAACCTGTTAGGCATGCCATAACTCCTCCCAAATACGCAGGGAAGAGACACGATGATCCCTATGCACATCTTGGATCTTTCGGTCTCGCCGCAGCGGCAAACAATTGGGATGAAGAGCTTATGCTTGTACAATTCCCATCCACCCTAACGGGTTTCGCACTAAAATGGTATGTTAGTGCTACGTGTGCAAAAGCACGTGAAGGTAGAGATTTGTCATGGAGGGATCTACAAACAGATTTCCTGAGTGAGGGAACTTTAGGACTTTACGCGGAGGACGGCGAATACCGCATAATGGCTCGAAAACCGAAACTCGGGGAGAGTCCCATTAAATTTCTGGTGCCCATGGAATCGCTTATCAATTCCGTTGACCCGCTTGAATCGTATTCTAAGAGAGTGAGATACATTAAAAATAACCTTTTGCCCGAATACTTCAAACAAATTAATATGCAGCCTATAAGTAACATGGGGTACTTGACGTATTACATAGATTCAGTAGAACAGGAAGTTCTGATAGTGGAAAAGAAGGAAACCACACATGAAAAGGAGGAAAGTAAATGCAATCTGGATAATTACTTGGAGAAATTAAATCAGGTAGTAGAGACTTTTGCTGCTATGACAACTAAAGAGAAAACTCCTAATGCATCTGAGTCTAAAAGTAGAGGATCTGGAAAACGAGGACGAGGATCTCATGGCCGTAGAGGTTATCCTCGAGGATTTCGAGGTCGAGGAAATGGAAAATTTCCCACAAAATCATGAGGCAATGCAGTTTGCACCAAACGACTTTCAAAATTTCGCTAATCCTAACCAGTTCCCACCGAACTTGCATATGGCTTCAGCTGATCCTCAAAATAATCATGGTTATTTCAATCAAAATATTGCGCATCCTTACACTAATCGGAATTATCAACGTGGTAGAGGCAGGCGAGGAAATTATCACCAAAACTATGAACAAATTCAGCACTATCAATTCCTAGGTGGGCAACCACAACAAGGGGCTTCAAGCATGCAAATAATCTGCTATCGTTGTGGTCAACTCTCTTATCACATTGCTCGCAACTGTCCTTATGGATCTGTAATACCACCACCAGCTGACCTTACAAATCATGCGAGAAACGATTAAGGCCAGGAACACTGAAACCGCACACCTTGTTCCCTGGCAATGCCTCAGTTGCTGAAATTCAAAGTGTGCAAAGTTTACTGAAAATTTTCCTTGTTAACCCGGCTCTGAGATGGGGTTCTTTCCCATTTCTCAAATGCATCCTAGACCATCAATCAGTTAGTTGTCTAATCGACACAGGGTCATGTAAAACTATTGCAAATCCTATAATTCTCAAACAATCCAAGCTAATCAGTGAGGATGGTAATTGAGGGCATTGGTATAAAATCGTTGGGGACTTATAATGGTCTGTTTCATATAACTTACAAGATATAATTATCAGCCCATGTGTTAGCGGTCGATAAATTCCCCTATCAAGAGTTATTAGGTATGGATGTATTGAGAAGTATAGATTTAATTGAAGGAAAAATGTATTTCAGAAACGGAAAATTAAAGCAATTAGTAGAAGATGTTCCTAAAATTGACGGTATGAATGTGAACAAAGTGAGCTCATAAATCTGTGGAAATCAAGGCATGGTTATAAAGACAATTGGGAAAGGGAACCTGCCTCGTCAATTCAAAGTAGTACTACAGAATCCATATCCACAGATATTGTGGAAGGCCGGCCTAAAAATAGAAAATTATATGAGGACAAAATAAAAATGGCCCCATTCACAGGATATTCGGGGCAGGGTGCTTTGGGGACGCCCGGAAAATTGATTAACGCGACTGAGAAATTAGACGCCATGCGTAAAACCATCAACAGTGAATTAAACCAGCATGATCAGCAAAAAATATGGAATTTTATCAAAACTAGAACCGATGTATTTAATTCAGAATCAGAACCTTTACCCGCTGCAAAGGCAGTAGCTTATCCGTTCCCTCTCACTTCAGATGCTAAACCTTTTCGAATCAAACCGTATAATTATTCAGAAAAAGAACATCAGATTATTGATGATCAAGTGCAAGAGTGGCTCAGGCTAGGCACAATTTCTCCACCAGTAAGCAATTACGTGAGCCCGTTAGTAATAGTTTACTCAGGAAATAAAACAAAGGAAGGCAAACCTCCTAAAGCTCGTATTTGCATGCAAAACAAACAAACAATGAAAATGGGATCATGCCTACCCAATATGGGCGAGATAATCCGTTCATTATCAGGCTGGAGCATATTTGGCGTCTTTGACCTTCGTAAAGGATATTTACAGGTAGAAATAGCAGAAAGTGAAAGACATAAGGCAGCCTTCATACGTCGTCGAGGTGTTTTCATGTATAATGGGTGTCCTTTTGGAGCCTTGAATTCAGGCACGTGTTTCGTCAACTGGTTAAGTAAAATGCTAGGCGATCTTTCCTGGACAGTTGTTTTTAATTACGCAGTCGACTTAATCATACCAGCTCAATCAGTCGATGAATTAATAGCTAAAATGAAATGAGTGTTTGACCTATTAGCAGCAGACAATTGGAAAATTTCCATTTCGAAGACAATAATGCGTGGATTGAAGGTTAAAATTTTAGGCCGTATAATTTCAGCCGCGGGTATCGAGATATGTCCGTCGCGAATATCCAGCATCTTAGAGTTAAGTCCTCCTACCAATATTATGGAGTTAAGAAGTTTCTTAGGTATATTACAGTATTAACGAAAGCATATTTATATAAGTTAAGTGTAAGAGCAAAGCCTTTGACAGCAATGACAGCTAATGACAGGTGAAAAAGAACTGTTCACATGGGATGACTCTAAACAAAAGGCGTTTGAGGACCTTAAACAGACATTAGTGTCCCCTCCGATACTATCTTTCTTTGACCCCTCTCTACCATCCAAAATTTACTCAGATGGCTCGTCATGGGGAATAGGCGGATGTCTTCTCCAGGAGAAAAACAAGAAAACGTATGTAATTGAATATACAAGCCGTTCTTTATCTCCTTCCGAATCCAAATTAAGCGTCTCTCACATAGAATAAGTAGTACTGCTGCATTGTCTCAAAACATTCCGACCGTATATACATTTACACCCGCTAATCATATACGTAGATCACGCATGCCTTACCTTACTGAAGTCTAATAATCTATGTCCGAAATTGCAAAGATGGGCTATAGAAATCGCAGCATACAATATCACAGAAATCAGGCATAAATCCGGCAGAGAAAACCTGGTACCCGATGCTTTGAGCCGACTCGTTCCTAGCGTCACATCAGATACAGCCGCTCTACTGGAAAAATTTAGAGAACCACCCATGGAAACAAGTGTTCCGGTATACTGGAACTTAGTCGAGTTATCTGACATTCAGAAATCCGATGAATATTGTAGTCGTATCATGGCAATTCTCGAAAAGCACGAAAAGTTCGTCGTCTCAGATCGCATCTTGCACCGCCAAGAAACTACCGGTAAACGCATCGTAGTACCGAAAATTCATCGTGAAAGATTATTCAAAGAAGTTTATGAAAACATTTATACGGGCGGTCATTCGGGTTTTAGGGTGTCGTATGGGCGCATTAAAAACAAATGGTGGTTTCCGAAAATTCAAGCTAAACTACTCCATTACATCCAATCCTGCAAAATATGTCAGAAGAGTAAGCGACCCATAAGAGCTCCTCAAGGGTTACTGCAACCAATTGTCATAAATGATGAGCCGGGAACTTACTACCAAATGGATATTTCCGTCCCCTATCCTACCACCGAATCCAAAAATCGATATATACATGCGGCTATCGACATAGCCACAAAGTTCGTAATCCTCCGTGCGGCAACGGATGCTACGAGCAAGACCGCATGCGACTACTGCAAAATATCTGTTGTATACATGACTTACCTAAAGTGGTACAGACCGACAGGGGTTCCAGCTACATTGGTTCTCTCTTCCAAAACCTCTTAAAACGATTCGGCATCACACACCTCATGTCTACCAACTACCGACCTCAATCTCAAGGTGCAATAGAACGCTTCCATTCCGAATTGAAAACAGCATTTCTCATATTCGTTAGCTTGATGAATCAAAAACATTGGGATAAGTATGTACACATATTGGCATATAATTTTAATACATGTCTAAAAGCCAGCACTAAACGAACGCCTTTCGAACTTAACTTTGCTCGTCCACCGAAATTGATGATGGAGTTAGAGTTCACATCACCAGATTCTTCAAGATTGCGTCAATTGCAAGATGCACCTCTGATTCGCAAAGCAGCTCGCATTGATATTCAAGCCGCCCAAAACCATTATGGTAAGTATTTAAATAAAGGTCGAAAAGAATCCTCGTATAGCATAGACCAATTGGTTCTATTGTACTCCTCTCACACTCCCGAAGGCGTATCGGGTAAAATCATACGGCGATGGGTGGGGCCCTACCAAATAGTGGCAATACCTTCCCAACTACTCGATTAAGTATGTAACCCAAACGACACTTCCCATAAAATCCAAACTATCCATATCACTAAAGTTAAACCATTCCACACCCGATATGAAACTGATTCATCTCAACATGAAGGCTCCAAAGCATCCGTAAATCCCAATAATAAAACTGGTATTGTCCCGTCGACCCAATCCTCAGATGGTCACGGAAACTCTACGGAAGAAATTCAAATCCCAAGAACAGCATCTAAACGTGACCGACTACTTCTCGAACACACTCTCACCAACAATCCCCGCATGAATCTCACAATGGCACCGCCAAAGATACCCCCTCGCATAGCGATAGTGGTCATGACGTCACTTCTAATTGGGTGATTGGGTCTGATGGGTCATCGGATACTGAAGAAAGGGGTAGCACTTCTTCAAGTGATAATCCAAAAGCTAGAACACATACACCTTACACCACAAGATCCGGCAGGGAATCCAAACAAACTCGACGTTACCCGGACCCAGAAAAAACCAGCACGGATAGATTTAATTGGGCTATACAGGTTAAACGAGAGTTAGGAGAATGCTTGGATAGTGATGTATGGGAAAGCAGGGATCCAACGGTATGGATCCGAAGTAGCAAGAATATAATAGCCCTGTATAAAATGAAGCTCCTAGAAGATGATATTAGGTTAATGAATGAATCAGCAATTAGTAAACAATACAAGTCTTGTAAAACCCATGTAAGATGTATTTATACAGTTCTCTACCAATATATGTATGTATAGTTATTATAAGATTGCGATTCAATATCCCGAAAATATACGTTAAAGATAGAAGTATTGAACTAAAGGAAGAGTGCCCAAAGTGTGGGCATAGAATAGATATTAGTTGGAAGTACGCTTTATGGGATTGTGAAGCCCTCAAATCAAGTCGAGATGCTTATCTGGATGGGTGCAAAGAAAATTACACGGATTACTGTGAAATGTTGAATAGTGAGGACAAAAATGTCTATAATTTCCTTAGAAATACGAACTCTGGAAACCATGAGTAACCAAATTGTAATTATTGAAGGAGCTGTCATGAATGCTCAAATGAATAAAATCATTATATAATAAACCAGTTGAAATCACTCATTGAATTCCAATTCGAATACACAAAAATAAAATTATACTTAAAATTCTTTTAGATGTTACTCAGCGCCATAGTGGCGATGCTGTTCGTCACATTAACCGAAGCAATCGTACCAGTAGAAATTCACCTGGATACCGGGATCATTTTACAATCACTGTCCGCCGTAGTGACCTACGAGGGGTCCGTTCCCATCTTCTTTTCCATACCCATACCAAAAGCCTTCACTGACCTCCCACATGGTGGCAACTCCGAGACAACATGCAAAGCCACCAACGATCATAAGGGCCCATGTAAAGCATTTCTCCTTAACGAAGAACTTCTTGCCAACAACGACATCCAAAACAATCTGATTAAGCATCTCATCCCATCATCCAAACCTTTCATGGGTTACAAAAACAAAACAATGAACCGCAAGCAGCGAAACATAGTCGGCGAATGGCTGAATTGGTGTGGAGTGGCCCTTACAGAACAAATACACATCCTAGAAAACGACGAAGACGAAATAAAGAAATATCTCCACAACGTCCGGAATAATCTACACGGAAAGCACAATTCCTTACTGCAAGCAGGATCCCAAATATCTCAATTAGCGTCCCAAACTGATAAAGCCGTTAGCTCCCTTCACACTTTGATGAAATGCATGTACGATTTTGTCCGTCAGAAAATTCCTACAAATCAAGGAACATGGATGGATACTATCTTCTTTCACGTCTCCATGATGATTGCAGACTTAACCAGCCTTTCTTAAACCTCACAGTACCTCACAGTAATTAGCTCCTACCAGTTCCTTCAAACTCAGTGCAACGCTAGGCTGTTACCTAATAACTTTGATACCAGAAAACGTTGTTGGACAATCCCTCTTAAAATTAGCCTCAAACCTCAAATACGTTAACGGAGAGTTAGCTATCCCTAGTAGTTTTTCTCATCTTTACTATCTCCTCCCTTTTACTGAATGTCTTTATGGTGAATCCGAAATAACCGTCAAAATTCAAGTGCCATTCCGTATTAGAGATCACAAATGGGAAGTTTTTCAAATCAAATCCGTAGATTTTGCTTATAATGACGAGACCCATCTGAACAAAATACCGACCACGCTTGTGGCGAGAAAAATGAAAGAAATACGTTTGTTCAATAATCATTATATGGCTAAATGTAATCTTCACACCGATAAATTGTGTGAAATCCCTCCCTAAACTGGCGGAAAGGATGTAGAATACGAATGCGTTCATAGTATGTTGGTGGATCGAACCGTTGAATCAATCCAGAAAAGTTGTCAGTACACAGTTAGTAACTACCAGAACTAGGATCACTGAGATCAACCCAAATACCTTTTCTATTGCTCATCTTCCAAGCGGCTCCTATATTGAGTGCGAAAGGGACACAAAAATTTCCGTAAAATCTCAAATATCCGTAAAATCCCAAAATTAGGAAACATAGAGATAACGTTGGCATGTCAGTGTAAGATCATGGCGAATAACAAGGAGATAGCTAGCCCTAGGTTCCCTTGTGCAGCAACCCTGATCAATGAATCGACCGTTAAACACGTAATACCTAGCATGTGGACTGAGGTCCAGCATCCCAAAATCAAACAATATGAATTGTCTACTCCTTGCCCTTCCTTTGATAACCTGTCTGACATCCTTAGCGCTGAGTGAAATACGGGCATCGTAATTAAGCCTCTGATTAAGGATGACGATGTTAACGATACTTTGGTCTTTGATTTGACTATGGGTTCTCCTATTAACCAATGGGTATTTTCCCAATTTAACTCGGAGGTAGTATTGTTGTACATCTGGGTAATTTCTCTCACTATTCTGATTAGTATTTTTGGCAAAGAAACCTGGAGGATGCGAACAGCGCTCTCCTTGATGGCTGCAAATGCCGTACCTTTAGTAAACGCCCAGACTACTCCAAGGTTCCTCCCGCCTTGCTTCATTCCAATTCATGTAGACATTTTGTTATACATCATCGAACTAGCCGTACTGGTAATGGTAGTACCTAAATTATACCGAACATGTCGTACTACATTCAATTGGTACTTCAACCGTAATTCAGACCCTTGGAGAAACACCAGTTTCCGAACCAGGTTCCACAATTCCCACCACTCTGATACAGGTCGCAGAGAATTCACGTCAGTTAGCGTTGATGGCAGTGACATGTTGGGCAATGTCACGTTGGGAATGATAGATGAGGAACCCATTTTCAAATCAACCATTACGCCTACAGCCGGACCGTCGATTTCCAACGGGAACGCCAATAGGCCGCCTCCAAATTCAAATACTAAATAGTGTTATTAGTGATTTAGGCAGTACAATTTAATAAGGCCTGATCACAGAAGGCAGTAGTATTAAATAATGCCAAATTTTTAGGCAGTATAATTAAATAAGGCCTAACCATAGTTGAAGGGCAGTAATATTGAATAACGCCAAGTAATGTAGGCAGTATAATTAAATAAGGCCTAAATGAAATTGATTGATACTTCACTCTATAAATTATAGTATAAGTGTGAGAAGAAATTAGACAACTTATTAGGTTAAAGTAAACACAAATCAAGTTCAGACGCGAGGCCTCAAGTAATGTTTAAGATGATGGTAATTCAAGCGTCTTATCCCATCTTTCCTTAGGGAGTATCATTGAATATGACATTATACACATAAATTACTATTGTAAAATTATATAATGCAACTGCACTATAGTTTAATTTCATTGTAGGCTTAACAATCCCATCTAAACCTCTATCCCCAAATCGTAATGAACAATGAATAACTAAAAAGCTCACACCTACAGTATACTATTTATTAGATAATCAACAACTCTCCCACATGAACTCCATATTTCTTGTATTCACTCATAATCCAAATCTCCCAAAGCAGCCAATTAGTTAATAAGAGAGTGCGTTTATTAGGAAGATTCTTTTAAGACAATTCTATATATTGACTGATAGTTCAATCCCATTATAATGAAAACCAATATAAAATCTGGGATGAATTAATGAATGATAAGAAATTACAAGTTATATTTTATTGTTTTATAGATGAAGCGCATCCAATGGCTGTTCCTTCCGACCGCTCGACCTCTACCACGGAACCAAAAACAGCTGCGAGAAAAACTTTCCGACTCCCAGAATGCGCCAACGGGTCCGAATGTCCACATGTTTTTAAATTCGAGAAGCGTCCGAACAGTTAATATCATCAAGGGATATTATAAATTTTACGATGAGTTTTTTAATGTTAGACCATTTATCAAGTTCGTGAGAGAGTCAGTTACCCCTGATCAATATAAATTCATCTGCAAAAATCACCTTGCTAACATTTTACCAACCCTACAATCCGCTATATTCGAGTCTCGAGACTGGTTAAATGCTGTCACCCATGTCTTGGAGAATCAGAAACGTCTGACGTTGGAACGAGAGAATCCTAAACCTGTATCGGACTTCCTTCTGAGTCAAAATATCAGTCCATGTTCAGAGGCCCCATCAAATCCCGACATCACATGAAATCAAACAAATGAACCGAAATCAACAAATAAAGTATCGTCCGGCTCCCTCCCGGAAGCCATTCCGTTTCAAGAGATCCTAGTGGAAAAGGAAAGAACGATCCAAGAACAAGCTGATCTCATCAGGCAATTAAAAGAAGTGCAAGGTAACACACTCAAGGAATCAATCAACAAAATCTGCGCCGCTGAAAAGGAAAAGAATGAATTCCTGTACGAGTTAACCAAATTAAAAGAACAACAACGAAACCTGATCGACAACATCACGAAAACTAACCACGATCTGAGAAATAAATTGGCCATATCAAAAGAAATAGAAGAGAAACAACTAACAAATATCCGGGTTCTATCAGACGACGTACAACGACTGAGACAGAGACGAAATGAGATGAAATCTGAAAACGACACTCTTCACACCCTCAATGACACCCTTGTTATCGAAAATCAGCAACTAAAACAATCGAATCACAATCTCCGAGTGCAGTTCTGCGAATTAGAAAAGCTACGACGACAAAAAATGAAACTACTAGACGCTTATCTGGCTACCAGTTCCGATTCAGACTCAGATCCCAACCCCGACCCCATTAAATGAAGACTCTATAGATCATTCCCTACTTACTATCTTGTTAATTTGGAATATATTATAATTCTATACTTATACTTTTATACTCACATGCACTCAAATCCGAAGTTACCATTATAGATGAATGCGTCGTATGTAATAATTTATTTGGAGAACCAAATCTTATGAGAATAGGGGTGTTGTGAGGCAGGTAGGAGAATAGGGAGAGATGGACGGAGGACGGGAGAAGAAGAAGGAGACTTATGGAAGAAGAAGGAGACTTATGGAAGAAGAAGGAGACTTATGGAAGAAGAAGGAGACTTATGGAAGAAGAAGGAGACTTATGGAAGAAGAAGGAGACTTATGGAAGAAGAAGGAGACTTATGGAAGAAGAAGAAGGAGACTTAAGGGACGGTAGAGCGAGAAGAAGGGAGAGTCAAGTGGTGGACGGAGAGCAGGGAAGACCTTCTTATAAAGTATAAACACTGAGGAAAAAAAATTTTGAAATCCAATTTATTGAGAAGACATTGGGCGTTCCTTAGTACACTGCGTATTTAAGAACGGGGCACACTGAGTGTCTAGTACGGTACACTGCGTATCCGTATCTGCGATTACCCGGGTAGTTACAGTTTATACTATATTCATTTTTCGGATATATAGTAGATTTATATAGATTCTAATAGGTATTCTGTATATATTTAATGTATATCTACTAGTATGTAAATAAAATTTCAAATTGTTAACGGCTTTTACCGATCGCAATAGCGATACCGCGCCATAGTATATACTATGTTCATTTTTCGGATATAAAGTGGATTTACATAGATTCTAATAGATATTCTGTATATATTTAATGTATATTACCCAAGGGAATCTACACGCTACATTTAACTCCCCCTCAAACTTCGAAGCGTCTCGCGAGATAATTAACATTAAACATACTCATAGTTAAAGTAATTCAAGCTATAAATACATCTAACATCATATATAACACAATAAGCCTGGCACGACAAAAAGTTAGCTAAACATAACATAGTATAAGCATCATAACCACCAACAATATCATAATTATAAAGCCATCATACTCAATTCAATCATAATTGTAATTAAATTTTAAATCATCATACCCACAAGCTTAACCCCATGTCCACACGCGACATCATAGCATCTCATCAACATGATTCAAATACAAGCATAACAATATGTTAACAAACATAAGGAGTAACTCAAATATATATACACCCTGACATTATTTCAATGACAAATCTTTCATATTCTTGACCGATGCTCTTAACATCTCTCGAGCCCTTCGATTCCGCTTATATGGTCTCTGCTTAGCACAATTCTTGACCAAATGCGGTCCCTGACACCGAAAACAAGGCTTAATAATTGGACTAATTATAGTGGGATGTATTTTAAACAAAGCTGGAATTACTGGAATAGGGATATCGATGTCTTTGGTTTCTTCATAATCGTCGGTTCTAACCGCAGTATCTGGAGCAGTTGAAACTGGAGGCGTTACAGCTGGAATCTCGCCATCCTCCAGATTCTCCGAAAGCTTAGGAATCCGATATTTAGCAAAAGCGGCTCTCATCCGTTCATGATCCATCACAGCTGGTACAGTGCAATTCGGTTTAATACAAGACCTATCCTTAGCCTCTACGCGTATTTTCCCCATCTATATATTTACATTAAACTTGACAAAATTAAGTAATTAACTTCCAACCCAAGCCAGAGAAAGAATTTCATTCCATAAGACTCATGCAAAAAGTTCTCTCGTCACCGCTGACCTAAGAATACCACCAAGAACCTTTGAAACAACTTTCAACCCATCAAACCCGTATCTATTAGGCGGCCTCCTTTCCCTACTTCCTCTACGAACATGTACTCCTACTTCACTAATCGACTCCACTTCTGAGCTTGTCGAACTAGCAAACATCGGCACTGACACATCAGCAAGACGCGGGGATTCTCCTGATGCATCACTCTTACTATTATCCTCTTCCCTATTTACATCCTCTTCATTAATAATCTCCTCCTCTTCGTTAATAATCTCCTCCTCTTCAATTATAATCTCCTCATCTTCATTAATAATCTCCTCCTCCTCGTTAATAATCTCCTCCTCCTCGTTAATAATCTCCTCCTCCTGAATTATACTCTCCTCCTCAACATCTGACTGCTCATTAAAACTATTACTATTAGCATTACTCCTGCTGTGTAAACTCTCACCTGAGCTCTGTTCTCCGGAATGAACAGACCCAATACTATTACTTTTTACCGATGTCGAAGCTGAATTAGAAAAAGTCCCACTCGAACTATATACATCCGACTCGCTTCGCTCGCTTTCAGCACTAGCTTCCTCTGACTCGCTTCGCTCGCTTTCAGCACTAGCTTCCTCTGACTCGCTTCGCTCGCTTTCAGCACTAGCTTCCTCTGACTCGCTTCGCTCGCTCTCAGACTTTTGCTCGGTACCAGAGCTAACTTCTGATTGAATAACCTCTAAATCCTCAATAACCTCTAGATTTAAGTCCTCGGAATCTGCTGCAGCTAACTCCTCATGACTAATTAAGCTTTTTGTTAGACTACTCTCCAAAATCTCAGAGTTCATGACGCTCTGGGAATCAATAGATTCATCTAACTGCTCTAAACTGATTTCTGCATAGTATTTCTTTAAGTTATTACCATGAGCACGTACATACTCATTAGGATTAGATATTCTACCCTCTCTCATGTCCTTCAAATAATAAACATTTGGAACTGGACTACTTTCTATTATATACGGACCTCTGTACCTCCTTAAGAACTTGGATACCTGTCCTGGCTGTCTTTCATTAGTTATATGTAAGACTTGCTCACCAACATTAAATACTGGATACTTGTGACTAGCATCAAATTTAAGCTTTTGTTCTAACTGGTATTTACATGTATTTTCTCTAGCATTAGCCCTAGTCTCCCATAACCTATATGCTTGTTGCATTGGACTCTCTAATGGCGCGGAATCAGTAATAACTGGGAATTGTACATCAACTTTTAGGAAAGGCTCTTTACCATACAGTAAATAATACGGAGAATATTTAGTGACAGAATTAACAGTGGTATTTAAATTAAAGCAAACCTGAGGCATGAGCTTATCCCAATTCGTATGATTCTCATTTACAATTTTACCTATTGCTCTCTTAATACTATCATTAGTTCTCTCACATACACCGTTGCTATTAGGATGTAAAGGTGAAGTATGTACAACTTGAATACCTTCCTGAGATAAGAATGACAAGAAATCATTGCTACAAAAATGTGAACCATTATCAACTATAAGAATCCTACAGTAACCATGTTTTTCTAACAAGCATTTCTTCAACCCAGCTATTGCACAATCTGTAGTTTCAGCTTTACATGGAAATATCTCCGTCCACCTCGTAGCATGATCAACTAAAACTAACGCTGCAGTATTTCCCCTCTGTGTCCTAGGATACGTTCCTTGAAAGTCAATAGCAACTCTATAGAAAGGTTCAATAGGAGGAGGAATAGGACGATAAGGAGCAGGTGTACCAGTATTGTCCCTATTGAAAAATTGACAAGTTTGACAATGTAGTATATACTTCCTAACATCCTTGTACATTCCCTTCCATGTAAACCTCTCCCTCATTAAATTCCAAGTTTTGTGGAAACCCTGGTGACTACTACATTCTTCGTGTACCGATTTAAATACCCTGTAACGTAACTCTCTTGGTATACATAATAACCATAATCTACCATTCTCATTGAAATTAGCCTTATATAAAATGTTGTTAATTAAAGCATAATCTGACGCTACATGATTATCAACTAGGATTTCTTCGTCTCTCTCTGCATGTTTGACTCGGTCTATTATCTTACATAGTTCTGGATCTTTTCTCTGCAATTGACCAAATCCACAGTTTTCCCATTCTCTACTCAAGGCTAACGCTGGTTCATCACCTAACTGATTTACATTATCGATAAACTCAAGTCCACTCATTTTTACAACACAACTTATTGACTTTTGACTTCCTTCTTGTACAAAAATACTAGACATTGGTAAAGGAGCTCTGCTTAACGCGTCAGGTACTGTATGTAAACTACCCTTATTATACTTAACCTCGAAGTCGTAAGCTTGCAGTTTCAACGCCCACCTTGCGAGTCTTGAATCCGGATCTTTTAAATTAAGTAAATATGTTAAACTATTGTGGTCGGTATGGATAACAAAGTGTTTCCCCCATATATACGGTCTAAATTGAGTTATTCCGAACAGACAACTGAGACATTCCCTCTCCGAGACGCTGTAGTTCCGTTCTGCCTTAGTTAAAGTCCTGGAAGCATACGCAATAACTCGAGACACACCATTCTGCATCTGAGTAACGACACATCCCAGCCCGTACCCACTACTATCAGCCCATATTTCGGTCGGAGCATCCTCCATTGGGAACCCCAATATAGGTGCAGTAATGAGTCGTAACTTAAGAGCATCAAACGCCTTCTGCTCATCAGAACCCCAACTAAATAGAACATCCTTCTTTAACAAATTATTTAAATGACGGCTGACGTCACTAAAACGGAATATGAACCTACGATAGTACGAACACAGACCAAGGAAAGACTTAACAT
The DNA here is from genome assembly GCA_906901655.1 of Sminthurides aquaticus. Classification (NCBI taxonomy): domain Eukaryota; kingdom Metazoa; phylum Arthropoda; class Collembola; order Symphypleona; family Sminthurididae; genus Sminthurides; species Sminthurides aquaticus. The sequence goes on along the minus strand of CAJQTT010000013.1, from coordinate 3,812,809 downwards.
CTCGTACACACTTCGGTACAGGAAACTCACTAACTGCTCTTAACTTGTTTGGATCCGGTTTCAATCCCTCTTGGGAAACTAAATAACCCAGGTACTCGAGCTCTCTAAAAGCAAACTTACACTTGGAAGGTTTCATTTTTAAATCTGCTGACGACAATCTATTTAAAACAATATCCAACCTTTCGCAGAGTTCCTCAAATGTCCTTCCAAAAACAACGATATCATCGCAATAGCAAAGTACTATCTGCCACTTTAATGACTTGAGAATTTTATCTAAAGTGTGTTGGAAAACTGAGCTGCTCGATGTAAATCCCATAGGCATATAATTCCATTCATACTTTCCATCCGGTGTTATAAAAGCTGTCTTGTGCCTATCTGCTTCTCTAACTGGAATTTGCCAATATCCTACTCTAGCGTCCATTGAAACAAAATAAGACATACCTCCTAACCGATCAATTGCATCAGAGACTCTAGGCAAAGGATATATATATCGCCTACATTGTAAATTTAATTTACGAAAATCACAGGTTAGGCGAAAACTTCCGTCTTTCTTAGGCTGTAATACAACTGGAGAAGCATAGGGACTATCTGATTCTGATATTAGACCATTCTGCAAGTTTTCATCACAAATACCCTGAATAATTTTCCTTTCCTGGAAAGATGTACGATAAGCAGCACTAACAACTGGAGGAGAACCATCGGTTTCGATTTTACATTCAGCATCCTTCACTCTGCCTAATTCCTTGTTACTAAAAGCGAACGCATTCCGATTCCTTTGAATAATTTCCCTTAGTTTATATAATTCGCCTTGCGTAAGCTCTGGATTAAACTTGAACACTTCCCATTGTTCTGGCGTAATGATGGAACTGTTGTACTTTTTCCTAGCTATAGTCTCATCTACTTCTTCTCCTATCTCTGTGACTTGCTCATATTTGGCTATCTTTCTTAAAGCTGGAAGCCTTTGAGGAAAATCAGTAAAATTCGAGACAAAAATCGTACCCCTGCCTTTCTTTAAGCTGATAATCGAGTTGGAGAATTTAACTCCGAAACGCTCTTCGTTCTTCCTATCAGGCTCTACTAGAACATCACCTGAATAATTATTGTCGGTACGTAAATGTAAAGCTCTCATCGACCAAGCCGGGACGACAACAGGTCGGATGGTATGAGCTAAACCTGACGTTTGACATTTAAAACCTTGACTTGACTCAGACCCACATTCTACTATTACCGAAGGAGCTGTAACTACAATTTCAGGTACACAATGCTTAATCTTAGGAGTTGGGACTGACTGATTAGGATAAACATAGGAAGCCTTTGAACTTGGTCCGGGTAAATTAATATCAGGATAAAGAGTAGCCTCCAAGTTCAACTCAGGTAAATTAGGAATTGGAACATAACTATCTTTAGGATTTGCAACTTCTTTCTTTTGACAACTTGACGCCTTGCTCTGTTCATTCATGCGCTCTATTTGTGCAGATTCACTGACGCTTGGAAACTTAATACTTAACTCCCCACAATCTAATTGACATTTGTGACTGTGTAGAAAATCCATCCCTATAACCAAGAAGCTAGTTATATCTGGAATTACATAAAAGCTAAATGTTTTTGCTACCCCAGAAATTTCAACACCTAACTCCACTTGTCTATCTATTGTATATATTTGTGCAGCATTTATAGACATAACCACCTGAATTGGATCGACAATTCTAATCTTCCCCTTAAATCCTATATTTGATATTACAGTGGGAGAGATAGCTGATATAGCTGCTCCTGTATCTATTAACGCCTTGACATTGTGATGCTTGTTCACCTTGACAATCTGATCAAATTGAATGATTCCCTCTGGCTGACTAACACTTACTTCCCCGCTAACAGAAAAATTCGACAATAACCTTATTGTTGGAATCGTGGACTCTAAATCTGTTTTCCTTGAATATACGGACGCATCATCATATGCTCCAACACAACTTATGTTTTCATCTGAACCTGTGTAACTACCGTCATAGTTCAACACGTTATAGCTTTTACCAAAATTATCCTTTGTGAAAGGATCTAATAAATTCTTAGGACAGTTGTCCTCTAATACCTTAAGGCTTTCCGTCTTTCTCCCTCTTACACTTCCCTTCCTACTGCTATTATAAACAACTAATGGTAATTTGAAATCACCATTACAATAAATATCATCCTCTCCTACTCTCTCATCAAACTTACGTTTACCGAGTGCCCGCACACCCGGCAAACTTAGTTTCCCTGGTTTAGACTCCTAGAATTTTCTCCTCTAATCGGTGGTTGTTCAGCCCTAGAATTACTTCCATTCTGATTTGCATTGCTGCCTGAATTACCATTTGGCTGAGCTGTTTGACCCGATCTAAAAGTCCTGTGAGGGATTTCCCTTCCTTCATCTCTGGCTAATTGATGGCAGAATCGCCTGACATGATTTGGTCTGGAACAATAGCTACATACTCTCCTACCTTCACTATCAACCACATTTCTTAACTCATCCAGTGAAAGGTGTTGGGCTGGAGGTTGACTAGGATTCTGAACATTAGGGACGGCTGCTCTGTCCACATTAACTTGCCTACCTGAGTTAACATAACTCCTGTTTGATGCTAATTGTTGCGTGGCAATAGCTTCTTCAACTTTACTTTTTCCCAAGCCTATGTTAATATGCTTTCTCAAAGCCTCCTCGAAACTTTCTACAGTTAAAAAGGTTCCACTTGATAAAATCTGTCTCATCGGCTGTGGTAGCCCTAATAGGAGATGCTCAACTATCTTGTTAATTTCCATTCTAGGATTAATCAAATGTATAATTGCTCTTTTCTCTGCCACGTACGCCTTGTGATCATTACCTAGTTTAAAAGTTAAATTAGCATTGCGTAGCTTACTTTGCTCCTTGATTGACTGCTGACTAAAAAAAGCCTGAAAACTAACTTGCACAGCGGTCCATACAGCAAGCTTTGCTTCTTCTCCTACCGCTTCATTAATTTCAGCAATAATACCTGCACGCTTAGGAGCCCACCATAATGCTGGTATATCTACGAGGAATCTATCTAAGTTTGTAACTACCCACGTAGAATCTAGACCATACGTAGTCAAATCAGCATTCAAATACCCTAACCATTCTGCACTACTAGAGTTCCCATCGTATTTACGAATTGAATTGACTATAGTATTCCTAGCCACTGGAGAATTATTTTGATTGACCGCTAAAGCTATGCCTAACTCTTGGATTAAAGCTCTGACTGCCTCTGCGTCCATTGTACTGACTCAGTTATAGCTTATGTAAATTGAAAATTTTACCTTCCCAGGTATTCTAATTACTTGGATGGACTGAACTCACGACTATTCACCTTTTCCCTAAAAACCCAACCTTTGAACATCAACTGCTCCTACTTAAAATTTGCCTGAAGTGTGTGTATATATATATACCTCTACTTTTGTCCTCTGACCTTGGCTTGACTTTGAGCTAACTTTAAGGCGAAACAGAAAATTAAACCTTCGAAGCCTACCGATTTGAGACTTTACAGGTACAAGGGTGCTCATTTACATAAATGTGGGAGGGTAATTTTAGGAACAAACGTAGAATTTGGAATTTCGGCAGCAACGCCAGTGGTAAAATCCTAATGATTTTGTCGATGTAGAATCTTGACTGAAGAGTAGAAAGTTGAGAAGAAAGATGATAGAATATTCCCCAAAAACCGAAGATCCGCAACTCCACTGAAATACGTCGAATACGACGAATACTAGGGAATAAAACCAAAATTCTCCTCAAAACTTGAAAAGGTACATACGTTAACCCAAAATATTTAAAAAGTTTAATTTACGATACTGATGAGCCTTCAATTGCACTGTAATTATGATGATGGACTGCTGACGGAGTTATTATTGGAAATCCCAGAGCGGACCTGCTCGATAATAATTAACTCAAATTGTGGTGCCCCGTAAACTAGAATTCACTGGTGTACGTCTGCCGGAGTTATTATTGGAAATCCCAGAGCGGCCCTGCTCGATAATAATTAACTCGATGAATGGCGCCTGGTAACTTCAATTAACTGTTGGATTGTAAATTGGAAATTAATTATTATGTTCCACGGAAATTAATTAAATATCTCTCCGTTCCAATAATTTATGCTTCTCTCCTGCTCCTCTGAAATAATTACATTCCTCTGGCATAAATAAAGTTTCCTCCTATCACGAATGCAGCTAGAAATAATTTAATTAAATGTACAAAAACCTGTCTAGTTGTGATTTAAACAACTAGTTTACCAATCCCCTTAGCACTTTAAAGTTGATGTTGAAATGTTGATGAACACGGGTAAAGTTTCCTTGCCGCACCTTAAATGTGATGTCTCTTAAATCTACTCTAGAGTTCTATGGATGGTGTGCGAAGATAGTAGACTTTGCCTTGTGAGAGGGTTTTGTTGTAGAAGCTTAACTGGAGCTGTTTATTCTTCAAATTCCTAACTCTAATTAACTTCAATCGAAGGCGTGCTCGCCTACGTACTAGGCTCGCACAGAGCTAAATCTACAATGTTGCTCCTCCGAGCCGCTTCAATCCCAAGCGCTCCTCTCCCTCTTCTACCCAAGGGAATCTACACGCTACAATATCTACTGATATATAACTAAAATGTCAAATTGTTAACGGCTTTCACCGATCGCATTAGCCTATTTTTCAAACCGGCAAAAACGTAAACTTGGAGTGGCATGAACTGGATAATTGGGTATTCTTCCATGTTAAACAAGCTGCACAGTAACATGTGATGTCTGTCGTCCCCTCCGCGCGCGCTATAACTCACGAACTGATTGGCCGCTTTAAACAAGATTTTGCATACGAGTAGTAAAAAACCCAGGACCTTCAATATTGAATTTCAGCCATATTGAATAACCTCATAGTAACAGGCAATTGAGGGTTAATTAGACATTCCCCTGGTTCAATTTTAAATGTACATAAATTATGCCTGTTACCATGGTTAAACTATTCTGTGATAGTTAGTACCAAGACTAGGTAATAAGCGGGAATGAAGTATGATTCAACTCAGCTACATGTATGTAAACGCATCATACACACATTCAATACAAACTGATTATAATTAGCCTAAAGAGTTGCCATCATTAATTGTATTATCACCCCACACTCACACGTGCAGTTCCTACAAGCAGAGAGAGAGTGGGAAGAGAAACAAAAGGAACGCAAAAGCACAGAGTCTCGTAGCTCATGGGCTCCAGCGTGGAAAGAAGAGAGGGAGATGAGAGGGTTCGAATACAGGCTTTAGAGTCTTTGATTTTGCACAAACTAGTTCCAGTTTCTGCCATTGAGTTCTAGCACTTAAGTTATTCTGAAGATCACGGGCGATAAGAGAAATGCCTTATAGCAAGTAGGAGTATACAACCTTCCTCATTAGCATTAATTCATGAATTAATAGTTAGTTTAACCCTAGGCGATTCCAAAAATCTCTGTCAATTGCATATTCGCTTGCCCGGTAATTATAGTCACGTTTCGGCTGGTTGTAATTTGCAGAGATTGCATGAAGAGCCTGTTGTATCCTGCTATGGAAGGGAAAAATGTGCATGTAAGCAGATATAATAGTCAATTTTGGGCCGGTCGAATTACATGTTAATTACCATTACGTGGTTCAGTAAGTTAGCTACAGAGGTGGCGTCGTCTAAATTTTATTGGAGCCATCAAATCTGTCGAATTTAAGCAAGTTTAGTAGATCATTTAAGGCTTGATTAAAATTCAAAATTGGCAAGGATTGTTGTTGTTCGGACGGGGAATTTTTTTGGAATTTTCATTATATTTCTTAGAAAAATGCAAATTTTTTAGATTCTGTGCTTTTTAATAAAATTTCAAGCTTTTATTACATACCTACTGTTAAAAAATAAAATTTAAATTTTACAATGCAACAAAAATGGAAATATTTATATTTTTGGCTTATTACGCTTCCAAAAGCTTAATAAAAGAACTTCAGGCAACTCCAAACAAGGGTAGAATTTTCAGGCGGTGGATATGCCAAAAACTTTTCGATCCCGGAGTTGAAGGAAAGGTACCCAAAGTCCTTTTATCGTCGTAGAATATGCCTAATATTGTCTTCGACAGTTCAAGATACGAAGCGGTGGTTTCAACGCCTTAAGGGTAGGGGCACTTGTGTTCGTCAGTAGTTGCTTCGCAAGAGAAACTACAAAATGTAAGCAGCAGCTAGCTGATTAACGTTGAACTTTATAGATGCGCCATCTATGAAGCGAAGTACAGAGGATTCTATGAATTTCGTCCTAAGCAGCAGTGCTGCTTAGGACGTCTGGAGAAATTCATCGAATATATAATGCTGCTCTATCCTATACGTTTACCTTATTTTGAATGATCTGAATTCTAATCATTAAGATAAATGTGTAGGATTAAGCAAAGATATAATTTTGTAAATCTTAGAATAAGGGTGGATTCTGCAAAAAAGGTTAAATATTATTTATACAATTTGCATTCACATCACAATATACAATTTTATATAACAAACTGTAATGCTCGAATTATTTTTGTGAGGAAATATATTAATTTGTCAAACATTTGAAAAGAACATTTCGTGGTTCTTTAAAATTATTAATTTAAGGCAATTTCAAATTAAGGTAGGCAGATTTAACTTCAACTAGTGTAACCGGTAAAGTTCTCACACCGCGAATGGTTCCTTTTGAAAGCTGCAAGTCTTGAATCGGGGAACGTTGCCCCACCTAGGAGGATACTCGGAGAAAGTGTTTCCAAACTCTACTAGATAGTGCTGGCAGCTCATATCTTGGTTTTCTTATGACTTTTAAGATGCCTTCTAAGCTAGCATTTCATGATCAGTAATCTAAAGTTCCCACCTCTCACAGGTGAGTTGAAATTTTCTTCCTTACAAGTCAAGCCCTAGCATTTCATACTTTCTCCTAACTATTCGTAGTCACATCACATGTTCCGATAGGATGAGCAAATAAATATCCTTCTTTCCCTCGACCATGCTTGACTTTACCTTTATCCAGGTCTGCTTCTTTCATATTCTTGACTTGAGTGTATAGCGTTCGTGAGCGTAGTTCAATTTGGACCCTTCTAGTTTCTTCCTCCTCTATCGGTGCTCGTAAAGTTGTAGACTCTCACCTGCGATTGGAGAAGTTGAGCTCTACACACACTACCTCCTGCTTTCTTTGAGCTCCTACCTGGCTTTAGTAGCTCCTATAAAAGCAAGTCGGGAAAGTAGAGCAGCGTCATATCTTATTCCGCTAAATTTTCTCAGTCCTTTCCCTCTAACCTTTTTCAAAGCATGCATCTCCTGTGTATCATGGTCTAGTTTCGCTTTTAGCAATTCCAGCCACCTGAACTTCTCAGACAGGGTTTTAGCCAGCTAGCTAACACATTTTTAGCCCATGGAAGCAACTGGAGAGCCAAGGAGAAGATCCCAAATAACCTTTATTCCACCTAGTCCACTACCACCTATCACCTTCCTGCCTGTATTTTACTCCACATACTAAAATTTCACTAAACTTTTCTCATATATGCACTCTTTTATTTTTAAATGAAGATTACAGCATAGAACGAGGGAGGATACGAGGTTGCTTATTATGTTGTGCCCTTACTAGGATGGGAAAAACTTAAAAAATGCATTGTCTTCTAAAAAATCCCTAAAACTTGTACATCCAAAACTATATTGCCCTATGTTGTTACACGGAGCGTGTGCCGGGGAGTGCAGTAACAATAACGTTTCCTTTTAATCTAGCTCTTTAAAGCTGTTGAGGTTTTTGTTGCATTGAAATCCATGTCTTTGAATTCACCCTTTCTATCCGAGTTTTCATCATGTTTCTTTCGCTTGAGATTATTAAAAATTTATAGCTTCTTCTCGAGAATGACACAAAGCTCGATGTTGTTAAGCTAACCGTTGCGAGGAACATTGCACCCCTTTCCTGTACGTTATACGAATGATAGTTAGCACTAGCAGAGAAAAGCATTTCCCGGGCCTGGCTAAATCTGGTTATCCCATTTAAACAAATGCCCTTGTCCAGCCCAGCTTTCTCCCGTCACTCATCCATACTTTCTCTCTTCCTTTAGATCCTGTACTTAGCCTAGTAGGTAACCTAGCAATAATAATCTCGTGCATGAGAAGAGTAGCCAGAGGCTGGTATTGCCCTTAAAAACAAATATACACGTAGCAGAGAGTTAGTAAGACACGGAAGGTTCTCGTGAATCCTCTCCTTTCATTCTTTTCGGTTCTCCATGCGTTCCTCTACTCGTTGGCAAAGTCAAGTTACTTTCTCCAGAAGAAGAGGGCAGACGACTGGAATACACCTTCGGCGGCATGGAGGATCTGTCCATCCTATGCTCAGTCAGCGAACGAAGCCTACATACAGCTCCATTCTCTGTCAAGCCAACCTTTCCAATTCCTCGGAGTGAGTTCCCTTCCTTTCATTCACCCTCTTGTTCGTACTCAGGGAACCCAGTTATGAATCTCTTATAACCCTCTCGGTTCAAGATCCCCTCACACAGTCTAACCCAGCTCATGAACAAGTTCACTTAGGGAAAGCGGAAGGAGAGGAGCCATGAGACTGGACTACACATTTTCATAGAGTCCGAGTCCATAGCAAAAATATACAAACAAAACCGGACTTGATTCCAATCGAAGCAAATTATTACAACGTCTACGAGCCAGTTTCTTTTGTTTAGTAACTTTTCGTATCCCAACCGAATTTTCTTTACCTTTTAACCACGTAAAAAGTTATTGACAAAGGTACATTTTTTATACTTTCTCCAAACTTTCAACGGGCTCTCCTATTTTCTTCTCCCAAAAAACAACTTCAAAAAAGCATTGCTTTTGCTTCAGCTATTCACATCCTTACATCCATCCAGGCGGGATTAAGATTGAAGAGCAGAGAGGAGAAGAGTTATAGAGTGAGCTGAGAGAAATTTTATTCCAGGAGTTCTTGGATTTTGAGAAAGATGTGAAAATGAGGCCTAGGAAAACAAGAGCAAGATTTCGGAAACAACTTTACCAAGACCCGCCGCCGTCAGCGAATAAAATGAAATGTGCGCTCTCTCTCACTCGCTAAACAACATCCTGGATTCATCCCTCCATACTGGGCAGAGCGTGACTCGGAAATTCAGTTCCACATCTCTCTTCTCCAGGATCACAACACAACACCAACTGCTACGCCTTGTCTCATCTTAACCACAAAATTTACCTTAGCTCAATTTCCCTACCGTCATGGACTTTCAAGTCCGACGCACTCTACTTGATAGTGAAAGCACAAAACTCGGAAGCAGCATAAGGCGAAGTTTATACTGTGGTTCACACTCCTCTATTGTGTATCACAGAAAACTATAGGAACTCGTTCCGAGATAAGAACCTAAATGAAAAACTTTCTCCACAGATCCGCATCACATAAGCAGCCTCCGCAACTTTCTCCTGGTGCACATTTTAGATACAACTTTCGGGGCTATGAGAAACAGCGAAGATTTTCAGCTTTCCCCCATTTCACTTTACTTAGCCTGGACTGAGAATTACAAACTTGGAGAAAGTTTATCCAAATTCGATTATTATGATGGATTTAATAACAGTGGAATCTACGTTTTACTAATTTAGTGTACATCTATGTCCTCTATGACTCCGGTGGTGCTCAATAATATCATGATTTTCCAGCAGCAGCAAAAGGAGGAGTACATGATTGTCCCGTATTATAATAATTTAGGGTGAAATGAGCAATTTGTGAGTGAAAGTGAATTCCATGTGTGTACTAACTAGTTATACCCATGAAATTATAATGTTAAAAAAATCACCCATCATCTTGTTGGCTCCCTTTCCTTCACTTACAATAGCAGTAATGCTTGCGGGGGAGGTGGAGGGTATTTGCATGAAATGAAGTAACTGGGATTTTTAGTCAAGGATGATGCTATGTACAATGCGGGGGCCTAGGCTGTTTGTTTTTCTCCTAATTATTTCATTCCTTCCCGTAATTGGCTCCAGATCTGTCAAAAATCTATTTCTGTATGATCCAGAAAGCGGGCCGGGGGAGGAGAAAGCCCGGGGGTCATCTGGTATTAGTATTACGTCAAAACCGCATTCAACAGATGAACCCAACCCTCCAGATCCTCTGGTCACTACCAAGCTTCATGAAAATTTCAACATAAGAACAGAAAACGTGACGGAAATCCTCACACCGTCCCCACCTCCCTCTCAGCCCTCCCCATGTAACCTAGTTCCACTTACCTTTGACGATCCTTCCTCAGGAGCTCGTCTTTTATCCTATGAAGACAAGTTTTTAATACAAGTCTCCCATCCTATCTTCCAAGTAACATACGGAATTGTGCCTAGCATCGTCTATCAAGGTGAGCTTCCAAACCTCCATTTTACTCTAACAACTCATACTGCATTCCAAAATAATAATTGTGCAGTTTCTCATAAATGATACGCTTCAGAACTAACTCATGAGAGGGTTCCGCCTAAATTTCCTCAAGGTCAAGCCACCATTCAAAGCGTTTTCAATCGCGGTATTACGAAGCCCGGAGGAGGAAACCATATCATGAGCTGGCTGACATTTCAAATGTTTCTAGAGCATATATTATACAGGCTGTCTATATTTCTGGCGTTATCATTCAACTCCTGTGTATGCCTGCCTGCATAGTAGTCATCTATTTCTATTTTACTATTCACAATTTCATCACCACCGTCATATTGCCCAAACTAGACAACCACCACCTTAATTCTCTGTTCACTTCTTCCGCTTCAACAATTCTATCCTAGTTTCAATCATTCAATCCTCTTATTCGTGTTCAGCGAAAGGGAAATCCCTCCTCTCGACTTCTTTCTGTAAACCACGGAACAGACGTTACCAAAAAGTAAATAGTTAGAGATTATGAGCTCAAGTAGGGAAGCTATTGCACCAGATATGCTATCATTTTCTCACAGCAGCCCGCTCATCCTAACTTTCTACGCTTTCACTCATCTTTATCCTTTCACAAGACACTCCATCTGTCCTCTTGAAGCAACCCCGTTCAAACTTATACTACCTTGCAAAATAATTAGTTGCTCGGTTTCTTACGTATTCAACTTGTGTTGTTTCTCAAGTACATTTCCTCATTTGTGTAGCCATGTACTCTAGAAATTGATTTCGTAAACAAAACTCTTGAATGTAATCATAAAGGTACTTCAACTTTCACCTTTACAATTAAGTCTACCATAAATACTGACACTGACATCAGCCAGTGCCCATCATGTTTTCGTTTTATGGCACTTCTTGCTGAATGATAGGAAACGGTAGTTCTTTGCGAATTCCATGAAACAAGAAATTCGCAATCACGTTTCTGCCAACACTAGTATACGGTAATTTATATTGTCATATTACTGAAAATACTTGAAGGGACGTGACCGTTTCCAGCATTGCTAGTTATGATAGGAGCATGACTAATTGCTATTCCGCTAATGTTAACGTTGGTGAAATGAGGAGTTCAACAATTCCCTTTAGGCGTTTTTGAAAATGAGGAAGAATTCCGCCTATATTCTAAGAATTTCGTACTACGAAAACAGGACTCCATATTTTGTAAAGAGCATATATATACATATATATATATATATATTATATATATATTCGTAAAGGAAACTATAGCTATCAACTAGAACATTGGCCTAAATTCAATGTCCCAGTCCCACTACATTATTGTTGGTCTCTGTATAAATTCATTAATTATTAAGAGCTTCAGAAGACAGATTCCGTTCATTTGTTTATGGGGTCGGAATGGTTTGAAGCTCGATGACTTGGCTGTTTTCCCCCGAGCATTCCATATGTGCTTTCTCCTGCTGTCCACAGTCCATACTTTGCTTGTGGTTCTCTGATATTGTCTTTTCACCCACATTTCCCTCAACCATCAGAAACCACAGACTGCTGCAGACCTTGACCATCCACTTTCTTACTTATCCCATTTAATGCAGAGTAGACATGCCATCATTTCGTGATTCTTATGGATGTCTACACCCTCGCGCTCAGGTGCCTTCATATTATAGTTATGGATTAACTCTCTTAGTCATTTCCTATTCCGGCTTTTCCAATGATAAATACTTGGCTAGAAAACTCTGGTAGATACTAAGTTCCATCCCATAGTTCAGTGCAAGCTACACATTAGGTGTGGCGCTTAACTATCCAGAAATCCATAGCCCATATTTAGTGAAAAAATACACGGCAAGTATTTTGCAATTCCGCGCAGTACCTTTCCACGTTGTACATTCCTGAGCAAGCTGCGAAACGAGAAAAGAATCAGTCTTTGTTTTCAAGCGAATAACATTTACTTTCTCCGACCAAATTTTGCTAATTACACAGTTTATGAGTGAGTAAGCATAGAGGATATATGAACTGAGCACAGTGCTCAGAGAAAGCCTCAGTTCCTTGCCAATGAGGATTTAATCCAAGTCCGGCGGTTTTTAATGAATTAATATCCGTAAGGTGGTACTTTCCATGTTTATATATGATTACAGTCTAGGTGGAGAAAGCAAACGCTTCCAACAGGGGAAGACAGTAGACATAATATCTAACAGTTGAAGAATTTCTTGAGCCAGTTTATTCATACTGGGCAAAATATGCAGACCAATCAGATCGATAAATTGTATTAGTTTACTCCATGTAACCTACATTCGGAATAGAAACCTACTATCCTAGCATGTCGCAATCTGCTCACAAACAAGGAAAGAGCAACAGCAGTATTTGTTAGCTCCATTCGTATACCTACTTAACCGACTAAAACAGAACTTTGCCGATGCACTTTCTCTTCTAGTTTCGAAAATTGCCCTTACCTCATTATTATTCATTTGCTAGACTTCCATTTCCTAAGGTTGAGAGAAGAAGAACGTCCATGTTGCGAGAATCCCCATCGGGGTTTTGTTCCCATGTTAAAATATTAGTTTGTGTTGCAAGCTGTACTCCTTTCCGGAACTTGGTCCACAACTCGTCTACTGTGTACGGTTGTATATATATACCTCTGTGATATTCCCCAGGCTAATGCATTTTTCTTAATTATTTTCCTTCTGTCTCTGATTTATTCCCTTTTAGTTTTCTTGGAGACTACCTTACAAACGGATACATCATTAATTCGTGCACGCTTAGACCATGCAATTTTTCCACATGCTTTCTCTTACTCGTACCCCTTTATCTCCCTCTAACAAAAACGTGTTTCTTTTGCAAGTAAAACAGTAAGAACTGATACAACTGGAAGAATATTATTACAAAGGTAGAACGCCATGGTCAGCGCAACATGTTTTCATTGAACTCGGCTCATTTTCTTTGGTTGAGCGAGACCCACTTTCCCTGTACTTCTGAAATAACATTACAAAAAAATACTGAGTGTGACATAATTCGTTCACTTTGTTCTGTCCTAGTTATACCCGTGCAAAATTCAAGGATTTTCCGTCGCCTGTAGCTGTTTTCCAGTACCATTATTGACAGATGTGCGAAAATTATGTTGGCCAAATACGTAGCAATAGCTTGTAAATAATTTTTTCCAGGTAATTTTCGGGAACATGAGATTCAGGAGAGGTGTGTATACCGTAGGTATCAGCTTTTCACCAACTTCACCATTCTTTCCCCTTATGAGTGCCAAACCGGGGTTCATTGCTAGTTGACTTCTAATTGAAATTGATTTTGAATTAATCCATCAATTAAGAAATTAAGGAATTTCCTATTACGAAGCTTTCCACGACTACAATTACCCAAACGCTGGACGCATCCGCTACGAACATTCGCCAGTTGGCTCTGTTAGAAGGATATATTTGTACTGCACGAGCTTTCTATGATCGGACTTAACGATCAATTTAGATACCGCAGTGGATATCGTGTTAAATTGCTCCTCAGTATATGTACGCCAGAATTTACTGTGAATACCCGCCGAAGAAAAATGAACTTAAATTAAGAGCATTATTACAAGTTTCTAATATCAATTTTTGAGTAAACTGCAAACAAGCGCGTTATATATCTGACGAGAGTTTCCATCAGAGACTTGTGGGTTTTATGCACAAAACGAATTTCTCTGTGTATCGGTAATGTCGAACAAAGGCTTTAGACTTAGTACTCAATCAAGTATTTGAATAAAATCTGAAGAAAAGAACAGAGCTAATGTAATCTTCCGAAAAATTTCATTAAATCTGTTACATGTAGTCATTATGTTAATTTGAATAAGATTCTCTTCTTCTTGGATGGAAAGGGCTGCTTGTGTGCACCCATGTGGAGGTAATTTTTGAAATGCTTACGTTAATTAAATACTCCTTAAAGAACTCCATCATTTTAAGGAAGGAGGATGTGGTTACTAATCTAAATATTTGTACTTGGCGAAGTTTTAATTATGAGCCGATATTCAGCTCATAAAAATTTATTAAATAGTTGAATACATTCAACATCTGTGTGGACTGCGCGGTTGAGCTACATTCTCGCCGAAGGAGGTGCGATATGTGGATAATAGTAGTTTGAGTGAGGGATTGTACTCCCAGGGACTAAATTTCCTTGACGCACATTTTATGTTGTAATTAATTTTGAATTAACTTTAAGTAATCATTCACTACTAAGTAACTTATCGACCGGTTTCGAGCCGACGTCCTTTAACAAGTCACAGTGATATATTTTAATTTAAAAGTTAGTTCTGTGGAAAACTTGTGCATTCATGAAAATCATTGTGATTTCGAGATTCTCTTGAAATATCTGTGTTTGCTTGAAGATAAAAAATACACGGAGTACACACTCCAGGAAATTGCATTCCAAGAAGTGAGCATCATGAGAACCCGAACCCGAGACCAAGTGAGGCACTTTCGCTTAGCTGTCTTCGTGTTTTTTGCATTTATTATTTGCTAATAAGGGTAGAGCGGGTGGATTCTACATTTTAAAATACGAAAAAAGCACTCGTTACGCTAGAATTTAACGAGACATGAGGCTAAGGATCGACGGTTGCCGGGCACATTATTAAGAGCGGAGGGAACCAGGTGCGTGTTTGTAGCTAGTAAGCTTATGTTTCGCTTGGATTATGGAGGAGCTTACAGGAGCAGGTACATAGGAATAGTAAGTTTCAAGTTAACAGGAAGGTTATCTTGTTTCAATAGATTTCAGAAGAGTTAGCATTTTCAAGGCGGCATGCGATGTAAAAGCGAAACTTGTTGAGCTTTTCCAGCATACCTGGATGGCACCTCACAGTATGCACGCACAATACTTGAAACTTGCTCAACTTGCTCTTCCTGGTATAATTCAACACGGTTCGAGTATTACGAAAATGAAAATGCAAAGATATATGGGACTGGTGGTAACTCATCGCGCAAGCTTTAGAATTCATCACAAACCGAGTATCCGTAGAACTCGCTTTGAAACCCGTTGAAGTTCTTGTTCGAAAGAATATCTGGCAATTTCTATGCACTCCTTTGACTGCTTTATCTTGTTATGAGACTACTGAGGAGAAAGCATAGAGGATGTAAGTAACGTAAAGTAAGGGATGCATGCATACAGAGAAAGTGCAAAGATTGTGTGTGTGCAGTGTGCAGCCTGTAATTATTTAGAATGGATTTGAATCCCCCTCACGCCCTATTTTCATAGACATTCAACACGTGAGCGGATAGCGAATTCATGTTTTACCCGATGCCTGCTACGCATATTTCTGTTTGTTGTTGTGTCATGTATCCTTGGGATTTTTTTTACGTTATAGGCTTTACCTTCCGTTGGTTGGAATATGTAATAGTGGTTGGTTGATCGATTAGTGCGAAATGGGATTGTACCATTTCCGCCATTTCCTCTTGTCAGACATCATCTCCGAGTGAAGGATTCTATTGTGTTCTTATAGTCATTGCAATCCCTTACCCACCTGTTAGGTTTCCGAGTTTGGGATGGAAATCATCTCAGGGAATCCTCTTTGCTCCACAGCAGGTAGAAGCGTGCTTCTTCCACCAAGTATTGTATTCGGCAAAGGAATCCTCATATTATGGACGTAGGGAAGAGAAGAATGAACTAAAATGTAGTATCGCTTTCCACATCCCTAGAGAAAGTATCGCTCCATCATCTATTGTCTAGAGTCCGTATCCATAAAAGGTAGATTCTCTAAACATGTCACTAGCGCAGGGAGCCCCTGTACGTGCTCTTCACGTGAAGATCGGGAGAAAGTAAAAGGTAGGAGGGAGTTATAAGAGGCAGGAGAAGAGATGGGGATTTGTGAAAGTAGTGGATTATTTGGATGGAGCACTGGGAAAAGTATATGTATTGGCCACAGGATCTATTGAATTGCAAGGTTATTTGGGTAGAATGTGCGGGGAAAAGAAGAAATTTAAAAAAATAATAACCTGTCATTGTGTCAGTAAAAGTATTATCTATAAAATCCTACGTGTATTCTTCCTGCTCGGATTCTCCTCCCGTGCCAAAATAATGGATTGCCTCTTAAATGCAACTTGATGGCTCCAAATTGAACTCGCAAGAGGATGAAAAGGCGGTAGCCGAGTAGGAAGGAATTTCTCTTGTATTCTTATTCCTCCTACAAAGCGGATCACTTTAGCTTTCAGATTACTTTCTCTCCCTGTAGTTTCTTTATCTACGCTTAGCCGGTCATGCCGCCCGATTCTCTTGAGAGGTCAGTAAAGGAGGGAGGTGGCTAGCTGATTTAAACTTGTGGTGAGTTGAAGCGTAGTCGCTTTCCATGGATTCAATCGATTTCGGCTTCAAATGCGATCATAAATTCTTTAAATGTCATCTACCATATCCGTCCCAAGCTCCCACACAATTTTCTCCAATCCACCTGCTTATCATCTGTCCTAAAAACTCTCACAAACCAAATCATACATTCCCGTGAAAACACTGTACCTGTCCGGAGCAGTGAACCACATCTGTGCCCCCCTGTCCTCATAGCTTGCTTTCTCCTCATGAATCCCGGATGCATGCGCAAAATATGCTTTCTCTCCCATGCACTATCCTAATCCTTCAAAATTACCAATTTGAACCGTACAATTTGAGAGCTTTCGTAGTTTTACTAACGGTAGGTATTGTAGCTGGGCTTTGTTCTACGGATACTGCTTGAGCCAGATGAGAAAATCTACATAAACCTAATGGTTAAAAACTGAAAGCCCATCGGAATGTGTATTATATCCTTAGTTATAAAAAAGCCTGAATATTGTAATTGTAAACGGATTTCAGTGCTGGAATTCCAGAGCAAGGAGGACAGAAGGAGAAAACGACGGGTTGTAATAAACATTATTGAAACTTTCTATAATTTTATACTGCTACTCGTGATTTAATAGCTTAGCCAATTTCGGAGCTTTGAATCCTTTAAGTTCACAAAGGATGAGCGAGGATGGAAGATTCGGGAGGAAAGAATGGAATGGTAAATCAAATCAAATCATCAACGTTTCGTATCAACGGCTTATGTATGGGAGTTATGGAGAGAAAGGAGTTATGACGTTATGAGAGAGTTAATGGATAGGAGCTGAGCTAGCTAGGGTTTGTTCTTTCTCTCGTCTCGTTGCATGTTTGCTTAAGCAAATTATTTCACCTATCTCTTCCAACACACCGTCTAATGAATATGCAATGTGTTTATCTGATACTACGTTGGGAATTGGTACAAAGCCCTCACGTCTTTTTCCCTTCTTCCTTGAGTAAAAAGTTTTCCTCATTCTGCAAATTCTATTTCGCTACGAGCAAAACTTTCTCTTCCAGGAGAAACAGAGCATGGCTTAGTTTGATATTTTCGATAGTTTAATGCTCCTCTTTTCTGGCTTGCTTCTACACTTTCTCTATTGTTGGCAACATAAAAATTAATGCAAACATCTATAGAAAATTCTTTCAAAATTAAAGCTATCCATCCTCAGTCATGACACGCTTCCTGTCAGAAATGGTGGCGGAAGCAGCTGGAATCCTCGGCACATGATAACCAAAGCTGGCTGGTTTGAAACAGTGGGTTACATAAAGTTAGATTACTGAGCTATGGCAAAACCGGCCTGCTTCCCTACTACTTCCTACTTCCTACTCTGCTGGAATGAGTAAGTGTATGTACATTAGTAGAAGCAAATCTATTTACACTTCGTTAGCCTCATACGCAATCAAACATGGGTATCGACCTGCAGGCAAACATCCTTGCTTTAATTCTCTATACACTCGTACAGAAAATCCCATGGTCTCGAAATTATAAAACTGTGACAACTTGTCCAAGCTTATTTTGTAATCCGCGTCCTGTCTAGCTGTACTGAATATTTTCTCAAACCCTTAAAGATTTTATACTTTCCGCCAAACTCAACGTAGCAAACTTTTCAAGGATCTGTAATCTCTTTTTGATGAGATGCTAAGTAATATATCACTATCACCTGTACAAACCGAATGAGCAGGAAGTGAGTGTCAGTTGCTAATGTGTCCTGGTTTTTGAAAACTGAAACTATCACTCTTGACTCTGATCCTGGTTGCCAAACTATTGCATGTTACCAGTTCTGCTACAAAGTTAGTTTTATATAATGTTAAGATTGTTTATCATCTCTAATTAATTCAACTCCGTTTCCAAGCAAGCGCTTTGCAAAACGAGACGCATGTATAGATGTTGGTATCAATTAATCACCTCAACTGTATTTACTTCCTCATAATAAATGCGCGATCCCTTTCCTCTGCTTTCTTATATTTAAGTTCTTTCATTTTGAATTTTAAGCTGTTTCCGTTTTTTCCTCCTTCTTTTTTTAGGAACAAAACGTAAATTACATACACAGGATTTTACACGATGAAAATAGAGAAAGTAAAAGTAAACACATACAATATGAAAACTACAAACGAAAGAACGAGGTGCGGAATTTCCTTGAATATTTGCGCATTACTTTCTCCTTGTCTGCCTCCTTCTCATTTCGCGCATTAATATGAAAAACATTTGGCGAAAAGATGCATTCGTTTGATCAAATAATTTTATTATTTTAGTCTCAAAATCATGACAGTTTTGTTTTTTCTATGCATTTGATAGTCACTGACTGGTAGCTTCGTTTTGCTCAAGCGTAGACCTGATCCGTAAATGAGACTCCTCAGTGACGGGTATTATACTGTAAACATATATCAAGCTCTATTTCACTGTTTTCATTAAACTTTAACCCCTCCAGAATAAGCTTTTGCGTGCTACGCAATTCTTCCTTGTAAAAATTGGAAACAGGGAGGTAATTGAAAAATCTTTCTGGGGGCTCTTTTCTGTTCTCTCTGACAATGCACTTCTTGTATCTACCTATGTACCTTATACCCCATCTTGAGAGCTTGCCATTTTGCCGCCGTACAATTTACCATTTCATCCAGTATAGCGCATAAGGCAATCCCGACTTCTTCAAATTTCTTCTCTTTGTCTTAGCATAGAAATCACTCTATTCAGGTATTATCTCTCATGCATGCCATAAATATTTGAAGCTACCTCATAAATCCCGCTAGAAGCCATTCCACAAAGCTTTCCATCCGATTTTCTCCTCTTTTGCCCTTCTTCTCTCTCTCTCTCTCTCTCTCTCTCTCTCTCTCTTTCATATCTAGTTCAAAGAAGAGAGCGGAAAAATAATGGAGAAAGTCAAATAGACTCTTCCTCCAATTATTACTTTTTCTCGATAGACTCGATATCTCGACGGGCTTAGGGATTCCTAGGTATCCGACATTTCCCATCTGTATTTTTTGTTTTTGTTCCTTATTATTTTTATTTGGGTATCTTATCCTTTATTGGAACTGTGGTCCACTTGGATTTAATTCTCTCCACTAAAACACCGTTTGAATAATATTGCATGCATATTAAAACTTTCACCGACTTTCCCCAAGTGACATTAACTAAATACAATTCCCAGTCAAGTTGTATTCCTTCGGTTTCCCAGTTTAATACAACTTCATAACGACTGCATGTATGCAAGCGCTTGTGTACGAAAGGGAAAGCTTTTCACCAGCGTCGCTCCTGTTGCAAATATATAAATGAGTATATTTACATCCTTTGATGAAATCATGTCTTTGTAGCAACCGCACTAACATGCTCCTCGCCCTAGCATCTTATACTTGTTGTCTCTTTAATGCACATAAAAATATTTCTAAGTTTGGTTAGACAATTTTGTTACCCTCGTCTGCAAGAATTTTCTAGGTCAGGGAACACAGAACAAAGCTGGAGGAGTTGAATAAAGTTTCCGGAATATTAAATAACGTTGTGAAATTATTTATGTCACAAGTTTTCTTACCTGACTCCACATGAAGGAGCGCTGAGAAATAAAATCTTGACAGTTTTTCTGCCCGACATGTTTTTGTTTTAACGTCCTCGTATCTTAATCCTCTTGGATACATTTCCCAAAGTTAGTCCATCAAGAGCAGAAGAGGAGCGCAAGGGGCAGAGCTGGCCTTCTTTATCGCATCTCATTGTTTTAGCTTAGAGTGGTTTAAAATAATGTTTAGAAGAATATGAGCAAACATTTCTAGTATACAGCTCCATGTCCGTAGAAGAGTGAGTAGGATTGCTAAAAATAGTAATTGAATCCGTTGTCCTCCCTTCTATTCGATACTATGTTATACATCCTCATATATTTTTTTTCTTTCTTATACTTTCCCCACTCCTGTTATTGCCCCCTCCTGACCCTCCAGGTTTCCCCCTTATATAAATCTCATTCCTTTTGCGAATTTATTCAGAGCATAAGAGAAAAATCCCTTGTATATTTCTCTCCGTACACCCATTTCTGTCTCATCCAGGTACTTTCTCCACTTTCACCGCCTCGTTCAAAAGCTCTTCTTCGTTTCAAAATGTTGAGATGTGTTCCAGGTTGCTGTTGATGCGCAAAAGTTTGGAAGCACCTTGAAGAATGTAATCGTGAAAACCCCGGATTCCCACCCTCAATGCCTCCTCCTTTTCCTTATAAGAGTAATTCACCTATAGAAATGAAATGATGAATGTCCTACCCTCCTTTAACTCTCACACTCATCCGGGCCTCTAGAGAACATCGCTCAATATTTTATGATCACGGCTCCCTAAGTACCCCCGCTAAGAGCATGGGCGTGGATTCTCTCTAACGGGGTCAGACATGGGTTAGTCTTAATGATTCCTATATTCCTCTCCTTCCTGTACTTTCCCTTTTACTATTCATTTTCCTTTTACGTCGTCCTCTCCTCCATCTTTTCTATAGTTTTAGTTCTCTTATATGAAAACTTTCTCTTCTTCCTCGCGTCTTTTAACCCTCTATTTATTAAAGCTGTTGCAGACCGAAGTTAAGTTAACGTGATATACTACTTGCACGATTCTCACTTCCTTCCCTTTTAAAGTTTATCCAGGAGGGAGGGAGAGAAGAAAGCAAGCTTTCTTTTCCCTTTTCTTTTCTTCTTTCCCTTGCATATTCCAGCCTTGGATTTTTCATTTTCTTTCTTTTACACTCAAAGTCATCATCACATCCCTTTCCTTATTTTCTCATCAACTTTCCTCGCCTCTCTCACCACTCACAACACCCTCCTCCGACGTTTCCTTGTCTTCATTAGAAGAAACATTTACGAATACTTAAGGGACCTATTCACATCCAACTTTCTCTTCAGCAACTACCCGAGCTCTACTTATGTGCTCCAATTCTTTGTTTTCCTTTTGCTCTCAACCATACGCTCTTTCCTTCAATACCTTCCTCCTCTTCATCTCCTTCCTCCACCGATGATTCGTAAACACTAAGTGCATGTACAAACATATTTCTCGCTTTCGCCGACAACTTGGGCGAACACAAAAGTTTTCTTTCCTCTCTGGCTTCTCAACTCTACGGTGCCTTAATCATTCAAAGCAGTTCGCATTTGAACCCTTTAAGTGATGCGTTTTTATAAGGTCACGTCCATTTTTGTGCTTTAAATTTGTTTATTAAAGCCATACGCCTCTTGAAGTTGAAAGCTAACGAGATGAGTGTGCTGGCTGAGCCTGGAGCTTTTCTTGAGCATGTTTCCATTATAGAATCCTGTAAAGAAGAGAAGCTTTATAGAATATAACGCAGTACTTGAAGACGGTGGATCATATCATCGCCCTTTTCCCTTCAAACCTAGAAAGGTTTTATACAATTCGCTTTGAATTCTGCATATCAACCCGCATTTGTTAATTCTTAATGTAATCATTATAAAAAATGCTAGGATTTTACACGCTTTCCTTCGCATATACAAAGACTCGGCTTATAACGGCGCTTTACAATCGCATATTTAGTCAAATAAACCGCCCATTCTCACGCGTAGACTATTCTCATTATTGCTAGAATAGAGTTTAGATGGGAAATTGAAGAATTAATTATGTATTCCTCCGGCCTTCGTCCCACGTAAACCACTCTCAGCGATCCTTGCTTCTAATGCATAGTAAAGTCTTGTAATTAG
This sequence comes from Sminthurides aquaticus, assembly GCA_906901655.1. Classification (NCBI taxonomy): domain Eukaryota; kingdom Metazoa; phylum Arthropoda; class Collembola; order Symphypleona; family Sminthurididae; genus Sminthurides; species Sminthurides aquaticus. The sequence continues at coordinate 3,790,501 of CAJQTT010000013.1, read as the reverse complement.
TGTAACACAGTGAATATACGGGATGAAATATATGCCAACTTAGGATTTTACTGTAGAAACATCTTAATATTATCATTGCCTTATTCCCTGGAGTTAATTGGGATTTGAATAAATGAATTACATTTTATTTTTCCTAGCAATATATATTAAGTATATATATATGTGCAGAGGGCAGAGGAGAGGGTTCCTCGTTCCTCCCCACTATGTAGTTTTTATTCCCTGCAGTCCAGTCAGACGATTATATAGTAAATAGTAAATTAGTAGGAGCAAGCGGTACACATGCCGAAGACTTGGAGTTCTTCGGCATGTAATAGAAATAATGTGCAGGAGGGAAGAAAGAACGATGGCAATTTTGACTCAAGTCCTTCCTAAGTATAAGCAAGCTCCGGAGCAGAAGCTTTATCCGCAGTGCAATTTAATAAGTGTGTGTGTTTTGTTTTATCGATTTGGGAATTATGCAATCCAATTAGCTTAGCGCATCCAACATCTGACCCGTCTTCGCAAGACACAAGGGAGGCTTCTTTACTTTTATCATCTTTCATGTGAGGAGTGAATCAGAGGAAGACGGAGAAAGTCATGGCTGTTCCATCCAGTGAAAGCAAACAGAAGACGTAATGTTGAGAGTAAGCAGGCTACTCCGCAAGCTTTCTTCCATGGAGAAAGTATGGAAGGGAAATGAGGGGAAGGAGTGTGAAATTTAAAGCGGCAAACAGAAAGCCGTGTAGAAGCTGATTTTAGCTTCAAGCTATAGCTTTTCTCTTCCCCCTTCCTACTTGCCATCTCTTCTTGTTGACTCATGGTATTAACTAATTGTGCTAATGGCTGGAATTGAGTTACTTAGGACTTACCACCTTACGTAGGTCACTGTGAAATATCATCTTGTTCTAGCGGAACGTGCAAGAGTCTTTTCACAGGCTGCTGGTTTCAGCAGCCAGTATCAAATTCAAGGTTATTTCCCCCCCCCGTTCCCAGAAACCAAACCACAGAATAATAAACAAGAACAGGTTGGAAAGGGGAGAAAGCTGAATAATCTGCTAATGTATCATGTCTTAATGTCTTCTACAAAAACCAGAGTCTCAATCAACACGTCACGCTTTTACTGATTGCGTTAAGCAGTTATTGCGGCATTGGGGAGAAATCCTTGATTATTTTCTCATGAAGCTGAAGCGTGCTTGTACTCTGTGAGGGTGAAAAAAGAAGTGCAGTTTGTTTCCACGTCCCGGCTTCCCTCCCACTTGTTTCAAACTCACTGTAGAGCTGGAGCTGAAGCACTGCAATTGAAATGAGGGACTGAGTGGGTCCCTACCTACTTACCTCAGTAAAATACTGCCTGTTGTTCCCATTTCCGCTTGTGAGCATATGTCAGTGTCTGGAAGAGACGGCCTGTCAATCATGCTCATTGAGGCAAAGCCGCGAGGAGAAATCCACCGGATTTTACTTCCTTACTACTCACTTCCTTGCTGTCTTGTCTAATGGCCTGGAGAAATGGCAGGAGGAGAACTATAACGATAACGATCCGAGAAACTATAAGGAAGAAATAGAGACCGCGCATTTAAAATCCCATGTTTCCACAGTTTCCACCTCCATCCTCAATTTTAATGTTAAGGATTGAGCATATAGCGAAGAGGGCGTAAAACTCTAAGGTCAAGGTTGTATTATAGTGGTCCCGTCCTGCTTATTTTATCCGTTTGTTTTTCTGCTATGTTAGTGGGCCATCGCGCTTCTTGCAGATAATAGAACTCATAGTAGGGCCGGTTTTACACTGTATATACTTGAACCTTTCTGGCTTCGAGGATTACTAATGACGTGTTTCAGAACTCTGGAGAGTTTCCACAGGTTCTTTTTTTTAGTGTGATGGTCAATGGTCTGTACAGAATTTCAACAAGTTTTGTTTGTCACCTCCCTATGATTTGTTTTAGTGCCGGAAATGATTTGGAATCCAGGTTGGATCAATTGGTTAGCTGCAGTAGTGGATATAGTTTGCAGACGTACAGGCCTATTCGGAGCAACAGGTCGTCATCTGTGGGGGAAAAGAAAGTTGTGGAGGATAATTTACGGCTGGAATTTAAATTTTGAGCGTTGAATTTATAACCTCCAGGTGCTTGGAATGGGTTAGTTGGGGCCTTGGGGGAAATGGGATGCGGTTTGAGAATGATGATAAAAGTTTATTAAAAAGAAGCTATAAGTTTAGTAATGGATATATGTGTTTCTGATTTTCTTTTTGCAGTTAATGTTCAAGTTCCATCGGGGCATGAATTTAGTTTGGAGTATTGGGTGAATGGGATTATAGATGAGCGGAGTCGGCTCAAGAGGCGGCATCAAAGAGATAGACGAGAAGTACTCGAGCTGTACCCCTTCCCTTCTACAAACCCAGATCAAGTGATCTTCTGTTCCAAGAATTCCGTGGGAGGACTGAATGGGGGATCTTCAATGAAATTATTCACTTTTCACTGGTATCTCGCAACACATCCTACGCCCCCCACTTCTTCGTCTTTCTTGAACCCCAACTCGCCTTTATCTCCTTCAGTATCAGCTTCATCCACTTCGTCTTCTTCCTTCTCATCGACAGGAAGCTCGTCGAATCCTTTTCAAAATAATCCTTCTTTCCCTACAACTGTTGTCTTCAGGTAAGAATCATTTATCACTTCTACTTTCTCCTACTTTCCCCTACTTTCACCCTCAATCCATGGCTCTTTAATCCACCAATTCCTACCTTTAGTCTTCATGGTACGTTTCAGCCATGCACGTTTTTTAACCAGGAACTCGAATTATTACCATTCAAGCTTGTATAGACAAGCTATAGTGTAGCAATATTCCTCCGCCCCATTCCTTACACCCTCGCAAACTCCATCGCCCCCATAATTTGAAACGTTCCTATCTCACCTTCAATTCCAGCTCAGCTGCTTCTCAACTCGACGTTAAATCTTAAAAGAGGGAAATGGAAGGGAGGAGGGAGCGTAGCTCAAATTTCTCTTTGATCTCTTCCAAATATATTGCAGAGTACTTGAGCCTATTCTTGCCTATTTTTCCTCTTCCAAGAGCGGCAAAAGCTATTCGTTCACTAACTAGAGCCGCGATAATCAGACATTGAGGACCTACAGGGTACTCGGGTCATTATTTATAGTATATGAATAAATACTAAACGTGCTGCCAGGAAGACCGCGAATTTTGTCTCTTTTAAAACTTGGATAAACAGTCTCATCACATTCCTGAGTTTCCTTGTAGAGATGGCAGGACTTTCTCCCATAGTTTACTCCTTACTTAGCTTTCATTGACGATACGACGAGAGTCCCCAGGGAGAAATTTTACTCTTAAGTTAGCAGACTCCACCAAGTTTTAACAACGCAATTAAATCCTGCATATCTCCTCTGCCTATGTTTAACTCTATTTTTGTTTGTTGACATTACTTATACTTTTTATACATTGCCATCAACTAAAGCTTGGTTGCTAATTTAAGAACACATGTTCAGTTTCCGAAAGATAATAATTTATTTCCATCAAAGGTACTTCCGGCACCGGCAGTACCGTTTCCTAGTTACACGCGTCTCTTTAAGCACTTAATAGGATTCAATGAGAGGAATTTTGGGGATGGCTAGTAATTAATCATGTCATAATACAGGACGTACCTGAAGCCGAGCATCTGTAGGCTACACTAAACCATCAGATTTGAAATACGTGTAGCGGTTACAATAGCTGAGAAAGAGAGGAATTGTGGGCACGCTAATGCCTGTATTTGCTATATTCATGCCTGCCTGCATATTGATTTTTGCTCGTGTAATCAGATCACATTATAATGATTCTTTGTAGCCCTTAAATCGATTCCTCCTTCTTTATTGGCCGGTTCCCATAGAAGGAACAAATAGGTATATATGAATGCTTCTTATTTCCGACCCTTTGTAATGTCTGCTCATTAAGTATGTTATCCATGAACATGCTTGCGGGATTGTGTTGTATGCTCTTGAGCATATCCCTATGAACAAACAGTAGTAAGTTGTAAGAAACAAGGAGAAGCACGATAACCTTTGGACCTTCCAGAAGTTGTGGTTATTGTTCTGTTTTAGTTACAGTTTATAACTGATTTGTGGACAGTGCGGACTCTCGTGACCGCCTGTAAAAACACTACACGAATGAGAAGAATAAAGCCGGTTAATCTTGTTAACAACTTTGGAATTGTAGTTACATGTGCAGAATGGCTGTGGCTATCGCCTTTCTGGCTCTTATCAATACAATGTAATTTATAGATTTCATACCGTCAAATAACATTATGCACTGCTTCTCTCTCACCAGTCATAGCAAAACTCGGAAGCCAAATAAACGCAGGACAGGAAAACAAGCTGATGCTGACTATACTAATTATAAGGAGATACCTGTGGTCGATCCCAACGTTTATAATTATTACTTTTAACTTACGATTTAGTTGAAATTCAAAGTCTGTAGCCAAGAACACTTAAAGTTATAAAATATAATCCGGGGAAACATAATCAGGAACTAGAAAGGTATGAAGTAAATTATTTTAACAGGCTGAGCAAGAAAATGATGAAAGAACTACGGCATATTTTCGGAGCTATTTTGACTTACATGGTATTGCACAGCTAGGCTAGCTCAGCGATTTTGTTTCTGTATCCCACGCTATGTACAAATGGCGAAAGCTAACGCTTTAGTATCCTTGGTGGAGGCAACTTTCTCCTACAAGTCATTGACTGCTTTTGAGTAGCATAAAAATATTAGTGAGTTCATTGACGCTCTATATGTGTAAACCTAACGCCTAGTTTTTGACTTGCCTGTCACGGCATGTAACAATGATATCGTAATCGATTGATAAGAAAAGTTTTGCGAATATGAACATGCTACTCTTACTATAGCTTGCTTAGGATTGATTTGGGGGACCATTTCATTGTGACCATTCATCCGCCTTTTGATTACAATAAAAGCGTGCTTTATAAAAAAAAATAGAGAAAGCTAATAGACAGTCGAGTAGAATAGTACACAAGAGCAGGTGGAATATATAGTCGTCGCTCTGAGAAATTACGCTGTAAATACATCCTGGAGTTTTTTGATTACGGTGGTCCTCCTTATACAAGATCCCAAGTGTTTCTTTATTGCTCCAGAACATGTTTCCTGTCTGCGTTATGAAAATGGTGGTTTTCTTTTAAGCCGATAGTAAATTTGGTTTCGTGGTCATAACCCCGCACATGTTCATTTCCTCTTCCAATTTCCTTTTTTCATGCTCGTTTCTGTTGCAAGAGAGAAAGGAAAGCTACGGACTCAAGATATTGCTATCGGTGAAAGTCTACACGACGTCAACCTTATCCCCACAAACTAATATCGATTCCCAAGTTCAAGGGCTTCATCATGTCTCTACACTTGAACATAAACTAATGATATTCCATTTTTTCAGATTACGCTTTCGGTCTATTGTGGAAGCAACTTCTTCCGTTTTTGAGCAGAATTTAAGTGTGAAAGTGCGTCCAAGTAAGTGCCCGAAAGAAAATGTTTTTATTTATGAATGTAGCTTTATGTCAAGTTAGATATCCAGTATACAGTTGGAGTCAAGTATTATATACATGCATGAAAATATTAATTCTGAATGGCTAATGGCTAACGGCTTTCGAAACTGTTATCTGTAAACTTTTCAGGTTGCGAACTAAGAGCGGATGTTGGTGAGCGTTTAAAGTTGTCGTTGAGCGCAGTGTGGAATCCTCGAATGGATAACATTGGTTTGAATTGCACAGTTTTAATACGACCTAAAATTGGTTTTGGGTTTGAATTTCGGCTCACAAATTTAAGTATCTATGGTATCCGCAACATGTGCAAGGGGCGCTATCTAAGTCTGACCTCGGTGTCTCCGCCTTCTTCTGGGGTATCTTCAGCTGCTCCTGAAACGATCTTTCTGCCTAAACCTAAAACGGCGATGGATAGTCCTTCTTCCGCTGCCACCCGAATCGGCGGAAAAGGGGTACACACTGAGAAAGGACCGCTGGAAGGGAGTGCTACAAACCCTGGTCCGGGAAGAGGGGGGTACGCTTTTAGGAAAACATTTTGCGGGAAAATAGAAGACTACTCGCTGGAAGAGAGGTCTTTTACATTTGCTTCAAAGTTTCCTTCCTTGTCAAGCGTGTCTAGTGTAGTGGGGGCTCCTCAAGTGTGGAATCATGGCGGGGTTCATAGACTGTCTGAGCCTGAGACGGAGGAATCTGAAGACTTGAAAACAAGACAGAGTTCAAGCGGGAAGGAAGAGAGGCGGGGTGGGAGTGGAGTGGGGACAAATGAAAATTTTTCCGCCGTCTTGGCAATTAGTTTACCCGTTTCAGTTAAATTAAAAGAAAGTTTTGCCCTAGAACTCTTCCCTCTGAGCCCTTGCCAAAAAGTTCGTTTGACAGAGTTAAGTGGACAGGTGACGTACACTAAGAATTACGATGATGAAGAATGTTCCATAATAATCCACGTTCCCTTCGGCAACACAATCCTCACTCAACTTACATTCCAAGCAACCCAGCTTCCCGTCGTTCCTCCGAGAACATCTTCCCTTAATGACAATGCTACAGACTACGGGAGTTCATCGGATAAGGGCGTTTTTACGTTTCAAAACTCCACGACCGAGAGAGACTTGGAGGAGGGGGAGATGGAGGACTTTGAAGGAGGGGATGACGCTGAGAATGTGAGCCCTCCTCCAGAATACGAGGAAGAGTGCAATTTTAATTCCAACTCGCTTATCCGTGACCTAGAAAGCGATGATGGGCGGGGAGAGGGTGGAACGGACTATACCACGCTTGTGGTGGAGGCAGTGGATTTAGTGACAGGGAAAGAATTGAATTGGTGTGTTTCTCGACAGGATGGGACAGTGTACCGAAGGGCATGGAAGTCCTCGGGCAATAGAATTCAGCTCAAATTCCAGCTCAACTTTTTTGACAAGTTTCACCTTTCTTACCAATCCTTGAACATGCCTGATGTCACAGGTGATTGTGACAAGGGCTGGATTAAAGTAGACCACAACTGCGTATCCCTTCAGGAAACTCCAATGACGTGGCTCAAGGCGGAAGAATTTTGTCAATCAATGAACAGTCATCTTCTCACTGTCAGAGACGAAATAGTTGAAGAGAAAGTCCACGAGCTCATTACTGAAAGGTGAGAAATGTTCTTTTCCTACGATTTCCCTCCCCCCCCCATGCCATTAAATTAAGCTAAGTGCATTCCCATCCATAAATCTTACTGCATGAAACTCTAGCGTCTCCTCCTTTTCTTCAACATTTTCTAAAGGGAGAGAATTTATTTTCTTCTCCTCCAAATACCGTTTTTACCTTCCTGGTACTCTTCCACGCTCACCTGATTTCTCTTGTTATTCGGCCCCGTTTCCTAAGTGGGCGGCTGTTGAACGCCCTAATTCAAATCATGTTTATAGGAACAGCGAGAGAGAAAGAAACGGAGAGAAAGCGTGTAACAATTTTTCAATTTCGTTTTCTGCAGCTCTACCTATGATCCAAACAGAGCCTATTGGATCGGTGCCAATGATAGAGAATCTGAAGGGAACTTTCAATGGACCAGTGGACTGCCTTTTATTTACACGAGTGAGTAAACATTTGTTCCCTCACGGTTTGCAATTTATTCTAACCACAGTACCCTTCTCTTTGTCGGCATCCTCCTTTCTTCCTTTCCAGCAACGCGCCTGCTTCTTCGTCTTATTCCTAACAAGATCATGTATTTCCATGTGTAAAGTTAGCAACGCTCTCCGTATACCTGGCATTCAATATTTGCTTTCTCCCGAGACAAACACTCGCTATCTATCAAACAATACCTTTCAATCTGAATCACGCTTCAAATATCATTCACCAAGAAGGAAACTATGCAAAGGCCTCCTACCACACACCAGCACCAGCATCATGTAGCCAGAAAACAATAACATAGAACGCGCTACCCCATCCCAGTTTCTTAATTTTAGATGTGGCTGTGATTCCCGTAAATCAACCACAATCAGTATAATAGTATTCTCTCAAAGGCTGGAATACTACTTGGAAAATTTGCATGATTAAAATCTACTACGATGAGTGCATACAAATTTTAACGGACAAACTCGGAGCAAAATAATGAGAGACGACTGATTCATTTAATTAGATTGATTAGTTTGATTTACTTTCTCCACTTTCACCCACCACGATGCTTTCACATGAAAGTACTTTTCCTCAAATCCAGCAGAAGCTCTATTATTTTCATCGGAAATGATTTTTTTTTGATTTACATATTATAACATATAGCTTGGCGACCCGGCTTCGCTCGGGGGTTGCGGTGAAACAAATTTTGTATGTACAGGCTGCTGCCCATAGATCTCTTGTTCAAATTTGTAGCAATACCGTCAACCTATAGCTCTCCCAACAAACACATAGCCCTTCCGTCTAAATGTATAGCTTACCCTTCGAATCCGTTGCTCTTTCTGCGCATCCATAAAGGTTCGACGAGAGAACTATTCGTTTGATGGTTTATAGTTACAGTATACAGTTTGACATTGGAGCTTTTGGTTTGACGGTTGAGATAAGAATTATAAGTTAGAGCTATGGAATCGAAGAAAGAAGTATGTCAAACCTATAGCTCTCTCAAGTCAAATCTACAGCTCTCCCGTCAAACCTTAAGCTCTCCCGTGGAACTGATAGCTCTTTCGTGGAACGGATAGCTCTCTCGTGGAACTGATAGCTCTCTCGTGGAACTGATAGCTCTCTCGCGGAACTGATAGCTCTCCCGTGGAACTGATAGCTATCTCGTGGAAATGATAGGTCTACCGTTGTACACAGAGCTCTCCCGTCGAACCTGTAACTCTCCCGTGGAACTGATAGTTCTACCGGTGTACACAAAGCGCTCCCGTTGAACCTGTAACTCTGCCATCTAGCCTTTAGATTTCCCATGTAGCACTTCCGTCGAACTTGTAACTCTCCCGTCGAACCTTTAAGCTTTAGCTTGTACTCTTGGGAAGAGAAAGAGCAAATTTCCTAGCGATGAAAAGAACTAATGCTCTAGGGGAAAAGTTACAACTCGTACGTGAGAGAGTGAGAGCAAAACAATAGGCAAAGAGAGCAAAGATCCTAGGGAAGAAGCTCTTACATCAACTCTTTGAAGAGAGAGCAAAACAAAAAGCAAAGAGAGCAACGATTCTAGGGAAGAAGCTCTAACATCAACTCTTTGAAGAGAGAGCAAAACAATAGGCAAAGGGAGCAAAACAATAGGAAAACGGAGCAAAACAATAGGCAAAGGGAGCAACAAAATAGGCAAAGGGAGCAAAACAATAGGCAAAGAGAGCAAAGATCCTAGGGAAGAAGCTCTAACATCAATTCTTTGAAGAGAGAGCAAAACGAAAGGCAAAGAGAGCAAAGATTCTAGGGACAAAGCTCGAACATCTACTCTTCGAAGAGAGAGCAAAACAATAGGCAAGAAGAGCAAGGATTCTAGGGAAAAGGCTTCCTCCTGTACACACAAACTTTCTGCTTTATAGTTATAGCTAAGTTACCCGGCTTCGCCCGGGATTTCGTATTAGTGTCTCCTACCGTAAAACTTATAGCTCTCCTGTCGAACCTGTAACCCTCCCATGTGACCTTAATCTCTCCCGTGGAACTGATGGCTCTAACGTTGTACATAGAGCTCTCCTATTGAACCTGTAAATCTGCGGTCTAGCATTGAGCTCTCCCGTCGAACCTTAAATATTTAGCCTGTACTCTTGGAAGAGAAACAGCACACTTCATGGCGAAGAAGCGAACAAATGCTCTGAGGGTAAAAGCTACAACTCGTACGTGAGAGAGCAAAATAATTGGCAAAGAGAGCAAAGATTCTAGGGAAGAAGCTCTAATATTTACTGCTCGAAGAGAGAGCAAAACAATTGGCAAAGAGAGCAAAGATTCTAGGGAAGAAGCTCTAACATTTACTGCTCGAAGAGAGAGCAAAACAATTGGCAAAGAGAGCAAAGATTCTAGGGAAGAAGCTCTAACATCAACTCCTTAAGAAGAGCGCAAAACAAACGGCAAAGAGAGCAAAGATTCAAGGGAAGAAGCTCTAACATCTACTCTTCGAAGAGAGAGCAAAACAATAGGCAAAGAGAGCAAAGATTCTAGGGAAAAGGCTTCCTCCTGTACACACAAACTTTCTGCTTTATAGTTAAGATGAAAATAGTAACTTTTTTCTCATCCTTCCAAATTCATCTCGTACCAAATTCCTCCCCCTGTCAGAAGCAAATAGACATTGAGTCTATCCATTTCTGCGCACAACTCTACAAGCCTCCACGTGCGAGTGTCTACCGTGTGCATAATAGCTCGAAAGCATTTCACCAGTTATATATTATATATGCTTCTTTCATTCATGCATCTTCATTGCCACTTTTTATAATTCAACCCAGGTGGAACGCTCCCCACTATTTTTCCCTTTATCAGTCTTCTGGACTTTTTTGTTTGCAGTATCAGAACTTACTTTTTCACTGCCAATTTTTCTCTTTCCAGTGCTTTCTTTATCATTTATCCTATTACTGCTATGCAAAACTTTTCCGGATTTCTTTAGCAAGCATATTGCCGAGCCTTTTGTTTTAACTTTTGAAATATCTTTGATTTCTTTCCCTATTTTGCCCTCTCCTTCAACACAAGTTCCTCAAGGGCCTGGGCATGTATAACTTCCCGCAATTTATAAATGCCTTTCATTTCTTTTTTTTATTAAAAAGTTTAGTTCTCTTCAGTATTATTTGGGAATCCAAAACATGCACGTGGGACATCCCCCATTGCGTTATGAGGTTCTTTTCTACTCTCTAGTACATTTTCGTAGCCAAACAATCTAAGGGAAGCCTGTGGACGCATCTCAGTCTTCTCCCTTCGTCAGCTACCATCATTCTAATAGGGACAATGCGAAACTGCGGAGTCCTCATCCCTCCATCCTGAATCCTGCATGCTGACAGCTCCCAGTTTCACTTTGAGAGCCTTCCATATAACCCATGCAATAGGTGCCACTCTTTACTATGCTGTTGCTAACCTTTTTAAAGCCAAACATTGTGCATGGTCCCTAGCTTTATATTTCCGGGACCTTTGCGTACGTTTCGTTTCCAATGCATCGAAGTTTCTGTTTTTAGTCCTTGCCGCTAAAATGATTTTAGTGAGTAGTAAAAATGAAAAATAAAACCCGAGAGACAAAAACCTCAGAGAGTCAAACCGGGCAAAGCCCGACAAAAGTTCATTTAAAGGTACTAACATTTGTAAAACAATAATACCCTAATTAATTGTCGAAATCCATTTCTTGGCACTCTTTAGGTCAATCCAAATTTTGACAACGATTCAACTCAACTGCGCGAATCTTCTCCACATTGAACCTTAACACAATAAACGCGAACAGTGGAGAAGATTCGCACAGTTTAGTTGAATCGTTGTCAAAATTTGGATTGACCAAAAGAGTGCCAAGAAATGGATTTCGACAGTTAATTAGGGTAGACTTGTTTTACAAATGTTAGCACCTTTAACTGAACTTTTGTCGGGCTTTGCCCGGTGTGACACTCTGCGGTTTTTGTCTCTCGGGTTTCGTCCAGTGAATTCCCCAACCGGCTACAAAATACAAATGAATGAGGGAAGTACGGAAAAGTTGTTCGATTGAATTTATTTTATACGAGTTTTTCAATGATTCCGAGCTCTAGTAATTTCTTGCTCCAAACTCCAAAGTTGAAGAAAATATACTATTCAATTAGCTCCTTTGATTCATTACTTTCCCTTCCTAGTGTTTTCTTCACCTTTCTCACCAAGTGAGTTTCTTGCTTGATAACATAACACGCTACCCTCGTATTTGCTCTAAGATTATTTGTTACAGCTACAACTGTGACTGAACTATGTAGAGCCTCTGCGTCTCTTCTTAGCTTTAACCTTGGGTCTGCTTATCTTAAGGTTATGTAACTGGCACAAGTTTTATTTGTTTCCTCTCAATTTCTACCAAGTTTAAGATTCCATTAAGGACAAACAGGGCCCCATAACCTGAAATTAAGTACCTTCTCCAGGACCTTATCCGTTCTTTCCGGGCCTACGCCGCGAATGTCTCTCGGAGGGGCTTAAAGGCTGAATGTAACATTGTATCCCCTTTTTCAGGCTGGTTCCCTGGTTGGATTCAGCGAGGATCAGAAGTAGTAAACACTCAGCCTAACGACGATGGATTCAGTGGGCAAGATTGTGTTGAAATTCGACAACGTTTTTCAAGCTCTTCCTACCCACAAGAGAAGAGCTTTGATACGGGTAGCATCCATCGTATAAAAGCTCAACAACCTCATGAGGGAAAAGACGAAAAGTTTTACTGGAACGACAGAAACTGTGAAACTGCTAATTTCTTCCTTTGTGAAAAGCTCACCCATCAAAGTAAGTAAATTCCTTCTAGTTTCTTCCTAATACGCCATACACCTGAGCTTAAGTACTATTCTTTGGATTTTTAGTAACGAAACTCTGATCCCATTCTTGTCTTCCCCATACTTACTCGGCTGCCTTCTCCAAGTCGTTCTCTACCCTTAATACTATTTCATGTCTTTATCTCGTATTTTCCTTCCAGGAATAGATTTCTCCTGTAACCAAACAATCAGAATCACACCGGGACCAACATCTTCAGTTATCATCACAAGCCCGGCTTACCCTAGCTCTTATCCCGATAACATTCTTTGTGTAACAACACTACATACCTCTCCAGGCTACAGGATAGCCATACAGTTTGATGAATTCCTCCTCGAAGAATCCCCAAGGTATGTTAATATTTCGTTTACTATAAGCCACATTAAAAAGAATCTTTGTTTAGAGACCAGGGAAAACTCCGTGCCTCGTTTCTGCCTCTTTTTCTGCTCTGCTGTACACAAAAAGTGTTTGAAGAATGGTTTGAATCAGCTATATTTACTCGCTATGATTCTTTTATCATATTGAATCAGTCTTTAGGAATATGCGTAACTCTTACGGAATTGGCTGCAGTATACGGCCTTTAGGCAAGGAAATAATGAGGTGAAAGTACTGATTTTACTTTTCAAAGCAAAGCTTGGAACTTTCTTGATGGTGTAGGACATAGGTCCGTGTCGATGCGAAACTTTTGCTACTTTTCCCGAATCGGATGTTTCGTTCACTCACTCTCATTACTTATCAAGTATCCTGCCCAAATTAATTAAGTTAACCTGACTGTACAGCAAAATTGCCATCTATTTAGAGGCTTCTCATTAATTATTGACAGATTGAAGTTTTACTGTGACGATGTAACTGCTGTTTTGCTTACGCAAAAAAACTTTCTAATGGCACTACATTAGACCTAGTCTATTTTAAAAAACTAGGTAGAAAGTCACACAATCCAATTTATTCACATCCACAATTTACTTGTTAAACGAATGAACTCTTTACAAGCCACAAAACCTTCTTGAAGAAGCTAATTTGACAGAGCGTTTATTACTTCAAAGAGCATTCACTAAAATATCCTTTACATTAAATTCTGGCATTTTTCACTCAAAAATCCCTTTACTACTTATAAGCAACAGCATCAAGTTCGTATTGAAGGAAAGCTAAAAAAAATATTCACGAAAATACTTCACAAATTTCTCAGTTGTACTCTGATAGTGCATATTGCTTGGAAGGTGGGAACCTGCTGTGCAAATCGGCATAGGTTATTTTCTCTTGGGGAACTAAATGTCATCTGCGACATGGAAAAATTGTTTCAGCCTCAATCCCAGCTGTATTTTCACCTGATTACACGTTTTCCCAGCTTGTGTGCCAACGGTGGGAATGAAAAATGTTTTCCCGACCTGTTCTTCCCTGTTTTCTCTTCCCCTCTTCATCTTAAGACTCCACCAACAAAAATACCTCACGCATTAATAACTTGTCGGACGAAAGGATGCATTTAGTTAATCCCGCGAAACTATTACACCTTGTTGCATTCGAGTTCATGATTTCATTGCATTCCTTTCCTAATAGCACGTCCATAGAAATTCGAGTAAGCAGTCTCAACTATAACTAGTCAGATTTTTTAAAGAATATTATTTTATCAAATTCGAAGGGTGTTTGCATTCAAAAAATTCGAACCCCATTGAAAATTCTCAAGCTTCTTCATATTGCTCTTTATCTACACTGCAGTTGAGCTCTTGTGCTGCTTTATAGCGATGCCGAGAGCAGATTTGAGGTATACGAAGGGACAGTGTAAGAAATATCGATGGCTCTCGTGAAATTTAATTCCTGCAACCCTTACAAGAGACAGCTTATGTTATTTGAGACGTCAGTTGTGGAATTCCTACCTTCTTACCGTGTTAGCTTTCCTTACAATCCAAAGAAGGGGTACATGTTTAGTTATAATGTCATTTCTTCTAGAAGAAAGAGAAACAAAGAAGTAAACCGCAAAAAAGATATGGTTCTGAAAGATGTATTGTTCATATCCATCTCAAAGTTAACGCACACTTTTCATTATATAACGGTGTTCCTTTACAATTCCAGCTGCCACCCGCTTGCTTCCATCCCCGATCTCTTAAGTGCCTTTTAGTAAAATAAGCTTTACTAAATCCCAATAGAGTTTGACTGCGGTGTAAATAATTCTTACAGTACCTCTGGCTTGCTATATCAGCTTAAATTGTATGCATAGCTGGCATACTTTGCGGGAAAGCTTGAGAAAGTTTCCCTCAGAATTTATCCAGGAGGTTTCAAGTTGCTTCAAATTTGCCCTGTCTTAGCCAATACATCATTTGCTCGAGGAGCAACAATTCGAATAGACTTAACCACCTAACCGAGCAACCGAGCCGGCATAAGCATCCGGTGGTGGTACAAAAAAGACGAATATTGTCAACCTTTTCCCAAACGAATGTGTATACATATATTTTGTTATCGACTATTTTCAAGAAATGAGAAAATGTCAATATATTTTTGCCTAGGGCGAGAATCTTTTGTATTTTTTTCAGGAACATGTCTTACTCCCTTTCTTCGTTAATCCTTTTAACCGTTGGAATAATTTACAAAATGCTCCACACCTAGTATTCTTCGCCGACGAAAAGGGAAGTGGTTCAAAATATGGAGAGCTGCCGTACATGATCACCGGCATATTGAGCTGCTCAATTTTCAACTGCCTTTTCCAGTACAACCTTCGCGTACTCTAGGATGTAGAAGTGTATGGAGAAAGCGGGCTGATATGCTTTCTCCCAGCTAGGCATAGTTTTGGTGTGACGATAGAACTCCTTTGGCACGTTCTTTGTGCACTGAGACTCTACCAAAGAACGGTTTATCTATTTACTTTTTTCGGAGCATTACTCGTGCTAATATTTTTCTTCGTCTTACACTCCCGCATTCTAGTCCCGACCGGTATGTAACGTACGTGGGTTTATTCAGCCTGTTTTGTTGGCAGGTTGTGCAAGTATAGATCTCTTCTTCCTTGCTTTCGTAGATCCCATTTGCTAGCAAATATTATTATGCGCTTGGATTTACTTTCACTTGAAACCGTCTTCACTCCCGTTCTATCCATACATTCATCCAACTCAAGCTGAGGATCTGGGTGTTGAGTACATTGAGCAACCTCCTTTTATGAGTACGACAACCTATTTCTCCTAGTTCCTCTTTCTTGTAGATCCCAAGCATGTTAATATTCTACTTCACTGCAATACGTGAAGCCAGAGTATTTTGATAGAGTACGCAGGTCTTATGTATCATTTTGATTACAACATACCGCTTTATGCCTACCTTTCCCGTGGTAATGGAAATTCTCATGGCATCCAATAAAACGATAAAAAACACTTTATACTTTTCCCAATTTTGTTATTGTATCTCCATTAAAGACCGTTTCTCCTTCTGTACTTTCTCCAGCTTTCACTCACTCTGTTTTATTTTCACGTCTGAATTATGTGATTAAGTGAAAGGAAAAGACCATCATTGCATGTTTATTTTCCTTTTGACAGCTCAGCTGTCCATCGAATACGTGCTATAATATTACATGTATTATCCAAAAGGATACAATATCAACACAACGTACCAGCGCTTACACTAATAGAAACAACTTAATGTGGCGATGCTATACACATTTGAAGTGAAAGAGAGAATATAGAGTGATCTACATCTACACAATAATGGGGGAACAATAATCTGTCTCCATCTTCCGTCATCTCTGATGATTTTTTTACGTAGTGAAAGTATGATGGTTGAGGCTAAATTACCTTCAAAACTGTGTCGTTATAAAAGCCATAGAGAAGGAGATAAGGGAGAAAGTCAGGAGCTTTCTCTGGGATTTTTACCAGCATCAAATCTCATCCTTGTAGACCCGACTACATGCACTACATCGCACTTACAGATCTTCTCCTCACATTTTCTCTCTACGGTGCAAACATCAACTCTACCATGAATAATTTACTCATCAAAAGCACTTCCTAATAGCCTCATCAAATCCTTGTCCCACTTCTTGGTAAGCATAATTTTGAATAAGACCCCCTAGCTAAATTCAAAGTGTGAGTGAATTGTGAAGCCCTCTACACGTCTAGCATGTCGTCCTCTATATCACCTTTATTTTAATGATCCTCTCTCTCACCATTCATTTTTCTAGGAAAAAACTCGGCTAAAATGCTAGAAAGCCGTTCCGAGATTTATTAGCTTTGCAATTAACTTCTAAAATCCAGGTAACGGGGAATCTGTTCTTCCACCGTCACTCCATTCACGCTGTAAATATTCTTTACCTTTCACCTTTCTCAATTTCCAACCAGCAGATTGCTTTCCTCCAACTAACTTTAAGCAATCGAATTATGTCTGTACAACCTACAGCACAATCTGTCTTCCCGGGTCCCTTGCGAAGGGCGGTGGAGGGAAAGTCGGAATCTGTTCGTTCACAATTCCAACCATGTTCTCCGGGAGGAAAACTTACACACGATTCACTGTATTCTTACAAATTAAGCTCTTCTTTCCCCGATTTGTATTCTTCCAACGCAAAGGTAAACTACACGGCAGGAATAATTTTCTGCGGATAACAACACTAGGTTTATTACTTTTAGTGAACAACTACTCCCTTCACTGCACCTGAAACCCGTTTTCGAAATCCTCTTTCTTAGCTTTACCGTGTTCACGTAGACTTGTGGGACACAAATTCCTCAGAAAGCATTTGATAAATTGCCATTTCCAATACCAACCTGTACATGGGAATACTCTCCCAACGCTACCTGTCTGCACTACTACCTCCACCTCCCCGTACTATTATATCCTATTGGTATGATTCGCATGCATATAGGCAAGTACACGGTGTGTGGTGGGACTAAGAGCTTTCTCCAATACTGTATCCTGCACTTTCAAGCGTTTTACTATCTCTGAAGCAAGAGTGTAACATTGCTTTCCCGTTAGATTTAACTTTCTCTCATCAAGTTGAACCATATACAAGCTACATGTGACAAGGCAAGGTAATCCTAGGAGATGTTTATGCAAATTTCTGTCAATTGCCTTCCTCGTCAACTCCTCCTGGTTATTTTCTTTGCATGTTCTTCTCCGCTTTCCCCGCCACGCCACAGTGTCAACAAGAACAGAAACAATAGTCAATACAAGGACAGAATTTCCGAAGCATGGAATAATAATTATTTTAAGGAATTTTCATTTTGTTCCCGTTCCTGACAGCGAGGAATTACTATCGCTTCGGAAAAACAAAAGCGGCACAGTTCTGATGGTAGTTAATCCTCTTCTGACCTTGAGTCGTCGACTTGGCTTCTCCGGTAAACAGGCAAATTGTGATAACCATGCTTTCACTCATGACTTTAACCATAAAGATATCAGTATCAGTGAAAGCTCTGCGCATCCACTACCAACAAGTACATGCGTAAGCTGCCATTTGGTTGTTTCACTTTTTTTTAGTAAACTGCAAGTATCTTATATTATGTTCTAAAGCCGGATTTATACTTCTGAATTCGTTCGCCACTTTCATGAGAATTGTTATTTAACCATAGTAACGACTTTCAACTGTATTACGCTTATAAATTTGTGACTAAAAAGTTCGCAACAAATTTTCTTCATTTCATACCATTGAATGTTAACGATTTTTGAGGATAACAGGTTTGGTTCATAGGCACACATTCCTTTAAGGTAAAAGTGTTTTTGCAATAGTATAAATCCGGCTTAAAGGACTTTTTCCTACGCAATCCACAATTGCTTACGTTTTATGAGCGTTGACTATATTCTTTATTTTTGTTCTATAAATTGACTATTGACTATATTCGGTACTGATCCTACTCTTCTCCCACGTTGGTACGTTTGGTATCTCAATAGTTTAAGAAGGTAGCTAACAAGTTAAGGCTTGTATTGTAGATATTAATTCTGAGAAGAGTAATCGAGGACTGTGGACCACAATTTGTGGTAGTGGTAGCATGGGTGAAATCCTAGTTTCTCCGCTTAAAGCTTCCAGTGGGTCATTCCTAACTCTTTTTAAATAAGTAATGAGTCAAGAAAGCTCCATTATCTACATGACCAGAAGACGGATGAGACATGAGGCGGGAATAAGAAGACAGGGAAAAGACAGCATCAATTTTATCATCTTGCTCTACTCGTAAAGAGCCTATACCGCCATGTTTTCTTGAGTCCAAACACATTGTGCTAAATATTTAATGAAGGCGCAAAAAATAATAAGTGGGGCGGAAACCTCCTGGAAGGGATCTTATATAACCTAATCCACATTTGCTCAAAAAGATTCTTAAAGAAAAGACCAATGGAAATGGAGGATTGGATTGCTTCTCTTCGTTTCTTCGTTATTCATAATCTGCTTGAAAAGGCATTGCTGCAAGCCCTTGTTCTCCTATCTCGTTCGACCTTTCCCAACTTTAAGCCAGAGGAATGATCGTTTCGAAAGCTATGAAAAGACAAAATTCTTTGCTCTGTGCACTCGAAATTGTACATCATGTTTGCGTAAAGCATAATTTTAAAAGTTGGCATTGGGATGACTTTTGCATATTATTTCCGTATCCGGAAATCCAGTTCTAGCAGTGGCAATAAATTTCGTCTTCTGCAAAGGATACGGTATATAGGTTTGAACATTTTTACTGTGGGTTGGGCTAGAAAAATGTATTGCGGAGGAGAGAGGAAGAATGAGGAATTCATACATTTCTGAATCCTTTTGGAATTCTAAACTAGGATTTCTACATTTCCTCTTATTCTCCTCTTCCGGAAGAATATGAGAACTGATGAATTCGCAGTCTATTGAATCGCGCGCGAGGCAGAACCAAGCATGGCAGAGCTTGGTGTTTCTATGGTTGTACTACTGTATTCGGCTGTGAAGCTCCTACAAAGTTATAGAAAAGCTCATGGAATGAAATAGTTACATATTTCTGGTTTTATCTAGCTGTAAATATGATTCTCTTGAAATCTACGAGACTTCATCCAAGGGGGAAATAATAAATCGGAAGGATGTTAGTCCCAGCAAAGGAGTATCTGGGTGGGAAGCAAGAACTAAGCTGAGATTGCACAATCGAGACATCCCAATCGAGCAAGACAAGGACAAGTTACTGGAGCGGATTTGCGGAAACTGGAACAAACGTCTCAAGCTCCTCCGCTACACATCCTTTGCAAGTTCAGCGCAGCTACACTTGAAATTTGAGTCAGACTTTTCTCATCAGTTTGGAGGATTCAAAGCGAAAGTTTGGGCGGAAATGGGTAAGATATTTTATTTTTACTTTCTCTGCCAAATGACGGATTTTTAAAAGATGAACCTATCTAGTTTCATAGTTTCATACCAACTTTCTAGACATGTCCGTCAGTTTTTTTGCAAAATATACAAGCATAAATTTGCTTTAAAAACTGTGCAATCTAGCTAACAACAAGCTCCAGCTTTTCTCCATAATTTGTGTAGTTGCATGTTACGTTTTGTTTTCACCAAATATAACCGTCCTTAAAAACGAACAGCTCGTCAATCCTTGCATTATTTTCATCGCTACATTAATGAAAGAAGGATGAATGTTTTTGAGGCTACGCAATGATTTTTAAATACGAGGTTGTACTGTATTAGGATGAACGAAACTTTCGGTTTTATTAACCACTTACTAACATCTCCAGCCAGGGGTGAAATTTTAGAAATAAGTCAAAGCAGAGCCAAAGATTTACAACGTACAACGTTGCCTGGGGCAGCTCTTCTTGGAAGCACATTACGACACCATAGTTCTGAAACCCAACCATTGATTTTAGCCTCCAGCTGTATATAACTCTGCAATGTCAGCTTCAAAACATTATTCGATCCGTCCACCCATTTCGGTAGTCTCACAAAAAGAGCGCCATTCTGTACTTTATGTTCCCATGCTATGCTTTCTTCTTTTCTAGGCGAACGTGTACATGGACGTTTCTAAGCGAGATTGATACTCCCGGTAATTTAGTTTTATGTACATAGTTTCAGTAAATGAGTTAATCTCACTCCGGCAAGCCTCCAAAATCCCAGTCCAGAGGATTTCACATGCTCCTTCCATCCTTTACCCTCTTTACTTTCCCTCCAAGAAGAAGCGTCTGTCGCATTCTGGTATTTGCAGAATCTGGCTTTCTTCCCCATGTCGAAAAGGTTGAGTGGGATCTTTGAAAAATATATACACGCCTTTCACTCAGTCCACCATAGTGAGCTCTGAGCTGCGGAACTTTCACTACTTCCCGCAATGCCATTAAAAGTTACCTTTTTGATGAATCGTCCCAGTCTGCAGAGCTACCTCTGGCTGCTCTACTTTCTATTTTGTATTTTTGCTTCGATGAACTCAAGCCAACATCCCTACTTTCTTCGGAAGTGCATTTAAAACTTGGACGTAAAGTGTATCAAGTTTGTGGGCTTATTTGAAAAGCAACAGTTGTAGTTGAAAATTGTAGATCCCCCACGTGAAATTGTTGCTCTTCTTTGTGGTTTTTCTTATGCTCAAACTTTTGGACTCAATAAGAATTGTATCTCAGGTTCACGTTCAAGGTTCATGTACTTTTAACATCTGGAATTTTCCTTTTCTTCTGGCCCTTACAATGAATTCTCAGGAGGAGCTCGCATCGCACACTCAAATCAGAAAGTTTGTCAACTTCTATATTTTGTGCTTTTTATTTCCGTAGGTTACACTGTACGTAGCCTCCTGTGTATTTGGTACACAAGTAGAAGATAGAACAGAAGTTTAAGAAAAGGAGGGAAAACAAAGTACCAAAGGAACATCTGGGATAAATTTTTGTCTTCTTTTTCATTTTTTCTCATGTATTTTAAAGGATTCATTCAGGGCAGGTTTCCAGAACCTACAATATGTAAGAAAGATATCGAATCGAATGCAAAATTTTAGTCTCTCAGCATATATCGGGATTTGCTATATAATTGAGGTTGAATTGTAATGTAATAACTGTGCTAGTAGGATATTAGTAAATTTAGGGAATGGTAAAATGCATGTAGTTTACCATCTGAATTTTAAAACAGACCGAATGTCTATTGCAAAAAACTGCTCCGGGTTATACTGCTGTTCTACTTTCACTCATCCTAATTGAAGCTAACACGCCATGGTTGCGCTGGGAATAGGTATTGCAATTATCATTCGACTGATTCTGTCAAGATTATTAGATGCGGCGTCAGGTTAAATACGATACAAGATTCGGCTTCATGCCAGTTCGAGCCAGTTATGTCGAAGCGAAGAGTAATGTAAACCAAAAATATAATTTATTTGTATGTGCCTGTATTTTTTGACCTCACCCACTCACTTTATTTAATTTGAGCACGCAGATCTACTTGACTTGAAAAATAATTACGGGTCTGTAACTCATACTCAGCTCAGTCACTTGGTCGCTAATCATAGTTGATGATACCATGTAACGACGTGAGATGATTAATGAAAGAGATGTCGGAAAATACGAGCTCTGCGGTGTATACAGAGGTCTAGGCTAGAGTACGTACTACTGTACTGTGTACAGTGTTTCGACGATAATAGGATAATGAGCTTAATTTATGCTTATGTATACCTTGGTTATGCTTTGGTTATGTTCTTAGGAGATAGATAGGATTATATGCTGGTATTATATTAGTTTAGACATAATGATGCCCTCCGTTTTTTCGTCAGTGAAGAGAGGGAATTTTCCAATAAGACCTCAAGAGTACCAATGTACAAGAGCTTTTACCTGAAACGTGTTTGGTTGACGGCATAAATACAAAATTCATTAAAAAAATGGTTTTAAGCTTGGAGCCACTGTTTCCCCCTACATTATTGATGATTGTAAAAATCATGCAGCAGATCAACCTTTGATGCAAACAGTGACCTCTGGTGAAAGTTTCTTCTTCATTTTACTTTAAACTGGGAGGCTAGAAAAGTTATTCGTGCATTCCTGCGTTGAAGATGTTGAGGGAGCCTTATGCGAATCTTAAAAATATAACAAGCCTTTCTCTATTCCTGCTTTCCAAGAGTAATGATTTTCGTATTGTTAGTAATTCAATTGCTCTGAATTTGAGCAACTTTGAAAACCTAAAACGTAGGCCTCATCTGAAATTTTGTAATATCATCTATTTCGGCTTGCTATTTGGCTGCGCTAGTAGAACGTCTCTGATATTCTCTAAAAGATTCCAGCAAGGAGAATGCTTAGAGAAAGGTTTTGAAAGGGACAAAATGATTTAATTCCAGCACGTAACTACGATGCGATACGCTTAGAGGGCTTCCATTTTTTAAAATATTCCTTAGTAAAATTTCTATACTTGTACTTTACTCAAGTATAATGTCCTTGAGGAAGCGACTTCTTTATGGAGGGGAGCATCTTAACGTTTTGACCGGAATTCAAAACAGGGGCTGAAATAACTGACATGGACACTATGTTATTAGGTTTCCAGAGTACAGCTCCGTCTGTTAGCTTTAGCCAACATCTTGTATGAGAATTCTGGCACATTCTACGAAAGCAGTGAGGTACAGAATCCTTTTCTTCACAAATATCTCCATGTGAAGAGAAAACCGAGTCCTTCCCCTAGTCTCTCGAATGATTGGGTTTCAGGCGGGTGTGGCTGATCGCACTTAAGTTGATGGCGTAGAATCAATTTGAAGTATCACCAGAAATTGTACAGGCCGGAGTAAAAGGCGTTGAAAGAGAGTGAGAGAGAAGATAAAGTACTTGCTCTACACGCCAGTCCAACCTAAGGATGTGTGAATAAAAGAGTAAAGAAACGTGCCCACCACACGTCCCACCCCGGCATTCGGGCCATGTCCGCTTGGCTCTCGTTCTTAAAGCGTTTCCTCCCTTGGAATACCGACTCCACTGCTACTACATTATATGTGATGGGTGTGAACCGCCCTTGAGTCGTCAGTATTCAATGAACTCACATTCATATTTCATAACATGATTGCCCAATTCATCTCACATTCAAAACAGGCTCAATAAAAACAAGCATTTGTCCCAAACTAAAAGCCTTCTCCGTATGCTCTCACTACGTACAATATTGACCGAATTTTCAAAATTGTAATTAATATGCTTATACTCAAGAATTTATGTCGATGATGTTCATATCTTCTGAGGATATGTGTAGGAAGCTAGGAGGGAAACTCACGGGAGTTGCTTCCTTTCTCCGTGGGAGTTTGAAATGAATTCATTTATTCTGAATTTTTACGTGATGCTCGTAAATGGCATATAGTATAAAATGAAGGGTGATTATTCTTCCTCTGACATTTAACGTCTTTTTCCCGCTCACGCATCTGTCTATAATATCCGACTCCTATAGTTGTTTCAAGTCCGAGACTATCCAACCGGAATAAAGGTTGAAACTAATGTGCTTATTCAAGCAGGCGTTCACTCTTCCCTGGGTAAATAAACAGGAGGAGAGGACACTATAAGGCTCAATTACATTTACTTTACTCGGCTCGTATAAATATTTTTCCAAAGTTTTTTGTCCTGTAATACATTGCAATTAGGGAGGCCATTCTCCAAAGTTTCTCTCTCACTCCGCCAATACTTTCTCCACTTGATTTAAATTCAATTAAAGCTAGCGTGTCCTAATCCTACACGAACACACGGTTTTGGATCCCCGCCCAATTCCTGAATTTCCGCTCTCAAAGTTAGTACAATTACCGAATCGGTATTCTAGCTAATTCGTTTTCAAAGGAGGAAAACTAGTGGTAAATGAAGCCAGAGCAAACTATGAAGAACCAAACTATGAGCAGTGGTATGGTTGCCAATGCCAGAGCTCTCTGCCGATTTCGGGATCTAGGAGAAAGCGCAGTTTTAGAGGTTCAGAAGTGCGCACTGTCAGTTTCGTGCTCCTATTGTCTGTAACCACTTTCAATTCAAGTTATCATGCAAAGATAGACAGCTATCGTTCTTGGTAATAGTGTGTGTTTTCAGAATCATAAACTTGTATAGAATTATTCGCACGCATCATTTGAAGGACACTTCCAGGGCGTACAGTAAGTAAGTGTCAGGAGGGACCGAAACTCGCATATAATTGAGGTGACATGCAGCAATATAGGAGATGAACGAGCTTTAGACATTTGGATATGGATACGACATGTAAACACAGTATGTGTCTGTGAGAGCAAGCTGATCGAGTAAACTCATTCTACAGGCTTACGCAATGCATGCCAGGAATCGTACAAGGCATGAAATGCAGCATTGTTAAATATTTGTAGTGGAAAATGGGTTCTGCATATTCCTTAGTTACGCTACAATTACTGAGAAAGTGGCATTCCTACTGTCTCAAAGTGATTTCCCTAGAGATTATATTACCTTGATTTCTTAAAGAATCTACACGGATTCTTATGCTAGGAACAACACAGCGCTCACGTCAAACTTTTGCCAAAGATGGATCGTTTCATCCTACTTTTCGGCTACCAATTTTTATCCCCTGGCGTGATGGTAAGCATGCAAACTATCTCTCTCCTTTACTCTCCGAGCTATGCTCGTGCTTTCTCTATTCTACAAAGAGCCTTTTTTACTTTCCAATGTTTCCAAGCTGTCCAGTTGCAGTATATATACTTTCCTAAGGCCAATTGTGGCTGTATATTTGACGAAAGCACTTTGAACATAGTATTCTGCTGTCGGAAGATGCATACTTTTGATACTACTGCGTATCATTTACCTCGATGTACATCTCTTTTATCCCCCTGTGTTCAATTCACATGGGCGAAAATAGGAGGAGGAAAAGGGAATGCTCACCTATGAATACATGAAATACTAAATATCAACAACAGTTTCTCCATCTCATCCATGGATAGCTTTAGGATATCATTGAATCTGATTCGAGTCACGCAACGTGTTTCATTTACGTTCATAAGATAAACCGCGGTCGCTGGAGCTCGGAACAGGTGCGCTCTGGAACCACCTAAATTTTATTGTATCATTCTGCCCACACTCGCAAGATAAAACTGCGAAACAACTTCTGCCAATTTCGAACTGAGCTGTTTCGTATAAAAGTTACAGAGTTGTGTTTTAGTTTCTTGGTTTTGTTTACCCCGCTCATTACTAATGTAGTCGATGAATGTGGGTAAACTCAAGTTTTTATTAGTCTTTCCCCAGTTTGAAGAATGTGTATATTTTATGCAAACTCTTTTATATCCCGCCTCATTCTTATCGGTTCTCATGATTCTTGGTAAACGATGATAGGAGCAATAAAAACAGATATATGCTCCTGTTCTACATAGTACAGCTAAAAACGTTTTTCTACCAAAAACTATCTTTTCTTTTTTTGCGGACGTCTCTAGTACTTTTACTAACATTAAACGCTATACAAACTTTACAAACTCTGGCATACTTGGATTTAAACATCCTCCCTTAAAACTCAAACCGTTGACATGCAACGATGCAACGGGTTTATAATTTTTATGCCACGGCAGGAGATGTTAGATCTCTCACATTACTTTTCAAACTGTCGTACCATACATTACATCGTACAGCTCATAATAAGAACAGGGATTTGATAAACTTTGCGCAGCCTTTTTCAAAAATATTTAGACATATACTACGCTTTGATCGTAGCCAAAAGGCTGAGAAGCGATACATAGACATATATATGTATATATATATATAGAAGAATATTTAGACACATGCTAATGCGAGGTAGAAAATTACTTTACAAGCTAAAGCTTATGGTAGCCTTCAATATAGTCCATCACAGATGGGATTTGTGAAGTCAGGAAGTCGTTCTCCACTTTAAAACTATCTACTCTGAAGAGGCGGTGAAAGTCGGGGTTTTCTGTTAAAAGAGTTCCGTTAGCTTTGTTTCGTTTACTACTGACTGTCGGTGCTCTATTGTGGACACGGCACTTACTCTGGGAATAATTCCTTGTATCCAACGGTGATTTGACAAGTAGAAAAACGTGTTTCTTTCTTTCATGGTAGTGTTAGTGCTTTGGAGAAAATTTTCTACGAGCAAACGGGAAAATTGAACCTATTTTTTCGAGCTCAACTTTCCTCCGCAATTTTCACCCTTACTGACGACTATACTTCGTCTCAATTTCATACAAAACGGTATGATTTTGTCATTTAGGTGAATTGTAATCGCAGGTACGCATATGCTCAAGAAAATTGTAGCTCATTGAATTATTCTTTCAGATTTTCTGCATTTCTAATTTTTACGCAAAATGTTCTTTCTTGAAGTTCTGGAATCTTTTCTGCTTTCTTGCTTTCTACAGCTTTCACTATTTGATGCCGGCGGTCCCACTATCATTTTGACTGACTTCATTTTCGGATGTCAAACTCTAAACACGACTCTGCTCCGCTTCTCAAGGGAATTAAGAGGATAATTTACGAGTCATTTTCTCGTCTTTGAAGAGTGGTAGCGGTAGTGTAATAAAAATAATTAGTAGTTGTTTTACATTCTTCGTCGGAGTCCTAAATTAAATTCATTTTATTTGGGTGTTAGCCCATGCATCAGGGAGGGACCTTCTCAAGCAAACTAAGAAAGTACTGAAATGCCAAAGCAATTGAAACGGATATGTGCCCCAATTCATTATTAGCCATGGGCGTGAATGGATTCGGGTGGGAGAGTGAGCACAAGCGGTGAGGGCGAGGGTCATACCAACCTCGTGATCCACATCTTATCTCTTACAGAGTGTCTTTGGAAAAAGAGGCAACTTCTCTTTACAATTTTCGTCTAAATGTAGCTACATAATAATGGGGATTCTTTATTGAATGGTCTCTAAAATTCCCATCTGCTTTCCAACTAACGGCAATTCGAGTTAAGGAGTTGGTTGTGATGGGACTGAGCTTATCCCAGCACGAAAGCAACCAGCGGTTACTGTGAAGTTTCCCAAAAACTTTCTCCGCTAGTTGCTGTTGTTATTTAACCTGCATATTTCTTGTTTCCAGTTGATTCCATAAGCATATTTTTATAAGCAGTGATAGAAGTAGATTGGCAAATTGAAAAGCTGGAGACTTGGCTTGATGGTAGTTTTTTCAATATGTGATTTTTTCCCGCTTGCTTATGCTTCTTTATCTTTGTGGATTCATCATGTCTGTAGTTTTGGATGGGTATTGTAAATTGTCTAAATTATAATGAAACGTGTTTGACTTTGTTTTTCTATGCGTTCATCTATTGTGCTTGTTTTATCCTCCGGCTAATCTGTGTTCGATGCATGAAACGATATCGACCTGCCTGCCTTCACCAATCATGACATGATGTCGCTCACTCGATCCGGATGATCACCATCTCTCAACCCGCTTTGAAACAAACAAATAATTCCACTTCATCACGTTCCTCTCAACCTTTTCCATCCTTTGTAACGATTTTCAATGAAACAACCGCCATATTTATTCCCTTTCCTCACTTCCCCTCTTCTCTCATCTCCTCCTGTCTTTTTTATTTTCCTTTATCCCTCTTCTTCTCCTTCCTTTCACCCTTGACTTTTTACTTTCACCTGGATTCTTGGAATGTTTGCCGATTCTCCAAACCTCTTTTCTCTTTCTCATCCCTTCATCTCTTCCCACAACACAATTCTTCCACGTGTAACAAAACCACTTGAATCCTAAAACGGGCTACATTGAGTAGTTCGAGACAGGAAAAAGGGTAAGAATCCACATCAAGTATACATCGAAATAACCCTATCAAATTCTTATATACCTTTCCAATAATACACACCCCTATCATTTTCTCATACAACTCGGAATAAGCCCACTAGCCCACTTTCTCTTTTGGTTCTTCAAAAGTTGTTATCAAATTTGAATTTTGGAACCACCGTTCTACATAATTGTAAACATTGGTTTTATTCCGGAAACGCATTCCCCCGAAGCTGCTTCAGTGAAACAAACCTTTTAATTCGGGTTTTCTTAAGGTTTTTCAACGTTTACTTTGGGATTTTCTGTAAAACAAATATCATTTTTAGATTACGTTCCTTTTTCCCACCGAGGGTTTTCACCATGACTTTCTTTACTTTCTCCACTCAATGCTGTACATTCGATTCCTCAATCGATGCGAATGTTGAAATAGCTACACCCTCATCGCTATATGTAGTATACAAATGGAAAATATTTCCAGTGAATTCCAATTCTATTCGATTTCGTTCAGTTTCTCAGGCAATTAATGTATGTAAATAAAAACTGTTTTTAAATGTATGTACTAGTCCCGTGATACGTAAATGTCCAACCAGCATGGAGTGATCCTTGATGTTTTTCTTAAATTCCATAAATTGCTACTTTTTGTTTGTCCTTGTAGAGAGTAAAGACAGTGAATGTTTTCTTTGAAGAATCAGCATTTAATATAAGTAATTTGATACAATGCTTGAAATTTGTGGAAGTGTACTTGAAAGTTTTGTATACAACATATTCACGAATCTTTTCAGAGCAAGAAGCGCAGTGCGTAGATCAGCACATGCAGAAATTTGGATCCAATTGCTACCTCTTTGTATCCAATCCACCGGTGAGCTGGAACACAGCAAATAGAGCGTGTGCTGCGACGCAGGTAATTGATTTTAAAATTAATTTGCTACGTGTTTTCCTACTGTGCCAACGGTAAAAGTTTTCTGAATGAAAAAGAAGAGCCAAGTATGGAGCTAAATTGATAAGGACGAGAGAGCGGGGAACGATAAGTTCCGTTTGAGGAAATGCGTAAAAACAATATAAGAACAAGAAAACATCAGAAATCGTAACAATGTGTGAACGGAATGTACTATATACAGTTGGAAAAGTACATTTGTCTGTAAACGGCTGGGAAATGTCAATTAAGTGTCATCAAACGAATAATTAACGTCGAGATATCTGACGTTGATGGGAAGATGCGTAGCATACTCTTCGGATTGATAAGGGGAAAATCGGTAGAAAGCTTCACTTTATTAATTAATATAAGACATCATTCATTCGGACTGATTGAATTAGTTTTGGGAAAGAGAAAGTCTCGGGTTGCCTGTTTGGGGTTAAAGTGAAAGCTGAGAAGCCTCTCGGAGAAAGAGATAAACCCAGGAAATATAAAGGCGGGAGAAGATTTTGCTGAGAGTTTGGTGGGTTGTGGCTTTAGAATTTTGTCTTCATCACTTCCGTGGTTCAAGGAACTCGTTTAATTCATTCTGGAAAAAATGCTAGAATTTTTCTCATCCCCTTTCCCTCGTCCTCTACTCCTTTCTCTCCCGTAGCAATATCCTCTTGACTAGGGTAATAACCAATACGGATTCGTGATAGCGTTTGTCCTTTTTGAAGAATCTCCCATGCTATTGGTTGATGCATGGGAAAATCTTCCTCCGCTTTACAGCCTGCATAGTTAGGTTACTGGCTTTCTCTTTGTGTAGATAGAGCAACCGCGGAGAAAGTTAGAGCTGAAATTAAGAGGGGTAGGGTAAGAGAGATTCCAAATGGGTGCTATATAGGGTATGGTATGATGATGAGTGGTGGCGTGGCTATTGGAGAAAGTGAAAAGTTTGGGTATATAATATGGGTAGTAAGTAGTGTGGAAGCGGAAGTGGCGTGCTATGTAGCTCGGAGGATGCTTTACTTGTTGGCCTCTTCCTCTCCAACCTGCTTTTATATTTTTGAAGGAAGTCATGTAAGAAATTGATCTGTTTCAGGGAAACCTCGTCAGTGTTCTATCCGCGGAGGAGTGGAATTTTCTCACCCGAAATCTGATGTCTACTCCACATTATGATAAAAAATCAATCTACTGGCTTGGCGGCTTCATTGATCAAAGCAGTCAGCTTGTGTGGATAGACAGAATGCCATTCAACTTCTCGGGTATCAACTTTGCTTCTTTCTCCATCCTACTTTCTCCCCCCTCACATCATACACGAAGCTACTAGCTCCACCATTAACACATTAAACAGAGGCACTACTTCTACTCCTCCGTGCTCCCTCTTTCTTACCATACATTTCCAATGTATGTAATATTGGTGGCTACTACTGCCTACAACT
This sequence comes from Sminthurides aquaticus, assembly GCA_906901655.1. NCBI lineage: Eukaryota > Metazoa > Arthropoda > Collembola > Symphypleona > Sminthurididae > Sminthurides > Sminthurides aquaticus. Next base: position 3,760,265 of record CAJQTT010000013.1, on the reverse strand, counting down.
CTTCCGTCTGGATTCTATGTGCCCCCATATACATTCCTGCTAAAGCTTAAGATTAATTCTTGTATAAAAGATTCCTCCTCCCTTTGTCTCTTCCGGAAAATACAAGAAGCAAGAGACTCTCTGAGGGTAGCTTATGATGATGCTTTCTCTTGGGGTGAAAGTGCAAAACATCTGAGCGGATTTACCTTTATAGATTTACTTACACAACTACTCACCTTATGTACAACCCACTCCGTTTCCACATGTTTCTCCTTCATTTAATGCATGTTTTCCGTACGGAGCAGGGCTGGATCCGGGTAGACACTCTCACGTACATACAGCCTTTCCAATCCAGGATTGGCATTTTGTATTAGAGCGAACAGAAGGAGATGCTGCGGGAAAGAAATTACATCCTCTCTACTAGCAGCACACCTCATCCGGCCCAGCTTTTACTTCTGGGATCCTGTTGTATAAATTCGTAGCGCTCCTCTTTATTATTACTCAACCATTCCTCTTTCAAGCACTGAACGCCTCATATTTCAGAAAGGAAATAGAATTTCTCTAACATTCATCAATTAAAACTAGAAGTTGCTCTGAAAGGTCTTAGATGCTTCGGGCTGTAGTTTCAAGCTTACGTAGCTCCTACAAGGCCACCTTCAAACCTCCAGGGAATTAATCCATGCTACATGATCCTACAAGATCGCAACAATTCCCAAAGAGCTCTTCCTCTCATAAGAATATCCATATTTCTCCATATTCTACTACGCTCTAACTTAGTACTCATTTCTTATATTCTTCAGCGTCGTTGTCTAATAAAGCTTTGGCTTTGGCCAAAGCAGTTTCCCCGCAGAGTTTTGCCAAATCCTATGAAACTCTCTCTCTCTCTAAACTCCTCCAGCTTTCACTCTCACACACACCCTGGATGGAAAGAATGAGAAGGAATTGGCAATAACCATTATGAAACAAGGCACGAATTGGTTTGAAATACCCCGGGTTTAATTTCCCTCTATATTCTAATTCGTTTAATACACTTTTCAGCATTTCATCCCTCTGACTTGCAAACCATCTCTAACTGGAAATGTCTTAGCCTCTACTGGCACGAAGGAGGAAAAGGAGATTTTGCGTGGAGGCTCTCCGAATGTAATCAACTTTCCGGCTACATCTGCAAGAAAAATACTCAAGGTTAGTATCAAAATATGCGGATCCAATCCAGCCTTCCTCAACCCTCTTAGTGTAAACCTTGTCTCTTTCTTCTCTTAACTTGGCTATTGTATCTACTTACATTTTAAAACTTTTCTTCCGTCCTCTGTGGTACTACTTTTTCTCATACTATGCTCAATTTCTCGCTTCTCCCAATATATGTTTCATGTATATCATATTATCCTTGGTGTTCGCTACCATTTCATGCACTTTCTCTGACTATTTACTTTCTTCTTTCTCCACCCCGCAATATTTTTTAACAAGGGACCCCGTCAAGAGTTTCAAAATCATATCTGAGCAGATATTACATCTTCTATTATTTTTCATTCCTAATACATTACAACTCTCAGAATTTGACAAAGCTGATTCCGGACTAGATTTTATCATTCCCTTAAACTTAGAGTTGTGTTTCCTCAATTGAACTATTTATGGCGGTATTTTATGTAAGACCTGCGCTACACGTGCCACCTTCCGGTTTATGCAAGTGTCCCACGCTTGTTATGATTTAATGGGTTAGGATTGGCTAACGATTCTGTCAATGGCGTCACCTATCAATTCAAAGCGTAATTCTCAAGTGGAAGATTGTAATGCAATCAACTTATTGGCTCAAATCTATTTCGCATTGGAGGTAAAATTTTAAGGCCCCTCTTCAATATAATGATGACAAGGGCGTGATTTTGAGTGGGGCCCCAGCTGCGACGCTGTCAAGCTGTCTTATAGAGTTAGAGCCGGTGGAGAGTGTGTTTGAGAGAGTTGCAATGTTTTGGAAGGATTGCGAAACGAGCTGCTGAGTTTCCCAAATTCGTTTATGTTAAAGAATTACAGGCGCCACATGGAATATGCATTCTTGAGAGTGTTGGCATAATCATCTTGAAGTAATTCCTATAATTCATTCATATAACCCCGGCTTAGGGCATACGGAAAGCTGACTAAGAATATGACCAGATCCAGGTGGTACGTCATACATTATTTGACCTTTTAATGCTTTTACATGAGAAAAGAGGCTTGGCTTTATGAAGAAAGGAACTGGAGTTGAATAATTTAGGCAGGATGGATAATGCTTTGGACCTACACCCAGCCAGCTGCGTACTCATGATTGTACATTTTTAGTCAAACTGACTATTATATTTTGGCCGAACATGCAAAATTTCCAACTCCAACACAAGCCCAAATATTTACTCAAACAGAACTCTCCGTTCTACTTCCTTTCGCGGAAGGCGGAAGCCGTCGTGAGCAGTCCGATACTTTATTTACCAAGTATACATACAGCAATATGTCAGCCACACAATTGGAGAATCCCGCAAACTATTTCCACTTTTTTGCGCCCTCTCCTCACAATTGTAACATTGATCCATTCAAGAAGTCACGTAATCATAGCTTAGAAACGGAAATATTCGCGCTATACCGATTCATAGAACAAGAATAATGTCTTCCCAGCTCCCGCATACACCATTTTACAAAAACAAAGAGAAAGTAAATTTGTTGAGGGAACGGAAGCCTTTTAGAACACTTTCTTTGCCTGATGCTAACGAATCAAAATCTCTTGCGTATCGTTATCCTCTTCTTGTGCTTAGCTAACTGACAATTTCGATATCAGAACCAACCTTGACCGACATCCTTTTTCAAATGTTTTGTCCCATTTCATTACATGTTACTCAGGTGTTTAGTTGGAGCCTTTATTACAGCCAAGGCTTTAGAGTAGCATATTAGTCATAATAAAAAGTCAGTTTGAGAGATAAATTTAAAATAGCTGTAAGAAAAAGTAATAAATCTTACCAAAAGATCATAAACGTCAGGAGGGAGTTTTACTTCCGTATTTGATTTAAGAAAAGTCACTACAACCTTCCTTCTCATTCTTTTAGAAGCGCCTCCTTCCTGTTCGCTATTTTTGTCTTTTTTCATAACCTCTAAAACCGTCTTGCTCAGAAACCTCAGCGCTCTTGATTTTATTTCCAAAAGGAAGCTCATGAACGAGACTGGTAAGCTCGATTTGAAGCAATAATGTGAATGTCTCCTTCTACGGTTATGTGGCTTGTATTCAGTCCCTCACCCCTTACTTTCACCAACTTTCACCCGTCTAAATCTTATGCTCGTAACCCATAAATCATTTCTACAAACTCGGAAATCAGATTGTGGTTTTTGCTCTGTGTTTCTATGTGCTCGTAAAACTTGGTGGCGAAATTGTTTTTTAAACTTTACAGTGGAAACGAAACATGGATTCAACCGTACATTCTCTGGGACGGGGAGCAGAATAACATCGCCAAATTTTCCTTCCAACTACTACAACAACTTGGACTATACCAACCATCTTGTAGCCCCTAACCGAACTCAAATAGTAATACGTTTTTCCCACTTGGACATTGAATCTCAAGATGACTGCCTCTATGACTACATAGAAATCATTGACAAGAGAACTGGGAATGCCACTCGTTTTTGTGGAACTCACCAGGCGACAGACCTTGAAAAGTAAGTAGTGCTTAAACATGTACTTTCCATGGTATCTTATTTTTGAAGAAACCAAGTCTGCTGGTACGTACGTACGAAAAATGAATCTTTTGGCCACCACCTCAACGAGAATAACAAGACAAAGTTGGAGAAAGTACGGATGGATAATATATGTTTCAACCATGCTGCACTATTTCATTCCGTTTGCCTTCGAAATACATGCATGTATACCTTTTAAGCATGTTGTAGAGTGTTACCACCGCCATACCATTACTAAATTTTATCTTGGTCGATATGGGGAAAACTGCACGTGCTCATGTACACTTCTCAAGGAAGGGATAACGAACAGAAGGTCGATACAGACTCTGCCTCCGTTCGTAATGGGAACAAGTATAAAAGATATAAGAGGGATTATTCACTACTTAACTAGGATGTGCATCCCAGACTTTTACCTGGGCCTCAATCCTAGAACTTTCCCCCTAATACTTTCTCCCCTGTACCAACTCGCAGTAGTGAATATGTTTTCAGCCTATAATGTAAGATTCAATAAGTGGAATCCTCAATTCAGTTTACTTTCCCCGTCAGTTTAGCTTAGACGTTACGCTGAGTGTACTTTGACTAAGCTAGTTGGGGCTTTTGTAGCCCCAACTGTTGCCTTTTCTTCCTAACTTGTTTGCATTCTCCAGTTTTTCTTTACAAAGGGAAATTGCGTCCAAGGTCAAAGAATATAGGGGAAGCTAGAAAAAATCTTGAGACTTTCTTCAAACACATGCTCGATAATCCTACCTTGTAAGAGACTCCATGAATATTTGAGCAGATCCTCAGACTGTTTGGATTCTCATTCATAAATTATTTGTTCAGGGACTAAAATTCAAAGAATTTCAGCCTCTTCCGTCATTTGAATTTACCCCCCCTCTCTCTCTCTTCATCTTGGCCTACCTCCTGTTTGTGCTTTTAAAAGCCATCCAAATCCGTATACCCCCCCTCTATAAGGCTCCTCGCTTTCTTGTCCTATCTGGAAATTCTCTTTCTCGTTTTCTCCCTTCGAAAAGGAATAACTTAGTAGGTATTTTTCTCGTCTCAATTTAACCAGCAGCGTCACAATGAAGCTTCTTCTATATCAGCTCTTGGAAAATTTCCCAATGCAAACTTGATCTTCTTTACTTTAAATTCCTCGACCTTGCTTATAACACCAATTACTTTTATTACTTACAGAAAAGCTCCTGTTTAATTACTAAAGCAGAAATATAAAGCTTTTAAGCAAGTACCCATAGGTGGTTTTTCCTGTTTTACATAAACACTAATCTCCTGTATTATTTTAATTGCAAATTTCTGAACCATCCAAATACCTACCTATTAGCTCCTACTAATTACGTTAAATGTTGCAAATTATACTGCGCTATTAAATGGAACGAAAGTTTGCGAATCGGATGCATTAAACAGTTTTTGAACCAGCTTTCACATACATATTGATCTTGTTTTGTAAACCGTGGAATGTTTCCGTCACAGAACAAGCAGCAGGCTCATCATTCATTGGGTGCCTCTGCTTCAGTAAGACTAATAGGGGATTTAGAAGGTGCTGCCTTTCGTTAATTTCTCCTGTCTGTTATAGATTTGACCCGAATTTTCGGCCATTTCTCATGTGAATGTCAGAGGATGCGTTGAAAATGAAATGAACAAAATTAGATTGCTCTTTAATAATAACCCCCAAAGCTACTGTATAGAAATGCTACGACGAAAATATGATTTGACCTTCCGAAAGGAGGATTCACCTTACCGTTCCTCTGCCGCCAAGACTTCAGTTTCAGTATGTTCTAAGAACTTTCCACCGCTATTTTCACTTTATCTCAAGTTCGTTTTGAGGATATGGGATTAAGAAGTTGTTTCCTTTTTATCATCTTTTCTAACGCCGTATTCTATAATTTATCTACTACTAATAATAATAATAATAAGAGTTTCGTGGAGTAATTTGGCGATAGAGTCATAGCCCCCCAACCAAAGGAAATAGTATGCCAAGAATGACTTTCATTTGATCCTGCAATCATTCCATTACCCCTCCAACCTTTGTGGAGGACAAGCGCGCTGATTTTTGCAGACAGTTCCAGTTCTGGAGTTAGTACAGTCTTGCTACATAATACACAACATGAAGCTGTAGCACATTTGAATTTCATCCTTTTGCATAAAGTATAAGGAAAAGTGGTTAAAATGTTTTAAAACATTCAACCAAACCAGATTTCTCTCAGAGATTGGCGGTAAAAACTACTTTCAAAAAGTTATTTTTACATCTCGTCTTGACGGCAAATGTCATGCGAAGGACGTTACGGAAGTTTTGTAGTAGCAGCTCGTCTGATTTTACCGAATCCCAGATTTTATTCTGTCTGTCAAAATTCATTTCAAGATGTGAATTGTGAAACAACAAGATATTCGAGCTGCTAGGACTGAACGTAAAGTATATACTAGTATCAATCAAGTTGAAAACGTTGCTGACAAAAAATCCAAGAGGAACATCTTTAAGCTTATTTGCAAAAGGCTTCTTTCGGCAATAATTAATCTTACCCAGCTCAATTCACTCATAAACTAAGTTCACATCTTGGAGCGGGGATTCTGTATGCTCAGAAAGGACCTGAGTGTCCATTTTTAAGAGGTTCGATCCGATATTGCAAATGAGTCTACTCCTGAGTCCTGAGGAAACACGTATTCTAAAGGGAACGTGGGGAAGTTATTTAAAAGACCGTAGAGAGAGAGCGTAGAAAAGCTTGGTGTGTGACAAATGTCACGTCAAATTTGTCAACCACACCTGCTCTGAGCATAAGTAAATCAAAAGGAGCTCATTAATACTAAAGTTGGCTCTCCTGCATGCATACTTTTCTCTTTTTCCTGGATTTCTTAACCAAAAGCATGTATAGCTTTTTCCTCTATAGAAATTGGTTCCATGCATGGATGCTATACGAACCTACATTCATTGGTTTCTAGCATCCATCCGTTTGAACGACGGCAAAGGATTCTTTGGGTAAATGTGAAGCGTAGTCCTTCCGTCCCTGACTTTCACCGCCTTTCTTCCTGTATATACTCCAAGTAGTTTTAGTTTTAGTGAAGCAATGAGAAGTATACGACTCCCTCTCACTATCCACGTAGTTTCCCGTGTCCCTCTGTGTTTAATTCACAGCTGGGCATAAGGAGACATGTCTACCCAAGGAGGAAGGGAGGAGGAAGGAGAAGATGAAAATGTTTAATGGAGAAACAAGGAGAAATACAATGCGAGCATGAGCCATCATAAATTTGCAAAGAGTGAAAATAATCAAAATTTAAGTTCCAACTTTGAAAATGTTAGAAAAGTTATGCATTGTCTACTATACTTTCTGTATATACTTTCAAATGTTGTTTTTGTCCTAGGCATCCATTAGTTGAAGAAAGAGGTATCTTTGGAAATGTTATTACAAGAACACACACATATATTCATAGTGTTTGTCCTCAGAGCCGAAACACGAGTCAGGAAGTAAATCATCCCTTTCCCTCACTTTCTCCTACTTTTACTTCCCTAGCTCACGGTTTATTGGTTCTGGCTCTGGAATGGAAGCGTTGACCTTTTACTTTTACGCCATTGTCTGCCTCCTCTCAGACTAGTTTATATTCTGTAGAAATGCAATTTTCTTCTTAATAACAATATTATAGCGAGTTATAACAGCCTGCCTGAGCTGTCCTCAAGGACACTCATTGAGGCGGATGAGTGGATTGTGTGGATTGGGAACTCCTTTGTTGGGAGGGGATCCGCAAATATTCGCATGTTCTACAAACTTGCTTTCACTTAGAGAAAATTGCGTGTGGAATTCGGGTAGAATTTAAGTATTCTTTGGTATCTTCTTCCAGCCAGGCGCGAGGTTTTACTCTATATATCCTTCATTCCTTCCTGGTTTCAAGAAGGAAGGACGGTAGGAGAATGAATAAATAATAATCCCTGGAATAAGGAGCATACAACATGAAAAGAGATTTCCGCTTGAGCTGAATAATTTACTTTCTCCAAATTATCCCCAACCAGGCTCCACAGTACTTAACGCACTTCTTCCCACCCACTCTCTACAATTCCTCTTTCCTTTATATCCATTTCTTCTGCTACTCTGCTCTTGAAAATCAATAATAATTACACCATATTATGTAGAGCCGGATACTTAGCATTAGTATTTCCTGAATCTTAGCAAATAAAGTTGACGACTAGAATCTATAGCTCTATCGCAGAACGAAACTTTCGTGCAAGTATATATAAGCAACTTAAACTTTAAAAGCTCGGTGTACTCCCTGGCTCTTGAGTATTGATTTGTGTTTCATCATGTAAGCCAGTCAAGCAAATCCTGCTTGAGTTTTTGACATTTTTAGCCGATGTCCACTTCTTTCCCATCCTACTCTTCTGCTCACTATAGGTTTTAAGTACGTGTCAGATGACTAGGAAGCTTTGGACTTTTAGTTTAAGAAAATGTTTATGCTATCACATATGTACATGTGTGTGTGGTGTAGACAGAAAATAGAAATTCTCTTAGCAAGCGAAGAGAAGCCTAGTAGCTTTGAAATTCCTCTTCCATTCGTCCACCCACGCGTCCCTCCAGGGTGCACTGTATATGAATATTTATTCACGGTCTTTCGGTCATCCGACTATTCCGACTACAGATTCAACTGCAGTCTATACTAGAGTGCGTCATTAGCTTCTATCAGTTACGGTTGATTTGATTCCCGGTAAATCCAATGTCAAAGGTATAATAGGGTGTCCCTGATGGTGCGGTCCTTATTGATTCCTCTGGCTGGTGGATATGGGGTACTAGATTTGATACCAGGGTTGAATGACGTAAATGTCCAATTTGGAAGGAGTGACTGTTAGGTCGCAACGTTCTCCTGGTCGAGTGCAATTCGTCTTGCCAAGCCAAATAGCACGAGTGTGAGGTGGGCATGTTCTATTGGTGGTCTTCCGGTTGTCGCGAAGATGAAACATATGCCAATTTGTTTTTATTTCGTTACTACTACTGACAGTATGAAACACTTGCGGGTTTGGAAACTTTTGTGTTTGGGTAGGCGTGGAAGTTGCAAGTCAATGCAATTCTCGTAAGAGCGTCATCTCACGTGTGACCAAGTACCAACTAATGCGGCATCATTTTTTCCACTCACTGAGATTCGCGTGACTCAAGCGTGTTTACCACCGTGGCTAGATTATACTGGAGATGAGGTTGGTTCGTAGCAGTTTGCAGGATTTCATCCTCGATATTCTCTACTTTCCAGATTGGATTATGTATCAACCTCAAACCAAGTGGATGTTGTCTTTCACACGGACTTTGCGGATACAATGTCTGGTTTTGAGATTTCCTGGCGTGCTGTAGACGTAACAAGTTGCGTATCTGGGAAGACGATTTTAACGGGTATCGGGAGCGGATTTCCTCTCCATGATGCCACGATTTACACTCCAAACTTTCCTCACTTTAATTTACCAGGGTTGAGCTGCGAATACACTATTGTGGCACCAGGTAAGTAAACTTTGTCTCAATTCCCATTACGTTTACTTACTTAACTCCACACTTGCTCCCATGCTTTACTTTACGTCTCTTCATTCCCTCTTTGTATATTTTCTTATCAGGAAGCTTTGTATTCTCCATTATGCATTGGCAGGACATGGAGAAAGGAGAGCTCTCACTTCTCCACCACCTTTTCCCTGTTTCTGTACAAAAATCCATTCCCTCTACCATCGCCAGAATACCACAGCTGCTATCAGTCATTCCCACTGATCGGGCAGTCGGGCACGTAGCATTATAGAAAAGGGCACGGGTCTTTTTAGAGGGAATATAGAATAGGCCTGTGGCCGTCGTCCTGATTTGATTTGTCCTCCAAACAGCTGTTTCTACTATAAAGAACCAATTTCTCTCTTAGCGTTTCCCAATCATCTCGAATGTTCTGCCACCCCAACTCCTATACACAAGCCAGACGTAGGGCGTAGGGGAGGGAAGACAGTCATGTTAGTATTATTAAAATCATTTATAGGGAACAAGCACCTGAGCGAATTTTCCTAGAATTGCATTACCTCTCTCCAAATAATTGCCGAATACGCCCCCATGAGGATGAAACGAAACGATTACCACCAGCTCAGAAATAATTGCGTAACCGACCCGTTTTAATGCTTTAATTCAATGCATACAGGTTGAAATAGCCGGATTACTTGAATGAAACGTGTTTGTCAAAGCTACACGCGTGCCCACTAATGAATATCTGTGAAAGCTTGCGCATGATAAACGTCAGAGGAATTGGAAATCGGTTTTAAACAAAATAATTAACAAGGGGAACCTGAAATTTCGAGTCGATTAGAAGCAAGTTTAAGGATACATAAGAGTGTGTATGGAAGACGTTATATTTATATAAGTTGGTAAGAAGGTTGAAAGCAATTATGGCTCAAATTGTATTTGCTCAATTTACTTTGAAGGCGGAATGGAAGTTTATGAAAAATTGGAACTAAGTTTTCTCTCTTCTCTTACTTCACTGTTTGATTTGATAGTTCAAAGAGAATCCAACAAGTCAGACCTGTGACAACAGAGACAGAGAAGAAATTTTTAAGCTAGTTTCTTCAGGTTTAGAAAAAGCAAAAGAGAAAGCAAAGTCTGAAAATATTTTCCTCGATCTACCTGCTAACCTACTTGTTGGATGGAAACAAGCGATATCATTAGACGTAACTTTCACTGCACCTCAAAAGTCAAATTTTCGAAGTATCTTGTATGCAGCTAGATATGGGTGAAAAGTAGCAAGGGGTTTCGTTCCCGACCAGGAAACATATTACTGCATTATGAATTAGTTGAAACTTTTAAGTTCCTTGATGTGAACCCTGGGGATTTGAATAGTTAGTGTACGGGTTCTGTTGAGGTTGGCAAGTGTAAGCCGTGATTGGAGAAATCGCGGTGTAGTCTATGAATTTGCTTGGTGAAAGCATTTTAGTGAGACGGCAGGATTTTCGTAATTCAAAGAACATGCCGGATAACCCTAAAAGTTTAGCAGAGCTCTGAAAATGCACTCCCAAGGGGTGCTGTGCCAAAGCCCAGTCACATACAAAAGCCAATGCATAGTAATGTAGGACTATTAAGTAAATTCTGGTAGTGGGGGGAACTTTTAAAGAATCACAGGAGAAAGATGAAGACAAAATACAAAGGTTGTTGAAAAAGCGAAAGAGATCGGTATGACTTTACGCAAGCTGCAACCGCCCCCCATCTAGTTTTATCTTATTTAGTATTTGATTAAAAACAAATAATGTAATTCTGCACGAGCTTAGAAGCATTTGCAAGTATAAAGAATTACAGGAATAAAGCTAATAAGTTATGTTTCTATTTACAGCAGGACAACGGATATGGATATCATTTCAGATATTCGAAATTGGACATTTACATAATAACAACAGAGGAGAAGATGGTGGAGATTTATCAAGGGAGGAATTTTGCGCTGCACAAGATCATGTCATCATTGATCTCGGGATGGATGAGACAGATGGTGGTGGTGCAGGGAAAAAGTTGAACAATGAAATCCTTTTATGTGGAAATTTGACAGGATCCCCGCAGCAGACATCTTTTTTGTCCTACCATGAAAAAATTACTATCCGCGTCCTTTCTCCAGAGGGGAAGACGGGGAGAGGGTTGCTTGGAAGATTTAAGGCTGTTCCAAACGCTCTCAATGAGATGGTCCCGGTGGTGACAGAGCCGAATTCCTCGTTCTCGCTTACCTCTCTCAATTCCCCATTTGATCCACCCAGCGCTACAAACTTTACCATTACAGTTACCTCTCCACCCAGTTATGTGCTAACGATTCGTCTCCAGGGTAAATTTTACCCCAAGTGTCATCTTAGCTACACCTCGTATGTGGAGATTCGAGATCCGTTGGAAGGCGTTAACGGAACGAGCTACATGATCTGCCAACCGGAAGAAACGGCGCTGCTTGATGTTTTTCCTTCGGACAAAAGGGATTCTGAGAAGAAAGTGAACCTCAATCAACTTTTGTCCTCGACGATGGATTCTGTTTTTACCTTGCGCTCATCCTACAATCAAATTGATATTAAGGAGGTTTATGCCTACGGTCACCGTGGGAAAAAATGGAATGCACAAGTCATTACTACCTGGGGTAATCCTTTGGCTCATCCTCCGCCTACTTAGCCCAATGAAACATTTCCCTTCTCATCCTCATCGCCTCTCTCATAAAATCTTGCCTTTATCCCTCACGGAAAGCACTTTGGAAATGATCATCATCAAATTATTGATGATGATTACGCCCCTGAGATAGTTTCCGCTTAATTAATTTCAAATTCTCTCTGTGGCCACAAACCACGACTTTATCCCCCACTTTCACCAGTTCCTTCATCATGTTCCACTTTCTCTTCTTAACTTTCACCTAATTGCTCCCATCCCATGGGAAGATGTTGAATGAATCCTAATGATTTTTATTTGTTTCAGATGAGAATTTCAGGAGCAAACTCATAGTCGGGAGTGATAAACTGCTCCTTTTAAAAGGATGCAGCCCGAATCCATGTTTAAATGGTGGTAAATGTGTCTCCGACAGTGGCAGACACATTTGTAGATGCCCCCTACCTTTCACAGGTGATTTAATCCTTGTCACAATCTGTATTCTATTTATCTATTAACAAGCCAAAATCCTATTTCCACTCCTCCTCCTCAGCCCAACCTAGCTTTAGAGAAAGCTCTCTCATTCTAGGAAATCCTAATTTAAATCCGACTTGCAAATGAATCATTCCCTGCCACAACTTTCACCAGCTTTCACTCCCTCACTTTGTCACAGTCTCTAATCTTCACCCTCAGGAGGAATAGCTCTGAAGGAATTACCCTGTCCCATGGAAATTGATACCCTGTGTATTTCTCACAGGGACAAAGACTCCCGCATTCCTCTGTTTTGTAAGACACCCTTGGCTGAAAAGCTTCAGCCCCAAACATAGTCATTAATTTCTTACCTAGAGTTTGCCTTTTCAAGTTTAGACCATGGGTTTAGCTTTAGTATGTCAACCACAAAACATGTTTCCATGGGTTAGCTTGAATTTCTGTGGGTTTTAGGTCCGTTTTGTGGACTCAGCCTTTGTGACTTAAATCCTTGCCTTTTTGGGAACTGTTCGCTCCAAGACAAATCCTTCCGATGCGATTGCCATCTTGGCTACGGTGGAGAACGATGTGACCGGAGGAAGAAACCATGTGATGAGAAGCCTTGCGATCATGGGGAATGCATTGAAACAGCTAATTCCAGCTACAGATGTATTTGCCATCCCTTCTGGGAGGGTATGCATGCAAAAACCAGATTACCTGCACACATAAACTTATTATAGCTAACGCTCCGCTCCCACCACGTTCGCCATGTATAAACAATCATCACGAGTTTGGGATACTTATCTTGAGGGATACTTAGGGAAGCATGCCCGCGTGTCTGTCGCCGTTGGTGAGAAAATTATGATTATTATTCACTTGATCCGTGCTCTAGGTCCACGCTGTGAAGGGAGGATGATGCAGATTCCATACAAACCTCTTTCCCAGAGGATGTTAAAGGAGCCGTTTTGGTTGGGAATGATCACGGTGACAGTTGTCTTGGGTGTAATTGGTCTAGTTTGGTGTCTCAAACGGCATTTTCCCGAAAAGCTTGATAAGCTCCTAAATGACGACTTGGACAGGAACCGGGGCATATCTTGGGGTGAGTGAAAACATCATGAGGGATAAATGATTATTTATCCCCTTCAATTTCAGCTCTCTTACCCCCTTTCTCCATTTCCCCATGTACTTACTCAATGATATACATGTCCGTCTTCCCACGTCCATACTTTGTATAAGCATATGCGTATAAATGCCTCTTTATCTCTCTTTTCCATCTCTTTTCCATCTCTATTTTTCTTCTTTCTATCCATCTATTCATCTCGCTCCTTTCTCAATCTCTTTTCTATATCACTTATTCCCTCTGTATCTCTTCAAGTATCACTACTACGGTCACTACTATGACTATTACTACCAATAGTTAGTGCTACTACTGCTACTCTTCCATAACATTTCTTCTTTTCTTATCAACCAAAAGCTATGAAATTAAGATCTCTGAGCTAAATTCTTTAGTATTCTCAAATTTCTCGCTCTCTTTAAATCTCTTATGACTTTCACCACTTTCTCCGTACGTTTTAGATATTTTAGGTAATTCTAGTTTCCTCATACCCTTTCCAGATGGAGCTAAATCAGTATGAATTTAGCAATATCTGCTCCATTTTGCAGTTCTTTTTCAATTTTGTATGTGTACTCTGTGTTTATCTTTCCGTTCCTTAAAAATTCCGTAAACGGCGTTAGGAATGGAATCACTTTGAAATATTCTATTATGTCCTCCAAGATTTTACCATTATGTCGTACCATTGTACACATTTTCCAAGTAGCTCTTCTAACACAATGAGAACATATGTAGTACAGTAATTGAAAATTCTTTAAAAGAGAATGCAGGCTGCGTTTGAAAGTTTTGACGGAATGTTTTCATTATGTTCCTTGTTCATAATCCTCTGGATTCAGCACCCTCCTGCGGTGGTCTTTGTACACGATTAGATTTCTGAAGCAAATCCAGATACTTGGGTATTTTCTGACATACCCTTGATTTACACGTCCACCACAGATCATAGACACATAAAATAGGGGAGGGCATTGGGTGAGACGCTATAGGGAATCAAGAATTTGTATTTTGGATGCAGAAACTCAGGGTCGGGAGTTCTAGCCAAGGGTGAAAGCTTTGCGGTCTCTGAAAAAACTTGGTATTTTTTCAGGGCCGACCCGAAATTAGGCGGACAGGGAACGCATTTGATGATGAATAATGTTGAGCGCATCCAAGAAAAAAAAACTTATCACATTTATATCTAGGCGAGAAGAACCTGTAGAGTTTTAGGAAAGGAAACATTGAGCTTCTTCATATTTCATGTAATTCTCTTCAGGTGAGTTCCCGACATGTACATCACTTACTCAATCAAAGTAGAAGTAAAATACGACTACTACTATTTAGTCTACAAACTTTTGCAAACAAGCATAATCTATTGATTAGCAATAAATTCTTCCAAATCAGTTATGTTTACTTTTCCTTTTATTCATTTCAAATTAATCTAATTCTCTTCTATTGCATTAGTTTATATTTGGAGCGACAATATAGCGTTTAACGAGTTTTTCAAAATTGATTAAGTTTACCTTTCTTTTTCATATGTTTCATTTTGTATGATAGCAGATGTCGAGTACATTAAATATTTGATGTTTTTCTTTAGTGCCTTTTCAATATGGTTTTTAGTAAATTTAAATTTCCAATAGACGAAACGTTTTTATTTTTTACAAAAACTTGCTTTAGATAGTTGCAACAAGCCTTTTTAGATGACATATAATTAGCAAATTTTTGCTTACGCCTTAGATTAGTTTACACCATTGATTATATTCACTTGAGTAGAGTATGATAAGCGATGCATAAAAGTTTATTGTACAGGTAACGCAAACGGGTGTACAAATTTCCTCATTACTCCAGAAACCCTACTTGCTACTGCAACAGAGAAAAAATAATATTGATAATGAACAAAACGCCATCTACTAACGTAGTAAGACAATGTCACTTTCTTGCATCCCATAAGGAATCAGTCATTTGGTAGCTACTGCTTGCTAGGGTTTTTAGCGGAGAAGGCATTTCAGGATGTATTTCCATGGAAACAGAATACTTTTAGTACACGCCTGAGATGGACGAGTTAAATGGTGGAAGTGTTTGCGAAAGAGCAAAAAAGAAGGCTTTTTGTCGGTCCTATCTGTTGCTCAGGAGATATGTGGCTATTTTCCGCTCGTAGGTTCCTTCTCTCTTCAGGAACGTAGCTGGAATTTAGGGGAAAGTTAAATTGGAAAGGAAATTGTAGGGATGAAAAGGTTTTCCACAATCTCCTCGTAGGCAAATTAATCATTCCGAAGTGCATTTGCCTTTCCCTCGTGCCAAGTATTTACCACGTCGAAAAGGAATTCATTCACTCACTTTGGACAAAACAATCCTTCCATTATACTCCTCTGTGCTCTGCTTTCTCTCAAACTTGTGTTGTTACCACCATTTATATTTCCTTTACCTCTTGCCTCTATTTGGTATGTAGAATTGTAGAGCTGGTTTCTATAGAGTGTGTAGTGACGATAGCCGGCTTTGCTAGCAAAGTACTCTGCAATTTTGTGGTGGTAATGGTAAAAGTATTCCTCCTGCTTGCCTAGTGAAAGTAAGAGAAAGTATCCTTTCCGAAATGGAAACGTCTCAGTGCAAAGCTGAATGACGGAACGGAGCAGACTAACTTAACTTGTAGCTTTTGTTGTCGATGTGAAAAATGCAAAATAAGTTCGCTACGTCTCTGGTTTAATGTCATGTAATGGCCTTTGCACAAGTTGCTTCTATGGCTTAAGGTGAGACTTGGAGCTGGCTAGAAAATAGGTCGGGAGGATCCTTTATGTAGTCTCCTTTCACTTAATTTCCTAATGCTCTAGAACTAGCTCCAGCTGCATAATATTCCTCCCCAGCTGTTGATTCCGTAGATTAGTCAAGGGAAAAAAGTGTCAGCCTAAAAGCCGTGTGTAGATTCTGTAGGGAGTGGTATTTAGCTAAGGCGAGATTAAATCCGTATGGTACGAAAACTTTTCGAGGAAAGCACTCTTGAAATCAGGAATTTGAGTAAAAGACACTTTGTGGTTGGGCGGTTGGGCGACGCGTATTGAATAGACAGAGCAGGGCTAGGTAAGCAGAGGCAGTAATGATTGATCAGAATGTAGGATTTGGGAGATTGATTAACGAGTGGGATAGGGGTTAGTGTATAAACTCCCAAAGTGGAACGGGTAAAAGGTATATAGTTTATATTGTATTAGAGAGTGCTTGCATGTATTTCCACGGAGCATATGCGTAGAAAAATCTGAAGAAAACATAGGAATGAGCTGTGAAGATTTTCGTCCGGATACGACGAATAGAGTTTGAAGGAAACCACAGTAATTGATCATCGCCTTGGCTTTGTTACACACACTTTTACTGAATTATTTGCAGAGTCTGATGGAAATTAGAGCTTCCCACTCATTCTTACTCACTCTTACACTTTTCCACGTTTACAAGGGCCATAGACAGACTTGAAAAATACACACGAAGCTTTATCACTTACACAACACGGGAGTAAATCCCATTTGTTACATGCCCAGCTTTGAGTTTCGGGTGAAAGTTGTTGTACAGGCAACTGAGCAATACACTACATTGACTTTGTTTGCCACCCGAGCTATCGGATGTTTCCGTCTGCGTGGACATTATTTCCACGGTATTACGTAGTTATGAATGATGATGGCTTTCACTTTAATTTTCTGACTTTCTCTATACGAAATCCCCGTGTCACGGGATGAGGGCAAGGAATTGTTGCATTCTTGTCCTACCTACGAAGATTACTTTATGACTGCCAAAGTATGGTGGGACTTGGTTGACTTGTATGCATGAGGCCTTGTTATGCGTGGTTGTATTTATATAGTAAGGTTGATTTAGAGTATATAATTATCTGTGTGTAAAAGGATGTTTTTCCATCAACTCACAACAGACTTGAAGCTTTAGATGTGTTGTTTGACGTTTTGTGGTTTGTTTTTCCTTGGATACTTTCTCGCTTCCTCGTGTTCTTCTCGTTGGAAAATTTTTTGGGGATTCTGCACTTGGACTCAAAAGTTTCTGGACGATCTCCTTCTTCTATACGGATAGGTAGTAGCAGCGGTATTGGTATCCGCGACCCCATTCCTGGACCTTCACAACAGTCTACAAGTCCTCCGACATCTCGATCATTTTTAGGGCGATTCGGAATCCGGAAGCCTTCACTCCTTTCCCTGTCCTCTGCAACCTCAGCCGTGTCTGTCACAGCATCCAGCCCTCATCAGTATGAAAATCGCACCTTCAGCCTGGATGATTTATTACGGCCCACCAGAAGTATGATGCGTAAGTATCATTTATCTTCCTCTAATCTATCTCAGGTTAAGAGATTTATATCAAAATCTCGTCAAGTCAAATCAAATAGCCAGCAGGGGCTCTTTTCAGGTCTGCTAATTTTGTCCAATAATAGAAGTTAGGTTTATGAATAGTTTTTAAAAGTCTTTCTGAAATAAATTCAAAACTATGGACACTCCTCCACCAGGACCGGCTCTAGCTCCGCTGCATTTTTACAATAATATATGCTGTGTTGAAGTCTGAGTCGGTGACGTCAGGACAGGATAACGGCATCCCAGCGGGAGGGCTTTAAGGAACGTGGGTGCATGAGGCGTAGGTAGGTGGGTGGGAGGTAGATTGTGACGACATTTTGGCTATGGATGGAAGTGAAAAGAGCTTTCACTTACACATGTATATATACGGCTTTGAAGCCAACATGTACTCATCTATCCATCATCATCACTGGCCGGATCTTACGTGTAATAGCCGTAAAAAGAAAGTCAAGTTTCTTTGAAAGTTATGTGTAGGGGTGGGAAGAAAGTTGAGGCTGGTAGAAAGCTACAGGTTTGAATTTATTATACGTGAAAATGTCATCTTCCAGGGACACCAAGTCCTCATCGGCGTCGAAATTATTCAATTCAAGTGAGACGGGACCCGAGTGAGAAGCAGCAAATCTTGCAGCAACTGGTATCCTCTGGTGGAAGTCAGTCGCTGGATGGTGAAGCCAAGCCAGCAACGCCCAAGCCTACAATAGCGGAAATTATACAGATGAGTGAGAAGAGACTGAGACTAGCATCTGCTTCCTCTGTAACAAGTGATACGACGGGGGATAATAAGAAGCAGAGCAGTGTGGAGGGTGAGGCGGAAACTAGTTTTACAATGCCCCCTGCCCAAAGCTCCATGATGTTAACCCCTACAAGTAAGGCGGAGAAGAAAGTTACATTTGCCAGACTTTTGGATAAATTAGCTGCTACGGAAATGTCCTCATCCTCCTCCTGCTCGGATATAAGTTGCGGGGAGGATAAGACAGTAATTCCTCCTCCAAAGCCACCCGAAAGGAAAAAAGAGCGAAAAGGTCGTTTCCGAAGATCTAAATCATACAATCGGGGTCGAAGTAGTGAAACGGATCAGGAGGGTGTGGAAATGTCAAGTTCAGATACGACACCTGATCCCATTTGCCCTCCTCGTTTCCCTACAAGGCTATGTGTAAGCCCTACTGGTATCCCAGCTTCAGCCAATACAAGCCCCTCAGCCGTCGGAAATTCGGGTCAAAATAAATTGGCAGCTTCTAAATCCTTAACGAAAATGGCGAGTGCGGATTCTCTTCTGGCCTTATTCCGCCGATTCTCTGGGTCCAGTTCAGCACCACCCAGCCCGCAATATTCCGAGAACGAGGAATCTTCAGCAGGTAAGACAAAGACTTTTCCAAAGTGCATTCACTCACACCCCATGTATATTTCATCAAGGAAGTGCCATCACCCCCTTCCGTTGATTCTAATGCAATTCATTTGCAAGACACCTCCTTGAAAGAGACTCATCGCTTCCTTGAGTGAATATTGTGTCCTTGTTCTTTACTGATCGTAAGTTGAATTTATAATGTTTGTATCTTTTCTCCAGGAGCCACACCACTGTCTACTCCGGGCTCGCCCAGGAATTCCTCACTTAGCATTCGACCTCCAGCCTTCCAGATAACCATGCCGGAGCAAAGTAACAACAACAATACCATAGAGCTCCCCGTCCTCGATTCTTTCAGTCCACAGCAAAGCTGGAGATCTGGACAAAGTATTACGCTGGAAGTTCCCCTCCGGGATTGTTGTCTTTCACCAATTCATGAAGTTCCCACCCCGCTACCGACTCCATCACACACCCCTGCTCACTCCCCCATGATGCAGCGGCCACGACAGTGCACGGACGCGGTTCCCACCATCAAGGTGTTGATAAGCTCCGAGGATGAAGGGAACGTAGGTGGGAGTGGGAGGAAGATGGATTATCCAGAACAAGAGCGAAGCCCCGTTCCGCATCCTCCCACAGCACGTCCTCCTTTCCCTGTTCCAATCATTTCCATCTCTGTAGAAGGTGAAGAGGATGAAGAAGAGGAGGTAGAGGAAGACAGCGCTAATCAATCCGAAACGCCGACAATGATCATGCAAGGAAATAAATTTATGAACAAGAAACTAACGGGGGAAACAGAGGTTATTCCGGATGTTCTCATTCACGTCCCAGCAGAGGCAAGCCTTGAGAGCAAACCGGAATATGATGATGAGAGGCAGCAAGGGACGGCCTTCATCTTTCCGACGCCCGTGCGACCGCCAAGACTAAAACGGGAAAAGAATAAGCCGCCGCCCCTAGTTTTCGCTAACGAAATCCTAAGCTGCACCGACTCCAAGGAGGAGGATAGTCCCAATATCCACTTACTATTCAAAACACCTAGTCCGAACCAAAAAAATGAAGTGGCTGTCCCAGCGTTGAGCATTGAGTTTGCAACACCGCTTGAAGAAAAAACATCGGTCTACATTAACCCCCTCATGTCATCCCCCATAACCTGTTGTCAAGTTAATGTAAAACCCTGGGACAGTGTATCAATTCATCCACTCGCTCCTCCCATAATAACTATCAATCAAAGCTCTGAAGCCGAGTCTGATAGTGATACTCCAGTAGTCAGGAAACTAGTACGTAGACCAAATTTAACATTCCTCAGCCCATTTGTGGGAGCCTCGGATAGAGTACCTTCGGAATCCAATCTGAGCACGTCGGGATATTCCTCCATGGCGAGTCCATGTCCATCTCGATGCCCATCCGTCAGCCCGCTTTGCCCGTCCGAGGCGGAAGACAGCTACCACTCCCACCATCACCACTCATCCAATCAGCTTCAGTACGGCCGTAGATCCTCATTGACTCCGGCAACGTCTAGGAGATCCTCCCTGACACAACGCCGCTGTTCCCTCAACGCTACATCTCCATTAGTGTCAATGTCCCGGGATTCCTCCGACCAGCCCTACACTGAAACCTCGGAGAATTTGCTAATGGACAGCATTCGAACCCGGCGTAAATTAAGTCAAGGATTCGAAACAGATTCGGCCGTTGAGGTGGAAATGGAAACGGACGGGGACACGATGCCTCTAACTCCGGGAATACCATGTGATACGATATCCGAAGAAACCAGGATTGACCTTCTTCAAGTGCCGCGAAAAAATATGCCCAAGAGCCGGAGTCTTGACATGAATGTAACGGATCCGGATAAAAGACGAGCGCTCAAGGGAGACAGTCTGGATTCTAAATTGAATACTGTGGATCCGTCAGCAAGCAATTTTGCAAAATTCATGGAAAATGTCTACACCTACGGCAGTATACTTGAAATGCCCGAGGAGCCGGGCGGTGGGAAAGAAAAGAAACGCTTATCCCCCGTCAGCTCTAGAAGTGATAGTCCTATTAGTGAATTGAGCGTGTGTGGCCATGGTGTTCAGTCACCTCTCACAGACTCTGACGGCATCTATGATTGTCCCTCCTCGGAAGTTCCAAATGGGGGTCAGCAGCCTACAATGGCCAAACTCCAGCTACAACAAATTCGAAGGTCTGGGAGAAGGCGGGAGCGTAAACTCTCGAGCTCGGGATCACAGAAAAGGCATACGGATTCATCTAGCCTCCAAGTCCATTATTCGCCAAAAAATTCCCGCAGAAATGAATCCCCTACGCTCCCCGTAAATTTGCCTCCTCTTCTAGCTAAAGAAAGCGCCATAGTTCTACCGATAGCCGCTACGAATACAACCAGTCATGGCATCAGAGTTAAAAGTCCCAAGAGAAGAGTCCGTGCCTCTTCCTTTATTCCATCAACTTCATCTTCCTCTCAAGAAAGTCTCAATTCCCCCAGGTAATTCGAAAAAAAAAAGAAAAATACGCTCTAAATATTTTCTTCTCCTAAATCAAGACGTTTCTCCTCACTCAACCAAAACATACCTCTCCAGGTTTCGTACTCTTTTCCTATATGTTGCCAAAAGAATACAATTCGCATCTCCCTTTTACCTCCCTTTCTCCCAAAGAAACTAAATCTATAGCAGCCCGTCCCTCCTCAACTCAGCTACAACTCCTACGTAATTCTTCTGTCATACACATGACTACCACATACGCTACCTTTCTTTTCCTCAGAGTCAGGGTAGCCATTATAATCTAATGCGTCCTCTTTTAAACAAAAATAAAAAACTTTATCCCTTCCCCTACCTCCATCTGTAATTCTCTTCCTCGGCTGCTAAACTCTCCATCTACTCGAGGTTCAGCTCCTCCTCCATTCCAGATTTCTTACAGCCTAAAATTCACCTCAGCAGTAAACAATCTTTACCGAGTCGAACTTTCTCCACGTTAACTAGGAAGCTAAGCCACCCAGTCCGTATTTACAATTATGTATTCCCCCCGCTTCTTTTTTTAATGGAACATACACAGCTGCTGATCAGCTGATATTTTCTCGGTCTCGTTTTACGATAAGCAGTAAAACATTCCTTAGATTTACTCAACATTTCCATAATCCAGATACACAAACCAAAAGGCCTTCTTAGTCCACCAGCAAATTCACTCTATAAATTTCTACCATTTTTCGTCAACTAGGCTTGGCTAGAGCTGGCTTCCTCCCCACTGGGGAATTTAGCCGGAGGTATTTTCCATTCGCTTCCCCGACCTTCATCCATTGCATTTTTTTAGCATTCAATTCACTCTCTACTCTCTACGAAGCCTCCTCCCTACTTCCTCCTGAGACATAATTTTTTTATCTGTTCTCCAGGAGCTTTGGAAGTTCTACGTCACTTACGACAGGGTCCGACAACAAACTCAGGCTTAGTGTCACTTCAAAACTCAACGACTCCCCCTCTTCCTGCCTGAATCAATCACCTACAAATCCTTCCCGTATGTCCACAGTATCCAGTGACAATCTTACCGGGAGCATCTTTTCCAAGGTATTCAATATTAACTCGAAAAACCTCTTTTCCTTCTCTGTGTATGCTTGCTTTCTTTCACTTTCTCCTAACAAGCTCTCACCCTTGACCTTTACCTCACTTGGATGGAGCTACGAACGAGATTCGAAACTTGGCCTTATTCGTTCCTAGTTTCAAGGAGAAAATAGCTACAGTTTTATTTTCAATTTCATTGGCTTTGTCTCCAATTTTAGTTGCTCTCAAACAACAATCATTTGTCTCTGTTGCCGACACCGCAAGTTCCCAAAGGAGGAAGTCTCTGCATGATTGAAACAATTGAAGTCCTTCATATGTGATCTTCATCTATTCAGCATGCTCCTCGTTTGTTTTTCCGTGGAAACAGACAATGCTTTTGTAATTTTAATTAAGCATGTTACTAAATTTAAATGTCACCGTAGACTTATATCATAGACTACTACATTGCATTCTGTCTTTGTCTGGAAGGCACTGGATTTGATTTTATTCCGTTAAGTGCGTATGTTTAAATTTCATGTGTTTTTGCTTTCTTTTCCCTTTAAGGGTTTAGAAAGCGCGGATGCAGAGCCATCTACCGTGAGAGAAAAGGATACAATATCTTTGCCTCTAGCAGTTATTACTTCTGCTCCAAAGAAGGAGACAACCAGTCGGAAATTGTCAAGATTGCGGGCAATTAGTCACCAAATCAGGTTCGAATTAACATCATCAAAGCTTAATAGTAAATCTAATTAGGCATTAATTAAAATATTTTAAAAGCTTCTTTTGTACTTGAGGAGGGATTTGTATAAGAATAATGATTGGTCTAATAATCTAATGCATTGTTGCAGATTTCTCCGAAGGTTGGAAGTCAGCCTTTTGAGGAAAAAAGAAAGTCTTGGAATGGTGGCAAGTGTCGCCGAGAGAAGGGACAGCATGTTGAGTTGGTCAGATTCTAGTGACAGTCGCTGCGACACTTCTGACACCCCTTCGTCATCTCCTTGCGAAAGTTTTATCAGTCGGGCAGAAACAGAGAAACCCTTGCTTTCTCTTAGCACAGTTCCTACCATTGCTTCCCGTCGAAAGCGCCGAAAGGTCAAAAGTTCGTCATCACCTGCCACTGCGAGCCCATCTCACAGCACTTCCTCCGAGCTTGCAGCTATTGCGCATAAAAATCGAATCAGTCAATACAACTAACTTCTACCGAGTCACATGTCTGTAGCTTGGCAATCAGAAATCCATCAACTGAACAAACCAATCTGAAGAGAAACAGCCACAAAATATTGGACAAACTCCTGCATGCCTGGATCCCAATTCCCAATAGGGTGGTTACATTTTCCAGATTTCCAAAAAACTTTGCAAGCTCCTTCAATCCCAGAAACTCAGCTCAATTCTACAGAACTGTTTCTCTTAGGAAAATCCTGCACGTAAGCAGTTACTGTTGCAAATTCTCGAAAAATGTCCTTGCTAACAGTAAAGTGTAGGAGCCGCATTACATAATTACCCCCGAAAAGCAATTCTCTGCAAATTACATGTTGATATAACGTTTCGAATACTAGCACAACAGACAGTGCTACTAATAATAAAGCACATGCTTTCCGTATAATCTCGTGGCTATAAAAAAAGAGGACCTATATTCGGTCTATAAGTATGAAAAAAGATATAAAACTAATGGATACATTCACTTAATGTAGCCTTTTTGAAAAAAAAGCTGGTATATTAAATTGGACTGGCTTTGAGAGAGAGAGAGAAATAATATAATTTAATACAATAATAAATATTACATACAAGAATAAAACCCAACTATACACAATTTTGTATTAAACTTATACAAATGTACCCTACCGCATGTGATAGTCAATTGTGACTTGATTTAACTTTCACTCAATGTGCAATCAAGCTATAGTTATAAGATGATCCCTTGTTTCATCATTAGAATACCTGTGTGTACGTGGCATTCGGGGAGTTACATGCGTTAACATATATTTTTTAACTTACTTCCTATATTGTATAAGTCTTACTATATTATTCGTTGTATACATCCTCAGACTCTAAAGCCCTGTCTATACATTATTTTTCACTTCATACGCACAAAAATGTCATAGATACGGAACAGCTCACAAAACTTTCATAGAAAACCGTTTATACTTTTTTTCATACAAGCTTCACAGGCGGGTCAAACAACGTTTCATAGATTTTGCTGTGAAAAACAAATGAAAGAATTATGCAGTGTGTGAAAACAAGTATAAACACCCGTTTCCATGGTAGCCTCATAAGTTTTATTTATGAAGTTTTTGTGCGTGTGAAGTGAAAAAAATTAAGTATAGACAGGGCTTAACTAATTAAGCTATTACCTTTGCAAATTGCTCGGAAGTTGAAAGATTTGATGAACGCCATCTTGATTTCAAAAGCGCCGGCAGTGCGACAGTATTCATACAATGTCTTCTTATGCAATATATTAACTGGCCTCTTCCTGATCCCTATGCCTTTCAGTATTAGTAATTTGCGTCATAAGAATTAAGTTATTACTCTTTTACTCACACGACCGCTGTACGTTATGCAAGGCATCATTTAGTAATAAATGAGCAATTTAGATTACTTCCACATTTGCACGCGCGAAGTTGGCTGAGGATAATAAATGATGTTGCTCTGTTTGAAGATTCGTTGAATGATGTCCAACTTGGTTCGTGTTCGGAATTAATCCTTGGTGTTTATTCCTATAGATTTACTTTTATATCAATACGTAGCCTAGCAGTTTGTGGCTTGAATCCTCGCATACTGCTGCAGCATTGCAGTGTCTAATGGATCTATCTGGAAAATATAATAATAATTTAAAACCAAAAGTAATAAAAATGTCAAGGTTATTTTAGAATGAATGCTGGTAATAAAAATATAGTAAGCTAAAGCAAAGCAAGAATACGATAAGAAAATGAGTCAAGAGAAAAGGTATAGAAATTACTAAAATGGATATAGAAGCGTAAATAATGTTCTTGTGAGAACTCGAAAACTGCGATTATTCTAATCAGTAGCTAATTGTAAGCAATGAAACACTACCCACTGGTGTGGTAAACCGTACACTAGGACAGCAATTGTAAACTTGACAGTCTATCATCATTGCACTCAAGAAATCACGTATTTTGAAACTATGTCTTGGATAAAAGATTCAAAACTAATTATTTTCCTTTGATTTTTCGATCGCGTATGTCGCATACCGTAAATAAAGTTTGCTGGACAAATTACTTATCGCACTTGTCCTTGATCTGCCTTTCCAATCTTAGCTTGGCATCACATCCGTTACTTGAAATTTTTGTTTCACGATTTCAGAACTACAGATTGTATAAATATATTTATAAATTGCATAAAATTTTGCGATAACATGAGGTCAGATTGAGCTTGAAGCTTTATAATTCATGAGAATATAATATGCAAAGTTTGACCCCGTCTTAAACCCAAAAGTTCCATGTCTCTCAACTTGTGAGGTATGGAACTTTTTTGAGAGTCTCAAGTGTCAAAAGAAACACTGACAAATAGTTGAATATTTTGAAATGCAATACAGGCTTTTATTAATATGCTTCTACATTGGGAATTATTTCCACTACAAATAAAAGTCCTACAACTTAACGAATGATTTGAGCGTTGTAGTTTTCAACAACTGTCACTTGGGGTTGAACTGATGGAAGCTTACTTCCGGCAATAGGCAAGACTGAAACTTGTGGCTGCTCAGGAATAGGCATCACGGATACAATCGGTTGGACGGAAGGTAGCTTGTTGGAAGCTTCAGGGTAAGCGGGGAAGATCGAAAAAGAAGGTTCGCTAGGAGCTACAATAGGGAAAGTCACTGGTCGCAATTCGATTGGTTCAACGGATACTTGAGGCTGTTCAACGATTGGCATCACGGAGACGACGGGTTGGACGGATGGGAGTTTGTTGCTGGCTCCAGAGATGGGCATGATGGAGACCTCAGGTTGGACGGATGGAAGCTTGGTTCCAGCAATTGGCAAAACTGAGACTTGAGGTTGGTCAACGACGGGCATGATGCTCATCTCGGGTTGGATGACTGGGAGCTTGCTTCCGGCGATGGGCAAGACGGAGACTTCTGGTTGGACGGATGGGAGCTTGTTTGATGCTTCTGGAACAGCAGGGAAGATGGAGAAAGATGGTTCCTCTGGATAGTAGATGGGGAAAGTCACAGGTTTGGGAGATAGGGGTCGTACAGAAACCTGTGGAGCCACTGGCATAATCGAGACCTCGGGTTGGACGGATGGAAGCTTGGTTCCGGCGATGGGCAAGACTGAGACTTGAGGTTGTTCAACGATTGGCATCACGGAGACGACGGGTTGGACGGATGGGAGTTTGTTACTGGCTCCAGAGATGGGCATGACGGAGACCTCAGGTTGGACGGATGGAAGCTTGGTTCCAGCAATTGGCAAAACTGAGACTTGAGGTTGTTCAACGACGGGCATGATGCTCATCTCAGGCTGGATGGATGGGAGCTTAGTTCCAGCAATTGGCATTACTGAGACGACGGGTTGGACGGATGGAAGCTTGGTTCCGGCGAGTTTGTTGATGCTGGGTTGGATGACTCCAGATCACTGAGACGACGGGTGGGCATGACGGAGACCTCAGGTTGGACGGATGGAAGCTTGGTTCCAGCAATTGGCAAAACTGAGACTTGAGGTTGTTCAACGATTGGCATCACTGAGACGACGGGTTGGACGGATGGGAGTTTGTTACTGGCTCCAGAGATGGGCATGACGGAGACCTCAGCAATTGTTGGACGGATGGAAGCTTGGTTCCAGCAATTGGCAAAACTGAGACTTGAGGTTGTTCAACGATTGGCATCACTGAGACGATGGGTTGGACGGATGGGAGTTTGTTGCTGGCTCCAGAGATTGGCATGATGGAGACTTCAGGTTGGACGGATGGAAGCTTGGTTCCGGCGATGGGCAGGACGGAAACTTGAGGTTGGTCAACGACGGGCATGATGCTCATCTCGGGTTGGATGACTGGGAGCTTGCTTCCGGCGACGGGCAAGACGGAGACTTGAGGTTGGTCAACGACGGGCATGATGCTTATCTCGGGTTGGATGACTGGGAGCTTGCTTCCGGCGATGGGCAAAACGGATACTTCTGGTTGGACAGATGGGAGCTTGTTTGATGCTTCTGGAACAGCAGGGAAGATGGAGAAAGATGGTTCCTCTGGATGGTAGATGGGGAAAGTCACGGGTTTGGGAGACAGCGGTCTTACTGAAACCTCGGGAGCCACTGGCATGATTGAGACCTCGGGGATTTGCTCAATTTGGGGGTACAGAATCGTGTCGATTTCAATAGCACCTCCGGCAAGTAACTGCGTCTTGGATCGTGCTTTGAACCCCTTGATGCGCTCGTCGGCCATAGCCAAGCAGGCTAAACCGAGAATGCAAATGAAAAGCTTGTTCATTTTGAAAGTTTTGTTTTGGCTTCCACAAGAGACAAGTTTTGATTTTAATTGTTCTTTTGGAGGTGATCGCAGCAGGCTGAATACTTTCTGAGAGGAAGGGACGCAGCTTATATACCCGCAAAAATATCTACCGCTCAATTGAAGGTGGTCATCTTTGATTTTATTATATCTTACCGCACACTGTAAACATTGTTGGGAGATCGAAAAGATGTAATCTTTTAATTCCAACCCCCGTGATGCTAAACCACCGCCAATTATTAGGAGACTGTAAAAACAGTACTTGGTCATTCATTGATTGCATGATCCTGCTCTATTAGTGGTTGTCGTACATTTTATGGAAGATAAACTGAGTTTGTGATGGTCTAGAATTTTTCGATATTTGCAACCTGATAAAAGCAGTTCGGTTTTAGTTGAAGCTTAATAGGATTACTGCACTGTTCGTAGGGAAAACGAAACTTAGACTTAGAAACACGGAATGTTACACTATCCATAAAGCTTTTGGTATCCCCCTGTATAATACATGGGAGTTAAACCAAAATAAGAAACAACATATACTACTGTCTCACTAAATATCCACGCCGTTTTCAATAAATGCTTCTCAGCAGTTATATATAACGGGTTTTCTCTAACGAATTCAAAACGATGTAGTCACGCAATTGGCAATTCTACGGCTTTTTTATTGCTTTTTGTATAAAATGTCAATATTTAAATATTTCAACTGAGAATTATCGAGAATTCAAGTAGATTGCATTGACTCCAAATTGACGACCGCTGATGCCATTTATATTTTCAACATTTCAGAACTCAGGTTAAAGCGGATAGCATCCCTATAGACCTGAGTTCAGCACTGAGTATCTCGCGACAACCACGAATCAAAATTTCTCATTCATATATTGCAAAATGGCGGAGAAGTTATTTACTCCATCAAAAAATGCAGTTTTGCTCGGCGTTTATGGGGGTTACCATGGAATTTTTCGCTCATTTTTCTGACATTTCTAAAATTCTGAAATAGGCTGAATGGTATGTACATTCATTTGGTAAAGTTCAAAACCTTACATTGAAACGTTCTCAAGAAAGTACCAAGTGTTTTAAAAGCAACATGAATGTTCCTGCCATCGATTTTTGGCAGAAACGGGGGATTATTTGAAACGTCGGTTGCCACCACGTGAAACCGCAGCGCAGAACATATTCATTCTTTTTTGGACAGGGCAACAGATTTGTATGTACATATCTCCGCCATTTCTCATATATGGATGTGAAATTTTGTATTTGTGGTTCTCAACAGATACAGTAAACCCTCCAATTAACATGCCTCTAATATGCATCATTCTCCTATTTACATCTAAATTTTAAATCCCCGGCAATTTCCTCATACATGCAATGTTAAATTTTCTCTGAACTGCATCGATGTTATTGAGAGAACCCTCCTATTTGCATCCAAGATCTTTGAGCCTTTGGATGCAAACATAAGGTGTTTTCATCCCTAAATAGCATCCTCTTCCCATAGAGCGCATGGATTCGCTTAATGGTATCCAGTTCAAAGACGAAAAACAATATGAGGACAATCCTGGGCACCAATGAAAGCAATGTGTCTATTCCTTGTACATGCTGAACATGCTTTAAGTCCATCACTCCACCCGAAACTGCACATATTTTATCATGTAATTCCAAAGCCTGTGTTTGAGTAGACTGGTTTCTGATTGCTTCAGTTTTAAATCCCAAATAACATCACGATGATGTTATTTAGAACTACATCATTTTCCAATTTACCTCAGCGAAACCAGGATTTTAGAGATGATGCTAATTGGAGGGTTTACTGTACTTTTTATTGGAAAAAATCCCCATTTTTTGGGTTGGGTAAACAACCTTGTTCTGTTGTGTTGCGCTTGAACTCGCCACATTTGAAGTGGCCACTTTTATTACTTGAACTGGCCACATTATCAAACTTGAAAAAAAGTTCCAATTAAATAAAAATCATGAGTGTCTTAATCATAACAAATCTCTGCGACTTCCGAATCATAATTTATGAGTTTTGGGTTGTCTTGGATTGGCTTCAGCATAGAACTCGCTGTTCGGTAACCCTTGGGCGTTTATTGCTAGTTGATGGCTGCTGCGTCAAGTCGAACTCCTCATGGCTGAATATACTCTGCATTTTGCCATACTTCCGGCATCGAATCTCAAGCAGATTTCGAGAAATTGCACGGAGATATTCGATTATATAGTGATAAATGCCTCAGCTTTCAAATAGGTCTATAGTAATGCAGTGCTTCTTTGTAGTCATGCCGTACACTTTGCAAAACCATCAGCATCATATTTAGGTATCCGCAACACAAACACAGTATCGCATACAAAATTAGTTTTACATACGTAGGGTAATTTTATCTATGTTCTCCTGAAGAGGATTCAAAATAAAACTTTAAAAGGTTGCCAATATATTTCCCCTTACTCACATGAAACATTCCGAGTGTGGGGCTGGTATCGCGTACTCGTTGAATACGGAGCCGCCAGCTGTATTTGCACAAAACTGAAGCAATAACTGCGAAGGAAGTTGCCGGCTGTTGGTGGTGACACTAATATCAAAATGAAGGCCATTTTCTTGCGCTTTTACCAACTTTTTTCAACAGTTAGCGATACAGATCATAGGTCACAGTGTTGCCGTAAACACGGCGGGGTGAAAAAAAGTTTCCAGCCTATGTTAACAAACGGAGATTCTAATTTTGTAAAACTCCAATTATAACAGGTTCCAGTTATCTTTTGAAGCTCTTTAAAAGCTTAAACGGATCGTCGGAAACTCCTTCATAATGTTATGAACACATGCAGCAACAAATCCATCTCAAATAGCATTAAAATTTAATAACCCGAAGGACTAGGAATTAATGGTAAGGCAACCTCTCCTTCCTTACTACTCAATCTTTCAACACCTCTGTTCCAGTCCTCCATTAACAACTTCGACTTTACCCATTAACATCAGGAAGCCCAAACAGTGCCCCATCTAGTGTGGTCACGAATTCCGAACTTTGACCTCCCAAACACTTTTGGTACAGCTATCTTTAATCGGTCTTCCGTAACTTATAGTGGCGTTCCAGGAGTGTATAATGTGGATATTTTTAGCTGGACCGAGACGAGGTCTAAGGGAAGATTATGTAGAGCCGGTCAAATGCGAATTTATGCTTTTGGACCAGGGCCAAAAGTGTGCAAAAACTCCCGAAAACTTAAAAGGAAAAAGGTGTGAAAGTATGAGGAAATGTGATAGGAGAGGTGTATCTAACTTTCACATTCCCTAATTCCATTTATGCTCACTTTTGGCCCTGGTCCAAAAGTAAGGAGGCGCATGAAGAGGGTGATGAAAGACTATAAAACGGTAAAAGACTTTCCTCGCACTTTCACATTCCCTAATTCCATTTATGCTCACTTTTGGCCCTGGTCCAAAAGTAAGGAGGCGCATAAAGAGGGTGATGGGTGACTATAAAGCGGTAAAAGACTTTCCTCGCACTTTCAAATTCCCTAATTCTATTTTTGCTCACTTTTGGCCCTGGTCCAAAAGTAAGGAGGCGCATAAAGAGGGTGATGGTTGACTATAAAACGGTAAAAGACTTTCCTCGCACTTTCAAATTCCCTAATTCCAGTTTTGCTCACTTTTGGCCCTGGTCCAAAAGTAAGGAGGCGCATAAAGAGGGTGATGGGTGACTATAAAACGGTAAAAGACTTTCCTCACACTTTCACATTCCCTAATTCCATTTATGCTCACTTTTGGCCCTGGTCCAAAAGTAAGGAGGCGCATAAAGAGGGTAATGGGTGACTATAAAACGGTAAAAGACTTTCCTCGCACTTTTTGTGTGGCAGGTTGGTCCAAGAATCAAATGGCGTGAAATCAGATCTAAACGGAGGGCGTATCAAAATATTTTTGAATTCTTGGAAGAAAATTTCCCCAGATCCAAAAATTTTGAAAGCTGTCTCTGGAGTTGAAGTGAAATTTAAAACAGATCCATACATCCGTCAAAAGTGGACTTACGAGGGAACTGAAGTAAATAAATCCGGATTGAGATTCGGAATCAACAGATTACGAAAACTGAAAATCGTCCAGCGTATGGATGCAGAAAAAGTTAAATTCTTATCGCCAGTGTTCGTAATTTTAGCGAATTTGGAGCACATTTTGATGGAATTTCGAGCAGTTGTGCAGGCAGAAACTGTGGAGAGCATTAAGAGAACATAAAGATGCATTTTAAGGTGAATCATGAGTGAAGCTGACACGTTATATCATTTGGAAGGAATTTGGATGGATTTCGGAAGTACCAGTTTTTGACCGCATTTGATGGGAATATGGACTGATTGCGGTGTCAATTTAAA
This sequence comes from Sminthurides aquaticus, assembly GCA_906901655.1. Taxonomy (NCBI): domain Eukaryota; kingdom Metazoa; phylum Arthropoda; class Collembola; order Symphypleona; family Sminthurididae; genus Sminthurides; species Sminthurides aquaticus. Next base: position 3,727,986 of record CAJQTT010000013.1, on the reverse strand, counting down.
GGTTAAAGATGTGAAGAGAATTAATAAGCAATAAATTTTCATTCTGGAAACTATTTTAAGGTTATTTAGAGAGCTGTATAATTTAAGGGTTTGGTGGGATCGGATTTTGAGCGAATTTTGAGCACATTTTGATGGAATTTCGAGTGACTGTATAGGCAGAAACTGTCAAGAGCATGAAAAGGATATAAAGCTGCATTTTGTGGTGAATCGTGAGTGAAACTGACAGGGAATATCATTTGGAGGGAATTTGGAGGGATTCTGGAAGGACCAGATTTTGACCGCATTTCTTGGAAATTCGGACCGTATTTGGTGTCAAGTTGAAGTTATAAGATGTGGAGAACATGAATTTAGATTCATTTTAAGGGTTTTTTGAGAATTTTTAAGATTTTTAGCAATTTGGAGCACATAAGAGATGTTTTTTGAGAGCTTATATGGATTTTTAAGGTGTTTGAAGCTGACACGTTATATCATTTGGAGGGAATTTGGAGGAATTTTAGCGAATTTGGAGCACATTTTGATGGAATTTCGAGATTTTGTTGTGTAGGCAGAAATTGTGGAGAGCATTAAGAGGATATGAAGATGCATTTTAAGGTGAATCATGAGTGAAGCTGACACGTTATATCATTTGGAGGGAATTTGGATGGATTTCGAAAGTACCAGTTTTTGACCGCATTTGATGGGAATATGGACTGATTGCGGTGTCAATTTAAAGGTTAAAGATGTGAAGAGAATTAATAAAAAATAAATTTTCATTCTGGAAACTATTTTAAGGTTATTTAGAGAGCTGTATAATTTAAGGGTTTGGTGGGATCGGATTTGGAACGAATTTTGACCATATTTTGATGGAATTTCGAATGACTGTATAGACAGAAACTGTCAAGAGCATGAAAAGGATCTAAAGCTGCATTTTGTGGTGAATCGTGAGTGAAACTGACACGGAATATCATTTGGAGGGAATTTGGAGGGATTCTGGAAGGACCAGATTTTGACCGCATTTCTTGGAAATTCGGACCGTATTTGGAGTCAAGTTGAAGTTATAAGATGTGGTGAACATGAATTAGAAATTAATATTCATTTTAAGGGTTTTTTGGGAGCTACACGATTTAAGGGTTTTGAGGGATAGGAATTTTAGCGAATTTTGAGTTAATTTTGATGGAATTTCGAATGACTGTATAGACAGAAACTGTCAAGAGCATTATATGGATATAAAGCTGCATTTTGGGGTGAATCGTGAGTGAAACTAACATGGAATATCATTTGGAGGGAATTTGGAGGGATTCTGGAAGGACCAGATTTTGGCCGCATTTCTTGGAAATTCAGACCGAATTTGGTGTCAAGTTGAAGTTATAAGATGTGGAGAACATGAATTAGAATTTAAGATTCATTTTAAGGGTTTTTTGAGAGCTATTGGATTTAAGGGTTTTGAGGGATAGGAATTTTAGCGAATTTGGAGCACATTTTGATGGAATTTCGAGATGTTGTGTAGGCAGAAATTGTGGAGAGCATTAAGAGGATATGAAGATGCATTTTAAGGTGAATCATGAGTGAAGCTGACACGTTATATCATTTGGAGGGAATTTGGATGGATTTCGAAAGTACCAGTTTTTGACCGCATTTGATGGGAATATGGACTGATTGCGGTGTCAATTTAAAGGTTAAAGATGTGAAGAGAATTAATATGAAATAAATTTTCATTCTGGAAACTATTTTAAGGTTATTTAGAGAGCTGTATAATTTAAGGGTTTGGTGGGATCGGATTTGGAACGAATTTTGACCATATTTTGATGGAATTTCGAATGACTGTATAGACAGAAACTGTCAAGAGCATGAAAAGGATCTAAAGCTGCATTTTGTGGTGAATCGTGAGTGAAACTGACACGGAATATCATTTGGAGGGAATTTGGAGGGATTCTGGAAGGACCAGATTTTGACCGCATTTCTTGGAAATTCGGACCGTATTTGGAGTCAAGTTGAAGTTATAAGATGTGGTGAACATGAATTAGAAATTAATATTCATTTTAAGGGTTTTTTGGGAGCTACACGATTTAAGGGTTTTGAGGGATAGGAATTTTAGCGAATTTTGAGTTAATTTTGATGGAATTTCGAATGACTGTATAGACAGAAACTGTGAAGAGCATTATATGGATATAAAGCTGCATTTTGGGGTGAATCGTGAGTGAAACTAACATGGAATATCATTTGGAGGGAATTTGGAGGGATTCTGGAAGGACCAGATTTTGGCCGCATTTCTTGGAAATTCAGACCGAATTTGGTGTCAAGTTGAAGTTATAAGATGTGGAGAACATGAATTAGAATTTAAGATTCATTTTAAGGGTTTTTTGAGAGCTATTGGATTTAAGGGTTTTGAGGGATAGGAATTTTAGCGAATTTGGAGCACATTTTGATGGAATTTCGAGATGTTGTGTAGGCAGAAATTGTGGAGAGCATTAAGAGGATATGAAGATGCATTTTAAGGTGAATCATGAGTGAAGCTGACACGTTATATCATTTGGAGGGAATTTGGATGGATTTCGAAAGTACCAGTTTTTGACCGCATTTGATGGGAATATGGACTGATTGCGGTGTCAATTTAAAGGTTAAAGATGTGAAGAGAATTAATAAGAAATAAATTTTCATTCTGGAAACTATTTTAAGGTTATTTAGAGAGCTGTATAATTTAAGGGTTTGGTGGGATCGGATTTGGAACGAATTTTGACCATATTTTGATGGAATTTCGAATGACTGTATAGACAGAAACTGTCAAGAGCATACAAAGGATATAAAGCTGCATTTTGGGGTGAATCGTGAGTGAAAATGACACGGAATATCATTTGGAGGGAATTTGGAGGGATTCTGGAAGGACCAGATTTTGACCGCATTTCTTGGAAATTCGGACCGTATTTGGTGTCAAGTTGAAGTTATAAGATGTGGAAAACATGAATTGGAAATTTAGATTCATTTTAAGGGTTTTTTGAGAGCTATTGGATTTAAGGGTTTTGAGGGATAGGAATTTTAGCGAATTTGGAGCACATTTTGATGGAATTTCGAGATGTTGTGTAGGCAGAAATTGTGGAGAGCATTAAGAGGATATGAAGATGCATTTTAAGGTGAATCATGAGTGAAGCTGACACGTTATATCATTTGGAGGGAATTTGGATGGATTTCGAAAGTACCAGTTTTTGACCGCATTTGATGGGAATATGGACTGATTGCGGTGTCAATTTAAATGTTAAAGATGTGAAGAGAATTAATAAGAAATAAATTTTCATTCTGGATACTATTTTAAGGTTATTTAGAGAGCTGTATAATTTAAGGGTTTGGTGGGATCGGATTTGGAGCGAATTTTGACCATATTTTGATGGAATTTCGAATGAGTGTATAGACAGAAACTGTCAGGAGCATAAATAGGATATAAAGCTGCATTTTGGGGTGAATCGTGAGTGAAACTTACATGGAATATCATTTGGAGGGAATTTAAAGGGATTCTGGAAGGACCAGATTTTGACCGCATTTCTTGGAAATTCAGACCGAATTTGGTGTCAAGTTGAAGTTATAAGATGTGGAGAACATGAATTAGAAATTAAGATTCATTTTAAGGGTTTTTTGAGAGCTATATGATTTAAGGGTTTTGAGGGATAGGAATTTTAGCGAATTTTGAGTTAATTTTGATGGAATTTCGAATGACTGTATAGACAGAAACTGTCAAGAGCATTATATGGATATAAAGCTGCATTTTGGGGTGAATCGTGAGTGAAACTAACATGGAATATCATTTGGAGGGAATTTGGAGGGAGTCTGGAAGGACCAGATTTTGGCCGTATTTCTTGGAAATTCAGACCGAATTTGGTGTCAAGTTGAAGTTATAAGATGTCGAGAACATGAATTAGAATTTAAGATTCATTTTAAGGGTTTTTTGAGAGCTATTGGATTTAAGGGTTTTGAGGGATAGGAATTTTTGCGAATTTGGAGCACATTTTGATGGAATTTCGAGATGTTGTGTAGGCAGAAATTGTGGAGAGCATTAAGAGGATATGAAGATGCATTTTAAGGTGAATCATGAGTGAAGCTGACACGTTATATCATTTGGAGGGAATTTGGATGGATTTCGAAAGTACCAGTTTTTGACCGCATTTGATGGGAATATGGACTGATTGCGGTGTCAATTTAAAGGTTAAAGATGTGAAGAGAATTAATAAGAAATAAATTTTCATTCTGGATACTATTTTAAGGTTATTTAGAGAGCTGTATAATTTAAGGGTTTGGTGGGATCGGATTTGGAGCGAATTTTGACCATATTTTGATGGAATTTCGAATGACTGTATAGACAGAAACTGTCAGGAGCATAAAAATTGGAGCAGGATAGAAGCTATCCCATTCTGCCGGTTTGAAATACATTTTAGCACCTGGAAGACACGTAAGTAAAGATATTATGCAAAAAAAGCATAAACTTCAGATTACGGATCAATGTTTTCATATCACCATGGTATTTTGCTCGTTACTTGTATGTACTGCAATGGCGCGCAAATTTGCTTGTGCACACTCATCAGTTTTGCTAACTTTCGCGTTATTCCACCGTAGTGCGAAATTATTTCGAATTCAAAAATTATTAGAATGAACGCGTAAATTTTGGAAATGCATGTAACAAAGACACTACAGCAGTAAATCTGGTGAGCGGTAATGGTATGTATAGGTATTCGAACCCTAAAAATTGCATGTTAGAAAAAGGTGTATTAATCTATCCGTCTGATTTTCCTGTTACCTTCGCAGCATTTCCTCGCTAGACACTAGGAATGGACGACACTACAGGAGAGATGGCGCTGTGTATTACAATATTAGATTTAGTTTTCCTGCAATAATGTAAGAAAGTACTAAAATATTGCGATAAGAATCTCCTTATAGTACCCTTTTTAACGAATGTCTTCTGTGAGTATAGCTACGGCAAAACTGGACTATGAAAGGCAAATCTACGACCGCAATAGCTCATGTCAAATGTCAAATTGTGGACGGCTTTCACCGATCGCAATAGGGATTTCGCCCCATACTATACAGTAAATATTAAATTTTGGATATTATTAGTTTTTAATTGATTCTATTCAATATATACCGTATATCTCATGTAAAACTACTAGTGAATAACTAAAATGTCAAATTGTGGACGGCTTTCACCGATCGCAATAGGTATACCCATACTATATAGTATATATTAAATTTTGGATATTAGTAGTTTTTAATTGATTCTGTTCCATATATACTGTATATCCCATGTAAAACTACTAAAATATAACTAAACAGTCAAATTGTGGACGGCTTTCACCGATCGTAATAGGGATTTCGCCCCATACTATGTAGTATATATTAAATTTTGGATATTAGTAGTTTTTCATTGATATTGTTCAATATATACTGTATATCTCATGTAAATCTACTAATATATAACCAATATGTCGAATTGTGGACGGCTTTCACCGATCGCATTAGCCTATTTTTCAAACCGGCAAAAAGGATATAAAGCTGCATTTTGGGGTGAATCGTGAGTGAAACTAACATGGAATATCATTTGGAGGGAATTTGGAGGGATTCTGGAAGGACCAGATTTTTACCGCATTTCTTGGAAATTCAGACCAAATTTGGTGTCAAGTTGAAGTTATAAGATGTGAAGAACATGAATTAGAAATTAAGATTCATTTTAAGGGTTGTTTGAGAGCTATATGATTTAAGGGTTTTGAGGGATAGGAATTTTAGCGAATTTGGAGCACATTTTGATGGAAATTCGAGAAGTTGTGTAGGCAGAAATTGTGGAGAGCATTAAGAGGATATGAAGATGCATTTTAAGGTGAATCATGAGTAAAGCTGACACAGAATATCATTTGGGGATAAGAAGGGAAGCTTTTCTCGAGACCTTCAAATGCGAATAATGAATTGGTACGGCCCAGTTTAGTGAAGAATCTGACATTAAAAGATAAAAGGCACAAGAAGAATCAAAGTAACTCTAAAATAGCTAAAATGCATTAAAATTGGACCGTCCCAATTCTCATTGTGACCCTGCATTGACCGGAAAAAATGAAACAAAGTTTTAGTAAATTATCTTAAATGCATCAAAATCGGGCCGTCCCAATTCTCATTGTGACCCAGCTATGGCCGTAGAAAGGGAAATTTAACTTTAGTTCATTAGAATTTAGTACACAAAATGTATGCACAGCTAGAAACGGGTTAAATATATATATGAGCCAGGGCCAAGGTAAGACAGTAATCTCAGCTACCATTAATCGGTCCAGCTAGTTAGTTACAGAGGTGGCTTTGCCTAAATTTTTCCCGTTTTTGCCGGTTTCAAAAAGATGGCGAACGCGATCGGTAAAGCCATACACACTTTCCGGGATATATGTAAATCCGCTGTAAATACCTTTGGCTCAGACTTATAGCTCAAACCTATAGTCAAACCTATTGTCAAACCTAAAGCTCAGACATATAGTCAAACCTAAAGCTCAGACATATAGTCAAACCTAAAGCTCAGACATATAGTCAAACCTATAGCTCAGTCAGACATGTAGTCAAACCTATAGCTCAGACATATAGTCAAACCTATAGCTCAGTCAGACATGTAATCAAACCTATAGCTCAGACATATAGTCAAACCTATAGCTCAGACATACAGTCAAACCTATTGTCAAACCTGGGACCCCTCCGAAGGAAAATTGGACACCGCGAAAGTGAAAATGAAAGTGAAAAAGGGAATGTCACAAACAGACATTGAGATTTATAGTATAAAAAAAAGAAGATATAGAATCTACTATATATCCACTAGTATATACTGTAAAAGCTAGAGTGAGAAAATATATAATTTAAACCTCCGCGCAGACTCTTTGATCTCTATCCAGAAAGTATGATTCCTACAGCAGAAGGCGTTAGCATTCGCATTCAAAATGGCGGAATTACTGAAACTAAAATACTTGAAATATGACCGACGTCAAGCATTGCAACTAATTGAGTTCGAATTAGTAATTAATTATAATTAATAAATGTGTGTGAGAAATGGTGAATGAAAATTAATAGCTAACAAGGTAATTAGTAAATTAAATATGTTTAAGTGTGCCTGCCAACGGGCCAGTAAAAAACGGTAAATACCAATGCAGATACTTGGGCAAACTGAATACAGAATCCCTTCAACATTATCAAGGCTTATAAACTAACTGGGCCAAGATAGACGTCCACCATCAGCTTAGGGCTTTTGGTTTGAAGCTTCCAACGTTTAGTAGTTGGAAGGCGGGGAGTGAAAGAAGCGAATATAAATACTGGAAGTAGCAATGAGAGAAATATAAGATAACAAAAATATATTTAATTGTGAATAATCCAAAACCCTAACTTCTTTATTCACAAATCCGAGAACAAACTAACCAAGATTACTTAGTTTATACAGTGCCATTTCAAATTAGCATTACTTGAATTTAACTAACCGACAGTTTCATCTCATTCTGTAGTTAATTGTAATTTTCAATAAGCTAAATGAACATTTTGAACAACGCATTTAACTTTTCCCAAGCTTAACTGATGATATACGTGCGTTTGCTATTCCAATTAGATATGAAGGCGTAACCATAGTGAAACGCTAAAGAAAAACCTTCAATGCTTTACAGTACTATGGGACAAATCGCTATTGCGATCAGTGAAACCGTCCACATTTAAATGTTGATTGCAAATCAATTGTTGATTGCAAATGCAGTATTATATGCAATGGAATTGTTGATTACAAATGCGTCGCTTAGTGCAACCAAATTTGTTGCTACTAGTTAATTTGCAATCAACAATTCCATGATGTATATGTAGCCATTACAAATACATTTAATATATTAGTCTGATTGGAGTATAAACCGGCAGAAGGGATATCTTCTATCCTGCTCCAATTTTTTTAAACCGAATTGGAAATTTCTCGACGAGGTGACGACTCAGATACATTAACTGACACGGGAATCTGATTTTCGGATGGCCGGTTCTCTCTAGCCGCAAACAGGTCAATTTTTCACACTCGAAATTAGAGTTAAACTAGGTCTTTGCATTTTTGGAGACGAGAGGTCCTGAGCTTTAGATTTTCTTTGTTCATTGAAGAAAATGCTAAAGATCAAAAACTGAGCGATAAATGATATAATTCAACTTTATAAGGTCATCCGCAATGACCCTACCGGTCGTTCCTCCGCTGTTAACAGCTATAATTAGGACTTCAACTTCAGACCCAAATTTCTTCGGCATTTTTCAAAATTTTGAAATGAAAATTTGACACAATGAGGTCAATGATATTGCGCTTTTGAGTCTACAGCGAAATTTTTAGCTATCAAAATGGCCATTTTGTCGTGCAATTTAGCTTGTGGAAATACAGCTGGCGGACCCTGTATTCTGCGGATCGGAGCTAATCGTTATCCGTCTGGTACAACTTGTGCCGTAGAAGCTACGAACTCATGTAGATATTGACATTGGACGGTTCATGACATTCGGCATGCCATGAACCGAGACCACGTCTGGTAGCCTATTAATTTTTGTTATATTTCTTGTGTATTTTTTTTGTGAAATTTTTTCTAATTCGAGAATCAGAAGAATGAATGAGTGAATTTTGGAAATTCACGTAACTTAGACACTACAACAGTAAATCTGGTGAGAGGCATTGGTATGTATAGGTATTCGAACTGTAAAATTGCATGTTATGAAAAGGAGTATGCATCTACCCGTCTGATTTTCCCGTTACATTTGCAGTGTTTCCTGCGGTAACTACTAGGAATGTACGACACTAGAGGAGAACCGGCGCTGTATATTACAATACTGGAATTAGTTGTTCTACAATAATGTAATAAATTACTTTTTTAAAAAAAAATGTACAAAAAAAAGCATCTCAATATGTTACCGTTTCTTACGAATGTCTTTTTTAAGTAAAGCTAGTTCTCTATATATTTAATGTATATCTACTAGTATATAACTAAAATGTCAAATTGTTAACGGCTTTCACCTATCGCAATAGCGATTCCCCCCCATAGTATATACTATATTCATTTTTCGGATATATAGTAGATTTATATAGATTCTAATAGATATTCTCTATATATTTAATGTAAATCTACTAGTATATAACTAAAATGTCAAATTGTTAACGGCTTTAACCCATCGCATTAGCCTATTTTTCAAACCGGCAAAAACATTATAAAAGATATAACAAATGCATGCTCCTGTTTATCATTATTGGCTGTAATACCTTCGTCGACAAAAGGATCTACAGCTATAGGAGAAATTGGAGCTGCGGAAAACGAAATACGCTTCCTGGATCTTGATTCTATTAAAAACAATGGGATACTTGCGCATCATATTATACATGTGGGGATAAAAGCTATTATTTTGGCAGCTTCGGGTACGGGCTTTCTAAGGATCTTGTGTCTATTTGAGAAGTGATACAACATATTCGTCATTCATTTTACAAGACGTAGGAAACTCCTATTGTGATGACTTGTGTCTAAATTTATACCAGAACCTTGTAGAAAGTAACGATTTTGTTTGTTTATTTTTAATATATATTTTAATTATATTTTATTGTTGATTTAATACATTAAGATAATAATTATTAATTTACAAATCGGTTTGTTAGTAAATGCAACGAAATACTTCGATCAAAACCTTATAATATCAAGTCTTCAGCTGTCGAATTTAATAAAATAACAGAGCTAATCAGGGACGCAGAAAACCTTTTAGTAAAACAATAAATAAGCAAAGTGTATTATTCAAATTATGGATTTGGTAATTAAATAAGTTTATCGTTCCTATTTATAAGAAAGGTCGACCCGAGTGAAACCGAGACGGGTGAACTTACAAGAAAGAATTTTACTTACAGTGCGGAAACGGAAATTGAGAATACAAATTATGTTACTGCAAATATAGTGTTTTCTTAGATTTCATTTCGTTGGTTTTAAAATAACTTTTATATTCTTTTTTCAATTCCTTAAATCTATAAATAATCGCGGTATTTTTCATACAACTAGTGTAAATTTTAGTAGCGCAGTTTGAAGTAAGAGGTTTAAATTACGCTATGTTCATATTACATTGGAAAGTTCAAATTCTATAAGTATTACAGTTTTGGCTTAAAATATTGTTAAAATTCAATTTCATTGGCTAATGAATGGAAAATCGGGCAAAAGTACGAACATGACGGAATGTTGGTTTTGAATTGGGAATTTGGGTAATCTTTTAATATTTATGGTTTGAAATATTGAATATATGAAAGATTTTAGGGCCTCCTTCCACTATTGCGCCCCACTACATTCGAAGGGGATAAGTGGTGATATGGGAAACTTAAAGCTTCGTTGTTTCCGGAAAGTAACTTCGGGCCTCTCGCTCTCTGTGCGGTAGGAATTATCATATTTATAATATCCTCTGGCACAGATACACAAATCAACCTGACCTACGTAACAGTCTCCATCGAAAGATAACAGGGGCAGTAGATTATTTAGTGCTCAAGATTCTTTTACTATACTATTATTTCCTATATTTTTCAATAAATTACAGCACGCGACGACGCGATAGCACACAGCGAAAGCTCATGGGGTTTGGTATTTTAAAAATTATGACCACAAAAGCATTTTAAGTAATTGATGCAGTCGGAACCCGTGGAACACAGAGCGGAAGGACTACCAAGTCCGCCACCTTCTCTTGTCGCTATGCACCTGAGAGTAAAGAGAAAATACGGTGTGAGAATAGGTTCACGTTCACCACATCTCGTATAATAATGTTAGGCAATATTCTGGTTAATTAAGCTATTCTTTATTCGCGCATACCTTCCGGTGTGACCTCTTAAACTGCAACTGAATAGACACTCGAAACAGGTTGTCAAAGTACCTACCTGAATAATTGTTTAAATACATGTTCAACGTTAAATAGCTTCCACTTCAAGCGGTGCAATGCTATAAAGTACTTACTTCATTTCCCATACGAGCCACCATTATCGCGACGCTAAAGAGTACAAGTAATTTCCCCATGTTAAACGTCCTGGCTTTTTCTGATACATACCGAATGAAAAAACGGATTTTAGAATTTGTTTTTGAGTATTTTAGACGCAAAACTCCGTAAAATTTGATATTTATTTTCTTCTTCTTGAAGCGAAGCTAGGAATTCCACTTATCTTCGCTGCTAAAGTTGCAGCTTCTTGTATACCTCAGTGAATGACATTTGAATACCAATTTTTAAAATTTTCTCCACCATCTAATAGATGGCATCTATACGAAAAAGCAACGCTGTGCGTTCAAGCGTTATTATTCACATTTTTACAGGCGTACCTCCTCCTTTTCTTAGTTCACCGCTCCTAGGAAGTTTGATGATATACTAGTTTAAACTGCAACGAGCATATAAGATTGCCATGTTTATCACATCCTGGTGACCGGATTTTCTTGGAACGAACACTGACCAAGGATAGTGTTACTTGACTCATCTTTGATATTCCCAACCAGAAGATGCTGAAAGCGGCGTGAACTGTATTTAACTTTGTTCGTTCGAGATAATCCGCTGAGATCAAGAGCTAACGATTACTAAGAAGCCCGAACCAGATTAAGTATGAGCATCCTAATGGATGAATCATTCCAAATCATAATAAATGAGCTTACTTATTAATCTATTGCTGAGTTCGAGGCAACCGTTGTGAAAAGCAGCTTATTATTTAGCAAGTTTCTATGCATTTTATGTTCGTTCTATGCAGATTTTAGATTATATACAAAAGTTTGGTGTCATTTTCTACGGCCACAGCAGGGACAGAATGACCCCGGAACGGGCGAAATTTATACATTCTACTTAATCTTCTTATACTATAAATCTTAGGCTTTAGGTTTGACTATAGGTCTAAGCTATTGGTTCCGCTAAAGAGCTATATCGTTTGATGGAAGAAATATACGTTTAACGGGAAAGCTTTAAGTTTGAAGGGAGAACTTTGCGCTTGACTTTAGAGGTTTACGTTTGACGTGAGAGCTATTGTCTCAACGTGGAAACTTAAGGACGACGGGAGAACTATTGATTCGGCGACAGAACTATAGGTTTGGAACCATGTGCTACAAGTTTGATGGGGAAATGTTGGTTCGACGGATGAGTTAAAGAATAGACAGGAGAGGTAAAGCTTCGACGCAGGAGCTAAACATTCGACAGGAGTTTTGTTGTATTCGTACCACACAACCCCCGGGCGCAGCCGGGTAGCAAAGCTAGTTTTGAATGTATAAGATAATTTTAAATACTTAAGATAATTATAAATATATTTTTTATTTTAAATATTTCAGATAATTTTAAATATGTTACATAATTTTAAATACTTTAGATAATCTTATACTTTATCTTATACTATAAGGCAGAATCTTATACTATTTGTAAAGTTTGTATGTACATGATGAAGCTTTTTCCCTAGAACCTTTGCTCTCTTTGCCCATTACTTTGCTCTCTATTCGAAGTTTAGAGGCTAGAACTTCTTCCCTAGTGAATTTGCACTCTTTGCCCATTGCTTTGCTCTCTCCTCGAAGAGTAGAGGCTATTACTTCTTCCGGAAAAGCTCTATTTGTCCATTGCTTTGCTCTCTCTTCGAAGAGTACAGGCTATGACTTCTTCCGGAAAAGCTCTCTTTGTCCATTGCTTTGCTCTCTCTTCGAAGTGTAGAGGCTAGAGTATTCATTCAACGGGAGAGCTAAAGGTCAGACAAGAGGGCTTTCGGTTTCAAGTTTGTATGTACAGGATGAAGCTTTTACCCTAGAACCTTTGCTCTCCCTTCGCAGTGTAGAGGCTGGAACTTCTTCCCGAGAGAATTTTCTCTCAAAGCCCATTGCTTTGCTCTCCCTTCGAAGTGTAGAGGCTGGAAGTTCTTCTCAAGAGAATTTGCTCTCTTTGCCCATTGCTTAGCAGCTTAGCTCTCTCTTCGACGAGTAGAGGCTATAATTTCTGCAGGAAAATTTGCTCTCTTTGCCCGATGCTTTGCTCTCTCTTCGAAGAGTAGAGGCTAGAGTATATATTCAACGAGAGAGCTAAAGGTTTGACGGGAGGGCTTTCGGTTTCAACGGGGGAATAGTAGGTACGGTAGATAAGGTTTGATAGAAAAGGTTTGATAAGAAAGCGCTATGGCTTTGACGTGAGATGTGTAGATTAGACCGTAGAGCTATAGATTTGATAGGAGAGCTAAGGTTTCAACGGTAGAACTATGGATTAAACTGGACTGGTTGAGAATTGGGATGGCCCCGTTTTAAAGTTTTGTTTCCTTTTCTTCTTTCGGCCACAGCAGGGTCAGAGAGAGAATTGCGGCAACCCAATTTGAATAAAGAGATAATTTGCTAGTTTTCTTTTCTTTTCTACGGCCACAGCAGGGTCAGGACGAGAATTGGGACGGCCCAATTTTGATACATTTAGATAATTTTGTGTTACTTTGATTTTTCTTGTGCCTTTTAACTTTTAGGGACAGATTTTTCACTTATGTAGGCTGCCCCAATTCCTTATTCGCATTAAAAGGGCTCTAGATAAGCTTCCCTTAGACTCTCTAGTCTCGGTCCAGCTAAAAATACGCTGGAGCACTGCAACAATTCCAAAACATCTGTAAAAGCATTGCAGCAATTACAGAGCATATGCTAAAACATTGTTACAATCCTTAAAAATATGCGAAAGCATTGTTGCAATTCCAAAAAATATGCTAAAACATTGTAACTATTCTTAAAAATTTGCTAAAGCATTGCAACAGTTTTTAAGCATACGTTTAAGTATTACGTGGAAGCTCGTTATTCCCATTCGCTGCCACTTTAGAACATCGTGCGGTTGATTATACTTTTTCTTTCATACAAGCTTTACAGGCGGGGGAAATATCTTATATACTTATACTTATATACTATAAATCTCAAAGTTTGTATGTGTCATTCCTTTTTTCACTTTCACGGTGTTCCACTTTCATTCGGAATTGGTATAGCTTTGGCTTTAGGTCTGAGCAGTAGCTTCGGCTATAGGATTGAGCTGTAGCTTAGGCTATAGGTCTGAGCTTTGGCTTTGACTATAGGTCTAAGCTGTAGCTTTGACTATAGGTCTAAGCTGTAGCTTTGACTATAGGTCTAAGCTGTAGCTTTGACCTTATACTATAAATCTCAAATCTAATATATAAAACAGAAAGTTTGTTGGTGTCACAGAATAGATTCCCTTTTTGAGAAAATGTGAATGTTTGTGTTATTTCCTTTTTCACGGTGTTCCACCTTCATTCAGAGGGGGGATATAGGTTTGACTACAGGTTTGACGAGGTTTGAGCTATTTGTTCGGCTTAAGAGATATGCGTTTGACGGGAGAGCTTTACGTTTGATAGGAGAGCTTTACGTTTGATGGGAGAGCTTTACGTTTGACGGGAGTGCTTTACGTTTGAAGGGAGAGCTATTGTCTCAACTTGAAAACTTAAGGACGACGGGAAAACTATTGATTCGACGGCAGAACTATTAATTCGGCGGCAGAACTATTAATTCGGCGACAGAACTATAGGTTTGGAACCATATGCTACAAGTTTGACGAGGATCTGTTGGTTCGACGGATGAGTTAAAGAATAGACAAGAGAGGTAAAGATTCGACGCAAGAGATTAATATTTGACGGGAGTTTTGTTGTATTCGTATCACACAACCCCCGGGCGCAGCCGGGTAGCAAAGCCAGTCGTTTCATAAATTTCGATGTAAAGAAGGAATGAAAGAATTCTGCAGTAAGTGTCAACAAGTGTAAACATCCGTTTCCATGGCAGCATCATAGATTTTTTAAGTTGTTTCTATATGAAGTGAAAAAAATCATATTTTGAATCACAGTGAGCTAATCTCTCAGTCCTTCTTATTCGCAGTTTCTCATGTTTTAATCTTCTGTTAAACTGGTTAGATTCCCCTTTTCCCTAAAGGTTTAAAACAAACTACCCAGAGATGTACCTTTGCAATATACTGTGCCTTCAAATAGCCTCCCGCTTATGATCACCAGATCGACTCTAAAAAGTTCTCTCTGGTACCTCTAATTCGACTGAGATTCGTTACGCTACAATCTATATCCTTGCACCTCAAAGGCTGTAGATTGTACGCTTTACACTAACTCCAAAAGGCCACATTTCAAATGGCCAGAACATCAAATCACCAGATTTGAAATCGCCAGACGTCTCAAAAGGCCACATTTGGAATCGCCGCATTGCAATTTTTTAGTTATTTATAGACAGCTTACGTCGTTAAGCTTGTTGTTTTGATTTAATTGAATCGAACAGACAAAGCCCAGTAGAAGTTAGTTTACGAGCAATGTTTGCCGGGTAATTATCTCTGGCTCCAACCCTACACTCCATAAACTCATCAAAAATAACGTGTTACTAGGAAAGAGGAAATGCCGAATATACACTACAACATTTGTGTAAAACTTGTGTAACACTTTCCGAAAATTTGTTTAGTTACCATAGTAATGCCGTTTCTACTTCAACACTTTAAATCTAAAAGTTTTACACAAATGTTCTCCATTTGATTAACATTGAATATTTGCGGGTCTTTTGAACCGCAAATATGAATATGAAAGTGTTACACAAGTTTTAAACAAGTTTTACACAAGTTTTAAACAAGTTTTACACAAGTTTTAAACAAGTTTTACACAAGTTTTACACAAGTGTTGAAGTGTAAATCCGGCAAAAGACTACCCGAATGATGGCTAACCAAACGCCATTGCGTTGCAGACGGTTATGACTCTGATGCTACTCAAATATTGTAAACCAAAACTAATTTTTAAACTATTGTACACTTTTCGAAAAAATAATAAATGTGGCGATTTCGAGGTTTCGGTGTGGCGACTTTAATTCTGGCCATTGTAAACTGGCGAATTCATGTTCTGGCCATTTGAAATGTGGTCATTTGGGGTATTACCGTAAGATCGTCATATATATTTTTAAGTACAGGTAGATTAGAACAATATATATTTCACATCTTGGATCGTCAAAATAATTCCAAGAAATGGGCTTGCGGAGTTATAACTTTATGTAGTTATGTCAACTCAATCTCTAAATCTATCAATGTGGTACATACTCAAGATGGTTGTTAGAGCCTTATTCAGTGACAGCAGCCACTATGTAAGGAAATTCCGATCGTAATGCGGTTAGCTGCGTGGCATGCTTCACGGTTCAGAAGTCTATTGAGTTTTGACTCATTATATGCAAGTGGTAATGTCCTTCTGAACTCTCTGAGCAGTCCGTTGCAACACATGGCTCTTACATGCTACTAAGCAGTTGAGGCGTAGCCTCTGTGAAAAGCAAGGTCGTCAAGCTGGCAATTGTTGCATGCTAGCGACATTTTAACATGAAAGCGGAGACAATTTGTACCAAGCAGGATTGGTGGGTGCAATGCATCCAAGTTGTAAATGAAATGGAATTCAGGTTTCTTTGAATGCAGAATTTTTTTTATTTTCCAACAACTTTTACATTCCGGAAGATTACGTTTAAACCTACCAAAATAACAGCTGTAATCTGTAATTATCAAAGTAAATGACCAAGAGTCGAATCACTTAGAAAATCATGCCTTCCTCAGGGAAATAGATTGGTCTAGGATAAGCGGGAAGAACAGAAGGTCGCTGTTGCTCAATGGGAACAACAGAAACCACAGGTTGGACGGATGGAAGCTTGGTTCCATCCAGCAATTGGCAAAACTGAGACTTGAGGTTGTTCAACGATTGGCATCACTGAGACGACGGGTTGGACTGATGGGAGTTTGTTACTGGCTCCAGAGATGGGCATGACGGAGACCTCAGGTTGGACGGATGGAAGCTTGGTTCCGGCAATTGGCAAAACTGAGACTTGAGGTTGTTCAACGATTGGCATCACTGAGACGACGGGTTGGACGGATGGGAGTTTGTTACTGGCTCCAGAGATGGGCATGACGGAGACCTCAGGTTGGACGGATGGAAGCTTGGTTCCAGCAATTGGCAAAACTGAGACTTGAGGTTGTTCAACGACGGGCATGATGCTCATCTCAGGCTGGATGGATGGGAGCTTAGTTCCAGCAATTGGCATTACTGAGACGACGGGTTGGACGGATGGGAGTTTGTTACTGGCTCCAGAGATGGGCATGACGGAGACCTCAGGTTGGACGGATGGAAGCTTGGTTCCAGCAATTGGCAAAACTGAGACTTGAGGTTGTTCAACGATTGGCATCACTGAGACGACGGGTTGGACTGATGGGAGTTTGTTACTGGCTCCAGAGATGGGCATGACGGAGACCTCAGGTTGGACGGATGGAAGCTTGGTTCCAGCAATTGGCAAAACTGAGACTTGAGGTTGTTCAACGATTGGCATCACTGAGACGACGGGTTGGACGGATGGGAGTTTGTTACTGGCTCCAGAGATGGGCATGACGGAGACCTCAGGTTGGACGGATGGAAGCTTGGTTCCAGCAATTGGCAAAACTGAGACTTGAGGTTGTTCAACGACGGGCATGATGCTCATCTCAGGCTGGATGGATGGGAGCTTAGTTCCAGCAATTGGCATTACTGAGACGACGGGTTGGACGGATGGGAGTTTGTTACTGGCTCCAGAGATGGGCATGACGGAGACCTCAGGTTGGACGGATGGAAGCTTGGTTCCAGCAATTGGCAAAACTGAGACTTGAGGTTGTTCAACGATTGGCATCACTGAGACGACGGGTTGGACGGATGGGAGTTTGTTACTGGCTCCAGAGATGGGCATGACGGAGACCTCAGGTTGGACGGATGGAAGCTTGGTTCCGGCAATTGGCAAAACTGAGACTTGAGAGACGACGGGTTGGACGGATGGGAGTTTGTTACTGGCTCCAGAGATGGGCATGACGGAGACCTCAGGTTGGACGGATGGAAGCACTGAGACGAGGTTGGGTTGGACGGATGGGAGTTTGTTACTGGCTCCAGAGATGGGCATGACGGAGACCTCAGGTTGGACGGATGGAAGCTTGGTTCCAGCAATTGGCAAAACTGAGACTTGAGGTTGTTCAACGACGGGCATGATGCTCATCTCAGGCTGGATGGATGGGAGCTTAGTTCCAGCAATTGGCATTACTGAGACGACGGGTTGGACGGATGGGAGTTTGTTACTGGCTCCAGAGATGGGCATGACGGAGACCTCAGGTTGGACGGATGGAAGCTTGGTTCCAGCAATTGGCAAAACTGAGACTTGAGGTTGTTCAACGATTGGCATCACTGAGACGACGGGTTGGACGGATGGGAGTTTGTTACTGGCTCCAGAGATGGGCATGACGGAGACCTCAGGTTGGACGGATGGAAGCTTGGTTCCAGCAATTGGCAAAACTGAGACTTGAGGTTGTTCAACGATTGGCATCACTGAGACGACGGGTTGGACGGATGGGAGTTTGTTACTGGCTCCAGAGATGGGCATGATGGAGACTTCAGGTTGGACGGATGGAAGCTTGGTTCCGGCGATGGGCAGGACGGAAACTTGAGGTTGGTCAACGACGGGCATGATGCTCATCTCGGGTTGGATGACTGGGAGCTTGCTTCCGGCGACGGGCAAGACGGAGACTTGAGGTTGGTCAACGACGGGCATGATGCTTATCTCGGGTTGGATGACTGGGAGCTTGCTTCCGGCGATGGGCAAAACGGATACTTCTGGTTGGACGGATGGGAGCTTGTTTGATGCTTCTGGAACAGCAGGGAAGATGGAGAAAGATGGTTCCTCTGGATGGTAGATGGGGAAAGTCACGGGTTTGGGAGACAGCGGTCTTACTGAAACCTCGGGAGCCACTGGCATGATTGAGACCTCGGGGATTTGCTCAATTTGGGGGTACAGAATCGTGTCGATTTCAATAGCACCTCCGGCAAGTAACTGCGTCTTAGAGCGTGCGTTGAACCCCTTGATGCGCTCGTCGGCCATAGCCAAGCAGGCTAAACCGAGAACGCAAATCAAAAGCTTGTTCATTTTGAAAGAGTTGGCTTTCACAAGAGACAAGTTTACAAAGTTTCGAATGGGTTTTAGTTGCTTATTGCTTCTGAAGAGAAGGTTATGAGCAGAATGAGTTTGTAATGAAAAATTGGCCTCTTTTATACTCCACCACATCTGTTAGATTCGGTTCGGTGCAGCAATCTAATCTCCAATTATTGCCTTAGTCGTTTCTAGTTTTGATTATTCTTATTTTACAGTACCAAGCAAATTGAGACTATGAAATCCCATAAGAATGGTGTGTGAAAAGTGAAAATCCGCCCAATCCTCGCTTAATCCATTGGTAATTGTTTGAATCGGATATGCGAGAATTCATGTTGGGGTGGGGCAACCATGAACCTGATGTTTATTGGCCATTCTCATCTTATGCAAACTGTGGATAAGATCAGAGTTGATGACGAGTTCCTCTTTGATTAATCCACGTAGTTGATTGCGTTACATTTTTGTAACCTTGGTAACTTCAGTTACCTGTAGTCTCGATTTCTAGGCATATTTTATCGCCATCGACATGTAAATTTTAAACTTGACACATTAAGACATTGGATATTGCCGAAAGATGCTACATGGAAGTCATATCGTAGTTTTCTGTACCAATCACTAGATCCGTGTAGTTGTAGGCTGTCTATTTTTGGTTCATCATTTCTTTCTTCTTTCCGAGTATTTCTGCTTACCTTACATTGCCAATCCGTCCACGTTGAATCTTGCAACACATAAAATATAAATATTGCCGTCTCCAATCAGGTTTTGCGACGTGTAATTATGTGATGAAGCACGTGAATCTGCCGCGTTAAACAAAGATGCAATAAAGTATAATCTTTATTGCATATGCCTAAGTTGCCGCTTAAGTCATTCCAGTCATGAGACCGTAGGTTTCAGCTACCAAGTTATACAAATTCAAACTCTTCATCGTAAATGAAATGATTTCACGCCATCATTACCTTTATCTACCTCAGGATATTTTAAAGATTTTTTGGTCGGTAAATCACCAAGTAGACAATTTGGCACAGAGGAACTAGGGTTTTGTTACGAAACACAGGGGTTATTAGGCAATTACTTTACCCTATGCTACAACATCTTTTACTTAGTTATTACAATTACAGGACTTTCTAATAATGTAAATATATTATATTCGACAGCGCCATAATTAAGATCTAGGCACAAGGAAAAGGCTAAAAATATGGTATGAGCTGTCCGAATACATCACTGTCTCCTTATGATTTCTTACACAAACGTTCTGAACCCTCAATCTGATCTACTTTGCGCACACGCACATCTGAGGATTTTAGTATATTATTTGCCCTCTAGATGACGCTGAGTTTACTAGAACATTTCAAGAAGCTATGGATGTCCAGTTTGGATTTGTTTTCTATTGATACAAGAAAGCAAAAAAGAAGACCGAGAGTGAGTTTCGAGTTTCTCATGCCAGGAAAGCAATTTTTAGCAATAAACCATCCTAGTTTGAGTATAGTGCAAAATATTAATTCATGATTATCACCATGCTATAAATTGCTAAATAAATGCTTTGTTTAATTGTGTATTTTAGCAAAAGTTTCAATCGCTGCCAGGGAACAACAAAAAGTGGACAACTGAATCCTGATTTCTGCAGTTCAATGTCATTACCACTCTTAGGTCAAACTTTGTCCATCCAACGTTTCCACATGTTTTATCAGCTGAGTAACTAGCCACTACCATATTTGCATTATACCGTGCAACTTAACCAAGCAATAAAGGATGATAAGTTTTATTGACGGATTTACCTTCCAGCCATAATAATATGCGTAAGCGATGTTAGAGCGTTTGATTATTTACATTGCTCAAGTATTTTTCCAAGTCTCAGCTGACGTGGTTTACAAGCGAGTTTAGCAGTGTATAAGATTGCTAACTGCTTTGTGAACTTGTCCGCCTGAGTCTAATTACTATTCATCGGGATTTGTGGCTTTAATGATTGTTCTGAATCAGCCCTCAAATAAGCCCACGCGTTTTTGCGTCTAACTGCAGCTCCATTCTTGCTTACACATTTTTTCGTCCCTACTGCGTGCCTCCAAGTACCTATCCAAGTTTCAACTCGGTTCCAGGGAATCCTTGACAGCAAACATGGTCGCATGCTCACCCGGCTTTCCCACCCGGATAACGAATTTCGTATCCAATTTTTGTATTCCATCCATTACTCTTGGTTTGGTGGATCATCTAATCCAGGACTTTACTCCTTCCCCTTGGTCTTTCACTAACACAACCTTGGGAGGAAGTGTTTGTTTTGTTTTGTGGACAAATCATTTTCACCACTTTCGTCAAGACTTCCTCAACTCATCTCTATTACGTTGCTGCACTACATCCCCGTCACACATAATAAGTCTCTGTACTTTTATTCCCGTAAATCCATCATACTCTTGGCTGAGTTTCGTGGAACATGTGTAAGCGGGAACTGAAAGGATGGCGCCATGGGTTAACTATGAGAAAACTTTCGTTCTAGTGTAACGATGTCTACTTTCCCCTCCTCCCCACGACCTTCAGAGAGATAAAGAGCAGTGCTCTCCTCATCCTGCCTTCCTGCCCCTCGTAAACCCCTTGCCCAGAAGGATGCTTTCTAGTGGAAACAAAAGAATATTATTCTCCCACACAGTCTTTCTCCTTCCTGTCCCTCTTTACAAGTTACTATAGTAAAGAATCCCCACTTTCTCCACTTCTTGAACCGGGACAAGCTCCTTATCTTAATGTACGATACTTCCTTTGCCCAATTCATCCCCATCCCATTCTTTCCAAAGCTACGGCTATCCCAACAAGGAGCTCCAACCAGCCGTGCTTTCTCTTCCTTTCTCCTCCTTTCAAGGTCACCCATAAGAAACTCTTAAATGAGAACGAAGCAAGGCCTTCCCGCTTATCTAGTGAGTGCCATTCTCGCAGTCTTGTTTCCGCCCCTGTATAATCACAAATATAAGTTACTTTCATCAAATACAGAGCTTGTCCAATCCTGAACTCTAAACTCTTTTCAGGCAACCCTCTAATCAACGCTCTTTCCATTCAATCCCTCCGTACAGCTGGCCTCTACACTGATTCCAGTCCTGGACTCGGTGATGATGGCGAACTCACTCCAGCATCTCGTTTTTTTTTGCCCTCATTATTTTTCTTAATGAAGCTGACATAGTGCTATTTTAAGTACTTGAATACCCGCATGAGGATCCTCTCTAAACCTATGGATTAAACGTACATTTAAATTGTACCCTAGCACGAAAATAACGGGACTTCTGCTTTCACATAATCTCAATCACCTATCAGCATCAAAGCATCCCGTGTATATACTTGATCCCTTCCTTCTGAAGACAATGGGGAAGAAGCATAAACATAGATTCGGCACAGAAAGCAGTAGACATGCTTCCCACGTAAGATTTGAAGCCGACTCTTTCAATACGGTACCTTGCGTCACCTTTTGAGATCTTGGAAAACGCAAAAAAAACGAGTAGAAACAGGAAGCTTTCAGAAGGAATTTTCTAGCTTGTGTTTTATGTAAGGTAAAATGAAGTGCTTCAAAGCTTTCCTTTAAAGCTCTCTGTGCTTAAGAAGGAAAATAGAGTAACGGTTATGTGTACAATTACTGTCAGATGAATCCCTTGGATGACTCCAGAGAGTTTATCTATTATGAAAAATCCCACTTGAATCGTTAAGTTCATGCCAGTGCTTCACCTTTCACTTTATTTCTTGGGGCTTGGTGCTCTGGTGAAAGTACGGATGGGAGCTTGGAGTCTAACATAGGTACAATAGCCTAAGTACACTAGACACCACTCAAGCTGCCTACTTTCTCCAGCGGGTCCACATTCATACTTAAAGAGTAACAAGCTTCTTCCTCGGGATGGAAGAGAAAGGAGGCATCACTTCGAGAAGGATAATGGTACCCTTAACGGCAGTCCTAGACGTTTCTATAGCTCTAAAAAACGAAATCCAACCAAGCTAGTTAGTCAACAAGGGTTAAAGAAAATCTTCTGTCACAGTTTAATGCTTGGTGAGCTGGTTAGAATTTCGTAAACTTTCTCTACTTTCTCTTTGCTTACGCCTAAGAAAGTGATACACAAACTACGCATTCAATACTATAAAACTACCCCGGCTCATTCTACAAAATACAAAAATGAGATCTGCTCCTCCATCCATGCTGTAATATACACAGAAGAGAAGATTATCGCCTCAATTTTGCTTTAGTCACTGCTTTTAGCACCGAAACGCATTGACCAGGTCATGGCTTATATCCATCCATTATCGTTACCTAACAATGCATATGCATTCATCCCGTCCATTCACTGCAATATTTTGTCTTTTACTACAGGGTGTTCGCTTAGACATGTCAACATTTCTAATGTTGGGGTGCACAAATGTTGACATGTCTAAGCGAACACCCTGTAGTACTAAAACTACTGATTTGAGTTGTTCAGAAATATGGTTGATAAGTTACTGTAGTACTAAGTTTCAGTTTTTCGATTCTCATATATAAGATGCGCGTAAAATAAACATTTCAACTATTTTAGTGATGTTCCGTCTGACTATAAATAATATCGCAGGGTTAACTTTTGGAACGGGGTACCGCAAAATCTTCTGCTTTTCTTATCTATGTACTTCTCAGCAGGAAATCGCAAATCATATTCTCTGAGCTTCAAACAACCCGCCGAACGAGAAAGAAAGAGGCTCAAGTTTTGCAGTGATGCAGGGTTAAGGCCCATTTCCATAGAATCCGGTTTCACACTTTACGTTTGATTTTTGCGGTAACCCCATAGCTACAGGTTTTTAAAAATTATTGCGGTGAAACATTAATGTTCCGAACCGCAGGGTGTTCACATAGCTTGCGGAGAAACGAGTCAATAGAAGTTGAGAAGCAGCGCTTAATTCGTTTTAAAATTGAGACTAACTAATCAACATCTCAGTGTACATAATACCATCAGCGTCTTGCTAAACTAAAGCTGCTTTTACTCTTGGCAATTAAATTAGCATATTTTGCTTATTTAGAAATTGTTAATTAAACAAATATCCTGAATTAAAGCTGGAAATCGCTGATTCCACTTTCTTCAATGAACCTAAAGCTAAAATCTACTATTAATTATTATTATTAATTATTATTATTAAAGTAATTAAGCAGTTACAAGTTACAGCTACGAATTCTGGGCTCAAATTCTAACCAACCGCAATAATGAAACGTAAAAAATCAAACAATCTACGGAAGGTTTACCGCAAGCTATGTGAATCTAAAAACAAAGTTGCGGTCGCGTTGTTACCGTAGCAACGGTGGATTTCTCCGCAAAATTGAATTGCGGTGCAGAACCGGATTCTATGGAAATGGGCCTTTACACAATCTATTTCGCTCCTGTTTTTCGCGGCTTTCCTTGGTTACGTATCGTGTACAATTAGTACAATAAGCCACGACTTCACGTCCGTTCCACTTCCAGAAAGAATCCGTATGAAGAATAGCAGGATATTACAAAATGGCAACTTCATTTTCAGCTTTTATTTTCTGGAAACAACTCTGTTATAGCAAAATGAAAAAAATCCGCTGTAGGTGCTAACTAGTAACATTAAACTATTGCAGAATTTACTTTCACTTTACGCATCCATAGATTTGTTCAACATTATTCAACTTCCTAGTCCTCAGAAGGATCAATCAATCCACCCATGCCTAAGGCATTATTTCCCTGGACACCAGTACAGTCCCACTCCAGAACACCTCTTATGCAATTCTTAAGCCATGTAACGATCGGCATTTGGCATAAAGTAGGCTGAATGAATGTTTTGGACTTTACCCAATGTTTATTAAAGTGCTTATGTTATTGCGCACTTTAATCATCCATTCTTCAGCCTGATATTGTTAATTCTTTGTAAATTCTAGCTGTACTTTAAAATAAAATACATCATTGAAAAACTGCATTGTAGCCTTTAATTATAAATTTTAACAATGTAGTAATTTTAATTAGTATAATTTCGTTTTTAATATTTAGTCCTTGAAGTATCCGAAATTTCGTTCATGAGGTTGTGGCTTAGGATTCTATTTATGCTTCAACGTTTGTAGAAATTCTAGCACAAATTCACGGCTGCTGGGAAGCATTCCATCAGTATTTAATCTGACGTACATTACAAGTAGAGTAAATAAATTCCCAAAGGTTCCTTCAACTCAGTTTCGAAAATAATGAATAAGGTCTATATTTGGCCGTAAACTAAATTTCAAATTGTTAATTTAGTATCAAAAACTATGTCTCCGCATTGTATAAGCTTTACGCATCCCATTTATCTCTAACACTGGCCCTCTTTCTGTTCCTTATAGTAAAAGCGTTCGAGAAATTTTGAATTATAATTTCATGATTGAGGCAGATTAAAATGGCCCCCCAAAGGACAACTTAAAATTAATCATTTAATCCTGCCAGTTCAGTCTTACGCCATCTTGTTAAACATTCAACTTAACAATGCTACTTAAGGCCCATCCAATAATGGTTGTGCGTATTAGTATTCGTCGGCCATATGTGAAGTGAATGCAGAATTGAAACCAAAAGTAACTGCCGCAGACGTCAGAGAGCATAGCATAGGATGTGCCTATTTGCATTGAATTTTGAGCCTCAAAACATACTCAGGATGTAAAATGGAAAGAGGATCCTTTTCTTAAATACCGTTAAATTAGACATCTTTCAGAATGTAATGAAAAGCGAAACCCAACTCCAAACTCGGAGAGAAATTCCTTTCTTCATTCTCTCCTCCTTGATACGTATGCTAGTAAACATTGCAGTTTTTTTGGAGAAAGAAAGCGGGCCTTGATGACGTAAAATGTGCAAATTGAAAAGCCTCGAGGTGCGAGCCCGATGCCAAAACATATCGTTATTGTCTGGGTTCCTTGTACATTGTTGTCTCCTTTGCATGTTATAAGAGATTTTGATACTTAAGGCCGGAGGATGTAAAATACACTCCTCGAATACCTGTGACAAGTGTGTGGAAATCAATAGGGAAAATTCGTCTTTTCTTAACTTTCTCTCTCAGCTAATGTGCTATACATATATATTGGGTATAAAATGGAGGTAGGGTAGGAGAAAGTGAGGCAAAGCTGAAAATTCATGCATAGCCCTTCAAGCAGCGTAATGTGCGGTATTAGCGGCTACGTCAAGAAGAGAAAATGGAGAAAGCAGGGAGAAAGGTGAAAGGCATCTCTATAAGTATAGGCAAAGTTCAAAGATTTTATTTCCTGTTTGCGCCTATGAAAAAACTTTTTCTAACCACCTTATACGTTCATGTTCCTTTTCTTGGAAGAATCTCTGGAACTACTCTGTCCAAGTAGGAACTTTGAATACAGTCAACTTTCTCAATTCAATTATACCCTCCATAATAACACCCACTTATGACTTATGAAACTTGAAGGAGTCAAGCATGCGCTATCCATGCTCCTCAGTCTTAAACGCAGTTAGGCAGAGAATATAAACCCGATTTCTAAATTCATCATCTATTTCAATTGTGGCCCTTTCAAACGGCAAACGAAAGTCTACATAGAACAATACATGTTCGCAACTCTAAGCTCTCTTGTAAATATATAATATGTGATAATAGGCGAGAAAGAACTCAAAGAAAATGAAGGAAGAAGTAATAGAAAGAAACATATGTATTCATATGAAGAGGAAATATTAACTTTTCCAGCAACCAAGTTGGTAGGATGGAAATAAGAGAAGGAGTGACTGATTCCTGACGTCCTGACACACTGACGCGAGTGAATATATTCACATTCATCCGCTCTTACCATGGAAAAGTCTATAAAAAAATTTAATTATTTGCTCCTCCAGCTTCTTAATTTCAGCTTATAGCTTTCATTCCATGTGTAATCCTTCAGCTTCAGCGTAGATGATCTTTTCAATCCTTACTTTTGCCAACTTTCACTAACTTTCATTAACTTTCATTCAATTTTCACGCAACTATTCGAATTTTATGCATGCTCTGGATTGGTTTTAAGTATCGTGACTGAAACTACGAATACAGATTTATCGATGCGTGATTTTAGGATTCCAAGTGAAAGGAGACCGGTGTACAGTACAAATAGTTAGTACACAAAAGTGTAATTCCTTTAACTCTACAAGTATTCCTAATACAGTATATGTATGTATATAGATCCAACGAATGCTTTCCTTGTAAGTTCGCGAAATTCTCTCCCTCTGTACTTGTGTAGAGGTGTTTAATGATAAAAATCAATGTGAGTGTGAACTTTCTAAAAGATGAGAGATGATCCTTTTTCGTACAGTGTTACTTTATTGAGTTATGCGCGTTCAAGGCTAAACTAAATTAAGTTTGTTTAAAAGAAAGATATCGATTACTTGAGCAGTAGCTCTATTTGCTCCATGTGCTAAAAAATTTCACTTGGATAAAAAAAGGAAAGTGACACTTCAAAACAGCATCTCAAAATCCAACAAAACTGTCTTTTATATCCTGCAAAATTTAGTCCCACAGTGAGACTCTCACTTGAAGATACAAGATTGTTCAAGGATTAAATAAACCTGTTGCTTGATCTTGCTTGAGTATTGATCCAGATACCCGGGTTTCGGATTGATCTTGTTCTAAATTCAGTTTATCGAGCGTTCTCAGCTCTTGTAAACACCTGAAACATACTTGAAACGTGCTTCTTGGTACCATTGTATTCTCTTTCTCTATATATATACATGTTCGTCCCCATAAACCCAAACTCAACCCACAGAGGATTAAATTAGGGTTTATTACATGTATATTCCGACTTCCTCTCTCCTACTCAACCGATCTGGTGGGTTTTCAAATCCCATTTTATATTCACTATTCACTATTCTCCTATAATTCAACAAGATAGTGTATTTCCAAAGCTGAGATCTAACCATCTTGTCCTGCGGAAACGAGGGATCAGTCCTTATTCCTTCTCTAATCCTCTCTTTTAGAGATTGATGAGAGCCTATTAATAATCAAAGAAGGGGACTACTTCTTGCGAAAACCCTGAGGGACATGTTGCATCATTGAAACTAGGAGAAACTGAGAGGAAAATGTTAGTCCCTTGTGATTTCGCTACCATCACATAATCTGTCTTCAACTTTTCTTTAAAAAAGTAATAGTAATGCTCGTACCTAATTGTACAAAACATCTGGAAATTAACGATAATAAAGCAACTTTGAATTCATATATAGAAACTCTAATCGAAAACGGGATTTGGTACCGTTAAAATAAACCAAAGTATTTGTTAATTACGTAACCCCTCTTTCTGACGCTATCCTACGCTTGAACACACCCACCCAAACTTTCTCCTACAGCTTTCACTCTTTCACTCACATCTTCCCATTACCACGTACCATTGTCATTATCTTTCCAGACGATCTTACTCACCACTCCCACACATTCTTCCCAGTCCTCTCTGCTTTGTGTTGTGAGCTAGATAGTCGATGACTGAAAGATTCTTCCTGCTCTATTTAAAACATCCTCAAACACAACCCATTTGTTTCATACAAGTCCTCAGGTTAGGTAACCTATCACGCATAGCAGTACGTAGAAGGGTTGGATTCATTCAAAAGACTGATTTTTCATTTTTCACTTCGCAGTGGGCAGCTGTTCTCTCCTCTATGAGAGAATATACCATCATTCACCTTGAGCTAAAAGTCAGTGCTTGAATCCATAGTTAAAGTAAAACAGGGACCGTAGTTTGTACTATATTTATCTTTATCTCAATGAGAAACTTTCTACATCCTGCTGTGCGACGTATTCGGTCCGGCATTATTCACGGATATCTATAAGTTAATCCTGAAACTAAATGTCGTAATAGAGGTTCCAGTGAGTAGGATACGCTAGGGGTGGGGAAGGAGCGGAGGAACAGAGACATTTTCATCCGGTTCTTGATAGTTTCCATGAAGAAGGATAAGATCACGGGCCGGATTCTCGCCTGTTCCGGTGCCCATGCCGTAGCCAGGATACCGTGGAGAATAAATGAAGAAGAGGTTGGAAAGAGAGGAGTATCTACGGATTTGTACAAAGGAGGAGGGGAACCATTGAGGAAACTTTCACCCAATCCACGCACGCACTCCAGGACTTTCTCTTTACTCTCTTCCCTCTCACACAGTTTGTAAGCTTTCCCTAACCTCGGCAACGTTCCATAGATACGCTGCCTAAGCTCTTTTAGTGACATGATTCTTCCACGGTTCACTTGAAACTCCGGAGTGAAAAGGAAGCCGGAACGCTGGCTAGTACATCATTTCATCCTCTGCCAGCGCCAGCACCGGTTCCAGACTACATCATTTCAGTATATTTCTTATGCCTCGCTTGGTTGGTGGGACAGGACAGAGGACAAGGTCGAGCTACTCGTCCTGGCTTGAAGCTTGATCGGGACTCTGCTAGTCCTTTCTCCGTTACTTTCTCCATCCACTCGTGCTCTTTCTTCATCATTCAATTCCCGGGTGACTTTGGGAGACGTTGTAGTAATCCTCTCTACCCTCGCCCACTCATTCTCTTCCGACGGTTGGTCCTTACTTTCTCGCCTTGTCACATTATCTACCTGTATTTATTACTACCGTTAGAGCCTTCCTCCTTTTGCATACCACCTGTAAGCCTTAAGGTCTCAATGAATTCGAAGAAAGTAAATTTGTTTCGTTGACTTTCTCTTTTGTTTTGATTGGGAAACCTTCTGTTTTTCATTTTGTATTCATCACAATGCAAAGACAGGAAGGAAAACCAAGGTTTTCTTGTTTGACCCTGTAGTTGCTGGTATTGAGCTGAGTATATAGAGACAATTCTAATTTACATTCAGTGGGACGTGGGTAATTTGGCTTAGGAGGGCTCTCATGATGTTTACCACCAAACGGGTAATGCGGGTAATTTTTAAAGAGAGATAGAGGGACTACCCAAAAAAAGCTATTTGAGTAGAAATATTATCAACTTTAAGAATTACTCTTCAAGTAGACTAGCCGATACTTACACACACACACACATACTAGAGTAAATTGACAACAATGTTAATTATATTCTTCTTTATATGCAGAGGCAGAGGCAGACAAGGAACTGAGGAGTACAACTATCAATTCCGGTATTAACTATTCATAAGTGCTTCAAATTCCGTACCGCATCATCATCATAGCGGAGACCTTAGGCAAATGATTTTGTGTGTATTAACTCTGTGAATCGATTCGGATAGCGGCGTACCAAAGTAAGACTGCGTTCCCGTACCCCTTCTCTAGTAGTTTCCCTCAGTTTGCTACACATAGTGTACCCATATCGCAGAGTGTTCCAGTTTCGCTTAATGGAGCTCGTACGTAGTATGTGCTGTGAATTACCCTTCCTGCCCACTCTTACGTATGCATCATCAGCCAAGTTGTTTTCTGAATACCACTTGTTGTGAAGGGATTGTGCAGAATTTCAGTATGATTTCGCAACTGCCTCTCGTCTCTCCTGCGAGTGAAAGCTAAGACTGTGCCCGCAATTTGATATTCTGACTACCCTGCCTACTCTTCCTGTCGGCGAGGCTAATCTTGTATGAATAATTAAAGTTGAGTAGGCTTAAGCATTCCTCCACCCAGAATTTTAAATTCTCTTTCCCCAGCTTTTGTAAAAAATTAACAACCTTTAAAGTGATGAGAAACGCTTTTACGGACTCACGTTCCTCCACTCAGTATCTCTGCAATCCTATCTACTGTCTTTTTAAAACTTGAGATGCAACTCAAGGTGCCGTATTGAATCAACTAGAAAAGAACTCAAGAGGACAGTGAAAGCGGATGCCGGAGAAAATTATATTTGTACTTTCGCGTTCTCCACCGACGTCACAAAGCAGCGAGCATTGATACCGTCTCTCCAGCAGATTAAGATTCAGACCGCTTCAACTTTCACCGCCCACGGGAAACTTTCTCTTGGATGCCAGGAGATGAGAAGGTAAGCAATCGGAAACTGATGCATTCTCCTGCAGTACTTTTAGATAAGGATGCAGGGTGGGATCAGAGCTGAATTATTCAAATTAGCTTGAAAAATTCAAAATCCTGCTTCTATTCATTCTTTACTTCCAGCTTGTCTTGCAACATAATTTAAAGAGGCATTCGGCAAATTGCAGAGATGCAGGGGATATACGGTGGCTGCAGTTGCAGATGGTTAGTTGGTGTAACCAATGGTAACGATGATCATTGGTAGCAACTCCACTCAATGCGGAATAGGGGAAGGTGACAGGATGCTGGAGTGATTCGATACATTATGAGTTGAAGATGGGTGAAAAAGGAGAAAGGTGTCCCAGATCAGAGACTGGAAGAATGGTAAAAGCTGAAAATTGCAGAATATGACTTTCTCCATGATAAATGAGAAAATTGGGTTGATGAAATGAAAAGCTTCAGATTTGATTATGATGTTGATTGAACTTTTCCATGCTTGCGTCAACACTATACTTTCATCCTTCGGTAAAAGGGCTCTATCTATTATTTTACTTTCTATTCTCCAAAACTCACTTCTACCTTTCTACTTAGTGCTTTCTCTGCCGCCAGTATCCTAAACTAGGATTCCTAGTCAGCGCTAGACCAGTTGCAACCTACTTTCTTTCCTTTCAGGGCCATGCATAGCATGCACTTGCTAACGTCATGCTTTCTGTATATAATAAACAGGTGACAGCCCTGAGCTTGTATTAGCTCTGGTTGCTTTGAGTATATACTGGATGATATTGTCTCCTGTTCAATCACTTTCTTTGGGTCGTCAGGAAGAATCAGTTACCTTGGAAGCTTAACTTGTCAGCAGAAGATGTTTCAAAATTTCCTTTAGAAGTAATAGCCGTGCAAAAGCTGATATATTATACGTGAATCATACGTTTATTTTATTTTTATCTTGATATAATTTTAGCAGAATTTACTTTCTCCAGTCCATGGCTCATACTTGTATTTGTATTCCTTGAATCAGGGTGAAATTAGAAAGCAATGCCAGACACATAACTGGCAGAACTCTTTTAACGTTTCCCGTGAAATCTTTCCAATTTCTCTTTAACACGCTAGGCAGCCTCCTCTGATGCAGTACATTGAAGAATTTCTACGAAAGTTACATCCTTTTCCTCATAATTCGCACATGCTTTTCGTACCTTCCCGGTAGCTGGTATGACGAAATTTAATTTTCCCTCATTCCATTCCTCGTAACTCCAACTCCACTCTCTTCTCATCGGTACATTCCTGTAATTTTAACCCAAAGCATTCTATTCATTCTTGCATCTACTTTTCATTTACGGAATTCCTCTCTTCCACTTTAAACGTTGTACCATCAATCTTCACTCGTTTCTCTTCCTTCACTTTCTCCATTGTAATTCTTGCTTCTAGCTGTCAAACCGTCTCAAACAAGCCGTTTCAAAGCTAAAAGAATTGAAATTTTCTATTTTGTCACCATTAACTTTTACCTGCAGCTTACTTCTGGATTAGTTCCAAAACAAAAAAGCAAGTAGCAAAAGGACGCGTCATAGATCGAGTGCTTTGCTGCCATACATGCCTCAAAATGGTACGGAAAATAATCCTACAGCACTTTCTCTCTGTTCTGCATACGATTTGAAATCTGCCCAAGTTTCCTAACAGAACTAACAGAGCATAAAAAGATCAACAATAGGCATAAGAGCATCGTATGCAAAATAAGTTCAACTGTCGTATTCACATGTATGACACAAGAGGCGTGTAAAAATTGAACATCCTGTCAATCCTATCCGCCACCCGATCTGGGAAAGTACACGACAGTTTAATGGAAATAATAACTTGCTTATTGCTACTCGCACAGTACTTATAGCGAACCACGTACACACCTTACCTTTGCTTTCTCGTCTAAGCGTACATAGACTAAACGAGATGGTTTTATACGGACATAAGTCAAATTGTTGCTTCTGTATGTGTGTGTGCGCGCTATACTCTGAAAGCGGAAACGTTACTTTACGTATATACGCCTTCTCATAAGCAGGTTAGCGGAGGTACTAAGAGGGAAGAAGAGTGGCCTAAGTAAGTGGGGTTCGGAGAAAAGTAGTGGAATATGAAGATAAAGGCGGAGAAAGTAAGCTTTCTCTTCTGGAAAATATGAGGAGAAAGGAGCGAGGTAAGGAATGGAAAGTATCGAGATTAAAACCATGTTGGAAAGGTTAGGCAACTAATCGATACGAGCAACAGGATGTGCTTGTAACTTATTTATTGCATTCGCCCTAAAACCTTCAGAATACCTAAAGATGTTTCTTTCCCGTCTTATTACTACCACAAGTACAACACACTACATGTCAAGGTTACATTCATCCATACACATCCGACTTCAGAGGAGGGAGTTGGTGATCAGCTCTGCTCAGTGGCGGTCGTGGCACAGCCAAATAGCTAACACTTCCTTTTTTAGCCCTCCTATAATCCTTGCCCTGCTGTCGGGACTGTTAAGTTTATTCTCTCTAGAACTATATATAATGCTGGATTTTTGGTTTCGCTTACTTTTTCAAAATGCCTACCTCTTTATCCCGGTGCGTCACTTTTCCCACCCATCCCATTTTCTTTTCATCCATCATCCAACATTGATGTGTCTAAATACACATATTCTCTCCCACCTTCCGTTTGACAGAAAATGCTTTGAACAGAGTCCACAATCTCAATTTTTCACAACCATTTCCCTTTTCACCAGTACCGTGAACAGATGATGTCCATATTTCCTATTTTTCAATAATGGTGACAAAGCAGGATCACCCTTTCCAGTTTTCTATATGAAACTAAATCCTGAAATAAAAAATATACTTTCACCAGAATCTGATATCGCTTTCTCCTGACTTTCACCCATCTTTCAGCTAGCTTTCTTCGCAGATTTCCTCTTGTCTCCTCCTTTTTAAGCTTTAGATTATTCTACTAAACGTAACATTTTCATTGCTTATATCCCTGTATAAAAAAGTATCAAGTGTCGTACAACCAGGTGCATGCACGTCACGCTTTTACCAAAATAAATGAAGTACTTGGTTACTTCCGATGATTTTATGTTTGATCCCGAACTTCTCATTAAAGATGAGTTGGACAAGATAATACATACACGGATACAAAATAAAACTGCAGTCTTCCTTCCTTATACTTTCCTTTATGTTCAAATATATATTTCATAACACAATGTGATTCAAATGGGCAATAAATAGTTTTCGTTTCAAGGGTGTAAAGTTCCTCGCTAAATGTTGAGTGAAAAGTTCAATTATTATTCAAGATGCTGAAGTGATGAGTGATAGGTCGCGAATTTCGTAACTGCGCGGGGTAAAAGAGAAGAGGTTCCGAATACATGCTATACTTTAGTAGAAGGTTTTTCCAAGAAATAATGGTTTGTAATTTGTATCCCTTGTGTAACAAATTCCTGGTTAGTGCAAAAAGTTAGCCGTTAATTGCCCGCTTCATGTCGAGGATCAAAGGGGAGAGGTTTGTGCTTGTAATTCATGGGAAAACTCAGGAAATGTTTTCTAGTTCATTTCCTTCGTATTCCTTTGTATATCATGCGTAAATTTGGTGGCGTCTCCAAGCTGTTACTTCTGCTTTCCCCTCTCTTTCTATGATGGAGTATAGTTAGAACGTAAAAGCTCCAAGATTTGAGCAAGCAAAGCAAAGAAAGAGGAAAATAAGCAACCTAGATCACGCAAACTTTCAAGGATACAATGCGAAAGGGTTGTCACGTGTTATGATGGAATAAAATGTTTATGTTGTGACGCGCTTTCTGTAGGACAGGCAGTAGGCACGCTATGTTCCGACTTTTTTCACGCAACAACTCTCCATATCTTTTCATTTCCGCCGTTTTACTTGTATTAAAAAATCCGTGTCAATGCAAGCTTAGATTGGCTACTGCGCTTGCGTAAATTATTCCGTATAGTGAAAGCATCTTTACATCTGTATGTAACAAATTCAGCCCTTCGATTCAAATCCCGAATCCTTGAGCTATGTACACATATTGATCTAGATTATTTTCCCCCTATTTCACTTCCTACTCGAGTTCAATCCGTTCGATTGAATATATAACAATGTTTCATCCATACATATATTTCAAAGGCATTTGACGTCTCTTTGATCTTAAGGATTGCGCTAAAATTTTACAGAGAAAAACTCATCTTCTGCTATCTACAATAGTTAAAATAATTTTCCTTAATGGTAAAACTCAAGTTTAATTCTGCGGCATTCACCAGGGTTATTATTTGATATGGAATCCCTCCCTACAAAGATGCGCAATTCTCCGAATAGTGTATGTTGACTAACCTGTACTATGACATTTTCACGGTACCAGCTTTCCCACAAATTTAAAATGCTTTCTCCCGTGTTTCTCTGTAAAGAGATAAAGGAGAAAGTTGTTTGCGACAATCATTAGCCGATACGAAGGTATTTTCATATTCTCTCTTTCTCAAAAGTTCTTGCGAAGGCGTGTCGGAGAAAGGTTCCCAGAATAAGAATTCCCAGTCTTCACTTTCTCTCCCAGCCATTCCCCTCTAAAGTCTTCTGTATGTAAGTTTATAGAATTTGAAGTCATGACAACCTTGAGTATTTTTAGCACCCTCATTTCCACTACTCGTAACCATCCTTATGCTCACTCTTCTTTGCAAATACCTTGATCCTCTCTCAGTTTTCCTCTTTCCCCATCTTCAGCCACCCAGTGCGCGGATGTTGGTTGAGTAAATAAGCATAGCTGTTCGCCAAACTTTCTTCACCTTCCCGACCAAGCAACTACATCACAAAGCCTGTCAATTTATGTCACCATGCATCATTCCCACGTGATAACGCACCACTCAGAGCTCATTTTCCGTCAGATGGGAACAATGTGGGGAATGGAGAGGAAAACAAACAATTTACGCCCATTCCCTACTTACGTGATCAACTTTCTCTTGTAAATTTTCACTCTGAATCACACATCCCTTCAAATCTCTTCCTTTCCCCTCTTTCCTCCTCATGGATCTCAACTTCTAGGAAGAGTGAAAGCAACAGGCTGCCGGCGTCTCTCATCTCGTAGCTTCTCTTCCCCTCCCTCCTCTTCCTACCCGCTCTGGAGCGGTTCAAGGGAAACGCAAATAGTTGCTCAATTCCCCTATTCGAATGACCTACTCTATCAGTATCGCTCTCAAGCTTTCTCCTCTCCCCTCACACTATAGAGGACTGGGTAAGCAGATGAGGAAACCATAGCTCAAGATCCTGGTATGGGAAAGCTACCACCTGCATCAGATCTCCCATCATCATCCTTACAATTAATAAACCTACCTACCTACCACAGCCATTTCCCATATGTCTGACTCGCTCACTACGAGTACGGTGAAAGTACCGTGTTGAGAGCCTTGTACCCAGTTCATCTGTCCGTCCTCCCTTCCTTCCGAGCAGATATCATCTAGAGTACACCGTGACCATAAACTTATGTACCGATAAGAAATTGAAATTACGCACCTAAATGTGGGTCGATTTTATTGAAATAAGTATAAATTTAAAGCAAAAACTCTAAAGTTTTGTTAGGTGTGAGTTTCCCTCAGTTCTATTTAACTTGCCAGCCGACATTAGCAAATTTTGCAGCCAAAATTCCAATGCCCTCCAAATGTCTTGCAGCATCTTTACAGTCGCGACTCGAAACGCTTCCGTAATGCGCTCGACCATGTCTCGAATTTCTTCCGCATAACTAAGTTTTCTTCGTCGTTGAAAGCGTCATATAAAATGTCTTTGAACCGCAACAGCCGAATTTGTCTCTAAAAATGAGCGCATACACCAAGCGTTTTCCTGGTTGTTATCCGTCATTGGGGAAAATGGACCATTTTTGAATTTCGCACTCAATTGGGTGAACATGACGTTTGACATGTGACATGGATGACATAGGCATAAAACAAAACTTTAGACCCTCCTGGACAATATCCAGGTTGCCCCATGACCGTCTAGTACATGGTTCCACCGCAAGGTGTCACGGAAATCAGTAGATAAGTTTATGCTCACAGTGTAAATAGATATCTACTCAAGTGAAAATGGAAACGGGGCTCAAAGCGGGTAGTGACACATATCCCTAGGATCTATGTCTTAACATCCTTATCAAAAGACGTCATAGAAACCCTCTGCCTGCAGAATCCCTTTTATTCTTTACTTTAACGACAGAACTGAGGCAGGAGGCAGCAGCAGCTCATTGTACATATTACCCATATTTTGAGCGGCTACCCGAAAATATCCTTAGTAGCTTTATTTTATGCTTCATGTTTTCCATTCATTTCAAAAATGCATTTTGTTCTACATGAACTTCCTGTCCTTCCCGCCCACGCTTCTTAGTAAACTGGCGTGGGTTTCAATTGTTCTTCAGCTCAAGCCGCGTATTTGGTACTCCATTGTATAGGTTAGTTGCATGGTTTGTGAGAAACGCCCCACTTTTCCATCCCTATGTGTGTATTATAGAATTAAATGTGTACTAAATTCTATAGTTTCAGGCAAAATCATCATAGACTTTTTAAATGAAAGACTTTCACCCTTGCCTTCCCTCGAATGAGTCGGAATGGATTTGAAAGCCTCGTTTTCCCACTATAGATAGCAAACCCTATATGCAAATACCCGGTGCTCTTAGAAAGCAATTTGAACCATATGTATATTAGATTTTCATGCTTGAAAACGCCCGCTAAATAGAATATTGATAATTATTCAGCCCATCAAACGCGCTTTGCTTCTTGTTTCAAGAATACTTTAATTACTAACATTCAGTTAGCTCTATCCTAAAGACAAGCTGAATTACGTATTCATAGAGATATGTCCTTGTAAAATATGTCACTCATCCCCCTTTTGTACATGCATATGTAATACAAACGCGACGTAGCACGTAGCTTTGTACTCATTAACCTATGTAGCGTAGCTGCTTTCACATATGACCAAATGTAGAAGTGTGTGGGTTTCAACCTGCTGTTGAACTAGTTTCCATGCATTTCAAAACATTTCCTCCAGGTAATTCTATAAGAGAGGCTTTTCGCTTTAATATCTACGAAACATGAGCTAGTCTAGTGAGCAAGCACAAGGTTTGCTTTCTTTTTTTACACCAGGATGACATTGCTGTGAGTAGAGTATCATACTCTTTATGCTACATACATGTAGTCCAACTTATTTTCTCATTTCGCCGCTACTGTTTTTCGACCCTATCATCGTCGGACTTGTTTCCTTCTGTCAAACGTTTCAATTCTAGTTATTGCACACTGTACAACCGTAGCTTTGCCTACGGATTCTATCCACTTCCTATTACTCCAAAAGTGAACACTTGACAGAAGATTCAGAGGTAGAGCTGTGTTTGTAAAAGTAGGGACTGTGTGGTGATAAATCCCGGTAGGAGTTCCAACTTGGTTCAAAATTTACATAGGAATTGCCAACAGTGCGTGTCAGTACTGGAAGGATAAAGACGGGGAGCTTGCTGAGAAGACTTCATCTGTAGCCGACCATCGCCACAGGTGTTAATTACACCAAACCATCATCTTGTATAACACGTTCTAAATGAGTAACTCCTTTGTCTTTGCTACACAATGTCATACTCAAGCAAGTCCAAATAAAAGATGTCTTCCCCAAATGTTACTCCTTCTGCTCTTTTTACACACATCTTACAAAACTCTTCAATTCCTCCTGGCACATGATTTGCCTAGCTGATTTCTCTGCTCGGTAAAATTTTAAGTTGCCCGGCTCTGTTTCTTCTCATTTTTTTCGCTCGTCTCATTATTATGATTTAGGAAGGAGCCTTCGTGATGCTAACCCATTGTCTTTCCCCAGCTTGTATTTCTTCTCACTCGTATTTTCCCAGGGCTATTTTGTTCTAATACATGCTCACTCTTGCGCTTCTTGAAATCCTTAATATTCGAATAATCTATCCAACACCTTCCCTTAGACGACTACTAACATTCAATCCGACAATTGATACACCCATATACCCACCTTTTCTCACACCTTTGAGCCTATTATTCTAAGCTTTCCGTCTAGTAATATACATCTTCACGCTAAACCTTCGGTCCGCATTGTTGCGAGCATTAATAATTAGCTAGAAGCTACAGCAAATCAATCCCTCTCTGCTTCCTTCTCTTCGTTTTGCATATCCTATTTCATCTTCCTGTTCTTCTGCCGTTTCTCTGCGGGTGGGTTTTCCCTCCGTAGATTCTCTTACCGCAATCCCACATACCCCTATCTCTTCCATCATCCTCTATTTCAGTCACGCTCATGAGCTTTAAGTCCTTCTCCACGATTTTTCGCAAGCCAAGCAAAACAATATCTTGTAACGCCTGCCTACTGCCTACCTTACTCATTTGATTCCTTCAAGTCCTTCTCATCAACTTCATAAAAGTAATAGGCTCGTTACAACACCCACGTGCAGCTATCATAATTCGACTTTGTCTTGTTTGCTAATTTGGTATTTTTAGTTATAAACCTAGTCCGATTTGAATAATATCCATCTGCACTCCCTGCACACGTATAGACCGACAGGAATCTAAGGTCGTTCGTAATACGTATTCGCAATAAGATTCCGTAAAAATATCGTTTTTGCTGGGAGAGTGGGTCACTACCTAATTTTTGAAGCAAAGATTTGGGTAAACTGCGTGCAATTCTCGGATTGTCCTACCAGGTGATTCTCGAGCACAAGCAACTTTCCTCCACCTTCTCCATCTTAAACTTTCAGGATTTCAGACGCTTTGAGGAAGTAAGCGAATAGTATGACATACTTCATGAAAATTTGAACTCATATTATTTAATATGTCTTTAAAAATTCACGGAAAGTGTGCAGCTTCATGCCAGCCTTTTGCTGCCAACAAATGTAGAGCTGAGTGAGTATTTCTGCCACCTAAAACAAATTTTCTATTTCGGAAAATGGCTTTTCTTGTTTATTTACTTTGTGCTATTTGGACTTCTTTTTTCAGCTTCATCCATTAATT
Organism: Sminthurides aquaticus; assembly: GCA_906901655.1. Lineage (NCBI taxonomy): Eukaryota > Metazoa > Arthropoda > Collembola > Symphypleona > Sminthurididae > Sminthurides > Sminthurides aquaticus. The sequence goes on along the minus strand of CAJQTT010000013.1, from coordinate 3,688,221 downwards.
TATCCACAAGTCTCAAGTGGAATTTATTCGTTCCTTTGTAAAAATCAAAGGAATAATGTTCAACTGCTCTGGATTTCCATCCGGCTTTCTTTAACGAAAGTAGCTACAACTTTCACCAGCTTTCACTTTGTTGTAAGAGCAGTTCTAGAATTTTCCTAAAGCTATTCTTCCTCTAGAGCTTATGCATCTGCTTTTTCCAGATTTTTATTAGACATCCGCTAAATCCGCTGTCGTATATTTGATCGTTATCATCAAGTTACCAAAAGTTGATTAACAGAGATTGAAAGTTGCAGTTATCTTTGTCATGTATTATTGTGAATTACTTGAGCCACTTCGGCTACGTTCGTGCTCTCCTCTTCGTTTCTCATGACTCAAACTTAAGTAAAGATTTCCTTTCAAATGCCGAATTTAGAGTCCAACATTTGTGCAAACCTTTCTAGGCATAAGTGTATGGTTACCATAGTTACCCCGTTTTATATTCCATCACTTTTAATTTAAAAGTGCTGCATAAATGTGCTCCATTTGATTAACATTGAATATTTTCGGGTTTTTTGAATCGCAAATAAGAATATGAAAGTGTTACACATGTTTTGCACAAGTGTTGCATAAGTGCTGCACAAATGTTGGACTCTGAATCCGGCAAAAGCCTTTTAAGGTCGAATGAGTCATGCATGCTGAATAATTAATACTTAAAAAATACTACTTGCGAAGATATAGTAGCAGAAGAGGAATGAATGGCGAAATTGTAGCATTTAGTGTAGTGCTGTGTAATCGAATGTTTTTAATACTTGGTAACGGCGACACACAAATCTCCATTGACTTTGTAAGCAGAATGTACTATGAACTATGAATAATAATAATTAGAAACTGTCTGAGCAGAACCTACAAGCTTCCAAAACAAGTTCACTGTACACAGTAGTTGTCTGTTGGATCGCATACAGCGCCGGAGAAAGCCGGGGGAATTATTAATAAATGTAGATCCAGTGCATGTACAATGTATAAACACAACACAATATGAATCGTATTGAATCTACCGCCGGCGTCGCAAAAGACTATGTTTGTGGAAAATCTACGGAATTGTCTACACATGGCAAAACAAAACAAACAGGCCATATTACAGGCTCCAATTATACAGTCTAGCCTTGATTGATCCAGCAATGGGTTAGGAACTAAAATAGGAGCAAATGAATCTGCAATGTAGGGAGAGAGTCAATGTGTTCCAGTTTTGATTTTCTTACTGCTTTCTCCCTTTATTGCCAAGCAAGCGGACCCTTTGACCCATTAAGTGATATAACATGTCCGGGTAACAGTCTCCAGACATTGTGTGAGTTATCACTGCTTCCAGCTTATAAACGGGTTTCGACAGGAAGAGAGCTGGCTTAAACGTTGATTGGACAATTTGTTTAGGTGAAAACTACAGTACAATCAGTTGTCGGATTATTCATTCTTCCAGACATAGAATCTGACCTTTGTGCGTAGTTGATAATTTTATTTTTTTAGGATTACAGATCAAATTCTAAGCGTGAATAGAGGTCCGTAAAACATTATTGAATTTGAACATACGTCGTGTTTACGAACCATGAAAACTTGTCGAAATTATTCTGAAAAACAAACAAACTTAACAGTATGGCACGAATATAAAAAATCTAAAAGCTTATACCGTTCTGCTTCGTACCCTGTCCGCTTAACTTTATGATTAATGCAGCGATTTCCAGGAGTTTCAGCAATAAGCTTGACCTCATTTTACACTGAATTTCACAGCATTTCCAATTCTGGGATTCAGGGGCCGTATCCACCAACCGACTTAAGTGCAACTTAGAACTTAAGAAAATTTGTTACTTAAGTTACGGTATTAAGTGCAGAAACTAAGTTCCAAACAATGAGCTTAGCTTTAAAACTTAGTTCCCGCGTTTGTCACTAAGTTTTCGCAGTTTTCCATACTTTCATACGCTCAACATCACACTAAGTTTGAAACTTAAGTTTGACGGCGCGCGTCTAAGAATCCAATCTTTGTGCGCACTTAAGTTTCGTGAATTTCCATCGCAACCACTTAAGTCGTAAGTTACACTTAAGTCGGTTGGTGGATACGGCCCCAGATGTGTTTCATTCACTACGGTAATCCTTTTGCATCGGTGGATCACAAAGAATCCGGCGTCAGAATCGGATCATTGAATTAATTACGAAAGCTACGCATATGAGCGCGTTCGCCTCAATCTAATTACAATTAAAGTTATCACACTCTACTCTTTCCCACATTACTTACTCTCTTCGTTATGTTCCTAGAAATTAAAGCAAATTCCAGCATTAGAGACTCAAGTGGAAAAAGTTCAAAACTATCCTCGTATGACAAAACAAGTTTTATTTCGAATCCTGTACCAATTGCCTTCCAAACCTTGCCCAGTCTTAATACAGTTATCTCAGCTATAACTTTGGAGTATTCGTCACGGATTTTTCTCCCTGGCGCTTCGCTTTTCGCTTGTTTATCTTATTGATGGTTTGTCAATGGCACGCAAGGATGCCATTTCCGTTTTCAAAGCTTGATCTTTGAAGAGAATGGGGATATTGCGAAGGCTCCCGAAGGGAATCTGTGTGAAAATACTAATTATAAATGTCTCTGCATCATACAAACCATGTAGTTTACAAATTCTTCTCCTCTTTTACGTTTTTATTATTCCTCCGCAAGATCATAGTTTGCATGTATATTGAGACAGCTTCGGGGTTTTGCAAAGCATATGCTACTTTTCACATCAGCTAGTCATAAAGCAGCCTTGCTATAGATCCGGTCTTGCTAGTTCCTTGCAGATTAGTTCGCAGATTAATGCTGAATTGTTTAATGCGTATATGCGGTTGCAGAGGGCGTTAAAATGTACTGAATGAGCTGATTTAATGTAATTCTAATGACATATTTTACGGATTTATCTGCTTGATTGGTTTATATCAATGACTAGAATAGACGCGTTTCATTGCAAATACTTAAAGTAATATGACGGGTTACAGAACAAATTCCCTCATCGTTCTTCTGCTTTGTACCTCGAAAAAAGAATTAAATTAAATGGTGGTAGGTATATAGCTTCTTTGCAAACATTTTGAAATGTAAACAGCTTCTGGTTTTTAAATAATACAAGCCATGTGAGTAGCAGTAAGAATCAGGTCGCTGCATTCAATTTCATTTCTTAAATTCTCGTCAGGTTCTTGTCAATTCCCAAAGATTTTGAACCTATTATTCAGCCTATCCTTATAGTAAATGGCTTGTCCTGATTCTATTGTTGTGTTGTGTTATACACCCGTGGCTATCTGATTTATTTAATGTAGGCACTTGTTAAGAATCCAGAAGTGATATGGCGTTAGCAGAGTAACTGGTAACTACATTATCAACTCTGTGCCTTTTATTTGTGACGGGCAGAGTAAGACTTTTTCATTGTGATCGTACCGCCTATGTAAATAAACGTTTCAAGAGATTCAGGAGGTAGCTTCAAGAGAACGTTTACTCAGCTCAATAGAGCATTATTCTTGCTCTTGAAAGGTAAAGTGAGAGGGGGTGGAGGCGGGATAAGAGGGGATACGATCCATGGAATAATTATTGTTAAAAAAGGTAGCTCCTTTCCATGGCTAATTAGAAACCTGTGTATCAGCATCTTATTCCAGGAGAGTGTACAGTATATGGGTAATTTTTTCTTCATTTTCATTTCTACGCTTACGCTTGAATTAAACGCATTCGCGTGACACGCATCAAGGGATTTACACACATATACACTCAATTTTTTTATCTTACCAGCTTACACTTCAATTAAACAGCGGATTGAAGCTTTTGCTTTGATACCAAGTTCTTGGAAAGACGATACATTGGCCGGCTTTTGGCAACATTACAAAGCTGCACGTGCTTGCTTTTTACATTTAACTTTTGAGTTTACATTATCCTGTTGTACTTTTTTTACTACATGCCCATCCAAACGATTCTCTTCTTCAGTAACTAATACCCCGATTTTGTAGGCTTTTTCTACTTTTTACAAAAGTCACATTTGGCTCAAAAGACGACTTTTTGGATTCTTGGCTAAGCAATGCAGTGTTTTTAAAATATCATGGTCGATCCCTTAGTTTGTGACATGAAGACTAATAGCTGAGTACTTCAGTGGAATGAATTTAAACATTGGCGCATTTGAATTTACGTTATTTGGACCTCGTTCTTGTTGCTGAAGGCTATGCATGTGTCTAGTTATATTCTAGATTATATCTTGCAAAGTAGGAGTAACGAATTCGCATTTATATACGTCTAGTCGCAAATCCCAAAAAATGATTAAATGTTGGTACCTGCAAGCACCTCTTGAGTGAAAGTAATAAGATTATATATGTTGATAACCAAGAAGAAGCTACTCAAGTTCTAGTCTGTTACACTGAGTGATTTTGCGGAGACATGTATCACCGGTTTTCGCTATCATTTGAATCAGCTTTTGGAGACGTTGATATCATTTTGTTTTGATCTTCTATCCAGCTCCGGGTTCAACTGTGCATGTTTACCATTGTATCCCCTCTTACGAGGGCCTGAGTAAACAAAATGTGAGACTTTAGGAATCGGAATTCTATTCCTAAGCTTGAAATTCGCTGAATTAATGATATTTGCTGGCACCTTCTGACGTTGCTAAACTGCTTAATTTATTTAATTTTTGTCGCTATGTTTGTTTTGTCAAATCAAGATGAGAAAATTTTGCAAAAGGAGGGTGTTAAGAATCTATGAAGGATGGAAATAGAGGAGGTAGTACAACGTTTAGTAGCGACATTTGTTATTAATTCAGGTCAAGAATCACGGATTTTGCGGACTTTAAAAAAGGTCTTGCTTAACTGATGGCAAGTCCAAGGAAAAGACTACCTTTATACTAGGTAGTTGAAAATGGCTTCATCAGGCAATAGGGTTTAGAGATAATCAGTGCTTGTGCTCCAGATCAGTAAGGGTTGATATATTCGGAGCAGAAAATGAAGGTCAGGCATGTGTATAGACGGCATCCAGTACAATAAATATTGTAGCTTGTTTTACATCTACGTAATAATTTACAAGTTTATCCATGAATTTTTAACAGTAAAATCTTCAAAGCTATTTACAAAATTAATTATTCCCTTGTGTGTCTCTTGATTCAAGACTCTTGAGTGAAAGATGAAAGCAACGTCCAACGTGACCTGTTACAAGATTAAGACCTTGTAGAATATCAATGCCTGAGGACGTGCCAAATATTCTCTCACTGGAGGTGAACAGCTGTAAATAAAATGTGCAATGTTTATGTAGCGTTTGCCTGCCACAACCTATAGACGTTGCAAAGCAAGGTAGGCTAGGATGGACGGGTTCTTCCAGCAAGAGCACCCTGGGGCAGTCCAGGTTGGTAGAGGCAACGAGGCAAGTCTGCACACAAGAGAAATTGCAAATAAGTTGCAAATTTATATGAAGTCAGAGAGAGAGAGGGTTGCAATAAAATTCGTACAATTTCATACGAAAACAAAATAATTAAGTCGCATTAAAACTTTTTTCCCCGCGGTGAGTTCTCTTGCTTAGTCTGCTTGCTTGCAATTACTTATGCAAATTCTGCAAGTATTTATACATTTTTTGCGAGCTTTATACTTGGCTGCTATACATGTAAGAAATTCGCGATTCTCTGAATTCCAGTAGTCGCCGTCTCCACCGGCTGACTTACAGAGTCTTTGCTTCGTAACTTGTGCCAATTAAGAAGGATTTCATTCCTCATTTATTGGCTCCAGTCTGATTTCATTCTTGATTTTGCTCTCACCTATGCCAAGCAAGTATTGCTAGTTGAGGATATACTATATAATATAGTGCAGAAGACTAGGAGTGCTGGGATTGAATGCCTAAAAAATCTCACTCTTTTCCCCATTAATGCATTTTGCCGCTACTACGGCTTCTCTTCATCACCTCACCTTGACTGGTTCTCCCCCTCCTTCTGTCCGTAAAATTTTCACATAATTCGTATTCACAACAACTTACATGTTCTAAGGTATATTTCCAGCAGGACCACCAGTTCACTTTGCTAAACCTGTTTCTTTATTACCACTATTTCTCCAGCAGCTCTTTAAATTGATGCCATCCATTTATTCAAGTTTCCCACTCCGTTTCCTTGTACTCCTTCCCTCAGATCCCGACTCAATGAAAGAGAATACATTAATTACTTCTCAACCATGCATGACATTGAGTCAATCATAAATAAATTATGCCGCTCTCTAATTCTTTCACTTTTAGAATTCTATGTTTCTACCACAGCTGAAGCTTTAACTTGTGTACGAATAATGACCGGTTCGGTCCTATATTACATATATATTTATACTTTAAAATATATTATGCGAAATAATTAAGGTTATCTGTGAGGATGATGATGGCTACCTCCTGGAACCTGGAAGACTGGGCCTTAGGAAAATATTATTATATTTATCGATCAACTTAATATTTTTAAGTATTTCGTTTCTTTGATACTATGCAGCAAAGGCATGAGAGAAAATGGGAATTATTATTCAAATTATAACTTCAAAGTGGATATATACTATTTAGTAGGAAAACACTTGTTTGGCTGGAGCCCGTCCTAATTGGCGACGCGTTTATTATTCTTAATGGCGTTGGCGTTATCAGCTAATAAAAAACAAGTCGACGGTGATGGCTACCGGTGTAGTAGCTTATTATCCTACTTGATTAGAACTGGAGGCATACTAACTAGGCTTTATGATTGACGATCAATCCCCGCACTCACCCGATGCTAGAGCAAATGAATATGAAGGTTTAGAAAAAAGTAAAATTATACAACTATAGCTATGTGGATGCATAGGCTAGCTAGGATACGATAGCCATGGGATTATTAAGAGCACTTACATATTTCTTCTCTATCATCAAACTTACGAGTTTTCTCCGCCCCTGGCACTGTCGTACTGTTCAGTCGGGCATTACTAATGGACCTTAATCTCAATTCCAGCTCAGCCGACCACCACTTAATCTGACACCTTTCAATAAAGCTTGATATTCTACTGTACGTCCTACCGCATCTGGAATCCCTGAAATCCCTGGGATGTTCATAACAAGTTACACGTTGCCCCTGCTCTTGTGAAACACGTTAAGGTCATGTCCTATGGGCTTGGTATGAAAATCCAAGATAATCAAGGAAATTAATCCAGCAAGTTCTTGCGGGCACTTTTTGCGAGGAATATAAACTAAGTCGAAACTATTTTTTACTCTAGCTATTTCTTCTGATTTCTGATGAAGAGCTCAACAGCTGGTTGGAAGTATGCCTACGTCAATGAGAAATATAAAAAGTGTGAAGTGAGAGTGGAGTTCCTTTAAGCTGGAAAATGAAAATGTTACGCAAAACTTTTAAACATGTGAGTTCTTTGAAGGACGCCCAGTGGATTCTCTTCAAACCAAGATTCACATGATTCACATTCACGCTGTATATCCAGGAGTACATTGACCAAATCAAGTCTTTGGTTTTCCCAAACTCTTCCCTTACTTGGGCGAATCAACTTGTAAATAGTTCATTCGATATTATTTGTTACATTCTTGGGATACCTGGATGGAATGACGATGAGTTGTACAAGGACAGGAGGGGAGGCGTCTTTTCCTGTTTTGCTCTACAATTATTCCATTCCTCTCTTCAATCATTTGCTCTCATAACGTTTCTGAACTTTATGAGTTAGCAGAAGCTACTGAAGGAAATGGACTCCCTGCGAATTGAATCATGCTCAGTCAGCATAATTAGTTCTATTCAAGGGAGAAGAAATAGTACAGACTGCAAGCCTGCCGGAATCACCTTCACTCAGATCACAAGTAACTCTTGCCCATTCTTATTTCGCAACTGCATTAACCTCGTACAGCAGCTCATTGGAAGACGTAGTAATTTTTTTCTAGCAATTCCAGGTTAAAATGTACACGTCCTTGAATATTATGTTTCACACACAGAGAGGGTCTTAGTTCAGTGTAACGAGACAAAAAATAAAATATATACATATCCCATATTCGACCGTTTCTCAGGGGTTAGATTGAGAAAAGCTGTTCTCAAAACTTGTGTGCGTCTTCTGTTTTGTTGCCGATTAAATAATTCACATATTAGATACATGTAAGGATAAAGACACCGCCAATGTTAAAGCCGAGTCCTCCATGTTTTCTTTCGCCGTTCTTAACAAAACGGGGGCTTGTCATTGAAGTTGCTTAGGGATATTGATCCCCAAACATGCAGAATGGTTTAGAATCTTTTATTTTTAAAAAATAAACTTCATTACCATGGCTAAAAGTTAATTAATTTTTCCAGTCTTCTGCTTCAAGTATTCTTTTTTTTTGTTCCAAGGATCGACATCGACTAGACTAAAGCTCTCAAGTGTCAGACAGTTTTTAAGAAATTTTGGTGAAAGCAACAGGGTGTTGTTTAGAAAGTTAAGATTCTCTTTTCTTTCTTACTTTAAGTTCTAGTACACTCAAGTCCTGTAACCCAGAGAATCTCGAAAATAGCTTAGATAAAGAATAGTCCTTCTTGGATTAAACACAATACCGTTTAACTTGACATTTTTTTCTCTTTGAATTCAAAAGACCGACTGCACCGAGCACTAAACAAATAACCTGTTGCTGAGTAACCTGTTCCTGAAGGTTCCGAGAAAGTTGTTCCAGAGAAAGCAGTTGCGAATGAGATCATACTCAGCGACTACCGTCTGTAAACGCATTCTGAGTTGATTCTCATTAAGCTTTTTCTAAGCCTACCCTCAAGAATATGAGACTACAAGAGGTCAGTTACAGAAGCCTTGGAGATGATTGACCGTCCTTGAGGACTCTGCGGGATGCGATTCGGGCGTAAATAACTATCATAGAATCCCAGAGTATTAAAAGAAATTCCAAGAAGAGTTCTCAACCACAGTTTATAAATACAAGCATTCCCATATTTTTACAAGGAGGTTAGTAATTTAATTTTAAATGTTAATCTTTCTACCTTCTGTAAATGGTAACTCCCCTTGAAGTATATGTTCAGAAATGAAAGAAATAAGAATCCTTTCATTTTACTTGAGCATGGAAGGATAAAATTATATTTTTTCTTCGCCATTTTTCATTCCGGTATAATCCATCATCTTTGTACATATCCGAGAGATGTAAACCTCATCCGCTACTTTCACCTACTTCCTTTTCTTTCTCCGTTATGCTCCTTCTTGAATTTTGCCTCCAGCTGTCTGACGTCCGTGGAAAGGCACTATTCCTAGTGCGAAAAATTAACTATGTGGCCATTCTCACGACATCGGATCTAGTCGGATTTTTTCATATGGTTTCTGCATTGCTCATCTGGAATGATTGCCAGACTATCGAAATACAGTGAACAATCAGCTTTTCAGTACGTGTGTCACGAGGAATGAAGCTGATCTTGTTATGCTATGCATGGTGCGGTGGGTGACTTCATTCTTCTAGCCAGTCCATGCACAAACTGCGGTTGTAAACTAAGGAAGACTAGCTGGTGGGATGAATATTAAACAAAGCTCATTCTAAAGCTATTCTCAAATAGGGTTTATGTACATTGATATATTCCTCTAGCTACAATAATACCATCTCCCTATTTGTATTGTCCCGAACAAAGTTGACCATTATTGATTGTGTATATTTCCAAGGAAATTGATTTTGTCACCGCTACACATCTTTTAAAGTAATATTCTTACAAAGAATTCCTCCCCTCTTTTATTGACTCCATTTCTTCTCCTCTGTATCCCTCTTTTTCCTCTATTCATTCCTTCCATGGTTGGTAACTACTATACCCAAAACAGTGGAATTGATCCCTAGAACAAACCCACCGACCACATTACAATCCCTACCCCTACCCTACTAGCCTTTCAGTAAACCCAAGCAGACCATTAAACTACTACAACATGCAGAATGGAGGGACTATGCAGACAAGGATTTAAACCGCCTCCCCGTAGTATATAATCTGGGCTATAATTTAAATCTTCTTTGGGCTAACAATTGATGGTGTGTGCCCATTTTTCTAGGAAAATCTTCCTAAACTTGTTCTCCTCCTCCTCCTCGTCTATATAACCTCTTTTGTTATTCTTTTACCAGTCAAGGGCCTTTTTCTCTCACCCTCCTCACCCATCCCCAAAACGCTCATGCTTTCCTTTTCCTTAAAAACCTTTACTATTGCCGACAACAAGAGCCACTTATTTCATTTCCCTCCCCACTTAACTTTTCACACACACCACACATACTTGCACTACCTCGTGTAGCGAAGTGACTTAGGAACTTGTACTAACTGTAACGACCTACCCTAAGTTAGGGTCCGTAACTCAAGAAACTGGCTTGAAGCCTTCATGTGTCCTCTACTGTCTCCATCTCTGCCATTCCTCGGGTCCCTCCCTCACTCCATCTTTGTCACCCCGGAAGAATTGATCCTTTCTCCAGGGTCCTGTAGAAAAGTCAAGTTACTACTCATACTCTTGCCCAAATTACAATGTCCTCTATTATTACTGTACTCTTTCCTACAATTCCATTATCTTATTATTCTCCTTCCCGGTAATTCCCAACACTCTCATTATGACGGACACGGGTCCGTCTTGGTTACACTAAACCCTTGAGGAGAGAATAAGAAAAAGGGCAAAGTCTACTTGTATTTACACAATTACCCCTACCCCTCTTCATCTAATATTTCTCCTAATTGCAGTATTTTAGCTTATCGAACAAATTTTGTGGGAACAAACATGACTGTTGTACTCGAAAGGAATGGAAGGACTCGGCTCATTCTTACTGTGGTACGGCGTAAGCGGATATCTCTGAGTGTAACTCAACCATTACGTTAACTATAGATAGACAGCTTTCTGACCGCTTAGCCATCATCATGAAACGTTTAATTAACCCTCCAGCTACGCACTACCCCTTCTATTAATTCACGTTTAGCTCAATAAACACCGGCCATCATATATGTACCTTGTAGTGAAGAGGAACTTGTAATAGCTGTGGCCTATTAAACGATTCTTACGTCTATATGCTCATCCTTCTCTTTTAGAACTTTGAGGAGAGTGTCGTCGGTTAAGGGTGAAGGGGGTACAATATGCCCCAGAAGAGAGGGACGAGCTACAAAATGCTTTTCACTCCCCAATAACTCATTGACTTTATTTATGGAGGAGCTCCACGTCCCACGTCCCACTTGTTTTCCGTAATTTGTGTACCTGTAATCCCCGACCGGGTATTCTGATGCACTCTCCAAATGTTTGTATGGCCCCCTGCCTGACTACAATGGAGTGTAGCTCATATATGTACAACACTCACCTTGTCGAGCACCGTGTCACTCAGCATTAGATCGACATATGTTAGTAGTTCCATGAGGAATCCATGTGGCATGTAGAAGGAAGGAGCAATGAGTCGAAGTTGGTATTTTTCTCTTTTACGTAAGAGCATATGCGAATAAATGGAGGTACGAGGCGCTCAATAAAACACTACTTGTATTGTTTTGAATAGTTCTATAAATGATGGATCCTGTTGTGCTGATGCTGTTGTAATAGCCGACTCCGCCATTCCCGGAGTAGTAAGTGAAGAGAGTCAGGAGGAGACTTGCTACACGCGCTAAATGGATGTATGTGGTTACATACGAACATACTGATAAAGGTAGAATTATCCCGGGAGAAAGCAACGAGTTGAGCTAGAAATATAATAGGAGTGGTGATACTGGAGTAGTGGATTGAAGATGGAAATTCCGCTCTTTGCCATTTTGCCCGCTATTAACTTGAGAAGGTGAATGGAGGATTTTGGGGAGGTCAAGTTAGGTGGAAGAGAGGTTTCTGTTGGGCTCAATAAAATTGAGGGAAATGATTAGCTTAGTATTGGGGTAGATGGAATAAGTGGGGAAGTGGAGATAAGCTCTTGCTTGGCCAACAACTCCCGTCTAAATCTCATCTTCTGGAGCCAGTCACCATGGGGTTCTCTAATAGTGTTTTGTCTACAAAAACCTTCGGCCTTGCTCTGCCCTCTTAAATCCCTCCCATCAAAATATAATGTGTATTCATCACCGAAATACGTTATTAGAAGATCTGACCCGGGGAAGACGTAGGTAAAAGGAACTAAATGACAAGTGAATCAAATATTGTTCAACCAATTCTTTCCCTATTATCGCGTAATATTGAAAAGAGTTTCTTGATGAGAGTAAACGTTGAGTCACCTGCTCAGACTCACACATTACCTTCCATGCTCATCTCTTCCGCATCCTACAATCGTTTCTAATGTGAGCGGAAAATATACGGATATAGTGATGGAATTATGATGAATAAGTCTAGCCTGAAGCTCCGCCTCCGCCATTTTATCATCTGTTCCACGCATACAACTGAGTCACACAAAAACTCACGATAGATGATGATGGTAGGGAATGAGGTAAGGTAAACTTAAAGTTTTGTCTTATACGGACCACCTCAACTTTGAAAATAAAAGAATGACTCTGTACAGACCTGTAAAGTTCTACTACATTCTCTCATTTTTGAAAGGTCGGGACGGTGCTCCGGACGGAGGGAGGATTGTAGTAAGTGTAAAGTGGGTGGGGGAGGGTAGTAGTAAATGAATCGGTAAGTTAGCTACCTGCACAGGGGTACGGAGATGAACAATAGAGAGTAAGTTACGGGGGGATGACCAAAGTGTCGGCCGGATCGGGTCCGAGATAAGCGACCGTAGTTTTGAGGGTTGGAGAGCAATGCGGAATGGAGTAAAATTCTGGGCTGGGCCTATCTGTAAAATCGTTGACAGTTTCTCGTAAAACTTTTCCAAGTTTCCCCAATCCTCATTCAAAGGAAGTCATCTGAGATGAAGAAAAGTAAGCGTAGTATGCACCTTCTTGAATTGGCCTGGATGGAGGAAGACAATAAGACAATGAAGGGAACACTAATGTCTCCTCCATTACGTTCTCTGTCACTTTTACTACGAATCCCAAAAGGATCCCTCTCCTAGTCCGTTAGTTTTCCTTAAAAGGTCAACAAGAAGAGTGTGTGTCTACGTCTACGAAGGGGCGTCTAAGGGATTGAAATTTGTTCCGGACACTGCAACACCCTTGCAGGTATAAGCCACTCGGATGAGTCAACTTAGCCTTCAGTCAAGGGTCCGAGAGGAAAGGGTCAGCGTCTTATCCTTAGCCATCTCAGGTGACCCAACCCACTCAAATCATTCAAGGAGCAGTGTTCCAGGAGACCAAGGAGAAAAGACGAGTCAAGTGAAGAGACAGCTTGAAGAAGGGAGATTTTAAAGAGGTTCGTACCTGTCGGAACTTAGAGAGGAGGCGGGAAAATTTCGAGGTAACCGCACACAACAGAAGAATACATGTTACCTCTGTGGATAACATGGGGGTCAATTCTCAGTTGTGAGCGTTGGAGGAAAAAGTGATAGATGTGATTTCTACCTATTGTCCCCGTTTCCCTCTGTCACTTTTCATTTAAGACCCTTCTCCGCCCCTGTTCCTTAAACGTGTTGTTGTGGCGGCAGCGGTGTCCGTCCCGCCTTGGACAGAAACGTTTCACGCAGCTAACGCTTGAGCCTTTTAGATTTTGCAACATTGCTTTTCGCTCTTGGAGAGATGTACCAGTTGTACTTGTATGCTTTGTAGTATAATAGAGGTGGTTGGATCGCTATAAAATCAATGGTGTAGTATAGTCTTGAAGGGTCCTTAGTCCTTGCTCCTTGTAGTTGTCTATGTGTACAGTTTTGTTGGCTAAGATGACAACTCGGATGGTTGTCGGGGAGTCGCAAGAAAGAATTTTTAGCTAGGAGCAGAGCTGGCGGAGCAAATGAGAAGATGTGAAAGTATTGTCATATTCTTGAGCGTTTCTTATGAATCACGACGCTTATCCCTATCCCTCGCCGAGATCTAAAATCGTTTTCCCTCTCATCCATGCTTTATTACTGGAAGTGCGTCTTCTATAATCTTTACAATTGAATTACATAGGCGGATGGACTTTTTCCCACCCTCCCCGCCTTCTTTGTGTTCAAAAAGTCTTATCCAGCGTCTTGTTTGAAGAGAATGAAATTCCCTGTAAAAATAAGTACGAATTCATTCCTTGACATGTATCCATCTCGGGCTTATTCACTATCTGCCCGAAGTCAGGCTGTTGGAGGTTTCCAAGCATGAAATTGTAAATATGCATTCACTCCATCCCGACGGAAAAGGGCTCCAGAAGATCATTGCTCCTATCCCTTAAGGACAGGACGTAAATTCTTCAATTTACTACTACTTTGCCATCTTCCAAAGTAGACACGTCCTTCTCTCTCTCTCTCTCTCTCTCTCTCTCTCTCTCTCTCTATAACCCTCCCACCGTCCATCCACAGTCATTCTTCTCGTGCCAGTCTCTCGGCACTTGATTGTTTCCAACATCCCAAACCTCGGCCCATTCTGTCCAGTCATCCAGTCCTGGTTCAGCTCAGTCAAGTCTCGCACAAGTAAGTCAAGCAGTCTTAAGTTTTCCATCCATGATCGCATGAAACCTCTGGAAAGTTCCCTTAGCTACAGTCCCGTGGACCTGTCCCGAAATCTATCAAAGGCGGAGTCGGGGAAAGAATGAGGTTGTGGAGCATGATTTGGAGTGCGAAGGAAGATGGCAAGGGATTCTGCATACAACCTCAGGACAATGAGGATGTATATCTTGTAAATTGTTGAGCATCATAATCCTTGAGTCCTCCATGGTGTATATACTACTCTTGTTATGGAGGTAGGGAGACTCACCTACGGGGATGCGGACAGTAAATAAATACTTAAACTCCCCGTATAATCCCTTTGTTACCTCAAGAGAGTTGAATCATGGAGTGCACCCTATTCATAGCGGAATGACTGCATAAAATCTTCTCTCCTACCTCCTAAACCTTGGGATGATCCTGGAGGAGTCGCAGTCCTTGCGTCTCTTTCTCTCTTCCACATAAGCATTCTATTAACTCTCACACAAGAGCCCAACTCATCATTCTCATTATTGAACATTTATTATTGACTCCTGAGGGTACTCTATATTCCCTTTGTTCTGGAACAATGCAACAAGATCCCCTCCACCTGATACCCTCTCTGTCTTCTTGTCCTCAATGGGGGCACTCAACTGGCCGTAATACTCTGTACAAAACCCAGTCACAAACATTGGATTTACTCTCGGAGCTTGTCCTCTCCGGTCCAAGACCGCCTAAACCATTCTTGGAGATGAAACTCCAGCTAGTTCTAGCAGCAGCAACACTTAAGACTAGAACTAGATTATGGAGACTAAGCGGGGGCGGGGAAATGGGAGCCGTGTCCAGTTGAATCCCACACCTGTAAATCCGCCAACTTCTTTTCCAGAAGAATACTCCTCCGTCCGGCTCAGGATGTTGCTGTGGCGTGGTGAGGATTGAGGGTGAGAGAAAGACGGAGACGGATTGTTTAAGTTACAATCTTTGTAAATATATAAATCCTCCAGCATCTTTACTTCGCCCCTTTGGAACCCGCTTCCATTCTCCTCGTCACGTAATAGTAAATTCTATAATTGGTTAAAAATCTGTCACCTTGATTTACATACCCCTATCCAATTAGTCGCTGCCTGCTACTTCCAGCCCTGCTTTACACACAATCACGGCTCTTCACATTACATACACTCTTTTATTCTCTCCAGCAGTTCCAGCAGCTCCAGTTCCATGTGTATTTTGTCATGCTTCTTTTGTCAAAAACGCATTGCTGCCTTGAGATTTGAAACCTATTGTGGAAAATCTGGCCTCTCTCTCTCTCTCTTTATGTGCTTTCCAGTCAGGGTTTAGATTTCTTTCCAGCTCGCCTGGAAACTCTTGTGAAATCCAATAAATATCCCATTCTATATGCATTCATGTAAATTTCAAACTCACGCTTCGTCCTTTTCTCTCATCTCTTTATTGCTTGACACTCTCAACCTTTCCCACATCTTTCCATATTTACAAGTGTTTAGGAATCTAAAAGAAGGGTCTTTTGAGTCATTAGTTTGCGGGCTGGAAAGAATTAGAATTCTGTCCTTCATATACATGGGTTAAATTAGCTCTGACACTGTAAGGATTACGACTTTGTAAAATAATTCTTGGAGCCATCTTTTATATGCGAGGCTGAAAAAAAACATTCATTTTCACATGAGCATGAAATTATTTGACCCAGCAACTTTTTACAAAGTTAAGTCAGTCCTGACTGCTTTACTGATTTTCTCCCTTCGAATTATTCCTACCCTTTCGTAAACGTGCTGGTTAAATGAGCTGGAACTTTCTCCTTGGCTCATTGACGTTTTACTAACACCGGCTGACTGACTGGCTCTCCGGGTTTTTCCGTATCAGCTACTTTTAAGCGTCTTGAATCCTTAAAAAAATGGTGTCACACCCAACTCGGACACTGGAGAAGGAGGAAGCTGCAATGATCCCTGAGGCGATTGTTTAAGATGCCTTGTAAATTGTGCCCTCTTGTCCTTTTTTACTGGTCTTCCTGTAAATGTATTATTGTGGGACTGATTGGTGGTGAAAAGGGAAATTATTGCAGTCGTTCCTGTTTCTTCTTTAATGAATTTTACATTCCCCGGAAGATTTGGGTTTCTCTAGGAGACCCAAGTCTCAGAATCTTAATCCCCCGGACTTGGCCCTTTGGGATTGTCCCAACATGAGCTAAGTTTGTAGCAGTCTGGACTCTGGAAAAGTTCAACTAGTTTATTTACTACTAACCCTTAGCACCAAGGTCCCAGCTTGTTATATTGTTGTCGGGACAAACGTTTTAAATTTGATGGGGGGCGTTCTCATTCCCAGCCTCTACATTGCTATTAATTCTTACTTGTCTTTTAAACCTCTGTATTTAGAGCAATCACCGGAGGGTTTTATTTATGAGCTACCCCTTTCCCCCTCCCAAATCCCGGCCTATTCCATGTTTACTTTTATTTCCTTCAAGAAAAAGAGGGAAAGTTTCCTCATTCTCCCACAAAAACCTCCGCCCGAATTACATCTTTCCGCAGACAGGGGAGGGAATAAACAGAGACGCGGGATTTTTTGGGCAAGGAATCCAAAGGCTGGCTTGTGAAAATAACCAAGTTTCTTCATTCTCTCCCTCCCATCTTTCTTTCCCTATCTTTCCTTTACTATCAACTAAATTTTAGTATCATCCTCCTCCGTATTTCTCTCTCGTCACTCATCGTCATCATCTCGCAGAATTGCAAAGCATGCTCCGATCCTATTGATTTTATGTCCTGGCTCTTGTTCATACAGCAAGCCTCCTCCTTCTTATCTTTCACACTCATTCATGTAACAGTTACAATTAACACTCTATCCGCGTCCTTTCAAAGGAATAGCTTTGCTTGGAAAATAAATGTTACAATGAATCCCTTGTCAGATTTTTTACTCTTGTGTCAACTTGGTATAACTCGGTTGCAACAGTTTTCAGCATGGATTTCTCCGTTCAAGTTGTAAGCTTCCTCAAAGAGTGTGGACGCTGACAGGAGTTTCCGAAAAATGTCTACGTCTGTGTCCGTCTGTTAACGCTTCCAGCTCTGTTGGTGATACGGTGATAGCTTTAAAGATTCGCAATCATTCAGCACCGGGCGGGGTGGGATGAGGCTGAAAGAGATAAGATCCTTGAGATGGTATATACCGCCTCCCCTGTTTTCAACTCAATGAGAAGGCGTAACACTTAAAGCTTTCATTGGCGTACGAATACGGGGAGCAGCGGCAGAGTCGAAGAAGACGCTTTGGCTGGCAATGCTCAAAAATAACAGAAATTAATTTATCACGATTATAACTGAAATAACAGTCGTCTCCGGGCCGGCTCAAGAGTCTGCCATATCTGTTTCATTCATCATAAACCAGAGTAAACTAGGAGACGAGAAGCTGGACTTGTTCTCTGGCGGCGACTCCTTTCTCTACTTTACTTACCGATTACTTATTTGTAACAGTTCTCGGGAAACATGTGGAACGCGTCTCATTCGCATCTCTCCTTCTTCTTCGACTACTCGGATTTTCTTTATTCCTTTGATAAGGCTGGAAGGAAGGGGGTGAGGGGGAGTGTGAATCATTGAACTTCTACATCCATGCGGAATCCATTGACTTATGGCCATGCAATTAGTCTTGGAGCAGATTCCTCTGTTTTCTTTTCTCCCACTTACCCTCAATTTCCACCCATCATCCCCGGTAGTATGCTTCGCTTAATCCATGCTCAGATTGCAGATGTAGTGTCGGAGGGAGAAGCTTAACGTCAAAGAATATTCACCCCTGCCACAGAGTTATGACAGGAAGACAAGGCAGACACTACTTTCTCTATCTCCTTCATGACTTTTAAGTATATTTTAAGTAAATCAAAAGTATTTACATTAAACTCTCCTCCTCCTCCGCTCTTAACAACCCACCTTTTATTATTATCCTCCTCCCGAAAAATCCTTTTCTCCGCTCTTAACAGCTCCTGCCCTTTCCCAGTCCCAATCTGATCTTTGTGGCTGAAGTACAAAAGGGTTGTCCACACAAACGACGTGTTTTAAATCCCATAGCCGCTGGCTTTAGCTACTGGTTTAGTTGTCCTAATGGTCCTCAAGTACTGAATGCCCCTCCTTCACCATTATCTTCATTGTCTAATTAATGCTTCCAATTCTGCAATCCTAACTAATTTTACACAAGACTGCAATTATTTGATTCCGAAAAAATCCTAAAGACACTGCAATTAAATCATCTACTTTACTGCATTCCCCCCAGCTTCGTCAACTCTAATGACCATGAATCTCAGGTTATTAGATGAAACTGTGCCGTACTTTCCTTGGTATAAGGAATACGATTAAGTAAGTCAGTAACTCAACCCAGGGTCAGGGTATTGAAGCAAGTACACATCAAGAAGTGTGTACCTAATTTCACGGATCTATCCACGCTGTACTCTGTACGCTAATGACGTCCACAGTACATGTCTCCATCCTCTAGTGACGGTTTACACGGAGCGCATTACGTATTAATGAGTCCGTCCGGTGGCTATCAAGAGGAAACAACTCGGCTATATCTCTCAAGGTTTTAATGGCTTATTAGAATACTGTGGAGTGGTGAAAATATGCGCTTACATGTGTTTGACAGCCTCTTGACACTCCTGTCGTAATATCGCAAAATTGACTTTCACCGGGGAAAGTTGCCTTCTTGACGCCGCTCCAATAACGAGGGATATTGTCAAGTGCGAGTAGAAGTACTGGAACATAAACGTAGTTTTCTACGAGCTATTCAGCTGCTTATGTCGGCAAAGTAATGTTTAATTACGGGGATGTGTGTTTATTGTGTCGTATAAGTTGCATAGTTCCTAGGTACCTATATTATCCATGTATTTTTAGAATCTAAAGGGTGTTAAAAAGCGCAGACGGATTGGAAAATCCTCTTGATTTTCAATCACTATTTTTCAGGAAAACATTAGTGTTTGATTCAGTTAATAGTTTTTTTTTCTGGTGAAAGCAGGTTTCTAGCCTCTACCACATGTACTCAAGCTTATGTAGGCAGAATAGGAGGAGTCGAGGAGTGGAGGAAGCCAGCTTTAAGCATGTATCAGATCGTTTCAAAGTAGCTGCAAGCAACCATGGCTATGAAAGGATCATGATAATACTCTCTACAACAATCATTAAATCCCGTTTCCGTCCATCCCTCTCCTGGATAAACTGCTCCTGGATTATTTCATATGGATTCAAAAGACTGTAAAATCTGGTATCTCCCAGTGGCTCAAATCAGTCTCGCCTCGCTTTTCTACATGTTTACAAAATCCTGTTTGTTATTGGTGTCTGCCTTTTCCGGCATTACTTCTCACTTGAGAACCACACATTTGCCGCCAATCATACATACAATTAGGAATGTGTACAGGCCCCGAAAAATGATGCGAGAGACTTTAAAAAGGTTCTCAGTATTCTTGTTGTTTCTGGAGAAACATGTTTAGAGTCTGTAGCTTCTGGATTTCAGTAGCTTTATTCCCTTATGTTTTAGGGGCCCATTATTGCTCTAAATTACCGCTTTGCCCTTTTCCAGAAGCCATCAACTTGAGTCACGTCGTACAATTTCATTCATCAGCCAGTCTTGTCTGTCCTAGTACTTTTCATGTACATCTATGCTATCCAAGACTTGGTTTTCATCCCTCACCCATATCTCCTTCTGTAAACCACCTTCAGAATTATTATAAACTCCTCTTGTAAACCTAGTATGAGAACCTTTTCATCTTGGTTCCGTTGCCAGATCCTCCAGAGAATCATCAATTAGCTTTTGTATATAGTTTGAAACCTTTATTTGAGCTCATTCAATAATTTCAGTAACTTTATTGTATTTGAACTGGATATTGGATATACGCTAGGATGAACGGTAAGAAAGTTGCAAATGCTTTGTTCCCTTCCTCATGACTTTAGACATGGTCACTCCACTTGCCTCTCATTTCGCATTATCCCTGGTGTCAGATCTCATTGTTAATGAATGGTAGGAGTTACATGACATGTTTCCTTCCGTACTTAATCAGTAGACAGTGCTCCTGTTTCCAGAAAACAAGAGCTTCATCCAAGTATCAAAACAACGGGAGACCACCAACTAAGATGCTGGGCTATAAGAAAGGATTACGAAAGTTCCTCACTTTCTGTCGCTTATATTATTGTATTAACCGACAGCGTTTAGAGTACGAATACTTGGATTGGTTCTAAGGTACTTGTTGGACCCTGGCGACGATTTTGAGAGTAATTCTGAATAACAAGCGCTCTTTGCTACCTGTGTATTTGACGGCGATCTGGCAAGAGAAAGCCATGATACATAATGTATCACGTAAATACTTGTCTTCATTACCAGATAGCCCGTAGGTTGTTCACAACCTCCTGAAACACATACAGGTCTAAAGGTGTGGACGCGGGTTGGTTGTATGTATCGGCCGTATATTGAATAGAAGCGATAGGTAGGGAATGATGGTAGGTACGCTTACGGTAAGGTAGGTAGCGGAGCAGAAAAGATGCAAGTCAAAATACACGAGAAGCCAAGTCAAATAGGTAAATAATTACCTTCGTGCCGGAGTATATTAATTTCTAACAAGACAGCCACAATTTCAGGATAGTTTAACAGCTTCGTTGGCCAAAGGCCTGGAAATTAACATTTATGTATTAAAAGCCCTGTGCTAAAGGGTAAAGAGGCTCGGGAAATTAAAAGACAAAAGGCTGCGACTCTTGCTTATAGCCGAATCGAGCTCCTTGAATCGCTTCACGTTCTCAAGACGAAATACTAGCTACTAGCTACATAGCGACGTCTGTAAATGTTTGTTTTCGTAGTACTATTTTTTCTCATCACTACTAAAAGGTCCTTGTGTCTGGCGTGAATGGGACTCATGAGCTTATCCGTAATATAGTGTGACTTTCCTTGTCCCTTTCCTAAGGTTTCTGTCAACACCCTACTCTTACGTCCCTCCTGTTATTTATTTCACGAGAAAGACCTCCATGTCTCATCACCCCTCTTTCTCGCACTCTTTTAATACTCCTCTTGATTACCTCCTTCCTCCAGCTCTCACCTTCTTTTCTGCTTTTCTCTAATACTTTCGCACTGTCTTTACTCCAAAACGTCATACCCTTCTTACCAACTGCTCACTCTGTCCTCGAGAGTATTTAATCCAGAAGAACCTTTGAAACTTGTGCTTCCAGCTACGGTTTGGTTTCACACTCCCCTGCCGTTTCCTGCGCTTCGCAACCACGTTATATTTTTGCTGAGAATGAAATTTTAATTGCTGTATTTTTTAAGGAGAGTCGATAAGCACAGGGTTGCAAAACGATTTGGCAGGACTATTCCAGTTTGCAGTGCGGAATTAAGGCCGACCGGTCTGAAGAGCGGAGGTAGGTGTGAAAAGGGAGGTTGCTTTGGGGGATGATGAAAAACGCAGTAAGTTAAAAGGCATGAGAACGATTGGGAATGGTTAGTTTGCTTACTGTTTTATTGATGAATCGACTTCCTTGGATTGGGAAACGGTCCTGACGGGCAGCAGGAGAAAGGAGTTGGGGGATATGAATAAATTAGCGAGAGGAGCTAGCTAAAGGAGGAATATGTGGACTTTAGGAATTTTTGGCGATTAAATGTTTGAAGGTCGTTTTGCCGGAGTATTATCGCTGGCGTATCGCTGGCTAGCTGGCCACAGGGCTGGTTGAACCGGAACTAAAACGGAAAAGTTACGAGGGAGAAGGATTGATGACACTTTTAAAAGTCTATGTTTTAGGGGAATTTTAAAAAGGGCGTTTCGAGTCAGGCTGCTGTCATACGTAAAGTGTACATTAGACGAAATATATGGAACAATGCAAATATGTATTTATTTCTATTCTTTTAGGTAAACAGGACAAGAGACAGACAATGGGGTTTGATGGGAGTAGAAATGTTTTTGCATTAATCCTACCTAATGTTGGATCCTTGTTCAAGAAATCGCGATGAATAATTTAAGGCTTGGCGGTATCGCGAATATTCCAAGAATTCTTGCTGGGAAAACTTTTGAAATTCCTCTCTTTGATTCCCGCAGTCTGACATTGCTTTTGCTTTCAGGGATGGAGATCAAAGTTAGATCTGTTTGCTCAGGTATTTAAATGAAGCTGTCTTTGTTGCAACGTATAGAGTGTAGGCAAATCAATGCGTCATTCATAGCCAGAAAATAGAGAATAAGGGAATAAATTTCTTCGGAATTCTTCAGGTTTCCTATTAAACAAACGTGATCACTTGGGATTTTATTATTAAAAGAATCCGTGTGGGGGGAGATCAAATATACGGCGTTATGTATACATGTGGGGCATTTGTACACATGTGACGCGAACAAAGTGAGGACTTGGTGGGAGGCGATTGAGAGTCGGCTGTGTTTGCGATTTTTTACTACTTGCAAAACCGTGTATGTTTTTAAGCAGGGTTGACTGCCTGGACAGAAAGATTCTGAGGTATGGAATGTTAAGGTCAGTGGTTGGTCCAGGCATGGCCATGGGGCAGTTGTTGGGGAGGATTCTCTCTGCATGTTCTTGGAGTAAATTTTCCACAAGTTT
Organism: Sminthurides aquaticus; assembly: GCA_906901655.1. NCBI lineage: Eukaryota > Metazoa > Arthropoda > Collembola > Symphypleona > Sminthurididae > Sminthurides > Sminthurides aquaticus. The sequence goes on along the minus strand of CAJQTT010000013.1, from coordinate 3,665,265 downwards.
TACGACTTTCCCTATCGGCTCTTCTCTTGTTTGCCATGCAAAAATATCATTACTTTTCTAACGACCACGCACATATTTAAACCCTTTGCCACCCAACAACGTCCTCTCTCCCCGCGGGCTTGACATGAAAGCTTCCTGTAGCTCCACGTTATGATATTAGAAGATGCAGCAGCACATACTGCATGCTCCAGCCAGGGTGCGGTTATTGAAGGTTGCGTTTTATGGCGAAAGGTAAATTCCGACCCCGTGCTCTTTCTCGTACACCTTCTCTGTCCCCCGTCCATATGTAATTGTCGTGCTCCGGCAATAGATTTTCATCATCACTGCAAACCTCTGCAAATTAAAAGCGGGCGCATAATTTATTCATTAATCACCTGAAATTCATTACAAGCACTGGCAGCAACAGCAGCAACAAGTATTTAGCTTATTTACAAGTCCTATATTGTTTAAAATAACCCCTCCATTTCCTTCCCGGGTAGTTTCGGGGGATCGGTGGAAAGGAGCTGTAATTTGTCGCTTATATAAAAAACTCAAGGGACACGTATTCTGCTGAATCTGCTTGAATTATGTGGAAAAAACAAGTATCTGCATTAGATCCATTCTAGTTTCTTTTTACTTTCCCTCCCCTGGCCCTGCATGAGAGGAGGACAACGTATTTATGGGTATTCCAAGGGACAGTCTGCATAGAGATTCTGCAGATTTCTCTGATAATATCCGCAAATAATTGGAATACCTTTGCTCAGGGTTTTGATTTTCCACGGGATTTATTTTGATATTCCAGAGTTGCAAACATTTTCTCAGCAGCTTGTAATCCCGTCAAAAGAATTACTGCCTGTATGGATTCCCTTTTCAAAATCCCCGACTCGTAGGCTACCTGACCAGCAAACTCGTGATTTTTATTATTCATTCCATAGCTGCACCGTGTCCGGGACGAAACCGACGCGTATGAGCTAAAGGAGTAAAAGTAGGAGGCGGAGAAGAGGCTCTAGGGTATTGCCAATTTTTGCATCCTTTTTACCAGCCATTGTTTATGCTAAGGTGCTACCTATGTATGCATAGAGGAGGAAAACGCTAAACGCATTTGTAGATATATATATATATATATATATTATATTACGAAAAAAGAAGCCACAATTCCGCAATTCCTAGAAAATCAACTTTGAGAACGGAGGAAGAAGCGTCGTGTTGTTCATGCAGGAATCTTGAAGGGTTTTCAAATGCTCAGTTGCTGCTTGTAACAAACTCTCGCCGCTCGTACTACGTACACACACACACACATAACGCATTACGTATTCCAACCAGGTCTTTCTTGAAACATAAGTTGGCAAGCTAGAGAAATCCCATACGGCTTTTATAGTCTCGTCTCATGTACACAGTTTACAATCATATTTTATTACCATCCCCTTCCAACAGTTGCTTCTCCCTAGACGGAAATTAATTTTCCAGTTCCTACCTACCTCGGCCCGCATATTACGCTATCACCGAAGCACATAATCCAAACACCTTTGCTAAAACACAGAGCAACGAGCAACCCAAAATCCATGTTTCCTTGATTTTCTCAAGCATATACCTACCTGTATCTACCTTGACACCAGATTTTCCCGCAATCCGCGCCTAGAGTCTTCTCCTTCTACAGTCTAGATACACAATCATATGCACCTTATCCACGCCGAACTGTTACCTATCACAGGTTGCCCAATACCCGTGCCCTCATTTCATTTTCCGTTCTTCTGTAAAACGAATTATGCTGAGTAAATTAAAGGCTACTCCCGTTACTTTCGTTTTCAGCTTGTCGGTATTTTAATTGTGGCATATTTTCCCAAATCTAATGTCGATATGATGATTCAGGGAATCCGCTACTTTGCCATTACTGCATTGCCCTTGGGAAACAGCCTCGGAGGAATAAATCACTGCGTAGGATTGTAATAGACGATAGCAAGCTTTAGCTCACTTGCTAATTCTCTTAATTCGCTAACTTCTGACAAGTGATAATTAAATGAAGAAGAGTAACCTGTCCTGGGGCAAACAGGACAGCTAGCATACATCCGTCTAGCAATCTATGAATCAAATCAATTAGAGGTTCACATAAAGCTTTTGAAATATGCAACAAGTGCAATTTTCCCACCCTTCTCACAAACATGATTTTAATTACTTTTATATACTCACACGCTCCCGCAACATTCTCAAACCTCAGACCTATCAAATGCACCTTATTAATCTACCTGACCTAACCAGGTTTCCTCCGAGCAATTTCCCATATCATTTTCTTTTATCAACTTTCCCATCCAGTCCTCTGCTTCAAGCCTGCAGGAGGAATACAAGGAATAAAGAAAGAATTTGCAGAAAAGTATTAAATCAAAGGATTTTCCTGCTCGCTCTACGCTCAACCTATACGTACTATATGCCGTACAGTCTCTCATCTTTCGCACAATTAATCACCAATCCGAAATCGCCTCCTGGCTTCCACTAATAAGCTTTTCCTAGAAGCTGGCTAGCATCGTCCTATTTAATGCTGACATTGGCTAAAGCACAGTATTCATTTTGCCGTACAAAGCGTTTCTTTCTCATCCGTCGTTGTCGATTAAATTTTTTTACAAATCCACCAGCTTGGATAATATATACATTTTACACAAGCAAACACTCTGAAATGCATTAATGCAAACAAGAATCTAAAAGTGAGTACGTGATCCTTTTACTTAATCTTGAATTTCTTTTCTTCTCGAATTTCATGACTCTGTGGTGTAGATGAATAACAACTGTTCTTCTGTGTCGTGTTACTAAGTCATTACTACGATACAACCTTGCATTCTTTCTTTCGATGCAATTAGTTTAGTGGAAAAGCTAGAGTGAAGATTAGATGAGCATCGAATTAGGGATCTGGATTTGTAAAACCTCTGTCCTTCGCCTGCATTCTAAGTAAACGAATAAGCAGAGTGTGTCCGACAGTCCGACCTTTGATTATTGTCATTGTCGTTCAGAATTAATGAGAGGGTTTAGTTAAAGGAAATATTAATTCTTTTCGAAAAATCAAACGCTAGGACCTCCTTGATTTTATTAGAGGTCAGAGGTCAGAAGCCAGATTACTAACTGTCATGAGAGATCCAGGGTTCAAATCCAGTGCTAAGCTCCAGCCAGATAGGGTCAACTGCTCATGGCCCTGAATAAAATTGTCAATAGCTAGACAAGATCCTTGCTGTGAAATATTTTAATGTCTTGTAAATCCCGGAGCAGAATTATCCTTAGCGCTTTAAATCCTGTTCGGAAAGCACGAGACAAGTGACTACAAATTACGAAAATGAGGCCGGATTTAGTAGGGAAAAAAATCCTAGTCTCTTCTCCAGTAGCTCCTTTTTTAGCCCGGCTGCTTGCAGCTTCACCCTGCATCTCCAACCAGTCATCTTCAAGATTTTTTCCAGATGACGAACACTTGAGGGTATCTGAAGAATGATTGCAGTAGCAGATCCCGCCAGGGCAGGCCTTGGTCCTTTTAGTATTGCGTGTCCCTAGACCAAATGTATACAAGGGAGGGAGGGGAGGAAAAAACGGAGGGTTGATGTAACAACAAGTGGGTTAGCTCAAATTTGAGGCTGGATTGTGTAACATGAAATGTGCAGACCATAACATGTTTTCTCTTCTTTCTTGGAGATTCTCCAGGAGGACGAAGCCAGGACGAAGCAGGGTGTAAAAAATTGAGAAGAATCCCTTCTTATCCACTTGTTCCAAAAGCGTTTCTTGGGCTGGAATTACAGGAGTTGTAGTTGTAGTAGTAGTAAGAAAGAGTAGCAGTAAATCTCATGCTTTGTAGAAAAGCATCTATGTCCGCAAGTTGTTGCTCTTTTTTCAGAGACAGCCTCTGCTTCTGCTAAGAAGGGGCAGATGCAGCGGCGAGTATGAGGGAAGCGATATTTTCTTTATAGGGCCGTTATTGTCTTCCAGGATTTCTGGTAGCTAAGGTTGATGCCATATAAAAGAGGGCAAACGTGTCCACATGTCATTCCCAGCCCATAATCACCATTACTTCATTAATCCGTGAAATCCCAGTAATATCCGTGGGTAGCGAGAATGTTTCTTCCAAGGAGAATATGCATCGGAAGGACGAGATGAGCGCGTCTTCTTTCTCTCCCGAGCATCAGGTTACATTTGTTGGATTTCGGATTCATCCCCCATGCATTCCATGTCACATGGATGTAAACAATGTTTCCATCCCTTATAATGTCTACCACACATTCCCTCATGCCTCAGTCAGAACAGAAGATGATAATGGTTCTTCAAAAGGAAGCAAGATTCCAGTAGCAATAGGAGTAGTATAAGCGTGCAGCGTAGCGTGTATAGTTTGTAGTCAAAGAGGACAAGGCCGGGACTCGGGGGGAGGGGGACCGCCTGGATGAAGGCATGGTGGAGGACCAAGGGCTCCTGGAGAAAATATCCCTTGTCATTTTTTACCCATTCGTCCCGCTGGAATCCTTCTGCTTCTTCTTCCCCCAAGATGGACATTTACCCTCCACGAAATCATGGAGTAATTCACTCATCTTCACCGCCTCCTCCTCTCCTCTATACATAATGTGAATAATGTCCCTTGAACGCTTCTCATTCTTGTGGCATGAGCTGCCAAATCCTTGACATATGTTAAACAAAGAGAAATTCCAGAACCAATCTCATCCTCACATTCACATCTTCATGTGCTTCAATCCTCCCTTCTCTCGCAGAGTACAGGCTTCCTTTCTTTCTTTACCGCAGTCATGATGTGATGTCCAGGAATGGTGCTCCAACTTGAGCTTCAAAATAGCTTCAGCGGCTTCCACTTCCGTTATTTTCGATTGTTAGTAAATCTGATCCGCGGTAACTTTTAATTCTAGCTTAGAATCTGCAGCTTTTGCAAGGAATGGTTCTGACTCTCATGTCCACGTAGCCTTTTTACAGTGACCAAACAATCTGAAGCATGTGGTCACTGGAGGTATGGTTGACTGGTTGACCATTGGTCAAGTAGTGGATATTTGCAGTGCGCTACTACCATGATTGCAGCAACAGATTCCAAAAGAAGAACCAATCCTCTCATTTACTATTAGTGTTTCTATTCCATTGTGATTCCTGATGAAGAATGATGATGATGGTGGTGGATGTGTTATGCAGAGGAGAGAGAATTCTCCTCCCAATTTGGATCATGTTAATCCCGTCTTCTTCCCAAGTCGTTTCATCGTAGTAGTAGTCGGCTTGGTTGCAGGTTGTAGTAAATAATAGTAAGAGCGTAACTTACTATTGTGCATATGTTAGTAGTAGTACTATTAAGAGTGTTGGGAGAGCAGAGACCGGACCCGTAAGGTGTAGCTCCAGATGGGAGCTGTATAATAATGAAGCAAGTTGTATTTAGTAGGAAAAGGGAATACGAGTCCTGTTCATAATAGTAATGTAGCAAGTCCAAATGGTAAGAATGCACTGGGGGATTGGGTCTGCTCCTTCATCCTCTCAAGGTTACTACGACCGACCCTACACAATCTTTTCTTCTTCTTCTTCCAAACACAATAGTAAAGGAGTGAAGGCTGGTTTGGATGGTGAATGTAGAGAAGAAGAAGCCTGAAGGAAGAACAGGAAAAGATTCGTCCACATGCAACCATCCTTCCATCAAACACACACACATACTCGCGTACTCATTGCCAAGAAGTGGCAGAAAAAAAAATCATGACTCCTTGCACCAGACCACTTTTTTATTATCATCATCCCTACTACTATCCCATCTCACTTATAATCTTCCGCCGTGTTCCTTCTCCTCCTGTTATACAGTACGCTCTTGCTCTTGCATGTGTATACATATTCTCCCTGTATTCCCTTACACATCCTTGTTCCTTCGCATTTGGGAGTCAGATACGAAGGAGTTGAAATAAGCGGATCTTTGTTCACGTTAGGAGTACTACTGGGACTCTGCATAAAAATTGAAAATAACGTAATTCCAGATCACACATAGAAAGTGAGATCCGGTTTAAAGTTTACAACATAAACTATTAAAAGGAATAAAAACAGAGTGAAAGAGCAGAGCTTCTTACATTACTCATCTTCCATGTATCCCTCCTGATTGTATTCTCTTAACCACTCTGTAAAATTTCTAAGGGTATCCAAAATGAGCTGACAGCAGCTACAAATATTCGCTAACATGAGTCAACTTTATTGCTATCGCGTAATTGGAGCATAAGATTTTAAGTTTCCAGTCCAAATTCTCACGGTTACAGTAGAATATGTGATTGGAGAGATAACATTCTTATAATTTTATCAAACTGTTTAAGAAGGCTTTGCCAGATTTCCCAGCAAATCCTAATTCTAAAGTGACAGATCCTCCCGCGCATCTTGCTTATTAGCATTTCCGCGAATTAGGATTAAGCAAGCAATCTCCCAACTCAACCGTTTCTTTTGGCGTACGCATCTAGGTCGTGGATCATGGTGTAAATGTTTTTGAATAGATTCAAATTAAGTCCTTCTTCCGTCTCGTCATCATCATCTCCCTGAGCTGGACAGAGGAGAGAGCCCCAGCAAAGATTGATTTTTTCCACTCTATTATATGCTTACTCACTCCTGGGATGGAGTCCAAGGCTTTTACCCCTCTTCTTCGTAATTACGCCACCTCAATTTGAAAGGAAATATAAGCTTGGTTTCCTAAGGGACGAATTTAGAAGAATCTGGATGGAATGCGTAACGTTTTCTTAAAGTGCCCGGGATTTTTTTCCGCCCTAACACAGACGGGACAGAGCCTGTAAAGACGAGGCATGCTTTACCGAGAAACATGTGTGTTAAATAATACTAAGGGCCCCCTTGTTCCCTGCCGTAACTGCTTTCCTTCGAGGACGAAGGTATAGTAGATGCATGTAAGCAACAAGGAGGAATGAGGGAAAGAATAAAGAGGTTTTGGAAGATAAAGGGATCCTTGACGTCAGCCGCTTTGCTCTTTTCGTTCTTCTCTCTCTCTCTCTCTCTCTCTCTCTCTCTCAGTGTCTCAGTCGCCCTGGAAAAGATAAACAAGTGAAAAAGACAGAGACATAAGGAAGAAAGAAAGGATGAGTACGGTGAGGATGACTTGGCGAGGGATGATGTTTCGAAATCCAGGGAATAGTAACTAACTAACTCCTTAAAAGAGAATTTGGTAGTAAAAATGTGTGTAAGAGACTGTAGAGAGAGACTGGATACTACAATGCTGGAGAGGATTCATCATCATCCCTTTTTACTCCTTCCTTCCATAGTTCCATCAGCCCTATCCTTGGTTGAACTGGAAAAAGCTATTGGAGGAGGTGGCGGCGGTGAAATGGTTTCAAAAATAGTTGCCTCCAGTTCTGAGATTCATCATCCCAGCCTCCGTGGTCCAGAATCCAGAAAGGAGGCAGTAGTGGCGAGGCGGCTCGGCTACATGATCCATGTTTTGTATTAAACTTTCCGTTTGGGCAGCTTCCTCTTGGAAATCATTTCAAGAATAGATTCAACACACTGGAATCTAATCAAAGCTTCTTTGCTTCCCTGCATTCCAAAAGCCAGCGAGTTAACGCTTTACAGGAAGGTGCGGGCAGGTGGATGGACTTAAGCCCGAGTTTCTCTTCCCTCCAAAATCTGGATCTACCTTCTTCGGAATGTTACTATCTAGCATAGGATAGCGAGTGAGAGCCAAATAAGAAGCCATTTCTAAAAGTATGTTACTCAACTCCTTCTTGTATTATTTACCTCTGCCTTCAATTCCAGGAGAACACCTCATCTCTTCTCACCTGTCTACGACATAGTACCTGCTTTACCTTTCAAAGGGCTCTTGGATGTAAATGAAGCTAGTTTTGTTGTTCCTACTTTGTACGTAAGCCTCCCTATGGCTTGGGTCCCCAGTCCCCGGTAGGGACGACAAGTCTCTTGGTTTTGCTTTCTTCACGCTACGCTGCCGCTGCCTACTACCTACCTGCCTGCCAACCTACAAGCTACCTGTCTCTCACCTTCCAGTCAGGATTTACACACACACACACCCTTCTCCGTTAACCTCATACAGGTTCTTCATTCAGGTAGCATTTGCTAATACCTCCTTGTCCGTGAGTTTTCAAGCAATTTCCGAAGCTATTCATTCCTCTCATAGTTTGACCTTTCCAGTGCAAACTGGTGGAGAAATGCATGAATTGCCAAAATAATTGCAAAACTCCGCGGCATACTTTTCTTTCTTAAATAAGACCCGGTTCCTACTGAAAGATAAATATATATCTTGTAATTATAGTGCGGATACACTTGTACGCTTTGAGTTAATTTGGATAAGTTAAATATTTCATTTTGGATTTGAAAATTGATTTAATCTGAGACTTACAAAATTCAATGAAAGGAATCGATTCCTTTAGTGTGGATGGACTGAATTCTAGGTAAAAAGATTAGTTTCCCTTGAGTCAAACCAAAGTCCAGGCTTGGCAAGAGCTTTCTCTACTTTTTCCCTGTCGTAGTAACGTTGTAATGGTTGTATTGCAGCGCATTGCATGAAGTCGTTATGAGGTAAAAAGCAACTGGTTATATACTTGTGCCTTACAAAAGCGTAGTAGTTAGCTGTTGGAGTTAGGGCGACAAGTCCAAGAAGGGAGAATACAAAATTCAAGAGTTTCCTTCATAACAGAAATTCTCTTTCCATGAAGCAAGTCCATAGTTTTTCCTTGTAGCATGCATTCCAAGGAGCATGCCAGCTTTGATGGAGTTTCCCTTGGATTGGATGGTTGGTATTAGTGTAGAAGGTGTAGAAGTAGTAAGTTGTAGAAGAACAACTCCTCTGTGACTGTTCCTATGCTCTTCTCTCGTTTAAATCCACTACTTCCATCCACTCCCTTTCAGTTACAAAGAACATTTTCACGAGAGTAGAGAGCGCTAGGATTCACCTCCTGACTGAGATATACATAGTGGTGAGTGAAACTGTTGCTGTGAAGCTCGGAACAAGTGTTCTCTTCAAGTAAAAAAGTTGCGAATTCTTCCAAGATTAAATTTCCCTTGGAGATATTTTGAAAATTTCAACAAAATTCACCTTAAAACTCTGCAAAACTGGATTTGGCACTTGGAGAAGAAGGTGTTGCAAGAGTTTTGCCTCGAGGGAGGGTCTTCTTCATGTGAGCTTCCAGTTTACATAACCAGTGTAGCCTTGGAACGAAGCCTGGTTAATGCAAAAGTTTCTTACGTGATTTCGTGATTTTTGCTGTGAATATTTATTTTCCTTATTTCTTCTAACGTGCTTGCCGTAAAAGCCGTCCTAGTTCAGATAACCTCCTGCCTTTTCGCAAATGTGGATTTCTTATACCTTCTCCTATGAAATCCTAAACATCTTGGCGGCTAGCAAATCCGAAATTATTCATCCAGAAACCACCTAGTTGGAGATGCGTGAATGAAACCACATTTCATGTGCTTCGTCTCTTTAAGGAGGAGTTGGTGGGGGCGGATGTGTACATTTTTTAAAACGTGAACAAAAGCATCCATGGTGAAAGTTACTTCCTCAATTACGCTGGATCAAAGTATGTGTAATTCCCATCTTTTACAAATCTTCTTCGATAATCATTCATTTTATCTACCTCAACTTTAAATGAGAACAAAGCTCCGCAAAGAATGGGTAGCAACAGCAACAAGGATATATAGAATTTTAATATAACCTCGGAGTCTGGGATTCCGGGATACTAGTGTCGTTTTGTATTCATGAGTATGGATCTTCGGATTATATGCTTCCTTCGGAGAAAATCTTTTTGGTATATGTCAAAGCTAATAGAGGCTCATAATATGATCCTCGTCCACGACGTGCCAATATTTTACAAAAAATAATACTTCCTCCTTAATCTTTGAATCTCGACCCTTTACATCCAATGAATTCATTCCATATTACATCCGTGGGATTTTCCTTCTAAGAATGCCTTCTAGGATTGTATAAATTATGCACTTGTTGCTGCCTCAACTCAACAATGTTAAACTTTTAAATCAATTGTGGAATCTTTACAAGTTTTCGAGGTTATTCCAACTACTACATGACCGGTTTTTGAATTTTGAAATTTGCGGAAAGCTCTCTAAATAATACCAACAGAGGGATATTGTGCTTTTTTTGGAGAAAGCTAAGCGTTCTTTAAGCTAAGACGGCCGTGTTTAATATAAAAATACACATCTTCCAGAGAACACAAAGCGCATTACCATGGTTATGCTATTTAAGTTCAGAATGCACAACAGATGTGTTCACGTATAGTGAAAGGAAGGGGATGTGATGTTTTAATTCGGGAATCGATTTTTAAAATACCGGTAGCGGGAATTGAATGAATTCCATGGGTAGTAATTATCTTGTGGGTTTAATTGACAGTTCAATTTTTTTGGTTTTGCAGAAGGATGCCAGTTTGCGATGAAAGGGATGATGTTAAAATTGAAAACGGAAACTGTTTTCTTCGACTACTCTAAAAGTTTCGGACTCGGAAAAGTGTAATTAATTTTGTTGGAGGAAATCCTGCATGTACGCAGTCCTGTGCAAGTAATCAAAGCTTCCTCAGTTTCCAGAAAGTGAATGTGCTTACTACGGAATTTAGTATAGCTGTACACGCATTTTAATTGCAAGCTTCATCACCACGGGAAACAAATTATGTGACAAACGCTTGTGATACACGGGACGCTTATACATTTAACAAACAGGTGAGCTAACTGATTTTTGTTCCTTGGAAAATAAGTTGGAAGCGCCTCTCTGAATTAAACACGCCTCCTCCGCGTCTCATTTATCATTTCCTACATATACACTACCCACTTCCCATTGCCAGGAAAGAATTTATTGAAATTTCGCATAAAATCATCAAGGTCATCCAGCAAGCATTCCACAACGAAAGACTATATTATGCTTCAGCTTGAGAGTTACCAACAGCGGATTTTCATATGTTTCGGCCTCCATAATTTCTCATCCAGAACCCTCTTCCTCAACCCGGGTTCTTTCTCCTCCTCCTCCTCTGACATCATCCGCTTGTACTGCCACTGCCAAGCAGTCAAGTTCGAGGTCTCTAACCCACGAATAGTTGACACCTTCTGAGACGCCCAGCTCTCTCTCTCTCTCTTGAGTTGTTTGAATTTAAATCTCTAAAATAAACACCCGTACCAAATTAGATTAGCAAAAATTAGCTGAGCAGGCCCATTTGTATTGTATGTTTGTGTACATGTAAGTATTATGTCTACAAGCTAAACTGTTGGCTAACTCTTGGAGTTAATTGCCGTAGCTGAGGCAAGAAGGAGCAAAGCTGCAGTAAGGAAGGCGTTAGCATTAGCTTCCGAACAAGATAGAGATGAAATAGTAAATAGAAATTTAAATATTTCTTCTATTGTTCCCTTAAAATAATTCTTGCGGCGCCATGGAGGAACTAGTTTACAGTTATTTGACTGTAATTAGCGAGTGGGTGCAAGTTACGCTGAAATGTAATTATTTCTCTCCTCCATTAAGTCTATTCCTGTGAAAGGCTATTATCATCGGGGTCACTCGCGTGCTTATAAAGCCACGTATTCCCTTAATGCCTCCGCGCTCGCGGACCAATCCATCTCCCGTTTTCCACAACTCTCAGTTCACGGATGAGTCTATTACAGTCTTCTCCCAGCATATTTCAAGCGGCCATCCAAAGGATTTTGCAATATCGATGAATATTTGATACTTGGAATCGTCTCCGTACTTTAGCGTTTCATCCCGTCGTTGCACTAGTCTAGTCAAACGATACCTCCAAAACCGTTTCGGTCATTACTGGATAAAACTATATCCACTCTGTAGTCTACGGAATATAGGGAAGAAGGGAGCTTTTAATTTATTCAGTGTGTATAGTTCCCTCCAATTCAACCCATACATTTGAAAACAATCAATAAAATTTAGCAAATAAATATGCGGGTAGTACGGAAGGAAGGCAGGAGCCTAGACACAACTCTGTTGCTGCACAACTGAGTTGCCCAAGTGAATGGCAAATTATGGGAATAAAACAGCGGGTATTCCACATTCTAATTTACCTTCCTTTACAGTCAACAAAGACAGAGGTCTGGTTCTGCTCCGACAAAGCGCTAGGTTTGTATCGTATGGCGGAAAAGGGGTGCGTTCCGACGTTATCCTATATTGCAAAATGCCCGACTAACTCGCCTATTACCCGTACTTTCCTACGAAATACCAATACTCTGTTCTTAATTATCCTCACAACTCCTCCGAGTAGGATGGCATTAGTAAGGCTACGATGCATACTAAATATTGTTAACAGTTACTATTCTCATATGGTTATCAATAGTTTACATCTAGAAGGATATGTTAGTTTAGGTAGAGAACCCGAAAGTTTCCCAATTAAATTTTAAATGCAGTAGGGGATTTAAATACAAGTTATTGGTTGGAATTTTAGTAGCTTAACTCGCATCAAGGTTAGCTAACGTATGGTGATGCTTCTATCTAGCCTAGTTAAATTTGGAACTGAATTGACAGGGACTGACTGACTGACAAATGAATTCCGCCCAGCAGGGCATTGGTAATACCAGACGAAGAGTGTTTTGTTACAGGTTCTAGGATTTCAAGTGAAGTAGCTGAACAGGATTAAAATAAACAGCGTGACAAACTGCTATAGCAGCGTCCTCCTTGGTGAGAATCTAGGGGAGGAATTCAAGTTAATTACAAATAGATATCCTCTCTTCTAACCCGCTCGGAACGAGTACATGTCGGATTTGAGAGGCTAACAACAGAACACGTAATGGCTTGAACTATAACTTACATGTGACTCTGTCTTACTATTATTCCTTCCTTGAACAACACACGAGGTTGAAGCTATACGTTCGTCCGATTCCGTCCGTCTAGTCTTCCGCTAGTCAGTAGTATCTAACGTGTAAAAGAATAGTTTACTGTAGGAAGAGTTGTGTATACTATTTGTCCCGCAGTCTCAAGGCAGTGTGTCCCACCTTGGTCAAATGTATGCATAAGAATGTACGTGTAAATTTTGATTTATTATTATTCTTACGCATTCTTGATTGACTGTGAGAGACAGTGTGGTGCTGGGTGGTGGCTATAGGTAGCGGGGTTTGGGGTAAAAGGTAAAACTTGTTGATTTTAATGGGCTTCTCTTTGAATTACTAAGTTTGTGTTGCTTATGATCCAACTCATTGAGGGAGGAAATCTAGTAGTGTGGAGGTGTATATGGAGAATTAATTCTGGTCTCATCACACAAACAAACAATCCGAGTGCTCATTCCTTGTGGATATTGTGGAATGAGCCAAGTGAGAGGATGACGAGACTACGAAATATACTTGATTCATTTCAAGAGGAAAATTACTAGCTAGAACTAAAATAGATAAGTTACGGCGGGGGCGATAAGACGACGGGTAGGTTGGGTGATATGCAATTATTGACTTGCCGTCATCCTCCTCATCATCACCATACACTCACGCTCCTCACCTCTGCTCTGTCACATGCAACACGAGAGACGCCCATGGGCCCATGGAAGCCACATATAGAGATTATGAAGGCAAGGATCGCATCATTGGAGGCAGGGAAGAGCTTCATGATGACATTTTTAAACTGTCGGATTTCTCATCTTTATTATTATGTACCTGGTCCGTGCTTCTATGTAATTTCCACATCAGTCAGTCATCACATTACCCTCAACTTACTGGAGTGACTTGGCCGAGCTTCTTGGAAGAACTCTAGTCTCCGAGGAGCTAATGCATTCTCCAATCTTCCATATCTTCTCATCCCCACCCACCCTCGAGGAGAGAGCAAACAAGGAGGAGGAAGCAAGTGTGTGTACTGTAGTAAAACATCTAAATGATAGGATAAATAGTTCCGCACCTATTCGTAGAATACGGAAGCTGGTTATAACTGGATTGGGATCTTTGCACATTAAGTGAACAAGAGGCTCCTCCAGGCTATATTTGATTCTCTTCCAATGTTTGTTTCTTCTTTTAAGATATGGAGAAATAGGTTCATGATATATCATCGTTAAGATTGATTGGAACCGATTCCTCTGAAGCTTTCACCGAGAGCTAAGCCCCCTCCTTTCACCTCGTTTAACGTCATCCATATCTGGTAAATGGATTTAGCATGATCCCTGGGCCTGAGTAGGACAGAGCCAACTTGACACTTGACTGCTTTCTTAGCATTAGCCAGTGGTAAATAATTAAAGAGAAAGCTGTCTTCTTGTAGAGAAATATTTTGAGTCGTGGGAGATGATGATTTGAAAATTTACTTTCACTAAACATCTAGGCGGGAAGATTCGTAATTTCCCTTCCTTCCCTCCCTATACCTATACCATCATCAACTTATCTTCATCCTTTCTAAATAATCACATCTTATTTTGGAGTTATCAAAGAGTTGAGGTCGTTGACTAGAGTCGGAAGATGTTCTTGTTGTCTATACACATTGGTTTTATTCCCTCTATCAGGTGTCGTGCAAACATTTTCCTAGTCCCCTTTCACCTAACAACACCACTGTCCGCGTTCCGGTCATCTCATTCTTTTCATATCTTGTATAGCCTCATTTCAGGATGCAATCATTCAATAACCTCTGAAAGGAAGATATAAAGAGGATGGAATATAAGCTTCTCCTAAGAACATGTGGAACGAGGAATAATAAAGCTATAGCTACTACTGTACGTTTAGCTGACTTTAGCTCTGGTGGTGATGCTAATAAATGCTAGCATATCTAACCGATATCCTGTTTACAAGCAGTAGACAGATTTTTCGTACATTTTGCTATAAATTCACTCGTATTACTTCACTCTTTGTTGTGCATGGGCAGTCTAATATATAGCGACCCTTCTAATGTCTAAGCTAGTGGTCAAGTGGTCAGCGAAGAGGCTACACAAGAATCTGACAATTTAGCCATTTTTGGTAACTTGTTTGAATTATGTTAACATCTTTGCGAGCTAATTAAGGCCATATTTATATCCCATAAATATCCTCCTAACGTTTTTCAAGGCTTGCGAAATTCTCTCATTCATACTTTTCATAGCTTTTGCCTTTCCGACGAATCAAGTCGCAGCCAGGAGCTGTGCCCACAAACCCCACTTTAGGAATTTCGCTATTTAATTTTTGACAACTTGTCTTGCTTTGCTTCCATCTAGGGCATTGAAACAAAACTCCCACATAGTACATCCAGTCCTGTCTCAAAACTTGATCCTATGAATAATTATTTTAATCACCAATCAAGTTTCCGTAAAACATGGCCCTCCTGTCCAAATAACTAAATCCATGTTACTCCACCTAATCCTCTGCCCTTGTCCATCTCATACACCTTCTCCGCTTGAATCTTTGCGTTCTATATTAATTATTATTACCTATTCATCTTCATGGTGCTTGCTTGACTACTACCTGTCTGTGGATGTGGGACAGTTTGAAGCTGTGCAGTTGAACCCATGTTTTGATGTACACAGAGTTTGCATTTTAAGACTGGCATTGTATGTTATCAGTCTACGTTGCTTTCAGGCTGGCATTGTATATGTTGCAGATGTTGTAACGTTTACTTGAGTCACACTCGCCCAGAATGCATGTGGAAAGCATGTAGATTGAAAGAACAAGAGAAAGCTTTTCTCCGAATCAACCGCCGCGGCATTATGTCCTCCCCTTCCTTGGTCAAGCAAGGATTTATAATTATGCATTTAAGATTCCGGAGAAACCAGTCCAGCCCTCCAGCCACCAACTGCTCTTCAGTTGCTCGGCTTAATCCATTTTCTGGTTTCGGTTTTAAAAGAAGCTATACATACAATTCTTTGTGGTGGTATGTCAAAGGGGATAATTGTTGTAGAGTGGTAGGTTGAAAAATGTTACTCGCTTACTCTATTCTCTCCTGTGGTTGTGGCCAGCAGCGCCTACATCCGCCCGCCATCCGGAATACTAACAAGTCCAACTGGCTTTTTCTCTCCTGATTCATTCATTGATAATTTCTCAGAGGCTAAGGAGAGTCACGTAATGAAATCATTAAGCAGCCATATGACGAAAACACCCAACTTGGTTTCTCCCACTACCATACAACCAACCAACCAACCGCCATTCAAATCTACGCATCGTCTTATTCTCTCTTTCTCTCCCAGCATTCGGATAAGATGGACGGAAAAGTACATTTAGCAACAAATATGGAGGTAGATGGGATGTAGTAGAGGTGTACTATCAAAACAGGTAGAGAGAGGGAGAGAGAGAGAGCTATTAGGAGAAATAAAATTTTCTGTCATAGCTAGTTGATTCTCACATTTACAATTCAAGTTTAGCCTGGGCTCCAGGAAGTGCTCTCTCTCTTCATGTCCAATTATTCATCCTCTTTCTGATGTAATCCTGAAAATCTTGACTTTATCCTATAAGCTTTGATCACCCTGGAGCTAGTCAGGTAGTTACGAAAGCCAACATTGCTTATTTAGCGAGGCTTCTTCTTAGCTCATTCATTGAGTCGGTGGTGCTTGTTACTTAAATTGTTAGCTCTGGTGACTGATTCAACAGATGCTCAGTCAATTTGTACCTTTAATTAGCATATTTTAAATAAAACATTTCTCTGGATAACATCTGTAAATGTCTTGGGGCCTGGTTAATCTACACATCCTGGGATGTAGTTGCTATGTAGTTGCTGTATAATACCCTGACGATGAGATAGTGAGAACTGCGGTTTGGTATGTACATCCAAGAATTATCTTGTTATATGCATGTCAGTCGCTGCAATGGGATAGTCGTCGTTTAACTTTGCAGAGCAACAGCTTCTTAGCTGTCAGGATTCTCAGGATAGTGAGTGAGGAAGAATAGGAAGAAGAAAGGAAAGAGTAGGGACTGGTATAAAGTTTGCTTCGTTTTATAATTACAAATTGATGTGCAAGGCCCGAAGATGAATTTTTCCTGTAGCTTGGATCTTAGCTCTCTTTTTCTACCCGCTTGAATCCAGTAATGTGAGGTGCTAATTTAGAATTTAGATGGATTTATTAGAAACTCATTTTGAATTTGCACTGGACACTTGCGAAGGGACTTGGGGAAGTATGGGAGTGGAGAAGGTGAATAGTTGTGCTTCTTCTTGCGGATCTAAGCTGACTAATCTAAAATTATCAAATTAGGATGCGCCAAGCTTTTTCATTCCCGACGAGGTAATCATCTTCGCATGCAAATCCCTTGATATGACGCTCCTTTTCCACCAACACTACCTTTCTTCGCCCCCCCCCCCTCAAAGGTGTGGTAGTTGGGATGAAAATTGAGGGTACGTTTCCACTTTTGCAGCCAATTTAGTTCCTATTTAGGAGGTGACCTTCATCCCTAAACATACCTGGCTCCATCTTCAATCATTCTCATTCCCAATCCCCGACGCAACACGAAACTCCTTCACCTTCCCCCGAGTCATAAAATGTTGCCAAATATTTAATAATATTATTTTTCAATTCCTGGATTTTTATCAAAGGAATTTTAAACAAGATTCATTATAGCGTAGGCATGAATAATTTTATTTTGGGTGATCCACTCCACTTCTCGCATCTCCAGCGCTCTCTGCTTTCAAGGGAATCCCGTT
This sequence comes from Sminthurides aquaticus, assembly GCA_906901655.1. Taxonomy (NCBI): domain Eukaryota; kingdom Metazoa; phylum Arthropoda; class Collembola; order Symphypleona; family Sminthurididae; genus Sminthurides; species Sminthurides aquaticus. The sequence goes on along the minus strand of CAJQTT010000013.1, from coordinate 3,647,798 downwards.
TACCCTGGGTTCCTAAGCAAGCTTATGAAGTTAGTTTTTCTACCTCTGCAAACCATAAACACCCCTTCCATGTAAGAACTAGTTCAGTTTCTTTATCAATATTCCAGTCCCATGGCCACGTATAATTATACTTTACGCTCAAGTTTTCAAGCATATGATCTCCCTACAAGTTCCTTGTGTTCTTAACCACTTGAGGAAACAATCTGATAAGAAGAAGTGCAAATTTATGCATCAAGCAAAACCAAATCGCTCCCGCTATAGCCTAGCACGTCTCATTTTTAAGTCCGTCTTATTTTTATGCCCCCTAGTCCTAATTTTTTACAATTTTGAACTTGTTTACAGCTAACAAGAATTTGCACTCTGTCACTCGCCAGAATGTGTAGCTTTATCCCGTACATCTCTATTACCCCCTCCGTCCTGTATAAATTGCACTTCTTCTAGGACGTAAGAACATGTTTGGAATTATATCAAAGATTGCATCCATTATTATCATACTTCTCCGTAAAACAATGGGATGATGAGAAAATGAAAACGAGTTTGTTATACAATCCACACAACTTTTTACGCACATAGTTTCTTGACTGGATACGAGCAAGTTGGATTGCTGCTTTAATGTCTTCTCTCCTCAACCTTGTAATTTCCTCCTTTAATGAAGAAAATAAATATATACATAACTCTCATGTAAGTGAAATTAAATGCAGCTTAAACCAACTCCAGCGAAGCTAATAACACAAAGTGGCAGTAGTCAATAGTTGAATATGTGTTTCCTGGAAATTTTGATTATTTTCTAGACCCATATATATATTTGTACAGACACAGTTTGTCTGGAGCTTGCTTCTCATGAAACGGCTCTTTACTTCTATATTTTCTGTGGGAGAGGAAGACGTTCGGAAGCTTTGTTTTTATTAGAATCATTTGGCTCTGACAAAACGTGTGTCCGACTTGAATTACGTGCTCGGGACGTGGATAAATGACGTCGGGAGTGGTAAAGCTAATCTATTTCACGCACTATTTTTAAGGTATCAATGAATGGGGTTGTGTGCTCAGATTAATCTGGTTAAACATTGACACAGAGATTCTGTTTGTTCGGATTTCTGGCTATTTTTTCTTGCTTATCAATTCAAAACCTACCCCACCCATGCGGTGTGTAGATGTGTGCCCCAGTGAAACATTGTAAACTAGTTTATTTACACGTACTGGGAATAGGGGCTGAAACTCTATGGATGGTAATGCAGTCTTGATTATTCTAGGCCTCCGTCATACATGTATATTCTTCACACACGCCCTCTGTGTAAACTTTAAACTCATCCTCTAGTCATTCAATGTGGATAGCTAATGTACATAGTCCGCATCAAGAAAATTTTAAATTAATTCAAACGAAAACAAATTAAGGACTGAGATTCAAAAAATATTCGAACAAATCTTGGCTAGTGAATTACGAATCCGGGTTTTGATGCTCCTTCATTGATTTCTTCATTTATGAATGGCCTAATTTTCTGATGGATTGGAATTACATTTTAATTAGCGTATCTCTTTAAAATTTACTATTTCAAGTACCGCAGCCATTTTATTTTACTACCATGCAAATATCGTAAAGAAATTCAAGCAGAGCGAAATTGAGCGAAAAGCAGTTTATTAAAATTTAAGCCATTGATCATTTCACTCAAGAAAGTCTCACGTCTTGGATTACGGGCGAATAACAAGTCAGGTATAGGGTGGAGGAGGTAGAATTGCTGTAGTTTCGCAACTTGGATTACTAAACTCTCCTCTTGAATGCCTCTATATTCCCTTATTATAGATCACTCAAAAGACATGGATTCGTCATGAAACATGAATGCTGACAGGCTGTGTGTATAGTGTTCCTGAAATATATTGTCATCCCACATATTGTTTGTCATCGTCAATGTCTTCATTCTCACACTACAAAAAGATGATCAGCTGTTGTCCGTACTTTTAATCTCTGTTTCGAAATCTCATAAAAGCTCTACTCAATCCCCAGAGACATTTAAACCTTCTTCGTATCACAATAAATATTTAAAAATAATGTACCTTCCCGGGAAAGAATGTGACAAATTCTCTAGCGTAGCCACATATTATTGCATACCGTAGCATTAAGAACTGCACATATGAAATTAATCTCTTCCTAGTACTAGTCCCCACCTAATCAGATTTTTTCCCATCACAAACAAGTTACGGAATTTACAAGCAGTTAACTGAAAAGACAGCTTCTGAGTTCAAAGTTCGAACTCATCACCATCCTTGGAGTCAATTTAAGACGGAGGTCACTTGTCACGACAAATCCCGGCGTCCGTTCTCCTCCTTGCTTCGGAGCTTAATTTACCTCTGTTATTTTTCAAAGGTACAAAGTACTGTGATCCACGGCTATGAAGTCCCGTTTTACCGGGTATCAGATTAAATCCAAGCGATCATAAGTTATTCCCTGTAGATCTTTCCGACTCGTATCTGTTGTCAACGGCGCACGCCTATAAAATCTTCCGATCACAACCACAGCGTGTGGGTCAATACATACAATATAAATTCGGATACTTGTGAAACCCGGGCGATGGTTCTCACTAATCGATTCATTTAAACCGCGGACACGCGAGGATAGCAATTAAAGTTGTGCTACCTCCGAGCTCGGTTGCATCACCCTTGTTGATCACTGTACGTATGTCATCCCATTGTTTCTTACGTGCTGGAGTTACTTTCACTGAGTGCACCAGTTTTTCAGTTTTCTCCTGGCGTAAGTGTATTTTTGCAAAGCTTACTCATAAAATTTTGTTCTCACGCAGTCAGAGTTTTGTTTACTGAAGCAATTTTGTGTAAAATTCAGTACATTTAGCTCTAATTAGGAGCTGGTTTCCCACAAATGCTAATTTCATACGTTCATTTAGTATTCTACCACAATCGGCCCCTTGTTGCTCCTACAATACCCTATGAATCAGCAGGCTTAGGCAGGCAAATGAGTTATTCAATTGCACAATTTTCTTCAACCTCTCCTAGACGTTTCCAGATTGAAAGGAGTAGCCGGTGATAAAGAAGTCAGTCACTACGCGCAGCGTTAGCAGTTTGTTTTTTTTATCGCTGTCAGCTGTCACTAGGAATAAGCAAACGTTAGTGCTAGCATTAAAAGAATAATTCCTTCTTCTGGAATCAGCAGTAGATTTATGCAAAGCCTAGGATATATTTCCATGAGAGGCCTTCTTATAAAATTCTTATCTTTCACCCTCTCCATCCCATAGTAATTTGATGCGGCTAACATAATTAACTGCCTTGGAATGAATATTGGATTTTGCGGACGATAGCACTAAGGGAGCAAGTACATAGGTCGTAAACGCACTCCAGAACAGTAGACGAGATTTTTTCCTCTTTGCAGTAATCAAAGTTTGCAGAACATTTAACCGGTTACTCAACTGTGCATCATTCTTCTCTTGTATCCCAGATAAATACTCTCGTATTTTAGAATTGCGGATTCATCAGGATTAAATTCATACGGCTCCTACAAATATCTCCCTCTTACAACTGAATCCATATCTTTAAACTGCGCTGGATTGCATCTCTTCTAAAATTATCTCTTGGTGTATTAATATCTGCTGACATGGTTGCAGGACATAGTTTTTATATTGCTTATTAATTTAATGCTCAAGTGGAAGGTATCTTATTGAGACTGGACGAAACACTAAAATGAAAGGAATCACGTCCCAATAAGTTACTCAATCCTAGTACAGTTAGAGACTAGAGTAATCTCTGGACCAGAGGGAAAACAATTTAAAATCCACAAGTCTCTAGGTCACTAGATTGCAAAATCATAAAAGAATAGTTATGGAACAACCTCGCCAACTGAATATATTTTAGCCTCCGGTTTTAAACCCCTACTTATTTCCACATTTCGTGTAACAAGTTTCACATGTGTAATCCTATGACAAATTCCCTCGACTGCGACGTATAAGAAGACACTCTAAGCTTTAGAGGAACAGTTGCGTCCATGGATAAACTTGTAAGAATTTGACTCTTTCATTTGCATTTATTAAACCTACTTGACTGTTACGCCTCCAGCAAAGTAGCAATTACTTTGAAGAAATGAAACGGTACTTGCTCCTGATGACCTTAGCAGTCGTATCTTGTGGCAGTTTGGGTAACACAAGATTATGCAAGCAAAGTATAAACATGGGATAGACTATGAATTTACTGGACAGTCAAAGCTAAATTATAATTACTTTGTGCAAAGAGCATGAATGCGCACAGGGATGTTGCAGAGGGACTACCTGCAATAGAAACAGGGAATATCTCTTGTTGCATGATCTAGAATCATATTGGTAAGGCTCACCAACTTCACTACTCAGCATGCAGTAAAAGTACAACGAAGCCATGTGGAAGTAAAAAGTCGAGGACACAGCGACAAGGATTTTCTATCCGATAAATAATGAGCTGATAATTTCACTATCGGATGGTCATGCATATGGGGAAAAGTATTTTAATTCCAGGATAGCATATACTCTTAATTTTACCCTTGCTTTGGTTTTTTGTTACTGCGAGTTTTAGAAGCTGTTTCTTGATCCAGGATTAATGGAGCTGCTGGACTCATTAAATCAATATTTGCTTCATGCCTCAGAAATATTTGTAGATTACTTTTTCAAATAATGAGGACCACTAATATATAATTACTTTTTCATTTGATTCGTCTATCTTCCTGTTATTTAGAAACAGGATTGGTTGTATATGCAGTCTTTTTTCCTATCCTTACAGACCCAATATCCTTGTTTCCACATATCTTGTATATAAAAATGCTGGAGCGGTTGGTTGACAGTCAGCTAGCTATCAGGCTAAGCTTCCACTCATGTTTCTAAAGAGCTAGTCTTGATACTTGAAAACAAAAGCAACTCTGTCTCAACTATTGTTTATCTATCCCGTATTTCATTCATGTTAGGAAAATTACAAGTGAGAGAATATGATTGTATTTGTGTATTTCACTAGTTCTCACCGGTTTTCTCATTTTTTCACTAGAAAATATCTATTTTAGAAGAAACCGCTTGTCAATGTTGTCAATCAACAATCTATAAAGTCATTTCGCCAGAGCATATACATAATCTTACTTAAAGACTGCTCCGCTTGCATGCCGTCGTATTCTGTCGCTCTCACACTGTGATTACTCTCCTTATCATCTCTTAGTAATTTTAGAACAGCTCAAATTGCATTGTCTACCCACCAACCATGAGCTTTTTGTATCTTTGCTTGAGCAAGATTCATCATCTTTGTATACCTCTTATACCTTCTTCTCCTCGAATATTTTCTTGCAGCTCCATAGTTATCAGCATGGCACACGCATGAACACAAGCGAAGTTTAAAAAAATGCTCTCCTCCACATCGTACCTCAAAAAACGTTGGTTTCTAACAAAACCTTTATTCATTAAAATTGTATCCAATTTTTCATTGGATTGAGACCACTTGTAAGCAGATTGAAACTAAGCTCCTCCTCATCTCCGTCCTGCGCTCTGGCTGGTATCTGTAATTCAATGTCTCCGTGATTCAAAATCGAGAAAATTTTATGGAAGAGTCGCCAATCATCTATACGAGACAATCAAAGTTTACATATTTCAGTTGGATAATAGATTTAGTTTTAAAAAACCCATGGGACCCAGCAGCTGCGCATGGGCCGACATGGAGGAGTAACCAAGGTCATCCTGGAGACTAATTATCCGTTATCATTTTTAACAAGATCAAAAGTCTGCTCTTTCTTCATCTGTCGGAGGATTGAGAGAGAGCTGAGCTTGGGGTAGCGGGAATCATGTGGAGTGTTGGGATGTAAAACTCCTTTGTTGTTCCTCCTCCAGTTCTGTACGTTAAAAGGATGGAGGACTAGCACTGTGACTGTATGATGAGGAGCAGGAGTGGGATTTAACAATCTGCAAGCTTTTTTTGCAATCCAAAAAATCCGCACAAGGATGCGCTGCTCCATGGCTGCACACAGTGTGTGCAGTAAATAGGGAATGAAACAAAAAGGAGCTGTGACGGCTGGGAGGAAACGGCGCCTTTGTTGGCTGGGCTTGTGTCCTACCTTCAACTATGATTTTTTGTATTCTGCTCCATTAGCCATTATTAAGTACACGCAAGGAAGTGAAACTTGTGGAAGGTTGGGAGAGTATGGGGGATATTTGGCTTGCATGTGCTGTGTTCCAGAGGAAACTCTATAGTATTTACTACGAATACTCCCACCCACCCCACCACACATTGCATCATGTATACGTGTACAATGAAGAAGAAGGAATGAGCCCACTATCACCCGCTCCTGGCATGTGCCTCAGAGATTTTTCATCCACGAAGCCTCCTACAGTATATTCACATTACGATACCTGCATCCGCATCATCAAATTAACATTGCATTACCAGAGATTCGTAGGGTGGAGTGAGGGAGGAACATGTTTTTGGAATCTTTAAACCAACCTCAACCTCTCTCAAGGCCTCCCAGTCAAACCACTTAAATCTCTTTGAACAATCCACACAACTCATCTTCCCATTAACCTTTTTATATTTTGAAGCATATAACTTGCGGAGAACTGATTAAAAATCCTGGTCGTCTCAGATGCAAGGAACAAGTATAGAGGCTTGAGAGTTTTGGCGCTCCTCCGGCTGACGCGATTTCTTGTTTTTTCATGGTTAAATTATTCAATATCCTTCTCTCCAAACTCTTGAAAATGGTCCAAGCGTTTACGCACATAGGACGTAGGTAAATGGAAGAGAGTAGCTACAACTTTAGCTACCTGCCACCTACCTGACGCCCTCCCTCCAAACTAAATTACTTATTGTGGGACGGGGACGACGGGGTATTGATTTTATATTCTATAAGTAGCTCCTTCATGAACATATATCACACGGACCCTTGCAAAACCACAGGACCGGGCTTCAAGCGAACCCCTTTCCAGTTTTTAATCCACTATATACACACAGATCTTGTTCTTGTCTCCCGTAAATGCTTTGGTAATGTACACCTTTGATTGCAGAAGTGACAAGTGCAAGTTTGGTTGACAGGCTCTGTCTGAGTAAGAGCTCCAGAACATGGATGAGTGACCAGATTATAGTGGAGCCATTATTGGCTGGATCTAAAAGCTGGAATCCCATTGACATGACATTGGATTGTCACTGGAGGAAAAAGGGGGAATTAGGGGAAAGTAGCCGCAGGGGTTTTCAGTATAGCGTGTCGTTATTTGCAGGGCCAAGGGAAAAATCAGCAATTAGTTGGATGGGAGAGAGAGAGAGATGAATGGAGGAATCGTGCGCTGGAGGTTTCAATTAGATTTAGCTGAGGTTTTCTTTGCAAGGATTCGCAAAGGCTTTGATATGCAGTATGTAGCTGGAGAGAAAAAGAGGTTGATAGGAAAAGGCGTGTGTTGCTCCGCAGGGTTTTCTCATGTTCCCCTGCCTTTCCTAATTCTCTCCAGCGATGCATAGGATTTAGGGGAGGGGAAGAATGGTTTGATTGAGATAGGGGAGGATATGGTAGTAGTTTAGTCGGGGACAGAGAACACGTAAAATGATTTTGCGAGGAGATAAAAGCAACACGTGAATCTTCAAAGAGGGGAGGGGGAGGAGGACGAAGCCAGATGTATATGTTTGAACATTCAACATACCTATTTACATTACTTACTTTATCTACATGCTTCGCATTCAGGCCGGCCTTCTAGTCTTTGATGTCTCTCATACTCACTAGTTGAGCTTCTCTTTGGCGGTTGAGCGTGTGCAAATTTTGTGGAAATTGATTTTACACTCCAACTAGATTCACTCTCCTCTGCATTACCTTCCTACAGGATGGAAATCCTGACTGGAAAGCTACGGAGAGGAGTGTCCTTTGCTCTCTTCACCTTTTGCTCCGGGGCGAGCACTGCATTCTCTCGGAACATATAAAACCTTCATGTACTTTTTAAGTTTATTACAGCAAATACGGGGATAAGTCATGGATGGGTTTCCTAGTGTACGAGGACTATATTTTAAGCTCGCTTTTCAAGCTTTCTTAGATATGGACTGGAGATGGGATGTCGAGTGCGGAGATGAGCTTGTTATATATAGCAAAGTAATAATCTAATCAATCCGAAATGGAATAATTTAGGTTGAATTGAAGAAATGTTTTAGTTTTGATTAGTAGGAGGATGTAGTTTTATATTAAAGCTTGAAATTTTAGATTTGGAATGTCATTCCAGGGAATCCTGTAACTGACTAAGCACGTGGTTTCCCTCCTTTCTGTCACTCATTCATGTAAATCCGGAAGATGGGGGGGATTGGGGATAGGTGAGTGATGGAGTGGGGAAAGTAGGATGTGTGAATTTGATTTGTTTCATAAGAAGACTCTACACGTGGAATAATGCATTGCTACAAGTTTATAAAACAAATTCAAGCACAGCTGTTCCCAGAGTATCCGCTTTCTAGTTTCAAAATAACTTGAAAGGAGATAAGAAAATGGGATTCTTGTTCTTTTGTTCTCCCAAGGAAATGCCTACTCTGAGATACTGTCACCGGTGTCCTAGGAGGGGGATGGTGCACATGTTTGTGGTTTTGGTTATGGCAGATTATTTGCGGCCTTTGGGAAGAGCGGGTGTGTGTGCGCTCTTGCTATACTTACTTTGAGGCAGCGTTCTTCTACGACAGAAGGGTGAAAACATGATTTCTGAGAATGAGACATGAGTGGAGTAAATATTTATGGGATTTGAAATAACTAAAAATAATACATATTTACTAAGGTGTCTTCTTGTCCTTGCAGATATATTTCCAATGCCTCTGCATGATTGACTGACTGACTCCGTCTGCAGTGTGAGGTGAAGACGACAGACGCGGAAGACGATGATCTCAGCAACCTCTTTGAATTCTGGGAGTTCTCCGCACTCGTTGGGGAAGCCGGCACAAATCCCGCTCGCGTTGGAGAACGGGCGGCTGCGTGTGGACTCCCAAAAGTTCCTCGTTCCATCCCTGCCCGTGAGTGCAAGAGCTTTAACAAATGATTCGTCCTCAAAGAGACGTGAACGCTCAATCCTCAATGGAACTGCTCATCCCACTGATAATCACCACCCCCCTACAAGTAATCATATTAATGGACACCTAAGGTCCTACAGCGGATCTCAGCTCCACCAGTCGTCAAGTCCGCGAAAGGACGGGATGTACCCCGAGGATTCCCATCACGTACTAGGAATACCTTCAAATCCCAGCAATTTTTCTATTCGCTCCTCTGTCCCTATTCCCTGCTCTTCCCCCTCCCGGGCATCCTCTGCATCCCCCAGCAAGTCTCACTCCCCCTCTCCTACGGCCCTGTCCAATGGGGCTGGTGGACCCTATACCCCTTCCGGGATGTCAGAGTTGGGGTTGAGTGGTTCAGCGGCGGCGGCGGCAGCAGCGGCCGCTGCTGCTGCTTCCCGCCTCTACCCCGGTGGATTCCATGGGTTGTCACCTTCTCATGCATCAGCTGCGGCTCATTTAAGTCCATACTACGCTGCGGCAGCAGCAGCAGCTGCCTCTCATTCACTTCCGTATTCCTTATTCGGTGCTCATTCCTTCAACGGTCATTCGGGGAATGGTTACCTGGACAGCTTTCACCACTCGTCCCTCCTCTCGGGCGTACCGCCGTCTATGCGGTCCTCTCATTCTCCGTCCCAGTCTCGAGGACCTCAAGGATATCTTCAGCAGCCTGGTTCTCAGTCCGGTCACTCTCCCCACCTCCCCCATCCCACCTCCACCACTTCCCTTCATAACCATATAATCGAGTCTGCGGGAGCTAGTGAGCGCTACAGTAGTCATAGTCATGCCAGCCATTTGTCCAACCCAGCCCATCACTTGGCCACCATCCACAATAGTAATAACAATAGCCGCTTTATGAACGGAGGACCAGGAGTGACCAAGGGTGTGAAGGGACATATGATGGTGTCCATGCCAGCTGGTGCGTACACCAATTCCCTCCACGTCTCCCCTAAAATGGTGCATTCAGGAACGGGAGGAGGGGATAATCAGGGTCCCAAGTCCATCCCTCCGTCCCTCGACCTCCGGGGCAGCCTCCTTCAACAACATCAAAGTAATCAACATTTGAAGATGAACACCAAATCCTGGCTGGAAGTTCCTTCCTCTAAGAGTATGTCGTCAATCTCGGGGACTGATTTATCCAAAGAAATGGATCACCACCATCCGCACCACTACGATTCCGACAAATCCTCCCATCACAAGGAAGCTTTCTCACAACAAGCCAACAGCAACAGGTATATTTTGGCTACCCGCTCACCCGACAAGAATCCCATGAAAGGTGGGCCCAAACTCGGAAACTACTACCCGCCACACCTCCTCCCGCCATCCGCGGAGCACAATCACGCTTCCTCCGGAGTTCTCGTGGATTCCAACGCGAAGCTGAATTATCAAGATCACAATTCCAACTTTAGTGCGTTTCCTCCACCGAGTCCGAAGAAGAGGTCGGGTCATTGGAATTTCCCGCTCCAAAACTGTAAAAACGATCTTCCATCTCCCTCATTGCCATCCTCAAATAGCCACACTCCCAACGACTCGTACAAGTACCTGAGCAATGCACCAATCAAAAACCCGTCCAGCTCCCCCCTAACCTACAACAGTCCTGGAAGCGTGGGTAGTAATAGTAGCGGAAGTAGTTTGTCAATTCATTCTCCAAAATCCCCATTTGTAATGACCCCGCCATCCGCCTCCAAAACTGCTCAACAAGCCCTTCACTTCCAGTTTCCCTCTCTCAAGAGCCAAAACGACAACAGCGCCACTGCCTATTCCATCCACAGCCCCAAGCTCAATCCCACGACCAGCCACGTCTCCTTCTCTGCCCCTTCCACTCCGAATTTTCTCTCTCCGAATCCCGCCACTCCAACCCCAATCCCATCTAAGTCAAGATCCGGCTCCTCGAAATCCCAGGTCAATCCTCCTCCCCTCCCCGTCGAGCAGCTACCCGTCATTGACGCATTTCATCGCGGAAGTTTAACTCAACTCCCAAATGGTGATCTCAAGCCCGTGGAGGATCTTAACATTCAAGACTTTCTCTCCGCCGCAAACCTACTCTCAGACTCGGTCACAATCATCAACTGCACCGTCATCTCCATTCAGCTCGATAACCACAATTCTGTATGCAAAGTCTTGCTTACCATGGGATCTCAAAACCAACAGGTAACTATAATATCCTTTTACTTTCTCTTTTAATCTTAAACTTGATATAAACCGTATTAATCCCTCCCAATTCCCGGTTCCAAGTTCCAATAACATTTTCTAGGAAACATGCCGTACGTACATACTATAAGCTAGTAAGTGCAACATCCGATACTGAACGTTTCAAACTTCCCTGGCCTCAGGCTAGATTTTTTTCCTGACCTTTTCGGATTACCGGATATTTTTGCAATTAAAAACCCAAGCAGACTTTCGAGATGGAGGAGCTCCTCTAACTTCCAGAACTTAAATTGATGCAAACCCTGTTTTCTCATCCGTGTTTAACGAGTTATTCCCTCCCCCTCTTCTTAATCACTCACAACCTTCACGTCCCTCTAAACCACACATTTCCCAACCTGTCAATGACTAAGCTTCTAAAATCTTTTTAAATCCGGCCCCTCATCTTAACTACCGCCGACTCCTTTATTTCTCCCACTCACCTCCTACCCAGTACATGCATCAAACTCATGCATGAAGAAGCCACAAAAGATGGGAAGAAAAACATTCATGAAGTTTGCCTATCAAACTCCAACCTTCAGACTTCCTTTACGCCTACTCATAGATTCATTAGCCAACTTCATTACTAGCCTTCTTACATACATAAGGAGAAAAATACAAAATCCATCCTAATCATCATCCCTTCGCTTTCACATCCCTTGAGCTTAGAAACTCTGAATTTCTTTCTCTTCTTGATCTTCTTTGAAACCTGGAAGTATTAGGTTATCAGCTAAGCTCCTCCGACTTCTCCTTATATCTTGAACTGTAGTTAACCGTATTTACTATAGTTTTTAAATTACGAATTTTGTCCGAGACTTATCTCTTTTGCAAAATTCAATTCACACTGTCGTACTTAGAGGAATAGCATATGGTGAAAGTTGCCAAGCACTTTCTGAATTCAGAAGCTATCTCCCAGTAGTGTATGATACTTGATGGATTCCCTCAAGAATCTTCTAGTCAAGGAAGAAAGACAAGTACAGTTTAGTGGAAAGAGCTACTTTACAAATTTTCATCCATGTACCACGGTAACCTATTACCAATCTTAGCATCTAGAACCAAACCTAATCCAGTGTGTTAACCCGAATTTAGTAAGCTAGAGAGCTAGACAGTATTCCCACTTGTTGCTCATCATCATCGTCTTCTCTTCCAATTCCCTTCTTCCCTAGGTTAGGTATTGCGCTTCATCTTCCCTGGTTATGGAGCCAGCATTTTCTTTTCGTCCCTGTTTCATCTTCTGCATTCTTCCTTTGCCACACATCTGCTGAACGTCCTGAATCAAGCTAGCTTTAAGCTGGAGGGCTTGACCACAGATTAATTTTTTCTCCAGGTAGTAATATCTTAGAATTCATCTACCTTATCCAATCACCTCCCATTACATATTGCGGTTCTTGACAAAACCTTATTTTTTATTACTATTTAATAAAATCATGACCATTATTATCTAATCAATTACATAACCACCCGTCTGATTCTCTCATCATTTCAAACACCACGTTAGCTTATGCTTAGTAGTGCAGGAAAAAAACAGCGTCTTCACGCTACAGCAAACGCTTGAAAAGCCACGAAAACCATGTCCTCACAATTACCTGCTTTTTACCATCTCCCCACGTTCTACATCAAGTTTTTGCTTTAAACCCATAGTCTTTTCAAGCCATTTCTTAATCCGCATGTCATTGGTATTGCTGCATTGCAAGGCTACTCTCTCTTCTCTTCTGATACCTTGATTCCTTTAAATAGTCTTGTGAACCACATCTATTGTATGGAATCACTTCTCGTTGCAACAACTTACAGTGCCGGGTCTTTTTTAGTCCTCCTGGCAGCATTATTTCCCCCCGATTCTAATAGATTGATTTACTTATCGATGGGATTTGTTATTGCCATTTATTCAGCACATTTTCCTTCATTACATCCGCAACTACAAGCTCACCCATCCCCGTACATATTTAAGTCACGCAGGAGGCAGATTACCTATATTCTACAAGGAAAGACAAAGAAGTTGCGGGGCCCACGTCTTAGTCTTGTTCATCAACTCTGAGGGGTCCTTAAAGTTTCCCACCGTCTCCTCAGTAATCCCACGGGTAGTGGAAGTGGTGGGTTAATTGTCTTGATTATATTCTACAATTTGCTCCACATGGCTCGGTACAAATGATAAACAAATTTTAGACACAATGTACGGAGGCGAGGAGAACTGTCCGTAGTTAGTCTCATTAAGGATGTTGATTTTTTTCAAAACAACTTGAGCATTAACTCATCATTAAACGTAGCAGACTGCAATATAGCCTACATACAGTTCTCCCTTTATTTACATGTATGAATTTTTTGAAATATGTTGTGTAACCTGAAGGAATGTTTTATCGAAAGTAATAGCGGTGAAAGTGGTCAGAGGGAGTTGTAGGTCGGAAGAAGAAGTTTATTGCGACTTAGAGAATACTTGATTTAAGTTGAAAAATATGGTGAAAACTATTAATTCCTAAGCCATAAAGAAAACATGAAACAGTAATAATGGAATAGTGGGCAGGCGCCTACACGCCTGGACAAAGTAGTTGGTTTTCTAAGAATATATTCTACTTGTTAATTTAATATTGAACACACCTTTAAACTCTGGGATCTTTTTGGAACTAGGGAAGAGGGTAAAAGCATCTTATCACCTCTGGGCAATTAGACAGAATCAGAATATATGAATTCCTAGGTTCCGGTGTAATTAGGTTTGCATGCACGTTTATAACGCTCCATTTTCTTCTTGGTAAGTATATATTTGATATTATTTACAAATATTACAATGTGTTCGAGATGTATGAGCTTTCGGGAAAAAGTAGGATTGCTCTAATAAACACGTTTGAGCCTATTCTGTATTTCCATCATGATTGCCTCTAAGCCAGGTACTTAACAATCCAGTTTTCGCGTACTGAATTACACCATCTAGATTTCGCCTTTCTTTAATTATATCACAGAATATAGTGCTCACTCATTCCGGTTTTATTACTTTTGGAAATGGATATTAATCTTAGCGTCCAATCTCCTCGTCTCTTGAGCATGATCCGGTCATAGGTTCCGAGCGTCTCCAGTCCCTATAGTCAGTGAGCTTACTACTACTTACTACCTTTAGTTACTTTCTCTCATCCAGGTACGCACGCAATAAGCGACGTGTAAAGAAAACGAGACTAGTTTCAGCAGGGATTCGCTTCTCTGCCTATATTTTTAGCCAAGCATGGAGAAAAGGATGTTAATCTACTCCACTTCCTTTTGTTTTCATGTTGGACGGGGGGTTTTCTTTTGACTTGTTCCAAGTTCCAGCTTATTCCTATAGCCATATACTATTTTGGGGGCAGGTTATTGTTGTGAGTAGGCAGCAGCGCAAATAATGTTTACGGAGGCTTATCATAAATAATTCCATATAATTCCCACTCAGCCGAGTAATCAAGATAAACATTAGTGGTCCTGTCTCGTAATTTCATGCGCAAAAGTACTTGAAAAATGCAACATTCACTAAAAGCTCCCCCCTCCTTCCCAATCCTTCATACGTGCTCACCAACCTATGTCAGGTCCATACTACATGGGGCTGGAACTCATGAAGAATAAGGCTTTGCTAATGTGTGAGGATTGGATTCACAAACATGGATTTGTGTCCAGTAGCCCTGAAAACTTTAATAATCATCAAGGAATCCATCCTCGTTTTTCTTCTTCCGTCCCTACGATTTGAGGCACCGATAAAATAATAACGATTCCTCCGACCTCCTCCCCTTATTCTTTACGCTTCACCCTCATATTTGTGTGTATCATCCATAATTACTATTCATCAACCCATACTTGCATCCGTATCCACTTCAATCAAAGCCTTAAATGAAAACAAGGCAGATACACTCACCTGGACATTACCCAAGTACACTCAAAGGCTGCCGCTTACCTGCTTTCTCCACGCATTTGAATGTATACACAAGCATTGTGTCCTCTATCATGACGCCTCGGAGTTGAGTTACGTTCAGCTAGCTTTTTAAGTTGTGTAGCAAGCTATCTATAGCTAATAGCGAGTAAACAGAAAACTCGGATCCCTGTTCAACCAACATTGGTTTTATCCTACGTGTTTTACATATTAGTGAAACGAACCGCCGCCGTTCTGGCTAAGTGGGGAGTGTCATGAAATTTTCAGTCTCATTAATTTTCCAAAGAGCTTTGCATGCAAATCCATCTATTCCACCACCTCTTGCTTTTAATGATGAGATCTAGAGTTGATTAATAATTATTTTCTCCTTTCCTCTCAGATTTAGGATTTTGAGTATAATTCGTCTCGTCTCGTATGAAGAGTCTTCAATGAAAACGTACTTTTAAAAGGAATTATAACAGGCTGAATTTCATAATTTTCCAAGATATTGCAAATATGTTTAAAGTATCATTGTCAATGGCAATTCCCATGGCAGAAACCTTTTTGTAGGTTTTGGCCCCTTGTGGACAAGACAGGTATAACTTACTAGAGTTTGTGCTATGCCCAGTTATGTTAATCATAGCTACCTTGAAGAGATTTAAAGCTAGATGGGATGAGGACAAGTTTAGTTTCCGTTCTGACTTACTCTTCTCCTCATACAAGACACAAGATATGTCAATCACTGGATCCTCTTCTGCCTTGATCTCAATCAAGACACCTGACTTGATGACACTTGTTCTAGTCTTGAGCTCTCAACAGTTAAAATGAAAAAAGCTGCTCATCGTGAACCATCATCTAAGTTGACTGCCAGGGAAAACAACCTCCGCCGTCCGCTCCGCAGCCAAGGCGAGATCCCAGAACAAGAGAGATGATCATTTCTCTGATTTCCATAATGAGGAGCCTTGACACGTTCGTTGAGGGGTTGAGCGTTCACGACGACGCACCTTTTTCTTCTCCAAATGTAGAATTTTCCATCTTCCTCCACTTCTCCTACTCCAACTCTTGAACTCAAGTTCAGTCAGGTTGTAGTAGGAGTAATATTATGCAATAAAAAACCGCTCCCACTTGTAGTTTCCTCGGTTACACGCTTAAATATTCACCAAAGGAATCCACTTAACGTTGTCCATCTAAACTCAAGAGAGTTTATTCATTCCCTGGGAAAGCCTAGCCAGCTGTCAGCATGTCAAGGCGTGACAAGGGGATGAACATCGGGAGCAACCACCAAAAGATGTGTATTTTCCCACCTAAATATTTCACACCTCCATCATCAATCCCACCTCAATCCAAATACATTTAAAAAACTCGCCCCCTTCAGTCCTGAAGCAATCCAAGCTTCTTCTCTAGATTATAACGTATACCTATGTATACCTGCTTTTTTATTCAATTTATTCACATTAACTTATTCACATATCTGAATCCAGCGTCCCTGTTCCATTTGGGGTATCCTTTTGGATTGTACAGGAGGAGGAAGCAGAGAAAGGAATGGAAGAGAGTCAAAAGCGGATCCGTCCGTATATTAGATGTTATCCTTGTTATTTAGTTTCAATAATTTAGAGTTGAGGCCAACGCTTTGCTAAAAGACCAATTATTCCTGTCATCACGGAGGAGAGAAACCGAAACTGAGGGAGGATTTCAGGTGGAGGATGCCTACTTGTTGGCATACGCGGGCAACCGGTTGCTCTGGTTTGCGAAAAGTTTTAAGCTTTATTCCCTTGCTAATTTTCTAATCCTTTACAACCCTCCATAAATCTTCTCCTCCTTATTTTACATTGTTCTCTTGTCTAATTTACTGGTTGCCCTGAGTAATGTCCTTCTTATCTATTCCAACCGCATCACTGCATCACATAAAACTCGTCTTCCTCTTATCTGGTCTGGGGATAAGAGGGAAAGGTTCTGCTAACAGAGCGTAATCATAATAACTTGTCCCTCAATACATGTACAGTATATTGCAAAAATTCGAGCAAAAAATTATCTTCACTCGCCTAAGCACAAGATGGACAAGGAACTGAGAAAAAATTTAAATGTTATACAAGAGCCTCCGTGCAGATAGGAGTAGACAGGCTCTGGATATCATCCGCGGTTTGTCTGACTTTTTGAGATTGAGAATTGTTATTTGTCACATTATGATGAGCACACACCCTTGGAAGTTGTTGCTTGGATTTTGGGATATGAGTGTTTGAGGCTGAGGTACGTGGACTGAGGTAGTTGTCTGCCTGTGGTATCGCCATCCATTTCCAACTTTGCATGCTTGCAGTATATTTGCATAAATTTTCTCCGCCAAATCATTTTAATGTCCTCCAATTACGGAATTTATTGATTCTCTTCACCGCCGCTCAAATGCGGAATCCTCCATCGAGTCATTAGGGTTGTTTCGTAATAGTCTGTGTGGTTGAATACAAGGGAAGGGCCTCATCTTCTCAGCAGGTATAGAAACCAGCTCAGCAGCCTCCTTATTTTTTTAACAATTGCATCTCACTTTAAATCTGTAATATTTTTCTTAAAGCAGCAAAGTTTAAAATGAAAACTCCTCAGGCGGGAAAATAAACCCGTCTTGACCTGCTTCGTCAAATGAATGCAGATGATTGAACGGCTCATTTCGCTATTGGCTGGTCGGACAAAATGATAGAGGAGGATTATTTTGTTGAATCATGGATGGAATTGCAGACCCCAAGTGGATGGCGGACTGGTGGAATTAAAGCTGCAAGGATAAATATAAGAAGAAGTTTATTGGAAAATAAATAAAGTAGCCATCCTGCCCTAGCCTAGCCAGTAGTATCAATGTCAGTAATGAAGGTCATAGGAAATTTAAACTTGATGCCCTATCATCTGTTCCAAGGATCAGATACGTGTAGACTTCTGCTAGCTGGCTACTCTTGAAACAGTATCTATTTCTGAAATAATATAAATGGGAGAAGACTTTTCTTGTTGAGATAAGCTGCATCTCTTGCTCAGACTTTGGCTCGGCTGCTTGCTGGCTGGCTCTGACTGTGAGTGTGGAAAAGGAATGAGTTACGGGTTTCGGAGAAATATGCAAGGATTCTCCCATTCTCGCCAGCTTATCTTGCTAAAACTTGTGTGAATATATGATCAGAGTCAGATTTACGCTACCGCCGCGCCTTGAGCAACTCAGCACAGAGATTTGGAGCACATAATTTACAAGTATTTTGTAATCTTGAAGGAGGGGAGAAGAATCCCGTTTTTCATTTGGCAAGGGGGAGATGGAAAAGGGATGTAGGGAATGGGATAGTGTTGTAAATTATGGGGGTGTTGTGGTAGTGATACTGGTGTACGGATTTATTGCCCTTGTCTGATGATGCTGGAAGACGGTATTGGAGATTGGGCAAGATTCATTCTCAAGTTTATTGGCAAGGTCTTGACTAGTCTCATCTGCTGTCTTCATAGGAAGTCTGTTCTGTACATATTTACTTTCTCTACAGATGAGTTTGGAAGAGCCTCAGTGCTTTTACTCCTGAGTGAGGACAGTTGAACGGTGATCCAAGGGAGAGATTGTCGGATTAGAGAGGGAAAGACTCTTGCAATGTTATTTTTTAGCAGCTACTTCTTCTTTACTCTCTGCGGGCTTGCTTGGTAGAGAACGGATGAGTGTGTGGGTAGTTGAAGAGGGAAACAATGAATAGAGGACTCGTGGATTAATGGGGAGGATTGTGCGAAATGTTTGGCGCTCACTCTGAGGAGAAAGAGGAGGATAAGGATTTATTTATTTTTCTTCCTCGTCCCGCTGTTAGCAGCCTCTTAGAGGTAGTGACAAGTTTATCAATGATTTTGAGTCCCTTCCAAAAGCTATTATTATCAAGTGGATGGAATGGACTAATCTAAATTTAAACAAGGCTGCTTATACTACAGGCTTAATTGTTTGCCAACTTTCTGAAACTTGTATGATTGTGCATTCCTTGCACCCATCCTTCTTCCTCCCTCCCGCATGTCGTATGCTCTTTCATTCGGAAAATATTCTCCGTATTTCCTCTAAAAGCTCAAACCCAGTCCCTCCCGCCACCTTACTTCCACTTGTTCTGTTTTTAAAACCGCTATTACCTTAAATACCCCTCCCTCGTTTACTCACTGCCGCCTCCGAGTCTTATGCGGAGGACACAGAGGAAACTATTACGTCAACAACAGAAACCGTCGGCCATGATGCTCTCCGTTTCTCAGTTACACTGTACCCGTTATATCCTTGGGATTCCAAAAACGCCTCGCCTCACCCCCTTCCCACCTGCATGCGTTCTCCCTTTGAGTTGCATCACTCCGTTTCTCGAAATGAAAGAGGAGAAAGTAGAGAAGCGCCCGCATAGGATTTCCATACTTAATCCTTCTCTCGCATCCAATTATTTTTTCTATTCACAAGCTAAGCTAAAATCCGGATTGAATCTTCACGAGATGGGCTAACATTTACACACCTTAACCTTTCCGCTCCGATTTCTCCGCCAATTTGCTCTACTTATATTCTTTTTCTCTGGGTAAACGGTATTCTATCACATCAATTTCCATTCCTCGTCAGAGAAAACGAGGAGAAAGTCCAAGTTGGGAACTGCGGCTGAGCAATAGTAGGCATGCATGAACGTTATCGTATAACAGTTTGCTACCAGTGGCATGAATGCAAACCCCAGCCTGCCCTCGCAAGTATAACATTTAAGCCTCAAGAGGTGATGAGGCTGTTTGCGCTGTCCTTGTCGAAGTTGGCGAAATTTGATAGCAGTCTCACAGTCAACCAAGCCTCGCGTGTCCCTCTTATCCGCATCTTGGATCATGGAACAGGTTGCCGTGGTGGGGCAAGGAAAATTTCTTGACGCACGACATTTACTTAATATGCATGAATTGGGGTGGGACGGAAATTGAGAAACCACAAGGAGCCTCACTAAACTCCCTTGATGGCATTCCCAATTCGTTGAGGTGATGTGTGCAAAATTTGGAAGGTCTTGTGGAAATAAGTGCAAACTTTGTCACACTCTCGAGTTCCAATTCCAAGAGAGCTTTATAAGAGATGCATTGCTTCCTCTCCCCGCCAGACTTTGTTGTCGATCCATGTGAAAACTTGAGGCGAGGATTCTCTTTCAGAGACTTTTCTTTTTGCAGCGATAGGTCATGATTATTTTTGCTATGTGTTGCGAGGGAAGACGGTGGTGAGTGAGTGATACATGGGATGGAGCCAACTTGGAAGCTACGAAAAATCTTCCGATCCTCCCGACAGTTCGTGTAACATGCACATTTTTCTAGAGGCAGACAGACAGACGGAGGATTATATTACTGTATTACGTGCAAATAATTTTTTCAGTTTTTTCAAGGAAAAAACGCAAGAATATTATATTACCATTTGGTTTCTTCAGTAGCTTCCCCCGCCGCCTCTTCAGTAGCAAATTTTTGCAAACTTGCAGAAATATATATATACCTAATGTCTGCGTTCTGTTGCTAAATGACCGATTATTATAGGATTTGAAACGACTTGGGGTTTACTATAATCTACAAGACTTGAATACGTTCTCCACTTTATTCGGCCATGAACGTTATCTCCCATGTGTTTCTTGACGTTGACATCAAAGCAGCAGAGAAGACGAGTTTTTTTCGTAGGAACTCTGAAAAGTTGACTGACATGCCATGCTGCTCACTATCAAATGAACTAGTGTCCACTCCGGACGGGAATTGGACGTGAAGATGGACAATGGTCATCTTGATTGGAACACTCATTGAGTGACACTGTAGTGTCTTCAAAGTACTCCAGCCAGGCTGGATCAGCCAAGCATATAAGCGAGGAAAACTTAGCAACTCATCAGTTCTTGGTTTCCGTCTCTTCTGCGCTTTCTTTGTTTCTAGTGCTTGAGAAGTCGGAGTCTTCCTTCTTTGTCTCTGCCTTCTTTACCCATTCCATCAGCGTGTGTAGAATGAAAATGAAGAGACCTCCAACTTAATTACGCCCTGTCCCGCCCTTTTCCAACTTGACTTGATTTAATCCCAGGAGAAGCAAGGATCACGTAGGATCTAAAATATAAATGGTCATTCAGAGAGTTTCAGACAATCTACAGAAAAATTCATGCTTAGTTAACCATGGAAGATGGAGAAATCCTCGGAATATCCCATCCCTCCTTCTTCACTCCATTCCCAAACCAGACCTGTCTTCTCCACCATGGACAATTAAGTTTTTAAGCTTCATAGTTTAGCTTTCTCTATCTTTGTTGATTTTTCTTAAAAATCCTCATCTTCTTTCCATCCTTATCACACGTTCGACCAAGTTTCCTACAGCATACTATGCCGTCCATATCTCATCTCAGTTCCCATCTCACACAGCTACTCTTTTAATTCGCATTGAGAAAACCCGTCTTCCCCTAGTATTTACAATGCCATTTGATTAGGCTGATGATTTATAGCGGCCAAACTACATTCCCCATCCATCCGCTACTTATTCACTCTGACTACAGATTATTGAGGGGTAAAAAGTGTTTCCCAAGCCGGGTTTTGAAAAACTCACATTCTCGCACTATCTTAGAATTTGCAAAAACGAGCCCAACTTCTTGCATCCATGCATAAACCCTTAACGCAAGTCCAGTTTCGTTCCGTGTGACTTATCCAAACCTTATGAGGGGATCCTCTCCCCGACATCACTAACACCCCAGGCTAAGTCAGAAATTCTCTTTGAATCATCTTCATCAGTTTCATCCATCTACCCTCACCACTGCTCTTTCCCCGTATCACGCCACAACGCCACTTATAATTTTTAATTATCTCGCACTCTTAATTATTCAATTTAGCTAAATAAGCATCACTCACAACAGGGATTGCACTCCGGTTGTTTCCGCACCATCTTTTAGTTCTGTGGTAGTTCAGTCAGCAGGTTCAAGTAGTTCATGATCGGAGCCGCGGTGTTTGCTTAAAAGCTTAATCTGGATTGTTTTCGTAAAGCTAATTAAGAGGCAGTTTTATAGAGACTTGGTTTTGACCGGAAATGTGCTGCCCCTTTCCTGTCTCCGTTTATTGGTAGCGCTTAGGAGCGTGAGGATGTTTTGTTTGGATATTGGATGGATTTACTTGGATTAAAATCCAGAGTGAGAAATATTTAGTTTTTGAGGTAAGGCTGGGAAATATCCTGCAATGGTTGCTGGAGTTGATAATGTTGCGGTTAGATTGTAATAACATGATACACATGATGATAGTAGTACGTACACGCATTTAGTCCCATGGCTCACTCATGACTGCTACTGTTTTGATTGGGGATCAAGTTTTACTCTGCCAAGAAATTATATAAATCTCTTCCACCAACCAGTACCACAAGTATCAGTTTCTTTAGTAACATATGAAGCAATCCAGGCGTATTGGGAAATACACTAGAGTAACGTACAAAAAACTACAAGAACAATTACACATTTATTTTCCTCCTCCTTGTAAAAAGTGGCTTTTAGCCTTATTCAATTACCGGAGAGTGGAGAGAGATTGAGATTTAGAAGAGAATAGTGAGTGCATGGGACTAAACCCATAGTGGGATGGTTAAAGCCAATTTGAATCCGTCCGTTGTCTCATGCAGTTACAAAGATGACGAGAGTTCTTGGTACAGAGCTTACTTTTCCATAGCTTTACAAACTTGGAGAGTATTTGAGCAATTAACATGAACCTCTCTCACGGCACTTGAATCACAACAAGAAAATCTGGTTTCTGTGACATTCACATGGTCTACGACAAAACTGGAAACTAGTTGCGAACACTCCAGCTTTGCCCCGTTCCGTAATTGTTGAACAAGACTTTACACCTTAGTTAGTATATACCATCATTTATTAGGATTCCAGAGGATAGCTCTGCTCGTAGTACTCCTGTTCCTTGAAAATAATTCCATGGACTTTTGTTTCAAGGAAATCTGCTAAGATGCTTCAGATAATCAAAATTAACTCGTACTCTCTTCCAACCAGTTGCATTTAGCTTGTAGTGCGTAGCATTTTTATTTGACAGGAGAGTAATTTGTTATGATTGTTTTTCTATAAAATGTTTGACAAGAAAATGGATAGGGAAGTTGGGAATCCAATGTATCAAATTCTTATATAACGCCCATTCAAGATTACATTTGATTAATGAAGTTTGCGGGATTCCATCGGCTTGTAAGCCTATGATAAATGCGAAGCGCGGGGTTGGAGAGCTGTATATAATCTCTTGGGACGAGGTGTGGATTGGGGGCGCGATTATCTTTGTGCCATCTTCTAACTCGTTTAAAATAATTCCTTGAACTCGGTCATTTTTTTTTGAGTTCGCTACAAGTTGTGTAATGACGAAAGCGAAAAGTGTTAATGGGAGGGTTTACTCATGTCGGGAGAATGTCGAGAGTTTTCAATGCCGTGGCCAAACTTGTGTTATTTTAAGAATATGATAATGTATATTTTCAAGTTATGGTTGATGAAATACATACTCGAGGAGCGATTATGTACTTTGAGTTCCATATTTCATAGGATTGCAAGCATGGTCTTAAGCTTATTTTAGCATTCCTCCAAAGATCCGGTTGTTCCTTGCGCAACGATTTGCACGAGAATCATTTTAGATTTTACCCGTATCTTTCACATCTCTCATTGAAACGATCCTGGTTGGCAGTTGCCGGTTTATCAGTTAAATCCATCCTCAGGCCCACTATCATATCCTCCTGCTTTAACGATTATTGATGAATGTATGATAGAATTATAAATGGAGGTGCGATGAATGTTATTGGAATGTTGGAACTGAGATTTGATGTAGCTTTGAGTTTGTACTAGTAATTCGAGATTACTACTTGGCAATATATTGAATGAAGGCTAATGATTTGTATGTTTTATTTCCATCAGGTGATAATCGAAGCGTCAGCAGAGCAACCGTTTTTTGTGATTGGTCGCGGATGGTCATCTTCAGCGCCAGCGAGGACGGAAAAGAAGTTGCACCTCCCCTGCACGCCACTGTGTGTGGGCGATGTATGCATAACGCTGAGGAGAAACGTTCCACCCGTTCCAGTCATGACCGTTGTGAATGGGAATCACAAGAATTCCAGAGGTTCCGCAAGTTCCCGAGGTGGGAGTCATTCCGGTCCGGGTAAAAGCGGACGGGAGGCGGGTCCGAAAGCAACGCGGACGAATTCCACTTCTGGTAGAGGTCGCCGGGGTTCCGCATCCTCAGCCAAGATTGCAAACACGACAATGAAAGTGATGCCGCCACCGCCA
Organism: Sminthurides aquaticus; assembly: GCA_906901655.1. NCBI lineage: Eukaryota > Metazoa > Arthropoda > Collembola > Symphypleona > Sminthurididae > Sminthurides > Sminthurides aquaticus. The sequence continues at coordinate 3,623,525 of CAJQTT010000013.1, read as the reverse complement.
AATCCTCTACCGCCCCCTCCTCCCCCGCCACCTGCCCAGGCTCAGGGAAATAGTCAATTAACCGCACTACCGTCCGCACGTGTCCAAGCGCCATCTTCGTCAAACGTGGGCGAGAAAAGCGGACCTCCAGCCGAAACGACTGATGATAGTGAAGGGCCGGGGAGTCCGAAGAAGCGACGCTGGTCTGCTCCTGACGCTATTAATGACGAGAACAATGGAGAAGAGAAATGTAAAACTTAATTTGTGTAATGCACAGGATAAATGTCCGAACAACAAATTAAAACTTGTAAATGTATGCATGTAAATTAATGATAATTAGTCTCATATTTTTAAGGAATATCAAGTATTTCAACAATCGAGCAACTAAAAATCAATCCATTACTACTGAACACAATCGATTCCCTATGTCATTACGTAAATATATTAGCATTTATCATTATACCTTACATGAACAAAGAGTCTTAATGAAAACTATAAGTTATCAATAAGGATATATAAATAAATATATATACACAAATATTATATATTTCCAAAATCGCGCTTGTAAAAACAATATTTTATATAACTGTATATATTAAATTCGTTAAAACGTTCCCAACTCCTCTACAGCTATCTACAGCTGTCACCTAAATCCTAAATACCTTTTCATAAATATAAATTTCCAAGGCGGAGCAAACCAATGTCAATGGAACAAAGGCTTATTAAAGGCTATTATGCACGCTAGCATCGATACCTGAATTATTGTAAAACTTGCTGGCAAATTAACATACGTACCTATACTTCCCAACTGTATTTATTCCAAATTATTGCTTTAAAACCTATCCCTTGTAAAAATAGACTCAATTAAAGGAAACCCTGCCGGTTGCAATCATAACATCAATGTAGGTAGATTGGATATATGACTTGCGAAAAATTTACTTGTCGTCGTGAAACGAAGCTGATTATTTCAGGGTTCTCGTTCCGCAAATTCGAATATTTAACTGCATTTCTATTCTAATTATTCTGTGGGAACTCATGTACTTACAGTTCTGGAAAATATCCCGCTCGTGAGTGGATGATATACTCAATTACAATCATTGATTTACAATTATTTCCGAGTCAACTAACAGAAATACCCACCTTTTAGGAACCAAGATTCCATCGTTTTGAAATTAACTGTGACTTTACGCAGTCAGTTTAGCACACAAAGTGTATAATTTTCCAAAGAAAAGCCTGCCGTTAACCTAACGTTTATGACTACAATCGTTCTACATTCTGTAGCCTGACTCCAGTCACTTATTTGTCTTCATTTCATGTATTTTTATTTCGCGGAAGGCCTCTTTCGTTTCTGCGATTGTTCTGCAACGATGCTACTTATTGTTTTCGTTTTTAGTAAATAAATATACTACACCTATTACATAACATTAGTAGTATGCTATGCTCTTGTGCAACTGTACACTCATTGGGAACATTTCTTGTACGTACTGCGGAATAAATATAGACTGTTCAGTCTAACGTGGAACTGACTTGCGTGTTTGTAGAAACAAAAACTAATTCTTACTTTGTGTTCAAGAAAATTCGGTAACTGAAAGGATTGTAATCTACGCAAACAGCGGGGCTGAAATGCTTCATGATTTTCCTTTACATATACGGAGTTGGGCTTTTTAATTAACGTTACGATCATGGTGGATAAAAGCTAGACGAGCGCTGTTCATGTTGTAGATGGCCAACGACAGAGACGCTTAGATTTTCTATAATTTATTCCATCCAGAAGTCATTTAAAAGAGTAGGAAGATGAAAAAGTATCGTGCGGAAATATTTTACTTTCTTTTAATGTATGCGCTGCAACATTTCCTCAAAAGTTGCGATAACGTTTCCTGGAAAGGTTTAATACGCAACAAAAATTATCTTCTGAAATCTGAGGGTACTGTATTTGATGAGAATCAAATTAATATAGTCACATTTCTATTGCTTGAAGATGGTGATGTCAGAGTTACTGGCTGTTAGTCCTTTGAAGTAAAGGTTTTCAGATGCATCACAATCGTAGATTTAAGACCCAGGATTTTACAACTTTAGTGAGTCACATGTTGTTGCGACGCGAGCATTTGGGTAACTTGATTTGATTGATCTTTTACCCGTGTGTGATAAACCGTAGGATATGAATGTAGTGCCAGATGAAGATTAATCGATGTAGATTTGACAATGTTATCATTCAGAAAGTAACATTTTAATAAATGTTTTCGCCCGATACAGATTTCATTCAGTTTCACGTTAAATGCAAGTCATCCACAACTGGTGAATTCGAATCACTTCGAAACGCAAAGTCATTGTTAATACACAAAATGTACTTATGACGCGTAGAGTCGTTCCCTTTATCCCCACTGTATTCGTCAACAAGTCTCATAAATAATTTATGGCTATCACTGCATGTTGCGAAACTTAAATATGGGCTCGAAATTGATTCTAATTCAGGGAACTTTGGGTCACTACAAAATAGGTACAAAGAATGAGTAATTTTAACATATGCGCAACAGAAACAACCTTCATCCGATATATTGCCAGCACCACAATCTATTAAGTTCAACCTGCACTTGAGTAAAACACTGGCTACTCTTCCTGAATGTCTTCCTTCCCATCTCAGTACTAGAAAAATAGATTTCAGTTAAACTTAGTCGGATAGCGATCCTGGGGTTTTCTTGGCCTTGCGTGCTCTTGGACTGGTTTTTGGCGATGATTTCTCTGAAAATATGGTATGATTTTCATCAGCACACTTTTCTATGGCAAGAACTCAAAAGAATTGTTAATACGATTTTCCTGTTTCTCAGAGCCTAACTGCTCAAGACATGCAGCAAATATCAGCTTGGTCTACTGCTTCTCTTTATCTTTTAAGAGTTAATGAAATAAAAATAATGTTGTTAATATCCTTAACTTACTTGAGTTCTCTCTGAGGATTTCCTTAGGGATCCATTCGAAATCAACATCATCAGATTGAGATGTTCCCCGTTCAATTTGGGCTTTCCTTGTGGTCTTGCGTCCTCCGACAGAGGTGAGTAAATGTTGTCCCAAAACCAAAAGAAGCACTACAAGAGCTGCTAAGAAGACATACAAGAAGAAAGTTTCTCCATCCAAGCCTTCTTCAATCTCGACAACGTTCACTGTTTCGTTGTAAACAGCATCCAAGTAAGGCTTTCCTTCCTATCATCACAAAATAAAGCCATTATCAAACAAAACCGCACAGCTTTTGATCATGGGTATGATCGAATACTTTTACAAAAACAGGCATACCAAATCCTTGTAACCCAAGTTGACGCTCAATCCAAAAGGACGTCCTGCAAAAGATTCATCGGTGTAGAAAGAATAACTAAGTGTAGCTTGTTCCTTGGGCTTGACGACACGATTGTAAGCTAAAGCAGAGAAATTTTGGATATGGAAGGTGTAGTCCATTGGATAACGGAAAGAGGCGTCCAAAGTTTCTAAAGTGAAAGGTTGGTTTCCTTTGTTGGTGAATCCAACCAAGAATTCCACGATCTTTCCAGCGTAAAGTTCTGTCAAAAATATTCAATGTACAGAATTAGCTTTTTCTCGATTACTAGCCTCTTTACTTGCGATTAAAAATCCAAAACAGATAGCGCATGATTTAAGTCAGTGGTTCCTTAGAAATAATATCTTCATTGCGTTCAGGATTTCGGTTATGCATCATTCTCAAAAACAGTCGCCAAGTCGCCATCCGTCTCACAATACATCTACTTCAGGTTCTTTTTCTATATAAAAAACTAATAATTACCAGGGGTTCCAGATGCTCCAATCAAGCCAGGTTTTGGCTTCAAGAACAATATGTAAGTCTCGCCATCGGGTGATTTGGAAATGGTAGGCGTTGCATCTTCATCTTCAGTTACAGCTGTTTCTCCCGCATCATCCCCAGCTTCTTGGTCAATATCAACCGCATCGTCCTCTGCATCAATGTCGTCTTCACAAGAAACAAATGATTCTGAAAGTTAGAAACACAACCTTTTAGTTCTCCATCCATGAAAACAACTACTGAGCAAAATTGAAAGAACAAAGTTTTAAAAGTAAAAACTGTAAAATTAAAATGTCGGAACATCTTGACTGAATTTGGACTTAAAGGCTTATTATCAAAATTTTATACTTACTCGGTGATGACAAGACGGTAACCAAAGGGAAGGCAATTAGGACCAGAAGAAGAAACTTTTTCAATGACCAAGCCATATTGATCTAATAGACTATGAACACAAACCTATGACAAGGAAAAGCAAAATTTTAATTCAAAGTTTAAGTCACCGGCTGGATCGAAAATTATTTGAATTTATTATATGCAGCGGTGACAAAAGCAACTTCAATACTATTTTAATTTTGAAAACTATACTTACTCGATGATTTAGTTCAAATGTGACTTCTCTACTACCATGTGCGCTAAGTCTGAAGAACAAAGCAGTTAACTAACTGTGATCGGAAATCTGACTGAAGTGACGGGTTTTGGGAAAGCAAGGTGGTAGAATTCACCGCACACTTTTCGCTGATGAGATCCTTTCTAAGGTTTTGTCTGGCAATTACTTCGTTTCACAAGTGTCCCTCCGCTTGATGAAACTATGGGCCCAAACCCCTCTGAAGCAGTCCTAAAGCTATGAGTGGATGAATCCCTTCGTAGGTTTGAAGAAGCTTGTTGGCAATTTTGGGTGAAAGTTGGCCGGCTTTGAGAGAAACTCGTGTAAACTTTATAGACGTTCGCCTCTTGTATCAAGATTTCGCTTGGAACAACTCAGGTCGATGTGGCATTTCTGGGGGGCAACCGCCAAACTTCGAAAATGTATACATCACGTGATACTTTCCTGAGGTCCTGCCGCTCAGTCATTTAAAAACTTTTGTTTTCGTGAACTGCATTAAAAACATATTTCATTGCGTAATTATTATGACCTCATATATAGAACGAACCTTCATGCCAGGTCTTATTAATGTTGCTAGTTTCTAGTATTTTGTGACAAGTGCACTGTCTCCGTTGCTTCAATTCACGTGACTTTAATAATAGAGGTATATATAATATGTATGCTTTTATTCAAAGCTCTTTCGACTACATTTAATTCAATTGAAATTACTTCTAAAATCTATGAAAATCATGGATTAAGCGTATCTTACTTCTACGAAAATATTTATTTTACGGAGGTACTTTTTCTGTGTTCAACCTCTGTAATTTTGAACTAAATGCGTTGGTACGTCTCATTGGGTGAAATAATTAATTGTGTTTTTTGTAAAGATCATTTTAGGCAAGTCAAAATGAATACCTCTACCCCAAATCGATCAGTTATTACGGATGCTTCATCTCCCGTCCGCAGTAACCATCTTCCATCTCATTTTCGCATACTTTCACCATTTTTTCGCGAATCTTATTTGACTTCCGAGTAGTAAGTCTTTTCTAATCGAGTAGCAGATTAGTTCCTTTAGTTATTTTGTGCATTAAATCTCATGATTGTTACCGTTACAGTTGCATGTTACCTCATCAGCCGAAGCTTGGTGGCATCTATGTAGTACCTGCTGCACAGAATTCCAATTGTAAGTCTGCTTTACTTTTATATACTCTGGCGCACAAACTTGTTGAAGGAAGTGCTGGCTAATTGTGGAAATGTAATAATTTTGAATATGGTTCCTTTAGTGTGGTTTGGTGTACTCTTTGTTCATCATGGATATTATCAAGGTGGTGTTTTTCGATTTACCATAAAATTCCCTGAAGATTTCCCTGATACGGGGCTCCTCCCAGTAAGTTGCTAATAAGAACTTTCTACTGGCGCCGAGCAAAGCGTACCATAGAAATATAATATAATGATTTTATTTTTATAGGCTGTTACATTTCATCCTCCTATATTTCATCCTTTGATTCATCCAGCCAAGGGGAACTTTGATTTAAAACGATTTTTCCGCTCAGGATGGTCTAAAGGGGGCAACCATGTTTGGCAAGTATTGAAAGCTATTCGAACTAGTTTTTACAAAATAGACTCCAATCATCCAGTTGATCGGCACGCTGCCGAACAGTAAGTACATAAATACTATACAAATAAATTTAATCTCTAAATTCTTACGTAAAAGATTTCAATGTGGTCTTATGATCCAGCTCAACAACTTTCTAACTTGACTACAATATGAACTTTAACTTTATAGGTATGAGAATCATCCACAAAACTTTGCTGCTAAAGCAAAGCAGGAAGCGGAGCTTTCTAAAGTAAGAATTTATGACGAACCTCCTGATGCGCATAAAGATCCTCACTACATTCGCTTTAGCGAGTACGATCCTAAACTTCATGATACTATCAGAGGAAAAGCGCTTCGACCGTATTTTGACATTCGTAAGACTTCCATTCACAGTGATGATGCTGCCAAGAAGGGTCTATCCTTCCTTGATATTAGTTAACTCAGTATATGTTAACGTGCATGTGAATAAGACGAATCTTTCTTAGGATTCTATGTACCGTGCTAATGCGTTTCCGAAAATCGCATACCTCAATTCAGCGTTAGAATTGATTCGAGTTTTATATGGGTATGATTTTACTACCCGAATGAGCTTCTTAAACGTTATACTGTGTGTGATAAGACTTGCTTTGTTTCGCAGATTTAGACTCAAAGTATATCATGTGCCATTTTAGTTGTACAACATTATAATAAAAAGTTGACTGATGCAAGTTTTAAGAATAAAGTTGAAATATTACATCCGCAGAACGTTTACTTCTTTTAGAAAGTCCTTCCGTATGCTACTAACGCTACGTTTGATACAAATGCAAAATCACTATGTTTGCCAAAAAATGTTCAAGTTAAGCTGGGTTTTTTGATTTTTCGGCATCTACAACTTGAAGCTTCTCTAAGCATTGATTAGATAACTTGACTAATTTGTCGTTCCATTTGAAATATTTGTAAAATCCGTCTTCATTAACAAAACGAGAGCTTAACTGAATAGCTAGTTTAGATGACATTAATCCTACACTGTGGAGTTTCTCTGGTCCCTTATGATAAATTCTTCCATTGTCTTCTTTCATGTATATTTGTGCTGGATCAAACGGAAAAGTTATATCGGACCCATTAACTTCGAGCAATGCATCTGTATTGTCCTCATCACTCAGTTTGGTGAAGACTATGGGTAAATCGTCTACACGAACGTAATTTTGCTCAATCCCACAAGGAGAAACGTACGGGAATTCCTCGGCATACTGACCAGTGTTAACTTTCAATCTTCGAAAGAAAAAAGTCAAGAACTTTTTATCTGTAACAAATATTCGCTATCAGAAAATATTTTCGTGCGAGATATGACCAACAATAAAATTTAAGCTGTTGGCAATCAACTTACCTTTAAAGCAAGACGTAAAATTTTTCATTCTTGAATCATCAAGAAATAGCTGCAAACATAAATGTTAATGTACTTAGCGCTGTCATCACATTCAAAAAGTTACAAACAAGCGAATAGTCTAACGGCTTCTGCTGCAGCGGAACGGTTCTGCTCGTTTGAGTTTATCCAGATCTTCCGATTTCCTCTATCGCACTTATCGCCTATGTTGTATTTGTGAGCGGAATAAATAATTATATCTACAATGTCTTCGGAGGCGAGCTGAACGACCCCGTCTATCAAATTACGCATTACGCATAACAGTACAATACCATATTATTCGAATTCAGGTTTGCAGTTATTAATCTCAAGTGAGAACGACAATCTGAAAGACTTACCATTCCATTATGATCGATGTAATAAAAATATTCACGAATACGCCCTCTGTATTGTCCTTGGGCGTAACTAATTGCTCTGCACAGAATCGGAAACGTTTTCATCTTTCTTTAAATAAATGTGTCAGTGACGTTATACTTTTGCAGCATATAATATTTCAAGACGCGCATAAGTGTTATGCTGGAATCAATCTACTACATAACCGCTATTTCAGCCTGGCACAATATAGCCCTGCATCATCCGCTGAAATTCTAAAATAAAAGCCGAGGGGGCAAACGTTTGAACTACATATTATATCCTGAACCTACTTGATTGATTCAAGTATTGATGCTGCTTAATATGGTTCATGCCCTGCCATGTGCTTACCTCACTGACGTGACAAGACAATTTATACAAACAAGGGTTATGTGCTTGAGAAGCCATCACCTAAACTCGTTGTCCGCCATGATGCACTAACTAGTTAGATTTCTGTCAAATAAATTATCTGCGATGTACACTACGCGGTTTGCTGGATAAATATTCAGCTAGGTGTGGTGTAACGCAAAAGATATAAATACAGTGCACGATGATGTATTGGTTCGGGTTTAATGCGCTGTAATTTTCGTTTGAATGCCAAAATATTACTCTTGTTAAATTTCTCTCTCGTTTGTATTTTCAGTGGAAATAAGTGCAATAACACTAAAATTACGTAGCTTCTGGAATCATATAAGGCAAACACTGTCAAGAGCTCCCCATCCTGCAGCTACTCCGCCTTCGTTGGCCGAGCTGACTTTCGTACGAAGCATGTGACCGACCTGCACATTTTCATAAATTTCTTCCCTATTTCTGTAATAAATAGGAACCAAATTTCAGAACTATCGTAATAAATGCACAGACAGCATTGCAAAAGAAATATCCTTACCCAATAACAACCCCGAATATGCCCAACTCGCTGACAAAATCCGTGTAAAGTGGTTTTTCCATATTAGGTCGGACCATATAATTCTTTTGGAGTGGCGGATTGATCTTTTCCATCAAAATCCAAGCACTTCGCTCAGTTGTATTTCTCATTTTCTCAAGTTGAACACGAACATCATCATCATACACATTATTTCCACCTCCCTCACGCTGGGGTTTCAGCACATAATTTCTAGGATTCTCAATGCCCATTTTTACAGCTGCGTCCCCTTCCACACCCTTAATAAATAGTGTTATAAAGATAAACCACATAAATATATAATGCACAAAATCATTAAACATCAGGATTGAACGCAATAAATAAGGTACGGAAGAAGTAGTGTGATGACTATACTAGCTACTCACGGGATCTAGCGAAAACAATCCGGTGAACACACTACGGATGTCTTGAACTTCTTGCGCGTCAGTTAAAAACCTCTCAACTGTTCCAGGTTTCGCTAATTCTTGTTGCACCTTTTTTGTACCCGCCAGATGATAGTTAATGCTTGGACACTTTATGGCCAAAGATCTTTCGACAAGCAACCGAGCACTCCATTCATTTTCTGAATGATAATGATCCGGAGTGTAACCGGCTCTATAATATACGACAGCAATTTCGGTCCCGTTTCTGGAATGTTTTGGAATAGAATAAGTAAAACAAAATGCAATTCAGTATAATTTAGCGATGTCTCAGACATGAATCCTTACACTAATAATCTCCCTTCTTCGTCCAGTGTGGCTTCTTGTGATAACTGGGTGAGAGACTTTCGTACAACTTGTACGCACGGATTTAATTTCCTGATTTCAAATTCATGAAATCTTTGATCACAGATATTATATGTCCGATCTTCCACAACGAATAAGATAGATGCACTGTTAAAATACAAAAGTTTCCATAGACTATTTCTTTTCGTCATCTACCCTTTCAGCAAACTCAATACAGAATAATAAAACGTATATTCTAACCATTTCCTCCCATACAGTTCCCAAGCCTTCAGCATTCCACTGCATAAACCGTTTAAGGCTCCATTCGGTGGTAGCTACCGCGGTAAAACATCGTTATTGCTCACATCAGTAACATTAGCAGATAAATATCATATGTACTTATGTGATACGTTTAAAATATTCTAACTTACTTTGTTCGCAAGGTGTTGCTCGCCCAACTCAGTCAAGATGAACCTTCAAATCACAGACGCAGAATTAAAATACGTACACGTTTATGACAATTGCGTAACAAGCTTAAGCGCTACTAAGATCAAAAGAGGTGGAAGGAAGATGCAAAATACATTATGTAGGTATCCACAAAAAAGACATGGAACTGAAAAGATACAATTAATCGAAACCATGAAATTGAACTGGTCCTACCCTATCGATAGTATTTACACATCTAAGGAACATATTTCCTTATTTAACGTTCTCTCGCTTATTCTAAGAACTAATTTGTACTGAGAAAACAATAACGACACGAGTAAGTTACTTAACAAGATTTTTCCCTAAAACTTCTTTCTGAAACCGTATAAATGGAAACGAGCATAAATATAATTAAAATAATAATAGCAAAGGGTCATTTCCATGATGTTTTCTCAAAAGATTCAGGAATTTGTGATGTCAAAGATATCATTTACGAGAATAGGCAATACCTATGCAAGTCAACAAGGACAGTGGATAGCGCCCCAAAACTAGACGCTACCGTATTGATTTCCACTTGCTTCGCAGCTATTTTCGGCTCATCTACGAAGTAATCAGATCGGAGGAGACCCAAAGAAATTCCCTACAGACCCAAACACCATAAATGAAATTAGAACAGTCGATGAAGATCCAAGACCGCAGTTTCATTTACGAGCTCCTGAGGCTCCAGCTACTGCTGTTACTTGTTACAGGGGTACGGAACTTTACATACAAACGCAGATATCAAAGCAGCACAATTACTGAAATGTACGCATCGATAAGAAAACGATATACACAGTCGAATGTCGAAAAACGTGTCCCAAAAAGCCTGCCCCGTTTTGGTAATGGTGCTGATATGTACATAAATTTCAAGGCGTAAGTTAACCTTCACCGCAACCGCCAAGCGCCTCCACACAGTTCACAAACTTAGGTTCCAATCGCACAAGTCTTCCTAATCTTTAAAACCTACATACACGTTAAAGCCATTTACCCTGAAGCGTGGCACAGGCGTTCTATTCACAACACACCGAGACTTAGTGGCGCTTAAAGCTGTCAATTGAAAATATCGAATCATCTAGTTCGAAAAACCGTAAACTTCTACCTATGTATTTCTGCAGAAACAGGTCCAAGCCAACCAAAGCCTGATGCAATAGTGTTAATTTCTACTTGCTTCCAGCAACAGTAAGGAGCATGTGCGTTATTACATGTGAGACAGTCACTGGATGCAGTGAACTTGTCTGTAACTGAAGTGGTCCGATGTGATTCCAACATAAGATCCGAGCGAATCAACCCCAATGTAAAATGCTTCAACATAAAGAAATTAAGTATGTACATTCTAAATCAGCACAGCCCATAGTACCCAATCCTAGATGTGAAAACTAGCATGTGCTTACTAATGTGGAACTTCAGATTCTCATACCCAAACCTAGAAATTCTGAGCAAAATGCCTTGAATGTATACTTAAGCATCATTCACACTCCTTTTCGTCTTACAGTCACACCAACCAACAGGTTTTTAAGAATAACTATCGCTTTTCGCAATACAACAACTGTACATTGAATCTTCAAATTCTCTCCTCGGCTTCGAAACGGAGATGTTACTAATCAGATTTTCCCACAGTTTGTACTAGTTACACTTAAAGGGGAAATTTATCTTAAATAAACTACTGATCGTTAATTTACCTGCTTAATTCCTTCTGCGCGAACGGTCGTGTATATGTCGAATAACCTCGAAGTGAAATTGTCTACGGCGATGGTGCTGAAACAAAAAGTAATCGTTACGTCATCTATAGCGTGAGTGCTGTATGCCCCTTTACTTAAATTATTGCAATACTTTAAACCCTTGCCTTACTTAATTAGCGCGTTCTGTAAAAATTCATTGTCGGTAGCAACTCGGTGCATCAATTTGTTGAGTGCCGGTTGAATCCTGACCGCTTTTTCAAATTCTTTTCTTGGAAAAGTGGATGGCAGCAGTAAAAACGGGGCAAAGAGCATGGAATCATTAGAGAAATTGTCCTTTGAACGCATTCCAACTCCTGAAACATTAATTCACCACCCATGTTATGGTTTCAATGCATAAGCGTAAAGATTTTGGAAGTAATTCTAAATAAACATATCCATTCACCATGCATTAAGGCCCAATCTTTAGCTTTCTCCACAACCTCGTTCAGGACAGTTTCTTCCAAAGGAAAAGGAATGCAAGGCTCCATATTTTAGTCAGTGTAAATTAGAACGGTAGGACAGGAATGACCGAAGTAACTGGAAGCCGAATGAGAAAAATTCAAAAATTATTTGATAAACAGCCAAACTTAAAAACAAAATTTTATGAATCGCAAGTAGACGTCATCACACATTTACCGGCTATATGATAATTGTAACTACGTTGAAAATGAAGCAGCTGACTATAAATCCTTCCAGTCCTTGATTATTCGTCATCAAGCTGGGCTTGCAATTAATTAACACAATGCCAGGTAATGGGAATATGACTGTTACCCCGTGATAGTTTTGCCTTAATTATGCATGCGACGCAACTTTGAACTTAACATACTGACTAATATGTTGATCCGGAGATACACTATTCCAAGTCTAATAAGTCTTAATCTTAAAACCATACAGCGATTTTAGTGTTTACGGGATGTTCGATTTGAGTTTCGATTTTGCGAGTCGCAAGTTGCGCGACTATAGTTATCACGTGTCAAACTCTTTTTATATTTACCGCGTCTGGAAACGATGTCTATGGCGAATAGATTCCATGGGTAAAACATACTTTACGTTTAGACAGCACTCCACAGAGATGTAATAGGATTCACTGTATCCCAAATGCTACACCTTCTAGCACTTGCGAATTCTGTGCAGATTCTTGAACAAATTAAACAAAAATTTGTGAAAGAAGCTTTTGCGCTCTCCTCCTCAAATGTTGCTATTTACAAACGCTTGTTTTTTCACATGTGGCCATTCAGATGCAAAACGTAACATGATTAGGCCATAATTACCTTTTTCCCTCCTGATCCTTTTAATCCGAAAACAGTCTCCATCTTCACTGCCACCTTTCCGCTATCTGTCACCATCTCCCATTCTGTGAAGATTCCGACCTAGATCTTTTTAGAAACATGAAAAGAGAATTCCCTTTTATTCCTGCCGTTCTTCCATCGCGTCGACGGGCTAAAACTAATGGAATGCAGCTCACAGTTTTGCAAAGTTTACAAATGCAATTTATGTGGTCGAAAAAAGTATGGAATCAAAACTTTATTTAACAGCACTTTGATTGTATGGCCGATCGTGTTGGATAACTTACATTTCACCCAAGCTAACAAGAGTAACAAGCAAATCAGGTCAGGCCCATTACACAATTAAAAATATAACTCGTGTCAAGAATAGAGCTCTGATATCAGAAGTTCGAAATGATTTTGCATTTGACTTATACCGTAAATTGTCAAAGGGCAGTTGATATTGGTGATGAATCCCGGGAGTCGGATATGGAAGGGACTAGCAGGTCTTGTTCCGTTACGCCCGACAGAGCCGCCATGTGAATGGCTCGGAGCCTCGACAAAACAACTGAGAGAAGCATTTAAAACAAAAAGGTTGAGTGTAAATCAAAGTGATGTTAATATCTAAGCACAAAATGTAGGTTACGTCTGTGTGATATTTCAATCAATATCAAATCCTAATATAAATGCAAAAACTGAGAACATTCAAATAAAACTGATGGTGGCGTAGGATTAGAAACACGCTGACTTAGTAGCTGCAAACGGTCTGATATTAACAACTTTGAATGTATTAGCACTTGACTATTTCAATTTCAACCTAGGTCTTGGTAATGATTCAAGTACATGTACATAACAACTACACCTTTAACATCAAACAAAGAGCTACGCAAAGTAATAATTCCAAGCAGACTCCCATCACGACAAAACACAACTAGCAAAGAGACCAGCTATATAAACCCACAGATCCAAAACTGGAATATCACAATCTTTCACACGTGACTAAATTAGTTACACAGTATAATACATTATTTAATGCTGTCAACAACATCTTGTCAAGTTTTTCTAATCAGTAGCCCTTCCTGACCTGACAGGAGTGAGACAACTGTAATATTAAATAATTCATGGACGATTAAATTTGATGCAGAGATTCCGCACATTGTGTAACGCTGTGGAGATGTGTGCGCGCCAGAAGGCATATCAGTCGTTGATATTTCCTGCAAGCGATTTAACATTGAATCTCACGGCGTTAGTACATACATATTCTAATGATGCCTTTTAATACACTCTTCATGAAACTAATAACGTAGTTAATTGTTGTCAAGACGTATAGAAACCCAGTTCAACACGTCTTACACAGATAAATACTGGCAATTACAACATTCGTTAGTTCGACTAGCACACACCCAGGAAATCAATTCACTGTCAAGCGTTACATTATATCACTTATTTATGTGCTCAGGTTATCAATTATTATGCGTGCAGGTAACAGCTATTACTCTAGGCAAGGTGACCTCGTGTCAATCCTTCAGTATATCAATGTTGGAGCTCTTAGGTCATTCTATCGTTGTAGTTTCTCACGCGAGGATTGTTTCAGAATTTATAGGAAAATTACCGGGAGGAGTAGTTGGACTGTTACTTTCATCTTCTTCCTGGATTGCCCGATTGGCTTCCCATTCTTTTCTCTCGTTGATCAAATCGTGTAACACCTATAGATTAGTATGATTAATACATAAATTATGTGTCCCACAGTTTCATACACAGACCACATGCATACTGTGGTGCTTTGCTAGATTTTTTTATAATTTAAATTGTATGAATTTGTACTTACGTCTTTGTTCTTAATTATGACAATACGACCTTCTAAGACTGGAGCCAATTGACACGTTGTCTTTTCCATGTTTTCTATTACATTCCCTTGTCGGGAAAGAGAGGGCCTTGGAGACAAAGAAGCACCTCTCTCCACCACCGGTGTTGGCGACAGGTCATGCACCTGCAAGGCACTCAAAGACCGCAATAAACTGTGGCGTCTAGACATTGTAACTAAGGACTGGTGATGTCGAGAATTCCTGCGACCGCTACCCCCCGAAACCATCTTTATTGCGCTAAAATGATTTTGAACGGCGATTGACAGTTCCAAACAAACATCTTCGTCTTTCTGAAAAACGAAGAGAAGAAATACGTTACTTTTGTTTTTTTTGTCCATACAAATACCTGTATCAATGTAGTGAAAACTGTTTTCCAGAATCTGGACTCACTAGGATTTCACAATTTGCGAGAACGGTGTATCCATCATGTCCAGTCGCAATATACTTTTTAGTAACAAGCTGGTAAAACTGGTGTGGCTGCAGATATTCATCTCCAATGCGGACGAATTTTGGATCAATACGATTTCCCGGTGGTTTAAGCGGATCAAACGCAAACCGTATTCCTGCGATTTGGGGAAATCTGCCCTCGAGTTTAGGATACTGCGAAACTCCGTTTTCCAAGGCATCAATTAATTGAGTTCCTACAAACAGGAATATCAAAACAAAAAATTTTATTTTATAGCAGTTAAGTCTTCTTGTTTGGTTTCATGCAATAAGAAACACAGCAATCAAACCTGAAACTTTTACTACGACAAGGGAGTCCATCATTGGAAGCACGGTGAGCAAATCGCGAATTGAGAACGGACCAGCCGGATGGATTCGATCAGAACGTAGAGTTCCTGAATTCAGTATTGCACATTCTGCATTGCAGCAGGCCAGCATTATATCACACATAAAATTCCCTAAATTGGTTTCTCCCGTACGGACGGCGGTAAAGCGGCCATCCAAGTCCACGTGGAATTCTCCTAATATATCGTCTAACTTTGTGTCCATCATTGCTGGAAAAGAATATTTGACTTGAGCTTGATCCGTACTCTGGAAGTCATTTCAATGCTGTAAGTTTTTAGACTTCACTCGTAAATAATTACGTACTCGAGTATCCGTCAAGTTCTTTTTTCAGATCGGGATCTTCTTCATAATCGGACGTAACCGATATTCTATCAATCTGGAAAGAGGGCTTGGATGCCGAATCAGGTCCCTCCCAAGACACCGTAATAACGCTGAAGTCCCTAAAATCTGTGCCACTCTTCAAAACTGGTATTCCTTTGATCTAGAAACGCATTTGTCAGAGTTCGGATGATATTTGCTACACTGGACAGAGATTAGTTTGTTTAAATATAACATAATCATACTTACATGTTTTACATCATATACATGGTCGTGCCCGCCAAGAATCAAGTCTATGCCTTCTGATTCTTCTGCCAAACGCATGTCATTCGGAAACCGCATGTGAGTTAAAGCAACAATGAGATCGCAGCCCTAATGAAACGAAAGGAATTAGTCAAGCGTTTCTTGCAACTTTAATAATTGTAAAAGTTATCAATAAATGGAAATCAAGAGTATTTACCTCAGATCGAAGACGTTTGGCCAGCTCAGATCCCACTTCAACATAATCTTTATAAGTGACTGCATCAGGATCAATCGTTGACAATGTTTCCAGCCATTCCCATTCGACGAGTCCTATCTGAAATCGAGGAAATGAGTACGAGTAAGGCAAGGAAAACTAACCCGCTTTGTTAAACAAGCGGCCCAAATACATACTCCCATTCAAAAATTAAAACAAACCAAGTCCAGAAACAAAGTCACTCACAAATCCGATTTTTCTTCCATGGGTTTCTTGAACCCACGTTACTTGACCATCGCCCAAAGGAGCCCCGGTTTCGTTATCAACTACATTTGACATCAACCAGGGGAAAGTTGTTTTATGGACAAGGTCCGCAAGTACTTCTACACCGAAATCTGTGGATACAGTAAACAATTACAGCAACTATAAGCAAATCATCATATCCATCAATCACAATCACAATAAGGTGCAAGAAACAGATTAACCGATACCGAACAACCGATGCATACTTTACTTACCAAAATCATGGTTGCCGTAAACAGCACACGTTGTTTTGACGGCATTAAGGACAGGCACCATTTGTTCCCCTTTCGTGAACGTACTCACTGTGAAAAACAAATCAGCTCAATATATGGCTTTGTCGCAACTGAAATCCTTACTTTGATGGCGTTAACAGGATTAATGTCAACTAGTTCTTTCTTACACATGCTAGGGGCAAAACAATCCCCAGAGAATACCACGAGAGGATCCAGATTAGAGTATTTTTTGACAGCAGTGCAAAATCGCGTTGCTCCCCCTATAGGTTCTTTATTTTGACTTGCAACATCATATACGTCATTAAAATGAATGATTGTTACGTGCTGTCTTTCCTGTAATTATAAAAATGTACTCCTTCATAACTTAATCCGAAACCCACGCTGCTCTACACTACAAACACAGATTCTCGTAATGTACTTACCGCATTATTCGTGTTTTCATTATTACAATTTTCCGTCCACTCTGTCCCCGTCATTGCAAAGGTTAATTTGAGCTGTGCGTTTTTAACCGGTGCTTTTATTGTGTGTCCTTTATTAGCTGTACTGTTGTAGATAATCCGCAATAAGAGACCTAAAGCAACAAAACAATCACATTCACGAACTATGGAAAACAAGTGGTCCTCTCAATAGTTACCAAGAGAAACGTAAGTGTAAACATTTTGGAATACAGGAATTAGAAGGATAGAAATGAGGTTTAAACTTTTCCATTACAAAACTGATATGCGAATGAATCTACGGCAAAAGTGCACAAGTAAATTACTAAGAAAGTAAACCCGTTTCATCCAAATCTTGCACGAGATAAATACAACCCTATTAGCTTTTGTTTTCTTCTTCAGCCTCAACTGCGTTATCATTATCTACGACTGCATGACCTAACTTTGACTTTAACATATTCCTGAGCATCAAAAGGATATACTAGGCGATAATAAAATTCTTACCGACGCTATGACGCTACGAATAGAGTAGATACACAAAACTTTAAATGACCAGTCAAGTCCAGTCAAGAACTAACTAAAAGTCAAGTCATGCATGGACTTCACAGAAAAACACTTGACGCGAATCACACGGCGCTGTCAAACGCTGTTTTAAAGTATATATTTAGTAAAAATGTTCCACAAACTCTAACGTCTTTCAAGAGCTAATTAATAAGTGCGTATAACAATTACCTCACGAAGCGAAGTAAATAATTATATTATTTATCTCATTATACTTCACACGTGCTAGTTACCGTCCCGCGGTAAATATCAATGCATACATGCAATCATCTGTCCGACAATTCATTGGGAGAACAATAAAAAGACAAGTACATGCAGCCATATATCGCTTGTCTTTTGTACCATCATGTATATGTATAAGTTTGGATTGCGGCAAAGTAGCTTTGCGCTTCAAGTTATGCAATCCACTCCCCTTTAGTTAATATAAATCTTATTTACAAAATCAACAAAACGAGTCTTTTACCTGCCTCTAATCTTGCAATGGGCTTCTTTGAAGTATCCGACTGCGCTCAAATGAATTGCGGCTGAAATGTTTTCGTTATGAAAAATAGATGCTTTCAAAGCAAAGGGATTGATCTGATGGACTTAAATTGCAATTTTCGACATTCACCTTGAATGTGCAAGAGCAGAATGAGCAGCGTCGAGCAGTGACTTCCACCCGCAGTTTCACCTTGTAACATAACGAAAAGACGAAATTCGCCTGCAAAACTTCAATCTCACCCCTCCGCCAAATGTGATACTCCTTGAGAAATCTTTTTTTCGCCATACATACGACTCAATCCGTCTCCATATGTAACATATGTACTAGTAGAAACTCTGCGAAGAACTATGCCATATGCAGGAAGGTAAACTTTTGCTTGTAGAGCTACTTCCGTTCTACATACACATGCTGATAATGTTCGCTTCTTAAGCAGTTCATACGGAACCACCACAAATACCACAAAAGATGCTCTTTTTGCTTTCCTCGACGGATGTGACTTCTCCTAGCTCTGGAGTATTAAGGCCTTCGAGTATTAAGTTGACAAACTATAAATTTGGGAGCTTTGGCTAAGAATCCGTCTATTCCAAGTTCCTTTTCTTTCCAAAACTACTTCGGTATGGGATTGATGATAAGGCGTGACGCAAAACAAAATGACATCCTGTCGTTTCTTTTCTCTTCTGCAGGCAAGTACTCTCATAATAATAACTGCTTCCTCTTCTGTTAAGCTTCATCCGGCTTCTCTAAAACTATTTTCATTTTCGATTCATGGTAGCTGGACGAGTCCTGTTACGACATGCGAGGAAATAACTGAT
Source organism: Sminthurides aquaticus (assembly GCA_906901655.1). Lineage (NCBI taxonomy): Eukaryota > Metazoa > Arthropoda > Collembola > Symphypleona > Sminthurididae > Sminthurides > Sminthurides aquaticus. Next base: position 3,604,487 of record CAJQTT010000013.1, on the reverse strand, counting down.
TCATCAAAATTGCCTTGGAATTTCGTTGAGAAATCTTCTGACAACATTTTAGTAATACCATCGCTCTTATTGTTCTTTATTTGGATTGATGGAATATATAACACTATTTCTTAGAATTTGCATGGGCCAATTTTTCTTTACGTTTCTTTATATGTTTTTTGATCTTCGTCTCACGCTTTACTGCTTTTTCTTCTTTCACAGCCTTTTTCCGTTCCTACATACAAACACACCAACACACAAGTCAGTCATAACCAAGAATTGCTGATGACAGTAAGAACGTAAGTTTTGTCAAATTGGATACAACAAACAATGGACTTACTCTCTTTTCTTCAACTGTTTCATGCCTCGGCCGGGCCGCATTCTTAAACTTTGATTCGGTCTCAGAAACATCACTATCATCATCGGATGAGTCTGTACTTGAATCTTGCTCCTTGGTATCTTTTGGTGCTGTATTCTCAGCATCCGCGTCTGGTTTGGTTTTGCAGGGGGAGCTGGATTTGGATTCATCAACTTTTATGTTATCACTTACGCCAGAAAGGTCAGGTTTTAAGCCTAGAACTTGTGTGTAAACTAATTCCTTTCCCTTCTTGGCCTTTTTAATGTCCCGCTCGTAATGTAAAACCTGGAAGTAAAATTAATCGATGTACTAAGAGTTCTAATTTCTACAAAGAAGTAAATTGATTCGACAGGATCGAAAATATAAAATTACAACATAAATGGTACAAACATACGTCGTTCATTTTCTGCGGAATAAATATGCTCCGGAAAACTTCTTTGTCCACACTGAATTCTTCGAAACTTTTTGCCTCCGCTAATATACCATCTAAGGTAGATTCGCAATTACTATCTGTTACATCCGGGCTTGTAATGTAGTTGAATATGCGCTCATCATCACCAATCAGTATGCCTCGCTTGCCGAAGTAATCTGAAAAAAATTAAGAATTGAATCATGGCACCGCTTAATAACCTTGTAGCAAATATTACCAAAAGGTTCGGCAAAATACCTTGCGTGTTTTTTAAATCGCTTCTCAGGAAATCAAGACTTCTTGGGTGGTCGTGCTCTACTGACTGAGAGACATCGATTACGTAGAGTTCTTTGAAATCCTTCAAAATCAAATTGAAAGGGGAAAAGTCTGCATGTACAAGCCGACAATGCTTATACAGTCTATATAGTATGACTAAACAATCTCGGTACAACTTTTTCAAAAGCAAATGCAGAGGATCACAGAAGTCTTCATCAGCTTCGGAATCAGATGGTATTGGGACGACAAACTCTTTGAGATTGTCAGCAGAGAAATCTATGAGGTCGAATTTGACGTCTTGGAGCAGAGGTGAAGGCCATCCGTTCGCTCCAATGAAATCCATAACGACAACGTGGGATTTAAGAATCCTGGGACACGGCACTTTAATTGTACCACAAGTATGGATACGCGATAGATTCCTGAATTCTTTTTCCGCCCACGTTCGAACCATTTTTCTGGGATTTTTCTTACAATATCCTTGTCTGAATCTGAAGTCTCCGCTCACATATTTGTCTCTGGCTTTGAATGTCAAGATTGATGTTTTGTAAATTTTTATAGCAAACGAGGATTCATTGGGCCCTGTGGCATGGTATACATTTGCTTCTTTCCCGGTTGAAATACACCCATCTATGGATATTATTTTCTCGCTCCCAATTAATTTAAACAAAATCATACGAGTTCGCGGATCCATAACCTGTTCGACAGTAGCTCGGTCTTGTTTATCTTTCACCTTCTGCCTGTGAATACAAAACCAGATTATAAAATAAGTATATGGACGCAATTGAAAGAAAACGGTTTTTCCATTTCCATTGTTTTGTACTGACTTGTTTCCGTCCGCCTTTTTAGTGTTTGATATCATCCGATTTGCTGCCGCAGCGGATAAATTAGCTCCTTCATATTTTTCAACATTAATTTTGGATGCAAATTTTTTACAAAATTCGTCCACTGTGTGTATAGAAGACGCAAATTCGGATTTCCGTTGAGAATTAGGCCCCACACGCTCGTCATAAAGTTCATACATGTCATCGTCGTCTTCATCTTCAAAATCTTCAAAATACTCGCCATCTACGTTTTGACCATCCGCCTCACGAATACTCATTCCAAACAAAGCCAAGTGATTTCTACAAAAGTGACAGAAACATAGGGTTCAACGTTCCGCTTTTTAATGCCTGCTCTTTCTACAAAACCATTTGAACAAACGTTTTAAATAACGATATTACCGCATATTTTTTACGGCCACCGGATTTTCGTTAGGTGCGTCTTCAAACTGCCCTTCAACTGTATCCGATTTGGTCCCTTCCGTAACAGTGGAATCCATTTTCACCATTCTGTTAAATAAAGGTGTTTAATCTGAAATTTTAATTGCACAAAAAATGATCACAGGACGAGAACAGCTCGATTCCGCCACATGTTGAGTTATAAACAAATTCTGAAACGCACATTTTTATGGGAGGTATCATTCTTCCCGCTGTCCTCGTACTACTGCATGTTGCTTCTTCTCTTAAACAGATGTCGTGCTCTGTTGGTTCTTGACATTTCAGCCAGAACGGCGAAAGTGGTATATATAGACCAAACTCTGTATGTATACACTCATACAAGAACTGTGGCTGAGTATTATCCCGAAACATAAAAGTAAATGTCTGCCGTGCAAACCTTTATGTACGACATAACACCATCGTCAACTTGGAGTAGTACACGTTTATTTGTCCATTCAAAAAATAATGCGCGCCGACCGCCTGGAGATTTTGCTAAATAAAGATTTTGCATTTAAGATTTAAGCGAAATTTAATTATAAATCAGGCGTTGCAGCTGAAAAGAGTTATTACAGGTTTGGGTGCTACTATTAGGAAACATTATTAGTGTTGAGAACAGTGACTATAAATTGTTGTTGTTATTTAACCAGTGTTTTTCTTTGATAAGAATTTGCATGGTGTCTTGGGACACGATTCAAAAATTAAATGGTGTCTTGGGAAGAATATTAACTCCGAAATTATGGAAGAAACCATGGTTCTTGCGCTATGACGATATTGAAACTATAGTTTGTACGTTGTACTCGATTTTAATACGTTTAATCATGTTGCGAGACTGACAAAATAATTGTAGAAGCCAGAATGATTTGTGCAGAAATTATAATATAGTTACTGCTAACAATTGTTAGGAATGAGTGGTGTGATCCGTAAATCTTACCCTCGATCGAATCTCGAGACAAGTATCACGTTCCTAAAGAGGTAATGTGCTGATGATTCGTAAAGTAATCTATGCGCTTAATATAAGTTGCAGAAAAGTATTCTTAGAACAATAGGACGCCGCGGAATTGCAGCTTTGTTGGACCTGGTCTGTTTGGACGACGATAAGCACGATGAATGGAGGATCAGATATGAGGAAAAATAGACCATCACTACGTAAAACTGACATAAAGGTATGCTTTGAAAAAATATTTTATTAAGTATTTGAAAACGTACAGTAGACTCAAGGGAGACATCAATTTGCAACCTCTTTAACTGCCATAATGAACTGTTCAATTGTCAGCTGTGTGACCTAGTGTTTGTTCTTCTTATGACACAGATGTGGCAAGAATTATTCGACGCTAAAAGGAAACGGGAAAATCCAGAGCCAGAGGAGTCACCGGCAAAATATGTAGCCATTGATCATGAATCTAGCAGTGACGAAACTGATTTTGAGGAATCAGCCAGTCAGGAATCTAATGCACCCTTGTCAAATAAAGCCAAAGTAGGAGAAAAGAAAGTTACTAAAGAACTAGATAGTTTAGAAGATATTTCAAGGGAAGAAGGTGAAATTGCATCTTATGAGTCTGATGAAGAGTCCGACGAGAAGCCTAGTAGTTCTAGATCAGACACAAGGGACGTTTCTATTCCCGGCACACCAAAAGCAAAGGAGTTGGTAATCGTAGACTTTCCTACTCCGACTAAAGATCTAACAACTGCTGTAGAGGACGACGAAGACGACGACGAGCTTGGGAGTCCGCCGTTATCGCCTGTTCTCCGACCCCGTCAAGCTTTGCAGGAACCAGCAATACTGGAATACAGTTCACCTGTAAAAAAGACCACTTCTTCAAAGATATCCACTATAGACAAAGCTAGTCTAATCACTGAAAATGCGGAAGATGATGACACCGGTGATGATGAAGAAGTGGAAGATGTCGGGAGCTACGAATCCAAATCGAGTAGCAAGTTAGCACCCAATTGAACTCATGTACTTTTTAGTTTTTAAGAAACTATTGCACAGACTGGTGATTGATTTGAAATTGCCTAATTTACAGATCCGTCCATGATGGGAATAGGCTCCAGTCTGTAGCGACTATGCCTGTATTCAATGTTGAAGATGCCGTCACTTTATCTCTAGTGGTTGTCAGAAGCTGTTCTCTTGGAGATGCTGAAGGGATTTTGCCTGGGTCAATGGTTTGGTCATTGTGTTACGACACAATGTACGAGTGTCAACGATATG